>CM067550.1:25457500-26657500 GCA_034509755.1 Anisodus tanguticus | reverse complement strand
CATCAACTACATGTCCTATTTATACTAGTGCTTAGACCTTTCCAGAAGACAACTAAATAGACATAATATAAGAACCATTCGGCTGAATGGGAAAGGAAAGTGGTTCGGCTGAATTGGGAAGGGATCGACAAACTCTTCATGTACTCTAGGCCACCCTTTTGTGTCACCCATGTAGATAAGTGCATGAACTAAAATCATCTACTTGGGAAACGTCGGAAGCTTCTCCTCTTAGCATGTATCATGGCAGAATGAAAAGGGGAAATGCTCGGCCAACCCTTCATGTTTTCTAGGGCAACCTTTTGTGTCATCCATGTAGTTATGTGCATGAACTAGTTAGTTCATGAATTACCTCCTTGGAATCTTCTTCCAGATCATTCTTGGCCTTGTCACCTCACTCTATTACACGACATATTAATTATGTCCTAAGGAGAGCTAGTAGTTAAGCTAGGAATTAAAATAAGCTAAAAGGAAGTGGTCTCGGCCAAGACCTACATAAAAGCCGAAAATAAACATGTTCCTTCTTGGATCTTCACGTCCTATCTTCAACACCACTCCATATTAGGCATATCACCATAGGATAGTTGGCACTTTTTGGCACTCCTAGCAATTCACCTCGCGACTTATTTTGGAAGCTTAAGTTCGCGACCTTTCTTTCATCAGATGCTTTAATGTGAGAAAAATAGGATAAGGAAGAAAAAAATCTGATTATTCCTTAAGCCATTGGGGTTTAAATAGCTACAATGTACATATTCTAAGAAAGGATTGAGAATCAAAATACATAATTGCAGTGAGTCCAAAATGTTTTTTACAAATGTAGTTGATATTAAAACCTGTGGGAGACTTGGTGAGTATATTTGCAAGCTGATTATTTGACTTTACAAATTTTGTAACAATGTCTTATCAGAGTATCTTTTCTTTGATGAGGTGACAATCCACATCAATGTGTTCAGTTCTCTCATAAAATATTGGATTTGATGCAATATGGAGAGCAACTTGGTTATCACATACATGTTCATTTGACTGACTGGTTCCTCCAAACATCAATTCTCTGAGCAATTGGTTGATTCAAATAAGTTCGTAACTCGCCACTAAATAAAATATACCACATCGGTGACGGACGAGAACTCTGAGCTCCTTATAAGGTTTGGGCAATCCTTGAGTTAGGCCGCCCAATGTAACATGGTATCAGAGCCAGGCCCAAGCCCGATCCGTTGTGGGCTCCCGGGAAACAAAGGGGGCAGAATGCTCCCTAGACCAATTGACCTGGACCGATAGGTGAAAATGACCTTGGTCCATAGAAGTGCATGTTTCAGATCAGAGAGTGGAACCCAGAGACGTGAGGGGCGGTAAAGAGAATATACCACATTGGTGATGAACGAGAATCCTGAGCTCCTTATAAGGCTTGGACAATCCTTCTTCCTTTGAGCTAGCTTTTAAGGTGTGAGTTAGGCCCAACCTAATTTAACAACCACAATCATTGCTCGATATCCAGCTTCTGCACTGATCGAGCAACCACATTTGTGTCTTGCTTTTTCAAGACACTAGATTAGTTCCTACTCAATATGATATGGAGCGCCTATCAGAAGGTGATATTGCTCAATCAATGTTTTTGTATTCAATAATTTGTTCATGCTCATAGCCCCGATCCTTGAAAAGCAATTCTTTAATATAGAAAGGATTAGCTTCCTTGCGAGTCATACCGAACTCCTGAATAATCGTTTGGCACTTACCAAGTCATGTGATTAGCCTCCTTGCTAGTCATACCGAACTCCTGAATAATCATTTGGAACTTATCAAGCCATGCTTGAGGAGGCCGTTCCAGATCATATAGGGACCATCGCAATTGGCATACAAGACCACTTGACTCCGCTTGAGCAACAAAACCAGGTGGTTGCTTCATAATACTTCATCCTCAAGACCATCGTAAAACATTCTTAACATTACTGATAAAGAAGCCAATGGCGAACAACAATCATGGATAGATATATGCTAATTTAGCCACGAGGGAGAGAATATCATTGTAATCAAGCTCAAATATCTTTGACAACAAGGCGGGTGTTAAGTCGATCAATTTGACCATCAGACCAACTTTGTCCGCATAAACACAACGACAACCAACGGTAGAACAAACTCCCAAGTACCACTAGCATGTAAAGTAGACGTCTCTTCAATCATAGCGTCGTTATCCAGGATGAGATAATGCTTCACCTGTAGCTTAGGGATGGAAATAGAGGATGATGATAACACAAAGGCATAATAGGGTGATGATAGATGATTATAACTCAAACATGTATAACAGGGACCAGGAGTATAACAGGGACTAGGAGTATAACAGGGACTAGGATTACGAGTGAATCAAATACCTTTCGGAAGTGTTATCGACGTACTAGGAGGTGACAAGTCCGCAATAGGTGATCAATGCAGGATGTGAATAATTAGCACTTGATATTGGACGCTTGCGATGTTGATAAGTCAAGTGATGGAGCTGTAGAAGGTTGGCCTGTAGATGGTGGAGCTATGGAGGAAGATGTTTCTTGAAAAGATGGAACTTGTAACGCCTCAGAAATGTTCTAAGGGATCACCTGGATCTATAAAGTGTGGTTGGGTTTCAGAGAAGGTAACATCAACATGCATAAAATACTGCTGAAGGTCAGTAAATAGCTCCAATATTGCTTTTGTACTCTCGAGTAACCCAGAAATACATTTTAACAGCACATGTGGAAACTTATATTTTCCTGTATAGAATGAACAAAACATGTTCTCCCAGGGACAACCGATGGAGGAGAAAAAAAAAGGTTAGGTTATGAACACAACACGTGCTTCCAAAGACATGAGGTGGATGAGAGAACAAAGGTGAGTACGGGAATAAAACAGAGTATGGAACTTGATTTTGGATAGCTGAAGAAGACATACGATTAATTAGATATCATGATGAGAGCTGCATCACCCCAAAAACGATTACATGAATGGGGCACGAGTAGTCTCAATGAGATGCTGATTCTTTCTTTCAGCTACCCAATTTTGTAAATATGTGTTAGGACAAGATGTTTGATGAATGATCCCATAAAAGTACATAAACTGCAGAAATGGAGAAGATAAATATTTTGGTGCATTATCACTGTGAAATAAGCGGATAGAAACTCGAAATTGATTTTGAATTTCAACATAAAAAGTTTGTAAAATAGAAAAGAACTCAGATCGATTTTTCGTCAAGAATATTCACCTTGAGTAATCATCAAAGAAACGGACAAAGTAACGAGATATTGACTTAGTTGGTACCCCAAATATTTGAATGAACTAAAGTGAAGGAGAATCTGTCTGATAAGGCATCAAGGGAAATTAAAACGAGTATGCTTACCTAGTTGACATGTTTCACACTCTAAAGTAGACAAGTGAGACAAACCAGGTACCATTTTCTGAAGTTCGATAGACTAGGATGTCCTGTCTGCCTATGTATTAAATTGGGTGAATCAATAACAAGGACAAGGCATGAGTGACTGAGAAAGGATAAGGTAATAAAGTCCATGTAATTCATGCCCTGCACCAATGATCCGTGCCGTACTGCTTTCCTGTATGTCAAAACCGTCATTGAAGAATGTTATGGAACAGTTAAGTGTTTGGGATAAGGGACTTATAGATATGAGATTAAAAGAACTACCAGGAACATTAAGAACCGAATTCACCATTTTAAAAGAACTGAATTTAAAGTTAAAGGTGTACTAGCTTGACCTATTTCAGTTGCCATGGTTTGAGATCCATTGGCCATTGAGACTGTCGGAAGAGATTGAGAATAAGAAATAGTAGTGAAAAGAGATTTATTACCATAAATGTTATCACCTAATCAATAGCCCAAAGACCTAAAGACGGGATAAGAAGATTGGAGACACAAGTCTTGCTATTAGTTGTCTGAATTACTGAAGCTATATCATAGAGGATGTTTGCTACATGCTTTGTGCCGAAGGAACTCAATATAATATCTGACCAAATATTTTATTAAGAAGACTAACAATGATGAGATAACCTCAAATCTGAGAATTTAAAAAAATGTTACCAGATGTTATAATAGTCCCAAGTACTCAAAAAGTAGAAGTGTCTAGAAATCATAAATGTTCGTTGCAACAGTTCCGGTCGCCGAAAAAGTGGTATGTTTGCGGGAGAGACATCTTAAAAAAATCAAAGAAACAAGCATCTCTCAGTTTGACTTTTTCCCTCTATTAATCTCAACTCTCTTGCCTTTTCCCTCTCAAAGTTACTACATTTTGGTGGTTTCTGTAGGATCTATAATTAAACCCTACTAGTAATATCTTTTTAAAAGTAAGATATGGATGGAATCTTTTTTACCAAATCCTAAAATGAGTAGGTTTGGTTAAACAAGAACTAAAATCAATTAGTGTAGAGATTTTAAAAAATCTTTTAACTTTTTACTCTTGATTTCCTTCTTGACGGTGGAAACCACGAATCACAAGTATCCTAACACCCAAAGGTGTAAAGAAGAGAGACTTCCATATTGTATTGATAGTAGTGTGTCAAAATTAACAAAGAGCACCCCTATTTATAGGGAGAGTAAGCGTGTAAACCAGCCACTAAAAGGCTAGGAAATCAAATCCTATACTACTTTGAACAGAGTAACAACTCTTAAAAAGAAATAGCTTGACTAGTGAACTAGGAAAGCATGTATAATTGTGATTACATGGCATGTTCACATTATATCCATAATTAACTAGGAAAGGAAATAGGAAAAATTTGACTCCTTTGGGGCTTATCTGGGCGTGTATTTGACCCAACTTGGGAGCCAATATAGCTTCCCTTAGGGGCTGTTTATGGCATGTATTTGGAACTCCTTCGGGCTGGTGCTTGGCCCCCAATCTATCTCCTCTTTGACATCAATTTGGTTCATAAACTAGTCGCAACACTTGGCACAATCATCTCCATTAGACTTGAGTTCTTCTTCAACATTTAACACCTTCTTGATCTCTCATTGAACCCCAACAACTTTAGCTTGCATCTCTTTAGCTTGAGACCTTGTGAATGACCTTCTTGGTGATTCAAAGCATCATACTTGTCCTTGGAGCTCTCATAATGCTTTACCTGTCTTTTTCATGAGATAATTTCATCAAATATTTGTTTTCCCCATCTTTTGTTAGTTTCTAACGTTCTTGGTGTTTTTCAGATTCTTGTGGTTCAAGAATTAAGAGTCCTTTAACATTTCACTGGTCACCCTTGGTTGTAATTGATACTTATCTCGCCCAATTTATGTAAAAAAACTTGTTTATTTAGATATTCAAATAGATCAAATTCCACATTGGAATCAAATGATGATTCAAGCTTTTCGAAAAAAAATTTAGTCACGTAAAGTATGTGAAAAGAAATGTGCATTGGCTGGTGGTGATAATTTTATCCGAAGAATGGTATGATCAAGAAGTGAACCCTTTGTTTGGTTCAAACTTCAATATCTCTCATTTCATGAAGTCCTCACTCTTTTTGGCCATGTTATGATTTCTATGCCATTCCATAAACTATTCATGACCAGGTACAAAACCAACCATTCTCGACTGTGCATTCCTGTTTCCAATAGCCAAGGATTAGAGCTAATTTTTGCAGGTGAGGTCAGTTTTATTTTTACTGGTGACCATGATAGTTGAAAAGAAGTAGAAGCCAAATGGTAATCTAGGAATCTCGATGGATTCAAGAACGATGATGGAAAGCTAGTTTCTGGTGAAGTTCTTAAATAACATTATTCAAAGCTGCAGGACCTCGGTAGGAATTTCAGTTTACCATTCATTATCCAATATATGTAGATTCATGATATTACCTATGAATATAGTCTTATCACTGTACTTGCTTTTAGTTTCTGAGACTAGTACAATCTTAGCAACTCTTCATGGTCTTCACCCAGACAAGCAGAAATTAGAGTATTCTGCTCCGTTTTTACCATAATAGGTGGTTTGGATCGTATCAAGGATAATCTGTGTCATGAAAGCATGAAAAACATCAACCTTGTATGCGGGATGCACATACTTTTTTTGATTGTGTTAGCATGCATTCGGATCAAATCAGCAGGCGTTTCTATTTCATTTGGTAGGGGTGATTTTGGGCGATTGGGTCATGGAAACTCCAGTGACTTGTTCACTCCTCAACCAATCAAAGCACTTCAAGGTGTACGCATTAAGCAGATTGCATGTGGAGACAGCCATTGTCTTGCTGTGACCATGGAAGGCGAAGTGCAGAGGTTGGTTGCTGCTGCTCTTGAGCTGTTGTTTTCGTGGATCTGAACCTTAATCTCATTTCTTTTCTTTTTGTTTTGATAAAGACCTTATGTTCGTTTTGTTCCTTAATTGTGTTGCTATTACATTTATCCAATCGACATTAGGTGCTTCAGTAATTTTACCATGTTCATCAATCTTCTATAAATATTTAACTCGCAGGCTTCTGGTCTCATTTTTCTGTTCATTTTTTCTTAAAGTGCATCGGTCGCTCATCAACCTTTCTATTTTCGGATAGTTCTGCAAACATGGGGCAACCTTTTACTATACAAATTTGTGGCACTCATCTGTCACTTTTTGCTAAGTTCAAAATTGTTAATTGCCTGCTAGAATTTAGCCATTTCCAGAATGAAAATGAGGGTGTTAATTGTTTTCTTAAAGGCAAAATATGGATGGCCAGAACCACTTTTTTTTGAAAGTTGGAACAGAAAGAAACGACATGTAACATACTAGCAGGCACAAATTTCCAACTTAAGATTTAAATGTAGATTTGAATCATGAAAAGTGAAACATGACATTGATGTTTTGGAGGGAGACTGACGTTCTCTTATTTGATGAACATAACAAGTAAGAACTACTATTCAAAACGGAAGAGTTCTTTCAAAGCTATCAACAATGAAAAGACACAATTTGAAGTTTCATTTTGGCTTATATTTTGTTTACTTGGGGAAAGAACAGAATTCCGTCTTCCCCAATAACAAGAGATATCTATTTCCTTGTCTCCACTTTCTGTTCAAACTAAACAAAGCACAGAAATCACTTCCTTGCACATTCTCTTATATTTATGCCATTTTTATATTACCATCCCGTCTTTTTCGTGACTAGTTTCCTAACACATTTTATGTTTTTTTCTGAATATATTATATAGCAATCGGATCTGCATAACTTTGGAAATGCTTCCTTATTATAAGATTTTGTTTCTAAAGCTGCTTCTTTTCATCTGAAAATTTGAATCTCAACTATTTATACTGTTATCATTCAATTTCAGTTGGGGGCGAAATCAAAATGGCCAACTAGGCCTTGGCACCACAGAGGACTCTCTTGTGCCTCGAAAGATTGAAGCTTTCAAGGTATTCCTTGCTAATTGTTTGTCAAGTTATGTAGTTAGTATCGCTTTTCTTTCACCAACTCTTCTGTAGAATCTCTGGTGACTTATTAAAAAGATGGTGTAATTGTTTGTCAAGTGTATGGCTTCACTTAGCTTATATGTTTGATATCCCAGTAAATTAATAGCTTTATTCATATAGTGTGCTAGAATAGGAATAATAATAGGATTTATACTACCTCCGTCCCAATTTAAGTGTCTTAGTTTGACTAGGCACGGAGTTTTAGGAATAAAGACTTTTGAATCTTGTGGTCCTAAAGTAAAGATGTGTGTAAGGTACTAAAATGTCCTTTGAATCTTGTGGTTGTATATTTGCCACGTGGGATGTTTGAATTGTCAACTTACTACATATAGAAACAAGCACTCTTTTTGGGACAGACCAAAAAGGAAAGTAAAACACTTAAATTGGGACGTAGGGAGTATATAGTATCCAACACGGAAAAGGATTGAGATTTAGTATCTATAAATAGGGCTCAGTGGAATAATGTAGATACACATTTTAATTATATATTTCTCCCATAATTTCTAACATCGTATCAGAGCCTTGGTGAGAAACATCCAGGAAAGAAAATTAAGTCAACACAACCGCGTGCGTTACTCCGACGACTTTCTAGGGCTGAGTTGCGTCATCTTCAGTTTTGTGAGTGTTCTGCACAACCACTAGCACGAGGTGCGGAGAACTCAGTCAACCAACCCTCGAACTATCTCCGGCAGAAAACCTGCGACGCACTGTCACACGCCTCTCAAATTTCTGTGCACGCTCTACCCTCTCTAGACTCCCACCTGGGATATATTGTTGTTGTTGTTTATCAGGCTCGTGCAGACATTCCGAGCCAAACCATCTGCCATGTTTCAGATTTCAAACGCCGGATTGGGTTCCGGCGAGTCGGATTGCCTTTTTCTGGCGAAATCTGATTTTTCTGGTGTGTTTCGGGATAGATCCTTCATCTACAGTGGTTGTCTGCCTATTTCAACCTGACCCACACATGTTCTGCCATGTTCCGACCCCACCCAAAGTGATTTTGCTGGAAAACAGCCACTGGTACAGTATTTTCCGGCGGTACAGTACTGTGTCAGCAGCTTTTCCGGCAATTTTCAACTGTTCCAAAGCTGATTCTTTTCTCTTGGGGTGCACCTTGTGATTCTGACTCGACCATCGCGATTTGGTTGATTTTCAGTCGCCGGAACAGTTTCCCGACATTACAGTTGATTTTTCTCGACTTTCTTCACTTTTCAGCAGTGTTTTTGACTCTTTCCACGTTGTTTCAAGCATCTGAAGAGTGGCCTCTCCTCAATTCAATCACGTTTCTTGGTTTTTCTAATTCCAAAAATATGGGAGTTGAAAATTCAGAACCCTTAATGAGGAGATTAAAAAATTGAACATCACAATCTATAAATAATCGACGAGTAAGAGGTCAGTTTGGAAGATCTCGACCTAAGTGTAGTTATTGTAATAGGCTTGGACACACTCGTATAGTATGTTATTCTTTGCATGGTCCACCACCCAAGAATGCTCATATTACTCAGGCTGACACTACGGGTAATCAACGAGTTTATTTATTTGAAGAGGAATATAATGAGTACCTTCAGTATCGAGCAAGTAAGCAGACATCTCCACAAATAGCCTCAATCGCATAGTCTAATACTCTTGGATTGTTGGTTGTGGACTCCGACGCTTCTGATCATATTTCTGGTGATAAATAACTTTTATCAAATATTGTTTATTCACATTCTCTTCCCGCAATTACTTTAGCCATTGGGGTTCAAACAAAAGATAAAGGAGTTAGACAAGAATCCCTTATCCTTCGTCGCTTTAAATTTTGTTCTTTATGTCCCTGGTGGAAAGAAATGATGAGGTGGAGAAGTGAATGTATAGGGAATTATATAAGATGGCGAGGATGGAGGCAAAGCTAGTGGTTACGACGGTGAAAACGATGGCTTTTGAATGATTAGAGGAAAAAAGCTGGGATAAGAAGTTGTACAGACTAGCCAAGGCGAGGGAGAGGAGGATCCGTGATTTGGATCACGTGAGGTGCATCAAGGACGAGGACGGTAAAGTACTGGTGGAGGACGCGTGTATTAGACGGAGGTGACAATCTTACTTTTTCATAAACTCTTGAACGAAGAAGGAGATAAAGACATTATGTTCAGAGATTTGGAGCAATTCGGAAGGTACCGAAGTTTTGGATATTGTAAGAGTGTTAAGGTTGAGGAGGTTAAGGGTGTTGTTCGCAGGATGCGTAGGGAACGAGCGATTGAGCCTGATGAGATTCAGATGAATTTTGGAAGAGCGTAGGCAGGCAGGTTTGGAGTGGCTGATTGAGTTTAATGTCATTTTTAAGACGGAAAGAATGCCCGAAGAATGGAGGTGGAGTACAATGATTCATTTGTACAAGCACAAAGGTGACATCCAGAATTGCAACAACTATAGGGGTATCAAGCTGCTAAGCCACACTATAAAAATTTGGGAAAGTGTTGTGGAGATGAGGGTGAGAAGAGGCGTGTCTATTTTCGAGAACCAGTTTGGATTCATGCCAGGGGATTCGATTATAGTAGCCATTCGTCTTATTAGGAGGTTGGTGGAGCAGTATATGGAGTGAAAGAGACTTACATATGATTTTCATCGACCTCGAGAAGACATACGACAAAGTCCCTAGAGAGGTTCTATGGAGATGTTTGGAGGTTAGAGGTGTACATGTGGCGTACACTAGGGCGATCAAGGATATGTATGATGGAGCCAAGACCAGGGTACAGACAGTAGAAGGAGACTCAGAGCACTTTTCAGTGATGATGGGGCGGTACTAGGGATCAGCTTTTAGCCCATTCTTATTTGCCTTGGTGATGGATGGACTGATGCGACAAATTCAAGAGGAGGTGCCAGGATGTATGTTATTCGCAAATGACATAGTCCTGATTGATGAGACTCGCAGCAGAGTGAACGCTAAGCTGGAGGTTTGGAGACAGACTCTGGAGTCTAAAGGGTTCAGGTTGAGTAGTATCAAGACAGAATACTTGGAGTGCAAGTTCAGTAATGGGAGCGACTATGAGACAGACGTGGAGGTAAGGCTTGGTACTCAGGTCATTTCAAAGAAAGGAAGCTTCAAGTATCTCGGGTCTATTATCCAAGGGAATGGAGAGATTGATGACGATGTCATATATCATATTGGTGCAGAGTGGATGAAATGGAGGCTCGCATCTGGAGTCTTGTGCGATAAAAAGGTGTCACCAAAACTTAAAGGCAAGTTCTATAGGGTGGTGGTTAGACCGACTATGTTTTATAGGGTGAAGTGTTGGCAGTCAAGACTTCACACATTCAAAAGATGGAAGTTGCAGAGATGAGGATGCTGAGATGGATGTGTAGGCATACAAGGAGGGATAAGATTAGAAATGATGATATCCGGGACAGAGTGGGAGTGGCCTCGGTGGAGGATAAGATGCGGGAAGCGAGGTTGAGATGGTTCGGGCATGTGTAGAGGAGATGCACAAATGCCCTAGTGCGGAGGTGTGAGAGGTTGACTATGGACGGGTTCAGGAGGGGCAGAGGTAGGCCGAAGAAGTATTTACGTAGGTGTAACTTACTATGAACATGACCTTAGATAAGGGGTTGTGGAGGACACAGATTAGGGTAGAAAAGTAGTAGGTAGTTGAGTGTAGTCCTACTTACGCTTACATACGGATAGTTTTAGTGTTATTATTGTAGCCTTGCTTAGCCTATCATACTAGTAGACGCACTATTATTTTATAGTCCCTTGTCTTTTGATTTCTTCTGTTGTATGTTCTTTCGTGTGTTTTTTTTATCTTATTTACCTGCGTTAGTTACTGCTTCTTTCTTTAGAATTCTAAATTATGGCTTATTTGCTTTTGTTACTCTCATTTTCATTCTGCTTTAAATTTCTTGTCCGGGTCTTATCATTTCTCTTGCTTTGCTTGTGCTTATGCTTTGTATTGAGCCGAGGGTCTTTCGAAAATAGCGTCTCTACTTACCAACGTAGAGGTAAGGTCTGCGTACACTGTACCCTCCCCAGACCCCACGTTGTGGGACTTCACTACGTATGTTGTTGTTGTCTTTATGTCCCTGGTTGTCCTTTTAATCTTGCATCCTCAGTCGTTTGACTCGTGCCCTAAATTGTGCCAAAATATTTCCTGATAATTCTTTTGTTATGCAAGACCGCAGTACAGGACAAACGATTGGCATAAGATGTGAATCGCAAGGCCTTTACTACCTTACCTCTCCTAATTCTCCTATAGCATGTCCAGTTACAAATCCTTTAGACTTAATTCACAACTGTTTGGGACATCCGAGTTTGTTCAAGTTACAAAAACCAGTGCATAGTTTGTCTAGCCTGTCCACATTAAATTGTGAGCCGTGTTAACTTGGAAAACACTTGCACTACCCTTCCACATAGTGCTGAGAGTCATATAGTGTGTTTTTTTCCTTGGTCCATCGGTTTAACTTTTGGATTTCGTTAGTTTCACTTATACTTTTCTCAATTGAGGAAACCTTTCCTTCCTGAAGTGTACCCAAACCCAATCATCGGGTTGGAAGTCGAGGCCATGAGCAAATCGTTGGATATATAGACGTTGATTGGGCAGGATCACCTTATGATAGACGTTCTACATCCGAATATTGTGTTTTAGGAGGAGGTAATTTTGTATCTTGGAAGTGTAAGAAACAAAGTGTTGCTTACTTGATCTAGTGCAGAATTAGAATATCGAGCAATAGCTGTAGCAATTTGTGAGCTAGTGTGGATTAAACGGTTACTCAAGTTAGATAGAACTTGTATATGATAACAAAGCGGCCTCAAATTCGGTATTTTATGAGAGGACTAAGCACATTGAGATTGACTGTCACTTTGTCAGGGAAAAGATACTCTCTGGAGATATTATTACAAAATTTGTGAAGTCGACTGATCAGCTTGCAGATATTTTCACTAAGATTAGTTACATTTGTAACAAGCTCAGTACATATGGCTTGTATTCATCAGTTTGAGGTGAGTGTTAGAATAGGAATAGGATTTATATATATAGTATTCTACATGAAAAAGGATTAGGATGTAGTGTCTGTAAATAGGGCTCAGTGTAATAATGTAGATACACACCAATAATATTTTTATCCCATAATCTCTCACAGTAATAAGCTTCAAATAGCACATGTAACGAGAAAATATTTCTCTGGGATTACTTGGTTTGGAGTTGTTTTTTCTTTGCTGCATTCATTTTGCAAAGATGACCATGTAAGTAACTCCAACCAAAACCTGATATAGATCATATGCATCTGCTTTGTTAGTGATCCAAGGGCGGACACAGTTGATTTTGTAATTGAAATTTTTGGTTTTTTTGAATGGTTGTCCATGAAGCATTATGGATGAATGACTTGATAAGAATATGATCTTCTTTGGTTGGTGCATCACATTTTATTTGGTATCAGATTATATGAAACTTACTTTACTTACAACACACTTTTTCAGGGAATACCTGTAAAAATGGTTGCTGCTGGTGCCGAACATACAGCTGCTGTTACAGAAGATGGTGAACTTTATGGTTGGGGTTGGGGTCGATATGGTAATCTGGGGTTAGGTGACCGAAATGATCGCTTGGTTCCAGAAACAGTTTCAGCTAATGTGGTAGGCATCTTGTGTGTAATGTTTCTGTTGATTACTATCAGGCTATTTTTTAATTACTGCTACAACATTGTACTACTGAGCTTAAGACTGTTTTGTGGTATGGAAGAATTTGTATAATGTGTATCTGTTATTGCTCAAAAAAATGTATTGCTGGCAGACAACACAAAGTTTAGTAATCCCTCAGTTTCAATTTGTTTGTCTTACTTTCCTTTAGTCTGTCCAAAAAAGAATGCCTCTTTCCTAATTTGGCAACTCCTTAATTTCAACATCCACATGACATGCTTAAGACCACAAGAGTAAAGGGCATTTTGGTACATTAAACATGTATTTAATTTAAGACCACAAGTAAACCAGATATAAAGATGGCGACTAGGGTTGCTGTTTCCATTCTTATCATATTTATATAGTCTTCTTTACTTTTTTAAACTTCGTGCCAAGTCAAACGAAGACAAACAAATTGAGAGGGAGGGTGTATTTGTTTTCAATTTTCTTTTTTGTATTAGAAATGTTTGTTCTTCTGGATTAAAGGAAGAAACTGGGGAAAAGGTTAAAAACAAATATCCATAAAAATTATTAGGAGAAAATAATATGGATACTGTAGTAAGCATGTCAAATTGTTGGGTTGTTGTATTCATTTTGAGTTCTGCCTTGGGCTTCTAACTAAAGGATTTTAGGGAGAGCAGCAATAGTGCCTTAAAACCTTATAGAAACACAACAATACCTTAAATTGTTCACCTTGAGTCTGACTGTATATGTGGATCTTGATTGGGGTTTATTATAGGAAGACCTGATTTTATTTAGTAGTTAGATTGTTGGAAGATTTTATTTAATAGCTGTACTGATTTATTCTGTTTCCTAAATTTGCTATAGGAGTTTTGTATAAATCCCCTTGCTCGTGGTATGTAAATACATACTAAAAATCTTCAGGGTTCAGAGCAATTGCTGCTTTTTGAGGTGTGTTCTCCCTCTGCAGCACTAGGGTTCGACTTATCTTTCAAGAGGTCGAGTTTCTTCCCTCTTCTTTACTGTTCACGTCAAAAGGGTGGCTATAGCCATCAATCTTTTTTAGCTAGTGTTTTGCAAAAACCAACACATCAGACTTTCCTCTGTTGCCAGCGACCGAACCCCAACAAGCAGCTCTGTCAAAGACCGCCGCATGCGCTGTCACACGCCACCAGTAGCTTTAGCTCTGGCAATGCGTCAGTCTTACACACCGACGAATGGACCACTTTTATTTTTGAATTGGTACTGTTCCGATGAGTGGACCACTTCCCGGTGACTTTTGTTTCCTAGGGTTCGCCGGCCTGTTCCGAGCCTACCCATCCCAGTTCCATCAATTTTCAAACACCAGAGGTAGGGGTTCAATGTATCAGACCCGTTTTTCAGGTCAAATGTTTCTTTTCCGACATTTATTGGATGTTGTTTTCTCCGAAGCAGTCGCCAGTTACACTGTTTGGTTCTTTGATGCTGCAGTTTTTTGTTTTTTTTTGCTTGGATCATTATTTTCAAATTATGGGGGACACAAACAGAGTAGATAATAACTCTCTTTCATAAATCAGTGTTGTGAAACTTGATTGTCCTCGTACATATCTTGGTTGGTCAAGGGCTTGTTTGCTTTTCATTAAATCTAGAAAATTGCTTGGTTATATTACTGGAGAAAAGAAACAACCTGCTAAATCATGACTTGTCAATGGATTCTGAAAATTCACTTGTTATGACATGCCTTGCTTTTGGATATTATGCGAACCCGAGTTTCCTGATAGTACTTATTGCTTGACACTGTTGAAAAAATCTGGAATTCAACTAAACACACTTGACAAGGGAAATGATGTGTAGATCTTTGAAATTCAGAATAAATCCATGTCACAAAGCAAGATGAGTTGACCATCATTATTGGGAATTAAGTGGGTTATTATAGGAGATAGATTACTACCAAGACCTCCAAGAAGTGCATTGAGAATGCAATCCTTTTTCAAGAATTGGGTGAAAATGAGCAGATCTATTGACTTTCTGGCCGATTTGAACCAAAAATATAACTACATCAGGTCTATTTTTGAGGATGCTTACTCCTATGTTCAATAGGAAGAGAGCAAACGAGGTGTCATACTTTATGATGCTCCAACCGAGAAGTCCCGGTTAACTGTCACCCATGAGCAACCAAAGGAACTTTTGAGAAAGATCACTTGCATTGTGATTATTATCAGAGGCCAAGGCATACAAAGGAGATCCGTTGGAAGCTACATGGTAGACCAAGTAGAGTCGTGGGATAAACGAGGCGGTCATCAAGGGCTCAAGAAAATATGGTAGGAAATGTGGAGACATCCAAGGAAACAATGTCTGGAGAAACTGTCTTCCGACGAAATTCTGCATCTTCACCGTCTCCTCACCAAGCTTGACCCCTCTAATTTTGGCATTTCTAATTATGTGCAATCAGGCACTGCCTTTACTGCTCACCTCAATTCTTGGGTTATTAATATTTGTGTGAATAGACACATGACAGACTTTTCTAAAGGCTTTCAAAACTACTCTCCATGTCTCGAAGGGGATAATGTCCTAAAAGCCAGTGGTTCTTTAACCCTACCTCTGGAACATGTGCTGTCGTCTATGCTCCTAATTTTACACTATCATCCGTTCTTCATGTTCTTGAGTTTCCCGTTAACTTATTATCTGTTAGTTCTATCACCAGAGCTCTAAACTATAAAATTGAGTTCTTGATTATTGTGTTTTCAAGGATCGTCAAATAGGAAAGAAGATTGTTACTAGTGGAGTGCATGAAGAGTTGTACATGTTTGATGGAATTCAAGACTGGTTAAGCTCTTTTTTTGGGAGGAAATAAGGATGTCAACCAAGAAATAATACAGTAACATAGACGACTATGATGCCTGTTTCGAAGAAGTTATATTCCCATTTGTTGTCAAGAACTAAGTTTGAATCCTTGTTTGTGATGCTTGTGAGTATGTCAAACATACTAGAAATTCTTATCCCTCTAGTGATAATAAGTATGATCCTGTTTATGACTATTTTGGAGGAACTTAAATAAAAGAAGGGCTTTTGTTTTTTTGCACTCAGTTTTGGTTTTGCAGCTATTAGGCAGAATACCATCATCAACTAAAAGAAAGCCTCAAAATCAGAAGAAAGAGTGGAAATTGAGGAAGAGAAAGATGTAGCATTCTGCTGCATTGGGTCCTACCCAAATTGTTTCTCTGTTTGGTGTCGATAGTTTGTTGCTCTTATTGATTGTTGAACCAGGATGGCTTAGAGTGTTTTTATTAAAAACGAAAGTGAAATTTTCTATTGTTTTCAGTCATTTCATAATGATTTGTGTCGATAGTTTGTTGCTCTTATTGATTGTTGCACCAGGATGGCTTAGAGTGTTTTTATTAAAACGAAAGTGAAATTTTCTATTGTTTTCTGTCATTTCATAATGATTTGTACTCGATTTGATGTTTAGATAAAATTCTTGAGAACTAACACTTTCATAGAATACACGGCTGAAAAGTTTAGTGCTTGTTTGGAGTCCAATGGGATGGTCCATCAAACTTGTTGTCCTTACCCCAGTGGACAAAATTGGGTTGTTGAAAGGAAAAAACAGATATTTGTTAAATGTAGCAAGACAACTTATGTTATCCTAAATGTATCAAAACATTACTAGGGGTTGCTATTCTAGTAGTTGCACTTATCCATAGGGTGCTACTTAAAATCCTCAATTTTCGGAGTCCCCAAGAAGTTTTAAAGGTTACGAACGAATATATTGTTCCTCTATAGGTGTTTGGCTGTGTTTGTTCTATTCATACTAGGCATGTTGGAAAACTTAATCTTAGAGCCTTAAGATGTGTTTTCATTGGGTATTTTCTGATATGGGAAGGTCACAAATTTATCATCCTCCATGTTAGAGATCTTTTATCAGCATGGATGTTACATTTTGAGAATTTGAGCCACATTTCAGTATTACCCTCTCACCTTTTTAGAGGAGAGCAGTAAGGAGAAAAAGGTGATTCTACCTAGTTCCATTACTGAACCTGCCTGATCTCGCCGGAAAAACTCACGAGAAAAATTCTGCCTGGTTGGAATCTGCCTGAAAATGGATGGGAAGGGTCGAAATAGGCATGCGACCCGAGATCTGGAAACAATTCCGGGAAAAGTCGCCGGAAAGCTAGCTGCCAAGCTGGAACCCTAATTCCGGTGATCGGAAAAAATCAAAACTGGTAGGGATGTACTCGGAACAAGCCTGGGACCAGAGATCTGGGGAAAAATTCCAGAAAAAATTGTTGGAAAGCTGTAGATCTGGCCGGAAAGCTAGCTGTCACGCAGTACCCTAATTCTGGTGACCGTAAAAAGTCAAAACTGGTAGGGATAGGCTCGGACTGTTCCAGCGACCCCAATGGAGAAAAAATTCCAAAAAGAACTGACCGGAAGGAGTTTGTATTGCGGACAGCCACCAAGAGAGAGAAAACTCGACCTCTTTGATAAAAAAACGGAACCCTAGTGCTGCGAGGACTCTGATACCATGAAGATTTCATTTGTATTTCTTGATGAATTTACATTCCATGAAAATGAGTTCTTATACAATAAGTCCTATGAATAAATAAGTAAAGAAAATATTACATAATCATTTACAATCAATACAATATCAATTACTCCTTTAATTATTTCTATATCAATACAACAACATACCCAGTGAAATCCCACAAAGTGGGGTCTGGGGAGGGTAGAGTGTACGCAAACCTTACCTCTACCTTGGGAGGTAGAGAGGCTGTTTCCGGTAGACCCTCGTCATAAGAACTACTTCTATATCAATCAATCAACAAATTATATAAGCAAATAGTTAGAAATAAGGTACATTGTCGGTTTCTCATTTTGTTTTATTTATTCATTTCTTAACCTGGATTTTTAATGCATTCTCGCGATAATGCACCCTTTTGTATCGGCCTGTTGAGCTAAAATATTGAATTTTGCATATAGATCTTTATATGTTGAATTTTGTAGTGAACTATTCTTTTTGCTTTGATTCTTAAGATATATATTCAGCTATGAGCTGTACAAACTGCTATATACAACCTTCTGCAGTCTGCCGGCGCTTGATCTAAATGTTGTTCCTCTTTTAGCCCCCTGTCTATTATCTGATATCTAGATTTGCAGGGAGAAAAGATGTTCATGGTTGCATGCGGTTGGCGGCATACTATCTGTGTCTCCTCTTCTGGTGCTTTGTATACATATGGTTGGAGCAAATATGGTCAACTAGGACATGGTGATTTTGAGGATCACCTTTTTCCTCATAAGGTTCAAGCTTTGCATGAAAGTGTTACTTCTCAGGTACTTTTTCTTTTATGTGAAAACTTTCTGGTATACGTTTATTTCACTCTATTTTCTGCTTTACTGGGGAATGCAGACTGTTGGACCTCTTTACACTTTATTATTCTTATAGTTTTATATCTCCGTAATCCAAACAATATACCTGACTGAATCTTCATCGGAAAGTATTTGTATAATGTTCTCATATCCTGTCTAGACTTTTACGAAATTTGACATCCCCTTGTTAAAGCGCCTTGCTATAAACTTCTGCTGGTTTATCTGTGTGGTATTCACCATTTTTAACTCTGTTTTTAAAATACTACTTCCGTAACCTAGGAAGTGTTACTTTATGAAACTCTAGTTCCCCAATTTAGCTATTGCGGAAATAAGAAAATATAATTAATGCATATAAAGGAGCATGTCCAGTAATAGGTTTTAACCCAGCAATTTTCAAGAGATGGAAGGCAGATGAAAGTGTACATGTTAATTTTAAGCAAAAACATTGACAGCACAATGAAATCATGAGCTGCATTCCAAGAAGAGACACTTAGTTGACTACATATACTTAAGGAGTTTACCAATGAAAGACACGGACATAAAAATGTATCCATAATTTTCTTACGTTGTAGTACTCCCTCCGTCCCAATTTAAGTGGCTTACTTTCCTTTTTGGTCTGTCCCAAAAAGAGTGCCTCTTTGTAAATTTAGTAAAGTTGACAATTAAAACATCCTACATGGTAAGCTTATAACCACAAGATTCAAATAACTTTTTGCTACTTTACACATCTTTAGTTTAAGGCCACAAGATTCAAAAATCTCCCTTTATTTCTTAAACTTCGTGCCAAGTCAAACTAAGACACTTAAATTGGGACGGAGGAGGGAGTATTATATTTTATTTGGTCTATTCTGTGAGATATGGAAACCAAAATCTGAAAACAAGCGATCTTTGTCATTGCTATGTGCCTAACATGTCCTAATTCGAACTCTGGAACAACTGCTTAAAGGACAATTGTTTTCCATGGATATATCTTGTTGCGCTCTCAACGTATTCATATTGTACTCCTTTATCAGAAAGTACTTGATCCACTATGAGTTGTGTAAAAATCAAGAGTTAAATATTTGAAAGACTGATCAGGTAAGAAGTGCATAAAATATGACTATCAAAATACTAATGCAAGTAATAGAACATTTAATATCCTAAAACATACAATTAAGTCCAACCAGACCTATAAGATACCCTCAAGTGAATGAATCCCCTTGAAAACATCCTTTCAAGTCTTTAAGCAACAATGCGGAATCCAAATTCTCCACAAGTTCTCAACATTCATCAATAATTGTCATCTACTTTCTGCTCCTAGTTAAGGACTGCGTATATTAGGTCTTATTATCACCTAAAAATGACTTAACAGTCATTAACAAGGCCTATAAGACAGAATCCCAGCATTCCGTTTCTAAATCGTGTCCACAATCGTGGAGATGTTCTGAATCGTGTCCCATTCTAGCTTCTTCTTCCATGTTAGCCTCTGAATTGTGTCCAAAATCGTTGAGACATTTTGAATCGTGGCCTACTCCAGCTTCTTCCATTATGTCCGACGAATCGTGTCCACAATTATGGAGATGTTTTGAGTCGTCTCGACTCCAATTTTTTCTTCCATGGTCTGGAACAAGCTGTTCTAAATTGGAAACAGCCTCTCTATCCCAGAGGTAGGAGTAAGGTCTTCATACACCCCACCCTCCCCAGATGTTTTTGTTGTGGTCTGGAACAAGCTGTACAGTTTAGTAGGATTCCCAAGAATCTCCTCCAAAGGTCTCCACTTCATAGCAATCTATTGTAGGTCCCTCAAAACCTTCACCTGGGATCTTGTGATTGGTTTGGATGCTTGTATGCTACCTTGTTCTAAATAGAAAAACTTACCAGTTCAGAACTTACCAGCTTGGAAAACACATCTAACATGAGGATTCACATGTACTTCCCACCATAGGTTAATTACTTGAGTAATCTACAGTCCTTGTATGTTAAGTTCAACTGGTCCAGTAAACCGTTTCCATAGGAACTGAGCTGCAGGAGACTGGAGAAAAACATGTGCAAAGTTCTCAACCTTAGGAGAGTGTCAACAGTAACATCTAGAAGGGAATTGAAAGCCCTGTTTCCTCACAACATCATCTAGAGGAAGTTTATACTGCCAGAATCTCCACAGCAGGAAGGATAGCTTAACTGGCAGTCCTTTGATCCACATTTTCTTGTATAATATGTTTGTCTCCTTTCTTTGTCTTACTAATTGGTATGCAGACTGCCTCATGCTTCTAGCTTCCAAAAAGGTTTATCAGCTATTCCATGTTCATATGCTCCACTATATCATTAGGAATCAGACCCCTTAGCTTTGGTACATTCCATCTCCCTAGTTCAACTGCCTCATGTACTTGTACCATATCTCTATCACAATCAAAATTTGTATCAGTAGCATGATACAATGCTCACAATCCAGATCAATTATCCAGCCAGAAATGAGACTGGCCTTGTTTTTGTTGCCACCGTATCTCCTGTTCTATCTGCTCTCTCATTTGAAACATCTTCCATACACATGTTCCTCTTCTCCATTCAGCCAACACAGCATGCTCTTCTTTAAATATTTATTGCTTTACATCCTCCACAAGCACTTCTTAGTCCTAAAATTCCACCACAATTTGGCAAATAAAGCTTTTGAAATATCCTGTAGGCTTAAATCCCAGTCCACCTTCATCATAAGGATGACATTACACTTTCCAAGAGGTCCAATGTTTGCTAGAGTTTCCTACTGAGACTTGGCAAACATCCTGTGCAAGTTGGCTATAAACCCTGCGGAGGATCACAGGCATCACAAGCAGATAACAAGTGTATGGGCATACTTTGTAAGACATGCTTTATGAGAGTGATCTTTCCACCAAAGGATAATAATTTTCCAGTCCAAGAGAACAATTTGTTACTTACTTTATCAGTAATCTCCTTGTAACGTGCATTCTTTCTCATGCTATAATAGATTGGCACACATAAGTAAGTAAAGGGGAAATCTTTCCTTGGAATCCTTGTATTTGTATTCACCAGTTGCACCACTTCTGTTGTTGCATTTTTATGCAGAGACATATTCATCAAAATCTGATTACCAAGAACCTATCTAGTCTTTTAAGGATGCAAGCTTCATCTGACCTACCATTCCACCAGGTGTACATGCTACCAGTGAATCCTATATCTGACAGTTGACATACATTTAGGCAATGCCTGAAGTCTTCAGTCTCAACAAATGATACAGGCAGTCCACCAAGCTTCTCAGCTTCATCAAGAATGACATTAGAATCCCCCCTACCAGCCATGGAGTTTGTATTTGAGTGGATAGTTCATATAGAGCATCCCATAGTTCTATTCTAGTATCTCTGTCGTTACTCGCATAGACCAATGAAACAGTGATTTCTTGAGTGCCATCCACCTGAGTCAACTGTAGAGATGCCACTTGATTTGTATCCATTTTTTCTTCAACTTGAAACTCATCCTTCACAAACACCCAAATATTCCCATTGATGTTGTGCCAAGCTGTACCCATTCCCAATCACTGTCGGTACATGTCTATATGCCTAATGTGTTGAAAAGGCTCCATCAAGGCGATAAAATTGAAATGTTTTCGTCTATTCATCATGACTACTCTTTAAAGGCCTATTGGGTGTTTACCGACCTTATATTCCATATAAGTTAGTTATTCATTGAGAAGTAGCTTTGGCACAAGCTAACCTTGTTTGTACACCCCCTGCTGCCTTAGGGGGCACACTCTTTCCTCTGATGGATTTTGTTTGTCTGTTCTCTTTCCTCTGATGGATTTTGTTTGTCTGTTCTCTTTCCTTAATCTTGTTGTTTGTCTAGGTGATAATCACCTCTGTTGCTTATGACCTCTTCCTTCTGTAAGCTTGTATTTGTAGTGTTTTAGTGTTCTCCACTTCATCATCATCCCCAATATCTATCTGTTCATCATGCTTCTTCTCACCATTTACTACCTTTGATTTTGGTTCAGAACTCTTGGCAGCCATCTGTCCACTGTCTGTAGTTATTCCTATATCAGTGTCGTGTGAATTTTCCTGTATCTCAATTTCTTTGTCCTGGATATGTGATGTTGCTGTTGTATGCACTTGTGTTTCTTCAGGTGGCTTATCATCAGATGAGACTTCAACCCCTTCCCTCTCCTGCTCCTGCTGTTCATCCCTTTCTGGTCATCCAGGATCATCAAGTGGCTTCTCTTCAGGTGGCTTTATCATCGGATGAGTTTTCAACCCCTCTGATCCCTTCATCAACTTTATCCTCTTTCTCCTCCTGTACAATGTCCCCATTATGATCTAGTTTTTTCTGGTCTGCATCAGTGCCCTGTCCCTCCAATTCCTTCTTCCTTTCTTTGTGCTGTGGATTACTATCATTGAATTCAGTTTCATCTACCTTGGAACTACCGTTGTCAGAGATAGTGGTATCTTTGTTGCCTTCAGATGTGGTCTGCTTTACTGGATCTACAATGTTTCCACCATGTTCCTGTTCATTTTTTGCCTCAGCTTGTCTACCATTATCCTTGTTAATTGTCTGGTCATTGGTTTTTGTCTTAGTTCCACTACTTTTGTCTTGCTGCTTACCAAAAGATGCCTCCATCCATGGTCTTGTTGATTCAATATTCTTTTTAACTTGTTCCTGTTTCCGTTGGTTATTGTTATTCCTTCAGATTGATCTTCTTCTTCCATGTTCACCAGAGTGTCAAACTTGTTCCTGGTTTTCAGCCTCTCTCATTGCCATGGTTATCTGTGGTCTGCCTTCCAGTTTCTCCTCCTTCACCATGAGTAGCTCTATTATTGTTATCTCTATTCTTCTTATGTTGCACCACATGCCATTGTTTCTGTTCATTCACTATCCCTCCAGTTTTGCCAGATTTCAGAGTCTTTGTTGGTATTTGTTTGTTTCCTCTACTTTCTGTCATTTCCCCTTATTTTCTTGAGCTGTGTTTTGCTGTTTCCCCACTGCATTAGGTTTTATCTTCCTTATTCTCTTCATTCACCTTCTCTTCACTCTCCTTTTTTGGTCGAAACTCTGGATGAATACTCCAACATCCTGTCATATCATGTCCTTGTAATCGACAATGAGTATTTTTGCAAGTAATCATACTGAATCTGTTGCCATTTTGATGTTTCTCCCATTTCCTCATCAAGAAAATTAATCTGGATCCTTTTTGGTAATTCTTTCATCAAATCAACTTCAACTTTCACCCTTCCACAGCTTGGCCTGGTTTGATTATTGGTTAGTAGTGTTGTGAAGGGCTGCAATGTAGTTTGTGGATGTCTTAGGAGCCATAATAGGCAGACCAGCCACTGGTGGTTGCTGGCCGCCGGCCGCCGTGGCCATATCAACTGTTCCGGTGAGTTTAGAGTTAGGGTTACGATGGAAGGTTTTTTCGCTAAAGAGAGTCTTTTTTATCTCGGTTCCATATTACAAACATTATTATCCAACACATGGCCTAGAAACTGATTTGGAAGAGTTGCTCCTACCAACACTAGCTGTTATAGTTGGATAGTAATGAATGCCCAAAGTGAGCTGATATAATAGCTGTTACTGTCTTGAGGGTGGAAAACATCTATTTTCAGGTAGTGTAGTAGCCAGCTGCTTGTCTACAATGGATAATGCAACATTAAATTTAAGGAGGCTTTCACCATCCGGAGCTACTGTAATGTGGAGAGTTGTAAAGTGGAGAATTGAGAAGTTGTGGTAAACTATCCTAAGCACAACTAAACTTGCTTTGCTAATGAGTACTCTTATTGTTTTTCGGTCCCTCCGTGGGATCTCATTATGTGTCTTAAAAAAGAAGGCTCGAAACCGAGAGCTCTTTTTTCTTCCAATTCTATAGGAGGAATTCAATCATATCCTACAGAAAGTAACCAAAAAGGCCCTTCCCAAGCTCCTAGATCTCTGAGTTAATTCGAGTTTTTATGAAGAGTTTGACACATATGGGCATGTACCCTGGTAGGCTTTTGCTCTCAGTGGGAACTCAAAAGGAAGTAGCTTGAACAAAGCAGCATTGGAAGGAAAATGTAGAATGTCGGAAAGAAGAAATGCTTCGTTGTATTTCAGTATCTTATTACATCCCATGTGAAGGGGTATTTATACATGTGAATCCTAACCAACTAAGGAAAGACAATCAATTACAATACATGTAATTACAACAACCACAACATACACAGTGTAATTCCATAAGTTCGGTTTTGGTGAGGTTGGAGTGCACAAACCTTACCCCTACCTTTGGAGGTAGAAAGGTTGTTTCCGATAGACCATGGCTCAAAGAAAAGCATTTTAAAGTAGGTCAGAGAAGGAAATAAAGAAAGTGAAGAGACCATGGCAAAATATCATAGAAAGCATGACAAAGCATTCTAAAAAGGAATTGTAACTACGACAAAATAATGTGATAAATCGGCTCAAGAAACTACATGAGAAATACTATTACTACTAGTCTAGAAGAAAAGACGAGACAACGCACTACTACCTTATAGCCTTCTACCCTAATCCGTGTCCTACATAACCTTCTTAAATGTCCTCAATAAGCTGCAACTGCGCCATGTCCTGTTTAATCACCCCTACCTAATACTTCTTCGGCCTACCTCTACCTCTCCTGAAACAATCCATGGCCGACCTCTCACACCTCCACACTAGGGCATCCATGCCTCAACTTCGTTTTCCGCTGAGGCCGCTCCTACCTTGTCCCGAATATTTTCATTCCTAATCCTATCTCTCCTAGTATGCCACACATCCAACGCAACATCCTCATATCCGCAATTTTCTATTTTTGAACGTTTGACTGGCTAACACTCTGCCCCATACAACATAGTCGGTCTAACCACCACTTTGTAGAACTTGCCTTTAAGTTTTGGTGACATCTTCTTATCACATGGGACTCCGGATGCGAGCCTCTATTTCATCCATCCTGCATCAATACGATGTGTGACATCATCATTAATCTCTCCATTTACTTGGATAATAAACCCAAGCTATGTTGCTCGAACTCTTCAAAAATACTGCAGCACCCGTGTCGGATTCTCCAAAAATGCACTAATTTTAGATAATCTCACACGCACCCGTCGACATTTTTGAAGAGTCCGAGCAACCCTTACCCAAGAAACTTGAAACTTCCTATCTTTTGGATGGCCTACGCATCAAGTCTCACTTCTATGTCAGGCATATCACTGAACTTGCACTCCAGGTATTCTTTCTTGGTGCTACTCAACCTGAACCCTTTAGACTCTAGGGTCTGCCTCCAAGCCTCAGTTTAGCGTTAACTCCGCCACAAGTCTCATTAATTAGAACTATGTCATCCGAACATAACATACACCATGGTACCTCACCTTGAATATGCCGCGTCAGTACATCCATCATCAAGACAAAAATAAACAGGCTAAGAGCTAATCCCTGGTGCAAACCCATCATAACTCGGAAGTGCTCCGAGAATACCTGTAATTGCGCTAGAAAATTAAAAATACAGTCTCCTAAAATTACGCACATAGCGGGAGCTTAGTGCTATGCTAATTAATTAACACAATCAACAAAGAGAAATATGAGATGTTTTAACTATCAAATAAAAAAGAAAAGCTGTTTTGAGGGACAACAACTTCTATAGTATTTATAAAGGCCAAAAGTATTGTGAATCATTAGGTGCAAGATTCAAATAGAGTAATTGAGAAGTGTGAAAAAAAGTTGGATCCATGGAAGCAACAACAATTGTCAACTGGGGGCAGATTAACATTAGCCAATAGTGTTCTTGATGGTATCCCAACCTATCTAATGTCTCTGATCTCTATGCCAGCTAGTGTGGAAAAGAAAATTGATAAAATTAGAAGGCAGTTCCTGTTGAAAGGTAATGCAGAAAGGAGAAAGTCTATTTAGTAAGATGGAACATTATGACTACACATAAGAAGGAAGGGGGGCTTGTTATGTAAATGGCTTTGGAGGTTAAGTGATGGGAAAGAAGCTCCTCCATGGAAAGCAGTGGTAGATGTCAAATATGGAGACAAGGTTTCTGGGCACCTAAAGTTGTTAAGACTCCGTATGGAGTAGCTTTTTAGAGACAGATTTGCTGCCTTTGAGAGGAATTCAAGAAGTATGTTGGCTTGAGGGTGAGCAATGAGAGAAAGATCAAATATTTGGGAAGATAATTGGGATGGTCCTGGTTTGCTGAAAGACCAATTCCCCAACTTATATAGACTGGCGAACAATTCTGAAGTCCTAGCAGATATATTCTTTGATGTTGGTTGGAATTTTGGATTTAGAAGGAATCTCTTTGACAGGGAAATGCAGGAAGTTGATGTATTTATTCAGAAGATGCAATCAAAGTTCATTCCAGAAAAAGAAGATGGCCTAATCTGGAAAGCTAATAGGAAAGGTTCTTTTACCATCAGCTCATTCTATAAAATACTCAATATTAATCAGTCAGTACAAGTACAAAAGTGGCTTTGGAAGATGATCTAGAAGTTTTCCGTCCCGACAAAACTTGCTTTTTTGGTTGGCTGGTATCTCATGTAGCTTGTCTGACACAAGAAAACTTGATGAAAAGGGGTTGGATCCTGTGCAGTAGATGCCTACTTGTGTGAGAGATCATGTGAATCGGTGGATCATGTTTTTATACACTGTGATTTTACCTGGCAGGTCTGGTCCATGTTCATGGCAAATTTTGGAATGCGATGGGTAATTCGTATGAAGTTCAGGAATGTATTAGAAAGTTGGGAATCTACATGTCCAGAAGCATCCCTAAAGTAAATGTGGAGAGCTATTCCTCTATTCATAGCTTGGACTATGTGGAAAGAAAGAAATATCTTGAAGGCAAAAACCAGCAGCTACAATATGTGAAATATAATTCATAGCTTGGACTATGTGGAAAGAAAGAAATATCTTGAAGGCAAAAACAAGCAGCTACAATATGTGAAATATAATTCTTTACATTATATGTACTTCTGGAAAGATGGAAATGTTTGGATTTTTCATAATATATTGGACTTTAGACTGTTTAGGATTTTAATGCAATCAAGTTCAGCTTTTTCGTTGTAATCTCACAGGATCAGCTTGATACTGTCTTCAATAAAATCTTGCCTTACAAAAAAAATTGTATTGTGATTTTTTTTTTTTTTTTGGTGTAATTGCACTGGTGAAGATGATGTGAGTCAACTGTGAATACTTACTCCCTCTTCTGCACTTATAGTCCATTTTGACTTGACGTGGATTAAACAGAGCCTTGATAATGCAAGTTGCTTTATGTTTATTGGGTAAAGTTGTTCATATCTGAAGGTCTTGTGAATCTTTTTTTTGGGGTGTTACACTGGTTAAGATGATGTGAGTCAACTGTGCTAGATAATTACTCCATCTTCCCCAACTTATAGTCTATTTTGACTTGGCGTGGATAGTAAGGAAGCCTTGATAACGCAAGTTGCTTTATATTTATTAGGTAAACTTGTTCATATTTTCATCTTACATAAAATGTACTAAAAGATATCTTTTATGTTGACATTATTCTAGTACTTACTAGAAGGAAATATGACATGTTTTGCGACCAAGGGAATAGTAAGGATCTAAATAGGTTTGCATTTTGTTATTTAGGCTTTTGGGTATTGTTTCCAGTGATGCAATTATTGAAGAGATGGGATGACAATCCCTATAATACTTCTAAAAGCTTTTCCATTGAGAGGTGATATAACACATGTATCTATGTGCTCCTATATCTCTAAATATCGTAAGAATTGTCATTTTCCAGATATCAGGCGGTTGGAGACATACCATGGCACTTACTGCTGATGGAAAACTTTATGGTTGGGGTTGGAACAAGGTTTGGTTCTTGTTCTTTAGTCTTTTAATTGAAAAAGTTATGTCCATTGCAAGTATGCTCAACTTTAATGCACTAGCTGCCTGCGTCTGCACTTTGCTGTCGGTGTTCATTTATTAGTTTATTCTTATCAGAAATGTAGTTATTATTTCTTACAATTTTTCTGTTAGTCAGTCAAAAGAATTCACTCGGGGCCTTCGTTTCGTGCGTTCTTGGAAATTCCTTGTAGTATTTTGTTACATGCATCATGAACATGCAATATTAATGTTGTCATACTTATTTGTTATTTTTTACTGGAAGATGATTTTGTAATTTCCTTCATGCTTTTTTGGTTCCTTGTGCTTATATGGAGTATAAAGTAACTCTAACCGGTTAGCTTTTTATTTAGATGAACTAGGGTCACATCTATGATGTTTTTGTAGAGAAACTGTTTTCCACAATTGGCTTGCTGCAGACAGTTGGATAATTGAATGTAAATGTGTTACTAGAAAGGCACCCAAAGGGGGTGCAAACTTGTGTAGGAAAAAATGAATGCGAAAATCCAAAAGACGTATTTCCAGAATATCAGTGCATTTTACCTTTCCAATTCAAAATCCCTTGTACATTATCATTGCTATTAATTTGGAATCTCATCATCTAATGTTAACACTTCTGTTATAATTGTTTATACTGCATTCCAGGCATCTCGATTGCTTTATTTCATCTGTGATTTTCTGCCTTTGGCATGTACTCTTTGTTGCTTCCCTTTAACCAGTTTTATTTGACTGTCAGCGCTAAAGCCTGTGTAAGACACAATTTCACATTCAAATCTGTTTAGTCTTGTACTCTTATTCAACTTTTAATTGCTAGAGGTGGCCAACATATTTTTACTATTTTCAGCTTGTTTTGTGACCTGGTAATCAACTTGATTAAATTGAGAAAATCTGTTTATATGCTTCATATTCATTTTCACTTGGTCCTAAATTCAGTTTTCTTCATGCATATCCTTTGTGTGTGCTTGATGCAAACATCCTTTTAGTATCAGATAGAACTTCGTGTAGGTTTATCTATTGAATTGGTGTCTTGTTTTGCCTCATGAGCAGTTCGGACAAGTTGGTGTTGATGACAATTGTGATCATTGTTCACCTGTGCAAGTCAAATTTCCGCATGACCAGGTACTGGTATGTGAGTTCTCAGTGGAAATGAGCACTAGTCTTTGCCATCTATGTGCTGTCATTAGTGTCTTACTTGAGAGATCTTGGGAAAAAAAAGAAATTGACATTTTACTTTTACTAAAATGGCAGAAAGTAATTCTGATTTCATGTGGTTGGAGGCACACACTTGCTGTTACAGAAAGACAGAACGTCTTTTCCTGGGGAAGAGGTACAAATGGTCAGCTAGGTCATGGGGAGTCTGTTGATAGGTAATAACCACAAGTATATCCAGTATTAAAGTCGTTGATAGGGCACTGAGATCTGTAGTTGAATTATCTATGCTTAGCAACCTTTGGTCCTTTAAAGCAGTTTTTCATTCACAAGGAACTGCTTTTGCTTGTGTGGGTCGCTTGAAACTGCATAGAATTGTTTTTTTTGTTTGTATCAGAGCAAGGGGAGCAGGCTTAACAAAAACTAGAGGCTGAAAGGAAGAATGGTTAAAATCTATGGATTAGCTGTGTTAGGTTGATGCTATACAAACTCATTTTTAGGATGCTTTTCAGATTAAGGTTGTTTCTAGGAGTTATCTGTTGGAAAGTTGAGATGATTCCCATTGGTAGTGGATAATTCCTTCTGTAGGATGACAATTAACAGCATATCAAAAAGCCTCTTCACAGTCCCTCATATAGGCGTCAAGAGTTTGTTGGGAATTCATAGGTTGCTGATTATTCTGCCCTGTTTAGTAAAAAGTTTGAGATTCTTTCTTGAAAAAAAAAGGGGGGGGGGGATTAAGATCAGTATTCCAAGTGTTACTGTCATCAGTGCAATTTTAGACTTTATTTTTGTCCTTTCGTGAACATCTGTTGGTTTAGAAAAAGTATAACCTGTCTGTTTACTGAGATATACATGTTAGTTGGATACTGTTTGTTTCTTTTGGCACACAGTTAAGTTCAGGTGTACAACTATGGATGTTCAGTATCTCTGATATAAATAGTGGGTATTACTGGGCTTTTTCAAGTTAGTTGTCTCCAGCAGTTCAGGAAATATTATCCATTTGATGCTGCCTGTTGTTTAGAATATTATATACTGCATAACTTTAACATTTAAGGAATTCATTGGTCCTAAACTTCGTTATGTCCTGGGCGTATTGAATTTCATTGCTATGCTGGATTTTACTTGTAAAATAATTAACTTAGACAATGCAGTTTCTGGGTCAGGTACAAATGTACTTTAGTTTGTGGTTTTTGAGAGCCACAAAGGTACAACAAAGTACAATTATATACTGTTTGTAAATGATCCAGACCATGGACTAAGTTTTCTTCTTTTGTGTTTCAGGGTTAGCATCATTGCATAACTAACTTTTATGTCTAAATTGTACACCTGGTGTGTTGCAAGTTGTTAAGTCGTAGCAAGGCTCATCAAGCTTGTAGGACGGTTTTCCTAATTGAACGGCTATTTAAATTTTCTAAGTACTAATATCACATATTGAAGTCCTCAATGTAAATTATTTGACACCCATGACATCTAAATAGTGTAATCTCTCCAGTTAGGAATTAAATATAGTACTATTCTATATGTAAAAGTAACACCATGGATGATGACATCTGTTCTCTATTTTCAACTGAAGAAAAATGCTTCTTTGTATTTCTTGATGAATATGCATCCCATGAGAATGGGTACATATACAATGTGTCCTAAGACTAAATAAGGAAATAAACAATCAATTCCTAATCAGTTACATTAATAAAAATATCATTCTGCACCTATAGTTAAGCTTGGACATCAAACAATCAATATCAATCAACATCTACATTCTGCTTTAGTGAACTAAAACATTTTCATGCTATGGTACTTTCAAAATTGAACTTACTGATGTGCTTGAGATGTGAAGGTATGTCCCAAGGATAATAGAAGTGTTAAGTGTTGATGGATCAAGTGGACAACAAATCGGATCTTCGACTTCTGACCCATCTGCAGGTCTTACATCTGCTCCCCCCTCTTTATCTTCATAATCTTTTGTCTTCACAGATTAAGTGGTACCGTGTATCTGATATTTTCTTAAACTCTTGTTCAGCTGAAAAATCTTGGGTTTCACCTACAGAGAGATATGCTGTTGTTCCAGATGAAAACGTAAGATCACCATTTAAGCAAGCTTTATTTTGTTGAATGGTCTAAAAGGTTACGCCATTTTTATTGAAATTACTTGATTCTAGTTAGGATATGTCCAAAAAAATATTGAACTTTGAGTTTGAAATCACACGTCTTCCTGTGTTATCGGTAGGGGCGAATTTATGTTTAAAAATAGGTCACGTGAACTCATGGTCACCCGATTAAACTCGGTAGGCCCCTCCTTTTGTTCTTCTTTTGCTTGCGCACCAATCCTGGGGCTAAGGGACTCAATTCTTAAGACTATATTATGTGTATAATTCTTAAAAATATATTTGATATCAACGGAAGGAACACATGGTCATACTAGACTCCACTGGTCAGGCGCCAGGCTCAAGTGCCCAAGGTCGAGGGATCAATCCTTGCTGATCTTTTGCTACATGTTCTGTTCCTTTTATTTCTTCATTTCCCTTCTTCTAATGCAAATAAAATGCAATGCTTGAGTTTTGAACTTGGAACCTCAAGGTAAGTTTTGAACTCCTAAATTACTGAGCCAACTTCTAGTTTTGGGCTTATTGGATTCAAAATTTCTCTGTGCATAAAAAATAAAAATAATACCATATATATATATATATTGCAATTTTTTTGTCGAGGGGGTTCGGGTGAACACCTTTCTGCCCCTGATGGTGCACCCATCCTCTTAAAATTCTGAATTCGCCCTCTGGTTATGGCAGATGAGTTGAGGTCAACCATCAGAATTCCTTCTCTTCTGACACGTAAAGGTGGCATGAAATAAGCCCAAATGTTATGTTTTATCTACAGGTGCCAAGGCAAACAGTGATTTCCGTAAGAGGGAACAGAAATGACGTAAATGTGCCGGAAAATGATGTGAAAAGGATACGATTATGAGATTGGTAGCTCATATGTAGCGGTTGGCCATTTGCTGGTGGACGTTCTGCACTGATATCTTCTATTCAAATAATAGTTTACCTCTATCTAAAGTTGCTAGACAACGGGCTCTGCAAATATGTATTTCTATTTTTTTTGGGGGGGTGGGGGTGGGAGGGGGGGGGGGGACAGGAAGGTGTCATAGCACGTATCATGATGTTGGCTTAGCTTCGTACTGTTCATTGTTCTTGCATTATTGCGAGGGAACTGATTTCATTTCCACTTATATTCTGAAGTTAAGAGGGAGAACTACTATTTTTACGTATCTCTTACTGTAACTGTTGGTTTTAGATCAATTAGAAATTGAAAGTACAACATGCTCTTACATGAAGTTGCAGAAAATGCAGTTTTAATCACCAATGTGGTTTAATTTTTCAAACGTAATAAATTTGAATTGATGTAAATATTAAAGTCGGTCTGAAGAGGTTTGAAAGTAGACGTAGAAAGTTTGAGCTCCCCAACACCAATAATTTGGGTTTCTTAATTTATGGGAGAAGGGAAAGATTAAATTTATCTTGAAAAGCTGAGATGCATGCGTTTCAACCTAGCTATCTGATAATATGGTAGGCATGCAAGAGGCTATTTGGCCTCAAAAGTCTCCTATTCAACGGAAGTTTTTATGAATCGTTCTGGCTGTTGAGCTTGAGGGGTCATTTGTACTGGAATCTGGGAGTTCAATTTAGGAGGAGGCTATCTATAGAACATCATTATAAAATCTGAATCTCAAAGGCGTCATACAATATATACGTGATGGGGAAGACCTTATTGCAAATGAAAGGGCACGAAGCCTTCATTTTAAATACTCTTTCCGTCCATTTCTACTAGTCCGTGTTTGACTTGACACCACTTAAGGAGTAATTAATAAAATGATAATTTTATTACATCACAATTATTATAAGTTATTCAAATAATTGAAATTAATCAAGCATATTTTAAAAGTTGTGCATTTACTTACAATTTTTGAAGTTTTCAATTTAATAATTATTAATAAGGATAAAATAGGTATAAAATGATAAATATCTCTTGATTTTTCAAATTAGACAAGTAAAAGTGAACATGTATGGACAAGGAAAAAGAATAGAGGGAATAGCATTCTCTTTTGGTCAATCTTTCGTTATTGCGGTTGTAGTACCAGTGAAGGGTGCATGGAGGCGATGGGTAGGGAAAGGAGTTTCAGCTTTAATTATTTGTGGGAGCCAGCCTAAATAATTTTTTTTTAAAAATAAATAAAACAAATGTTGTGTTAGGTTAGTACGCAACAAGCCTAATAATCAGATCAGTAGGCAAAATAAGTATGATGTGTCAGGTGAGATGGAAGAATGTGTAATGAGAATATGAAGGATGCAAATGCTGATGATAGTTGTAGAATGGAGAACAAGGGAGACCATATTATTACAAAGCAGTATCAAAAGATAGTAGATGAGAGCACAAAGAAACCAGACGAAGCTGTAAATGCAGAACTGTCAATAAGGAGATGAATTGTACAGATGAATGGAGATATAAATAACAATGAGAAGTAGAAATTTACAAAATCATGGGTGGAGGGAACTTTCAATCAGGAGCAGGACAATATCTCTTCAAATGTGAGGAATAAGACTGATGACACTTCACAAGTTTCTGAATCTATCAAGTCAATTGATGAACAGAAGATAGAGTGGAGGAGGAGGAAAAAGATAATTTAGAGGAAGGTGAAGTTCAAATTGATGTGGAACTACAGAGGAAACAGGTGGAGGATATTATAGTGGATCCAAACGGAGTGGCACAATGATTCAAGTTGATCGGGGACCTGAATGGATAAACATTGGAACATATCCAGAACAGGATGATACAGTAGCTTCTGAGGAAGAAAATAGCAACATGCAGAAGGAACTTTCTTCAGAAAAGTAGGCTTTAGTTCCTACAAGGACCATAAATCAGCAGATATCAGTATATAAGAAGAATTCTCCAGTGAAGGTGTAACATGATTTGGTATCTCATAATTACACAAAGGAAGAGGTGATGAAGGAAAATATTCCACAAGATTCTCCAAGGGAAGAACCAAAGGAGGATAAGTAGCAAGCAAAATTTTGAAAAAGTGGCAAGAGAAGCTGATTTATCCCCAAAATCCCAATTCAAAAGCAGTAAGAGAAACAAGCAGCAAAGTAATGCAAATCAGGCGCTACCAACTAGAATTCCTCCAAAGAGGGGTAATCTTAAAACAGTTGGTAAATGATGATAAAAACACTGTTTTGTAACATTAGATCAGTGAACACCCAACAGGCTTTTCATAGGGTATAAATGTTACATAGGCATCATAAGTTCTTTTTGATTGCCTTGATGGAACCTTTTCAGGATTCTAAACATATCCAAAACTACAAAAGGAGACCAGGGATGAAGCATGCCAACTCTAACAACAATGGTAAGATTTGGTACTTAGTAGATGAAGTTGTCAATGTTGATGTGATTAACAGTACTGAGCAACAAGCCACTCTTAAGTTATTTGTACAAGATTATGGGAAAACTATGATTGCTACTTTAGTCTATGCTAAATGTGATGCTATAGAAAGATTTCAACTGTGGGATCACTTGTACGGTCTTGCCAATGATATGGAGGCTCCTTGGTTAGTAGGTGGTGATTTTAATGTTATTATGTATGAATAGGAGAAAATAGGGGGTCTTCCAGTGCATCCTCCTGAATATGAAGATTTTATATTCTGCATAAATTCTAGTGAATTGTTTGAGATCAACTTCAAAGGGAGTCTATTTACTTGGTGGAACGGGAGAGCAGGTGTAGACTGTATATTTAAAAGGCTTGGTAGAATGGTGGTGAATCAACAGTTTCTGGATTGATTTGGCTTTTTGGAAGTAGAATACTTATCCAGAACATGCTCAGATTATGCTCCTCTACTGTTTTCCTATAGTTAACAAGAACAATTCTTCAAACCATTTGGGTTCTTGAAGTTTTGAACTGAACATGATAAATTCCTGGAGTTGGTTAGGAATAATTGGGTTGCTGAAGACAACACTGATGCTTTTATCAGTATGAAACAAAAAATGAAGAGAGTTAAATCTGCATTGTCAACATGAAGTAGAAACGCTTTTTGTGATATATTCAAGCAACTTAACATCAGGGGGATATTGTTATAATTAAAGAGGAGCTATTTGAAGAATTTTCTACTGAGAGCAACAAAACAGTTTTACAAAGGGCACAAGCAGAAATGAAAAAATACTTGCACTATGAGGAGGCAAAAGACTGGTGTCTCTTGGTTCTCAGAGGGGGAAAAACAATAGATTCTTTCATAATTTAGTGAATGGAAGAAGGAAAAGACTTCACCTGCAGAGAATATAAATTTCAGAAGAAAATTTGCTTGAAGGTGTTAATCAGCTAGCTGCAGAAGCTATTTCCTTTTGCCAAAATAAATTCACATAGGAAGATGATCCAGTGGATTTTTCTCTGCTCAATCATATTCCTAAATTAATCTCTCAGGAGGATAACATAATATTGAATAGCCTTCCATCTTTTGAAGAAGTAAAGACTATAGTCTTTTCTCTAGCAAGTGACAGTTCAAGTAGTCCTGATGGCTTAACTGGTTGTTTTATCAATCTTACTGGAAAATAGTGGGAGGAGATATATTTAATGTTGTGAAGGCATTCTATAAAGGATATACTCTTCCAAAGTCCATAACTCATACAAATCTTGTTCTGTTGCCAAAAAAAGAAATTGTCCAAACTTTCTCAGACATGAGACCTATTATCCAAACAAAAATACACTTATACCCTTATTTGAATGAAAATCCAAAATTTTCTTAATTTACCCAATTTAAAAAAAATTACCCACTCCATTTGTTGACCTACCCCGACCCGCCTATCATCATCATCAAGTTTGAGCTTTTTCATGGAGAAAAAAAGAAGAAGCAAAAACACACATCCAAATAATAAACCATCGGTACTTGATAATGAGAGCTTCGCTTTTGACTTACTATAGTTCTTCGAATATAAACATCAATTCTTCTATATGATAATGTCTCCATGATTGTGGTACTGTTGGTAATCTGTCTTGGGCTATTACGATTCAATTTTCTCATGAAAGAAAGAAAAGAAAAGTTAAGACCAGAAAGATAAAGATGAAAAAAGTATCATCTTATTTTGTGTTTTTAGTTCTTCGAATGTAAGTAATAAATTAAATTTATTTACTCTCTGATTACCACAGAAACTGAATTTCTGGCATTTGAGATAGTTTTGTTTAAAAGACCCTGTAAATTCAGATTTATGAGCCATTTGTGTTTAAGTTAGCAAATTGGGGAACTGGATGATTGATTTCTCTAACAACTAATAATTAGAGTGGACCACATTAGCTGCCCTATGAGTTTACGTTAGTAGATTAGAAAGCTTCTAACAGCTAATAATTATAGAGTGCACTGTATCATTCTGAAATACTATGGATTTTTAAGTTTGAAGTTCTTCCTGAAAGATCACAAGAAGCTCATTGTCCAGTAGCAATGGGTTTATCATTTGGGTGTGTGTTTTTTATTCATTTTTCTCCATGAAAGAAGCTTAAGCTTGATGATGATAATGATGATAGGCGAGTCACGGCGGATCAACAAAGGGAGTAGGTAATGTTTTTGAATTCGGGAAAGTAAGAAAATATAGGGGAAGTGCTGCCTAATTTTTCATAAGAGAGCTACTAGCTCAGAAATGTGTTTTAAGTTCTTCCATCGCATTAACAATAAGTTTTGTTGTCTTTATGTAGATTGAGTGCTACGGAAAGTTATATGCTGAGTCGTTAAGTAATCGACAAAAGTATGTTAAGGCACTTTCATTCATTTTTTACTCCAAACGAAAACTACGTTAATGAAATGATATTCATAATGACTCTGCTCTTATAGATTAGAAGCTCATGTCTTTCATGATGTATGTATCCATGTTAAAATGTTCCTTTGGATTCAAATGTAATGGATGTTGTTGATGATGGTTCCATAACGTTAATCGGAGGTGTAACGACCTTACATTACTTTGAAGGTTAAGAATATTATTCTACGAGTCTATCATGCATTATATATATATATATATATATATATATATAAATTATGACACCTAGCCGTGCTATAGCCGGCCGGATAGGCACCTATTGTGCATACCACTGCAGTTGGGTACTTATGATGATGTTAGCCCCAAAGCGTGGCTTGATGATGATGTTACAGCCCCACATAATGGCTTATATATGTATATGTTTTTAAATGAAAACATATATGTAATACGCTCTCAGCGACATTCAGAGTTACAAGTTGTATCTTTCTTATCTCTATTTAGATTACTGCTTTTACTTATGCTTTTCTGCCTTACATACTCGGTACTTTATTCATACTGACGTCCCTTTTGTCTGAAGATACTGCATTTCATGCCTGCAGGTCTCGATAGCTAGGTTGATGATCCTCTGTAGTAGGTTATCAGCTCAGCGGAAGGTGTTGATGCACTCCACTTGCTCCGAAGTTGCCTTTGAGTCGGTATGCTATATATATATGTTCATGGGTAAGGCGGGACCCTGTCCCGATGCTATGATGTTTATGTACTCCTTAGAGGCTTGTAGACAGATTTTATGTGTATATATGGTCTTGGGGGCCTTGTAGGCATGTAAGTCTAGTGTATATAAGCTTGTATATCATTTTGGGTCGTCCTTTGTCTAGTATTGTTCCATGTTTTAATCAGATTATCTCATGACAGCCTTTTCGGCCCATTTACGCATTATAGCATGGTAATAGATGTACTTATGTTGGTGCTCGGTAAGGTAGGCCCGAGTATCCATTGTACCCTTCTAGTTTGGGGTGTGACAAACTTGGTATCAGAGCAGTTCTATCCAAGAGAGTCTACAAGCATCTTCTAGTAGAGTCCTGTTTATGAGTGTGTTATGCACCACACTTATAAACATGAGGCTGTATGAAATTTAGGATAATTACCTTTATTTCATGTTTTAGATCGTGCAATAGATCTAAGTTATAGGAAGTCGAGTCTAACAAATGTGTTAACGTAGGTTGTACAGAGATGTCTTTTCCCAGAAGGGCTACAACTAGCCGAGATGTTAAGACATGATTTGATGAGGGTGTGAGAGGTACGCCCTCTATTGAGATAAATCGTCTGAGGCCCAGAGAGTCAGTTCCTTAGATTGCCTCGATCAGTACTAGAGGAGTTGAGAGAAGCTCCAACATCATCAGCTTACCTATTCCACTATCGACTTCATGTGATCGGGATGTGAGAAGAGCGGTGCAAGTATTGACGTAGTCAGTTGCCTTATAGGCTTGGCATCACCCGAGAGCACGTGATAGAGATAAATCCCTTGAAGGGTCAAGAAGTTCATATCCTTTGGAGTCCATGGAGCGAGGCTCGTTAATATTTACAGGATATGATCCCGATGAGTTTATTGGATGGACTAAGAGGACTAGGACTGTTGGTGATTATAGAGGGGTACATAGTGGTGGTGTTTTTCCATAGACTAGGTTTGGATAGCGACTTGTGCGTGATATGAGCTCTCAGGTATGACTGAGGCAGGGCTAAAAATGTCAGTATGTCAGGATCGTGTTAGTACAGATATAGTGGAGTCACACTGGCCACTGTGTCGTTAGTGCGGTCAGGCACATGCTGGACCATGTCGTGCAAATACAGGGGGTTGTTTTTTAGTGTGGTAGCAAGAGCTAGAGGATACAAATGTGTCCAAATCTTAGTCATAAAGACTAATATAGGAGTGTGGATGGAGCGTCGGGCACTGGTGTTGTTTGAGACTACTTTCTGGACACAGGTATGTAAATGGTATTCTGTAAGACATTCGTCTTTTATGAGTTGGTGGAAAGGTACTGTATGTTCTATATTACTAATGTTTTGATCATAGATTTTGAATTCTATCGTATTATTGAGGATTCAGGGCATCCGAATTGAAATAAGTTACAAATATAAAAGAAACACTGGGGTAGAGTTCTTATGTTCGAATGATAACTAAGGGTCGTACTTACATCCTATCAATTTAGTGAGTTACAAACCATCATCGAGATTGTGACAGATAATGTTACTCGAGTGTACGGGGAAGCACATATGGATAGTTTTTGTTTCTTATGAGTAAATCACAATATATACAAGTGTATTAAAGATAGGCCGTAAGCGCAGGATGTGAAAGATACATTGAGGAGGTTTTACAACTTATGAGGTTATTAAATAAGTAAAGCAATATTGGACGACTAAAGAATGGGGCTAGTAAGAGTAAGGGAAGTCAAGAATCAAGGATTTTTGCTGGAATTACTCTGAATAAGATGAGAAGTGGAATGTTATGAAAAGTAAGTATAGCAAAAAAATCGAGTAATGAGATAAGTATGAAACGGGGAAGACCATTAGAAGATGGAAGTGCAATAATATTTGTAGGCAAAAGATAAGGAATAAGTGAGCTTTGAGGCTACAAAGTAGTGTAGGTCACATTTTCATCAAGGGTGAATTAATAATCTTAATGGGGATCATCAGAAGGTCAATTTAACCATATAACTGAGAGACACCGATCTTGGAGGATGACTTAAGATGAATCATAAATAAGACACTGATTAGAGGTGTGAAGGACTCTTACACTAGCTAGCAATGCAGTGCTAGAATGAGTGAATGAGTAGAAGGAGGAAGTTGATTAGTGGAAGGACCCTGATAGAATTTATAGGGAACTACTTAACAAGCCACGTGAACTAATGTTAAGTTCGTCGAGAGCAAATATGCCAGCAAGAATATATGACCCTCCACGTATATAGACCTCTTTAATTGCTTTAGATGAAGAAAGGTTACTCCAAGATCAATTGTAAGCTGCTAGGAATTCAGATCTACGAAAGACGGAAGGACGAGCAGGATTCAAACGAAGAGTATTGAATTATTTCCCTAAGGGGGGAAGATGAGATGGTAAAGCACTAAGTCGGAAGTGTGCCTTATTTAATAACGAAAATGATGGAAGGATTGTGATAGAAAGGATTAGAAGCATACTTTAAAGTAACACACAAATGCAAGAGATATGGATATGAGACAACATTGATTTACCAATTGAAGATGAGCGTAGTCGAATACATTATACCTGGGGATGTTAATCTGAAGAAAGAGTCAAAGTTAGAGATATGACTTCAAAAGTGATTATTTGGAATTGAGATGTGAAGGTAAATCGGCTAAGGAAATGATAAGAAAGTAAAGAAGAACCTAGTTACGGCTACATATGAAGTTAAAGACAAGTCGGAGAAATATCTAAATGGCATAATTACTCCAAAATCAATTTACCACCACTAAGTTACAACCTCGAGAAATAGCCTAGACAACAACAATGACAAGGAGGCTAGTAGAAAATATTAAGTTATGAATATAAAGTCAGTCCTGAAGGTAAGCCTTGGGATGAAACTGACAAATAAAAAAAAGATGGGAATAGTAAGAGTTAGTATACGGAAGAGTTGTTAGATAACATCAGCTTCTTCTAGGTTATGAGTACAATTGCCGAGAGAATTGTTCAGAATTTATTGATTACCGTGTATGATAACACGAGGATGGGAATCAAGAATGATGTAAAAACTATAGACGTATGAGAGATATAGAATGTATCAAAGTTAGAAAGGAGTTGCGAGTAAGGTGTAATAACAATAAGCCTAAATAAGGAGCCATTAGCAACTAATGGCAGCAAGAAGGAAAAAGAGGAGTGTCCTTTCATATAGGATGACTTGTTTAAACTAGATTGAAGAGCACATATCTAATATCATAGAAAATGTGTTTAGCAGTAAAGCCGTGGGTGATTGATAAATGAGCAAGCAAAAAAAAAAAGAGTTGGCGAGAGGTCTTCAATAATTAGCGGGTTTGGAAATCCGCCTATAGACTCGGATGATGCAATTATAGTAGTCCAGAATCTAGTAGAGGCACTTCTTATGACCAAGGAGAAAGGAATATCAATGCAACCGTTCCATTTTAGGAAAAATCAGAGGAGGTATTCGGCAAAAGATCACAACTTTTGAGTTTATCGAAGAAGGGGTCTTAAGATATCAAGGTCGTTTGCGTGTCCCGAGTGTTACAAGATTATAAGAGATGACTAAGACGGAGGTCCATTATTCATATTATTCCATTCATATCGGAATACCAAAGGTATATTATAATACTAAAGAACAATGTAGGCTAGACGATATGAAAAGAACATCACAGAGTTCGTGGCTCAATGTCCAAATTCTCAGCAAGTCAAGATAGAACATCAGAAATCCAGTAGATTGACACAAAATATGGTAACCTAGACATGGAAATGAGGAATAGTTAACATGAAAATCGTTATGGATATGATAAGTTCAATTCCATATGGACGATCGTACTTACTCCTGGACAAATCATCAAAGGTTTTGTAAAGCAGCAAGGTACATGAGGTAGTGCGAGTGCATAATGTTTCTTCCTTGATTACATGTAACTTACGAAGGTCCTCTCAAAGAAACTCAGCCACAAAAGTTAATTATAGTACAACCTTTCACCTATAGATTGGTGGTCGAGAGGAGCCAAAGATATGTCACGAACAAAGCAATCAAACTTCATGGAAGGATGAGATAATCATTACCACTTATTGAGTTCGCATACAACAGTGATGTGAGGATCATGGAGAATACATTTTAAGCCTAGAAGAGTACTTCTTGTGAAGAGTGGTAAAAGTGTACATTGTCCCTAAGATAGTTTGAAAGACATAATTGTTTGGGCCTGATTTAGTATGTCAAACTATGAATCGTATTTAGACACGTGACAATGAGATTTAAAAATTTCAAGTCAATGGTGGTTTTTTTTTGAAAATCTTACACATGAAAGACGTAATGAGATGGTATGATAAGTTGACTAAGATATAAAGAATCATATCGAATTATTCAAAGTACAGACCAAATGACATATGAATTAGAGTTGCCCTTAGAATTAGGACTTGTTCACCCGATTTCCATGTCTCTGTATGGAAGAGATCCATTGAAGGTACCCCCTCGAATAGTGGTGATAGACTATCTTCAAGTAGAAGAGAATTTATGGTATGAAGAGGGGGACCAAGAAATGTAACCCCTGTGAAAGACTATGGCGCTATAAGAATGTGGAAGGAATTACATAAGAAGTGGAAGGAGAAAAGAGTTCAAATATCCTCATTTATCTCAGTGCGAAAATTCTATTCGAATGTGTATACCTTAGTATCTCACAAAAAATGACGTAGGGAGCCGAAGAAGAAAAAAAATCTAAGAACCCTCGATTATTTAGGATAGAAGGTGATACTCCGAGATGAGGCATTATATTATTTTCAGGAGCAATGAGATACTTCTACTTATTTGTTGCCATGTGAGGCATATGGTATGTTTTCTGGCTGCTTAACAGGCTTAGGATAGTCCTAATAACAAAGGAGACTCTGCCGAAATATTTAGAATTTTTTAGAGCTAGTTTCTCCTCTCAGACGCCTTTACATTCGAGAAGAAATGTTCCTAAAAGGGGAATGATGTTACACCCCGTACATTCATGTGAGCATACATCATATGTGAATCAATATGACCCAGAGAGTTTAAGGACCTTTACAAAGATAATGATGGGTTAAAACACGTGTTAAAGAGTTATCATAAATGTTGGAGGTTAAACAAATCAAAGATGTTATAACCTGGACTTTTGGGATAAAACTATGGGTGATTAATATGCTAAGAATGTCATGTTTTAAGGTATTTGAATCATATAATATATGTATGATAAGTTTTGAAGTCAATCAAGTTGTAAAACAAAAGTCGGAAAAAGTTATCGCAAGTTACGTTCATAATTCTACTGAAATTTAGGTCTAATGTCTCTGAGATTTTCTCCTAATATACTTGGAATTATAGGGTGATCCACCAAAAATTGAAGGTCTATGAGTCTAGTTTCCAACTCATTAAACCATTTATCAATACGACATCGGAGTAGAAAGATATTCATGTTTTTGCGAGACTGCACATGCAGCCCCTTTGAGACCCACTTGAGGCTATGGCCGACCTTGATTTAGAGCTCAGTTTTTGTCATTTTTCTACTAAAACATATCCTACACCACCTCTAAAGGTTCTCTAAGATTTCTTACATGATTCAAGGGTAAATCTAAAGGCAAACAATGCAAATCCAATATCAGGATTTCTGTGGTGCTAGTAGATCGTAGTTTCTCTTTGTTGTTTTTTATTTAAAGGTTACCCAAAGTTTAAGTATCATTAGATTTGAAGATTTCTTGGTTGTGTGAGGTACGATTTAACTTCTCTTTCATGTATTTAAGCTTGTAGGAGTTATGGCTAGCTCGTATGATTGGAAACCCGTAATATAAAGGTCGCAAATCATAGTTTTGTTGTCCTTGTTTGTTGAACTATTTTGTAAACCCCCTTATGGTATTTTGTGGCTGGAAATTCATGGGATAAACTGAGTATGTTGTGGTTGCTGTTGTTAACAAGTTCTAGAAGGAAAAAGGGGTTTAAAGCCATAATTTTGTTAATTGTAAACCGAGCTTGCCGCTTGTTGTACTATTGCTTGAGTTGTTGGAGTTTTTCTTACATTGTTGAGGGACTAAATGGATGTGATTGGTTATTGCTATTGTTAATGTTGTTGTTTGGTACTGTTTTGAATTCGAGAAAGTAAGGAAATGTAGGGGAGGTGCTGCCCAATTTTTCATAAGAGAGCTACTAGCTTAGAAATGTGTTTTAATTTCTTCCATGACACTAACAATAGGTTTTGTTGTCTTGATGTAGATTGAAGTGTTACAGGAAGTTATATGCTGAGTCATTAAGTAATGAACAAAGGTATCTTAAGGCACTTTCATTCCTTTTTTTGGCATGATTCTAAACGAACAAAACGTAAATGAAATGATATTCATAACGACTCTAATCTTATAGATTAAAAGCTCATGTCTATTGACTTCCATGATGTATGTATCCATGCTAAAATGTTCTTTTGACTTCAAATGTAATGGATGTTGTTGATGATGTTTCCATAATGTTAATTGGAGGAGTAACAACCTTACGCCATTTTGATAGGTTCAAAATGGTATTCTATGATTCTATCATGCATTATATATATATATATATATATATATATATATATATATATATATATATATATATTTTATGACACTGAGCCGTGTTATCGGGTACAACACCTATTATGCACACCACTGCAGTTGGGTATATTATGATGATATTAGCCCCAAATAGTGGCTTGATGATGATGTTACAACCCCACAAATGGCTTATATATGTATATTTTTTTAAATGAAAACATGCATGTCATACACCCTTAGCGACATTTAGAGTTACATGTTGTCTCTTTCTTGTCTCTATTTACATTATTGCTTTTATTTATGCTTTCTTTCCTTACATACTCGGTACTTTATTTGTACTGACGTTCTATTTGTGTGGGGACGTTGCATCTCATGCCTGCAGGTCCTGATAGATAGGTTGACAATCATTTTTAGTAGGTTATTAGCTAAGTGGAAGGTGTTGGTGCACTCCACTTTCTCTAGAGTTGCCTTTGAGTCGGTATGCTATGTATATATGTTCAAGGTATGGCGGGGCCCTATCTCGACCATATGATGTTTATGTACTCCTTAGAGGCTTGTAGACAAATGTCATATGTATAGATGGTCATGACAGCCTTGTAGCCCTGTATGTCTAGTATATATAATCTTGTATATCATTTTGGGTCGTCCTTTGTTGAGTATTCTTTCATATTTTAATGAGATTATCTCATGACAGCCTTTTTGACCCATTTACACATGATAGCACGATTCAGAGTGTGACAAGCACGTTGCCTAATGTAGATGATATCTCGCTACTAACATCTAAGTAAGTGTTATGGGGTGTAGACTGGAATGTAAGATGAAACACGTAAATAACTTCTGATGTTTTTCGATTATATGTCCTAGTGAAGATGAAATATATGGATGGGCTCTAGGTTATCGTTAACATATTATAATGTGTTGGTTAAGATAAGTCATATTGATAATACCCAAATGATCGTTACTGGATTGTAGTATCTTACTTAAGATGAACAAAGTCTTGGATTCCAAAATATCACTAATGGATGGTAGATTACTTCTTAAGATGAACCATATGATAGCCTTTAGGTGATCATTAATAGTTTAGAGATTGTCACTTAAGGTGAAATAAATTGATATAAATATTATAGCCTCCTTGAGGATAATACGGTAAAGGGATCTAGAATATAAGTTTGGTGGAAGCATTAATAAGGATTATAATAGAATGAGCGCATAAGTCCAACTCGCATCTAGCGAGTAAAGTTCTATCCGACGTTCTGTTCTTATTTTAGTTCCTAAAGTAAAGTATTACAACTCTCTGGTTCATGCTCAGATGTCCATTTCACGTGACTTCAGTTATATGGTGACAAACCATTATATGATTAGAGTTTAAATGATCATTAAGGGGTTATAGAGCTTAACATAAGAGAAATTTTGTCGTGAGCATTCAGATTACCATTGTTGGGGTATAGCTTATTTTAAGATAAACCACATTGACATAGATGATCATAGTCTTTTCAAAGTAGGGTGATCCACAAGATTAGAGAATAGTTTCGGAAGGTATCATAATAGGATCATAGAACAATAGGTATGTCTTTATTGTATCCAGTGACATGAAGTATTATCATCTGCTCCTTTTATTTATGAGTTCCAAAGACAAGGTATTACGACTCATCCATTCAGCTAAAGTTGTTTCTTTCACGCGGTCTTATAAGGTTCTCTGTATTTACCACAAATCTTCTACTTGAGTACTTGATAGTCCAAGATTGTTCGTCATTCAATATTGCTCTATTAGTAAAGCTATTTATAGTTTTAGTCTCTTGTTGTTGTTTCGAAGTTGATGTTTTTCATTGGAAAGTATATGCCATAAGTAATATCCATAATAACTTACAAAAGGTTAACGATCATATATGATTCTATACAATCTTATACGTTAATGAGAAATGAGCCTAGATTGTTATTCCTATGTATTACTATGAACACCACTAAGCTATCATTATTATCAGCGGGCGATGTATATATGATATGAACACCACCGGTTAGGCGATGTTATTACTATATGAACATCACTAAACTATATATATTATCATTTGGTGATGTATGTATGATATGAACACCGCCGAGCTATAACCGGTGAGCGATGACCCTATGAGGCGTATATACTATGATTACCACCATTGAGCTATAATCGGTGGCCAATAGCCCTATGTGGCATATACATATGGATATACACAGTAGATGGCCCTAGTGGCATATACATATATCATAAACAGTGGATAGCCCTATGCAGCACACATAATATACTACAAGTCAGAATGAATCTAATGTACGATCACCCCAAGTGTTACAGTGAACGATCCCAGAATGTCGCTCCACATAGCGATCCAAAGATATCATCAAAAAGACTCAAAAATATTCATAGCGACTTAAATATTGTAAGACTTAAAATGCATTATGGTAGGATGTTTTAGAGCCTTTTGGTGTATTTTGTTGATTACATTTCATTCTCTCTTATATGAGCTTCTGTATTTTGTATGCTTTTCTGTGTGCCTTACATATTTGGTATAATCTTTCTAAACTGACGTCCCTTTGCTGAGGACACTGCATTTGTTATATTTCACATTGCATGTCTAGTTATACAGGTTGGCAGAGTTGCTCGCTAGATAGTGTAGATGATCATCGAAAAAGTTGTATGCTCCATTTCTTCCTAGAGATGAGCCAGGTCTAGTAATTGTATTGATGTTAGAAATTATGGAAAGCTTGGGGCCCTATCCCAACACTTGTGTCAGTGTTCAGTATAAGTATTCGTAGAGGCTACATAGATAGTACATGTGGGTTCATTTGTAATCTGTTGCATTTCATGGGCATTTTGCCACATATATGTATAAAAGGAAAAGAAACATATACAATTTCATTAGTGTTACATGCTACTTCATTTAGCCTATTATAGGTTCACGGTAGATGCATTTAGAATGCAGTCTATCCTATTCAGGTTTGAGGGAATGACGATTTGATATTGTAAAACTAAACTTGCTGCTCATTTATTGGTATTGCTGTTGCGCCATTGTTAGGCTATTGTGAGCTTATTTCTGAGTTGAATCCATGGCTGGTTTACACGAGGATAATCTTATTTATATATTGTTGGTTGTTTTGCTCGATTTGAAAGAAAAGAGAAGTTTGAAACGTATTTTTAGTAATATGAAAAATGAGCTTGTCGCTCATTACTTTGTTGTTGAGTTACTGGATCTTTATATCCATTATTATGACTATTGTAGGCTTGAGGAAAGTAGTAAAATCGTGGGAGATGCTTTCTGTTTTTATAGAAAATAAGCTTATTGTTCGTTGTACGATAGTTTTATCTTTCGTAGCTTAATGATATCGTCATTATCGTTGTTGTAGATTAATGTGCGATGAGTTGAGTTCAACGCGATTATTGGAAAGATTATTATAAGGTATGTTGATGTATGTATGGAGGGGTGAGAGAGGGTGAGTGGGGCTGAGTTCAGCACGAAACAAGTTTACGCAAAAATAAGACACAAAGTAGGGGTTCTCGGTTCTCGACTATTGCCGGGCAGTGGGTATTTGGAGGCTGTTTCGGGTGGATTCAAGGACATATTAAGAGCTTGTGTTATTGATTTTGGGGGTAATTGGATGAACACCTATCTCTTGTGGAGTTTGCTTATAACAACAGTTATCAAGCGAGCATCCAGATGGCTCCTTATGAAGCTCTTTATGAGAGGAATTGCAGATTGCATGTTGGGTAGTTTGAACCTACCAAAGTAGAGCTAATGGGTATTGGCTCGGTTCACAAAGCAATCGAGAAGGTGAACCTCATTGTGCAATAATTGAAGAAAGCTCAGAGTCGACATAAGTCTATTGTGGATATGAGGCGTCGCGATCTAGAGTTTGTTGTGGGTGACAAAGTGTTCTTGAAAGTATCACCTATGAAGTGAGCAATGTGGTTTGGTAGAAAGGGTAAGATAAGCTCTTGTTTTATTGGCCCTTATGAAATTGTGAGAAGAATCAGGAATGTGGCTTATGAATTAAAGTTACCACCGGAGATGGCTATGGTACATCATGTGTTTCACATTTCGATGTTGAGATTGTATAAACTTGATCCTTCTCATGTCTTGAATCATGAAGAGATTGAAATCAACGATGAGTTGTCTTATGACGAAAAACATGTTCAAATATTAGATCGACAAGTTAGGAGGTTGAGAATAAAAGATGTACTTCGGTTAAAGTCCATTGATATAATCATAATACCGAAGAAGCAACTTGGGAAGATGAGGAGGACATGAGTAAGAGATACCCTCACTTATTCCCTATTACATATGTGTTGAACCTTTCGGTTATTTAATTCAGGCAAAAATTTAGATTGGAGGTATACATCACTCACTCTTGTGTTTAGGCTTGAATGATCTAATTGTTGTGTGGTTATCCATATGTTGTCCTTGGAGATTACTCAATTTTCTAAAGAACTCTAGTAATTCTAAAAATTTGAGGTTTAGTGAAAATTCTTAAGCCATGACTTTCATTCGGGGACGAATGATCCTGAGAGGGGGATAATGTAACATTCTATAAATCTGGATTAAGTGTGAATGAAATAAATGAGTGTTGATATGTTATTTTAGTTATGTGAATCCCTTCGGGATGAATTCGGGTGATAGATGGTCGTTTTGAAGTCAAACCAAATAAGGGAGTTCGTAAAAGTTCTTTAAATTTGTTTAAGTTTGAGATAGTTTTCACTTATGTCCAATTTTCGGGTAGTTATGTTGGGAATATGAGAAAATTCAAAACATGAATGTTGTATATCTTTAAAATACCTTTCCAACCATATATGGTGGAGCTCAATTGGAGCTTCTTGCTAGGCATTTTGCCTATTTTACCGAGCACCAGAGCCCTCACGCATCGCACGAGCATCGCACCGAAAATGTGTCTCTGAATCTCACTGTTAGAGGCACGTACGATGCATGTATGATGCAAAAGCATAGTGCAACCCTATTTTTTCTCTGGACGTGTGACACACGGCCATAACACAGCCTATTTTGCTGGTTTCAGATTTTATAAGTTTAAAACCTCATCATAACTCTTTCCTACTTTGTTTTGGATGAACGTTTGAAGGAAAGTAACCCTAGAGACCTCTCTCAAATCCTAAGGTAAGTTCATAATCCATACATATCAATTATACTTTGAATTCAATCTTGTTTGACACTAGTTTATCTTCCCAAACTCTATATTCTTGAAAACTCAAGGAAGGAGAAGAAGGGGTGTGTGGGATTTCGTCTATAGGGTAAGACCTCTGATTTTTCTGATACTATTGAAGATTATTAGACTATTATAAAGTATATTATGGGATTAGGACCCAAAAAGATTCTTATGAGGTTCAAGAACAAGTTTTAAGGCTTGGAAAAAGCCCTAATTTTTGAATTAGTGAGAAAACTTGTAAAATTGAATAAAGTTTTAATCTTTCTCATATAAATTCATTGTAGAGTGATTGTTTAACCTGAGATATTCCTTTGGGTAGCATTATAGTTGTATTAGAGGTATGTCTCTTTTCGAACATACTTTTCAACCTTTAAAAATTGTTTGTGGGTAAGGTTTCATGTGCGTGAGGGACAAGCCCTCATGGAGCCTTAAGTGTATTATAATATATATATGTATTCATGATTTTTCCTATCAAAGGGTTATTAAAACTTGTGTATAAATATATAAACTTTGACCGTGATTTATCCCGATAAGGGACTCATTAAATTTGATTTTTGAAAGCTTGGATATTTCATGTGTTTTTCTTTATGAATGGGTTTGTTGAACTTAAAACTTATTTAATGACTTGAACTTGGTTTCTAAACCCATAAATGATTTGGCGTACCCTAATAACGGGATGGTGAACATAATTCATAATAAGTGATTCGACTTCTATGTTATTATTGTGATTTGGCTATTTTTCCATGATTCTATTGTCAGTGTTTGGTCTAGCTACTCAGGAGGAAGGGTAGTCACTATGGATCCTAGTGTGGTTTGCCTAGTCACTCGGGATGAAGAGTGTCCATCCACCCCGATATTGTTTTGCCTAGCTATTCTGGAGGAAGGATAGCCATCGAGGGTGACAACCCTTATGTGGTGCTTCTATGCGGTTTTAGGGAACCTTAATGGTCAAACCTTCATTTCATTTACTTGGCTTGTATTGGCATAATTGTGGTTGTTCCTGAGAGACTTTATGTTGATCATAAGTTCATAAATGAAAGACTTAATCTTGAGAAATGGCATAATGGATTGAAAGTGATTTAATTCTCTTAATGGTTTCTACTAATGATTTCTCTATGTTTGGTGAACTGCTTTATCTATGATTTTCGAACTGCTTTACTTATATTATTTTACTGCTTAATATTTTATTATTTTACGTAATTTATTATCTCGGAGACACTCACTGAGTACCCAGACATACTATTATTGTTTTTGATGGAGTGTCAGGTAAAGTAGAAGAGCATGTTCATGATATGCTTATGGCTTAGGAGAACTTGTTGCTTTCGAGACTATTCGGTTAGCCCACATGATAATTTGTGGGGAACCATTCTATATTTATGTTATTAGTATTAGTTTTCAGGTTTCGTCCTGAAGTTAGACTATTTCCTTTTATCATCTTAGAGGCTCCATAGATAGATGATGTTTTGTGGATATTGGTTGAATTCATTGTTCGACTCTTATAGGCATCGCTACATTTTTTACAACTTATTTATTATAGACTTCCACTGATTTTATTTCGTAAATCTTTACTTAGTTATTTATAACATTCATAAGGTGCTTCAGGTTTTATTTCGTAAATTCATTGTTCGACTCTTATGTTCATGATCTTTACTTAGTTATTTATAATATAATTGAGATAATTACTGAAAGACTAAGCATGGACTTGATATTTTAAATTCATAAGGTGCTTCAGGTTTATAGCATCGAATATCTATTACGTCCAGGGTCGGGTTTGGGGCGTTACAACGATGGTGTTGGGTGATTAACGGGTTGGGAATAGTGAAGGATAAGAAATTATTTACAGTGAGCAAACGATCTCCTTCTCAGTGAAGGAAGAAAGAGCATATCTTGATGTGGCATCTGGAGAGAGGGTGGATTGGCAGTTGTTGCTGAGTAATATTATAGGAGTTGGATGTGTCTTATGACTGGGGTTGCCAGTATCCAATTCATGGGCTAGGTCGGATTGTTCTGTGTGGTTTGTAACAAGCCCATGAGAGTTTGGATTGATCAAGGGAGACACGTTGGGTTAGATTATATTGGTTGGAGAAGTAGTGCTCGACGTTGACGTGAGTGAAGGAAGGGTATTTGCGAAATAAGGTAAACCTAATTCACATCTCTAGGTGTGCCGGGAATTAATAGTTAACTTATGTAAACTATCTGCTAATTAGTGTAAAATAATATGATTAGATGATTCATTACCAGTATCATTATTTAACTTGAGTAAAGAGAGATTAGGTAGTGAAAAAATATTATATCAACATTAACATTAGTAATACTGAGTATGGGGTTAGAACTAGTGTGAGTCATACCTGGTGGTAGTGTGCCAACTGTAAGATGGGGAAACTCTGAGACTACCTAGTTTTGCTGAGATGCCTCTTGTGTGTGGTGGTGAATAGGAGGATGCTCTCCATTGTGGTGACTGATTTGAAGACTGTCCTTTCTTCCTAAATGCAAGCTTGAATGGAAAAGCTACTACTTTCTATAGAGAGTCATCAGTAGGATCATATGTGTGTGAGAGAGAAGTGAATGGGTCATTTTTGGGTAAGGAAGATACATATGGAGTAGAAGAGGTGATGGATGATAAGCTCGGTACTGATGACCAAAGCGACAACAACCAAGGCATATGATATTCAATCCTTCGTAAATGAGGATATGTTTTTGGTTGCTAGTGTATACATGAATTTTTAATAGTTAATCAAGAAGGATTTTAATACAGATTCTTGCATAACGCCCACGAAAGATACTGCACATGCATGTATCGATTTTTAAGAGTTTACCACGCGTCGGAGAATGTCAAGATCATGATATTAGTAGGGAGCTTCCAAATTGTAGAATACATAAGTTGGGTGTTGGAAGCGACAAATTTATATTTTCATTGGCATACTGACAAATAGTGGCCCAATATAAATCATGGACCATCATGCAGGGAATATTACATATTTTCTTCTTTTTGAAATTTAATGAGGAAAAATCTCTCTTCAAGATCAATGAGATTGAAATCCTCATTAGGTTTTCATAAGCTTTATATTTTTTATTTTAACAAATGGTGACTGGCACTTTACTGAATACTTTGATAATAAGCATAAAGTTGAGATTATCCTTTGTAGTTAAAGAAATGAAATTGTCTGCTTCTTGTGGACGGTCAGTTAATCCTCCAAGTTGAAATTTGTCTTAATAAGATGTTGAATGTTTAAGGAGAGCTTGCAAGAAAGAAGAGGAAGTGGTTATGGGTAGTGTGTCATCAATTTGCGTTGAGCTATCCATTGGCTAAGGTATATGATTGCTCGACATGGTGAAGGAGAATATTTTAAAATTAGATTCCCAGTGGGTGAGTGATCGGGAGGAAGTTGAAGTTGGGGAGGTGATGGCTGTTGGTGAGAAGGAAGAGAGATTCTCTCTAACATGGTTACCCTAAGTATTGTGCGTTGAAATGTAAATTTTGCTTTATAAGTGGTGAAATACCGATAAAACATCATAAACTTACATAATTTATACGTGGATGTTACTGTATAACTACAAATATTTGGGGTAGAGATGGGAGAAGACCATAAAATGCTACATTAATATCTCTTCCCCCGATTCCCGTCCCAAACTTTTGTAGTTATGTAGTAACATCCCGTATAAATAGTGAACATTTAAATTTTTAGGATTTTAATGTAAAGTGTACACCAAAATTCTCGAAGCTCTTAAACTTTTGGGATTTTAATGTAAAACATACACTCTTTATACATGAATCTACTTTTCGGTGATTTTTCCAACTAAATTAAACACCCAATTTGCTGGTTTTATGAGTTAGCAAATTTAACTAATATTCTAAATGTTATTTTTCATTATTAGATTTTTTGCTTTTCCATAAATGATGTGTATGTTGATATGATATAACAAGCATTATAATTTGTAACAATTTTCATTTTTTTCTTGAATCTCAACATAATTTTTTATTAAAAATGATCTCAATTTCTTTATAAGAAGTTCATTAGTAAAAAAACGTGGAAATAATTCTTTTACATAGTTATTTTAGAAAAAAAAAAGGAAAAAGTAAAAGAAAATGATACTCACTTCATCCCAATTTATGTGGAACTATTCGGAATTTAAGGGTCGTACAAGTTATTTATTTACAACAATTTCTTTATACGTCTTTTAAATATTTTAACTTATTATTATTACTTATAGTATTTTTATGTAATATTCAAATATATAAATTTTATTTTAAAACTTAAAAATTCTATATTTGAGTTTACGGTTAAAATTAAAAAATTGGAATATAAATTAGGACAAAAGGATTAAATATTACTTTTTCTTTTTGGAACAAAGTTAAAAATAAAATCCGAACAGTTTTTGACATTGCACTAGCGCAGGAAAATGAATCAGCTGACCAGGATCAAGATATTGGACCAGACTCGTCCGCGGGCATAGTTGAATGAAAAATAAGGAACTTAAAATTCAGCGAAAAGGCCTGCAGCTTAAATTTGAACTTTGGTAAAAGTAATTTGCTTTCTTCCGAATTAGTTCTTGTAATATTAATTGTTATGTTTTCAAATCCCGTTAATTGATCCCATCTCACAATTTATCCTTTCTTTTAACACAACCAAGCAAGTGCGTTGAATCCATCACCACTCTAACCTATACGCAATAGGCGACGAGTAGGTGACCCTTTTCTCCTCTATTTGGTTTTGCTGTTCCGAACATCACAACCTAAGTCGAAACCTCCTATATTTGTCGATCTGGGGAAAGTCTTCAGATTTTACAGTAAGATCAATTATTCCCTTACTTTTTTCTTTTATAGACTGAGGGAGACTTTATTTACTGTTAATTTTTTTGGTTCAATTTGTTTCATTAGTTGATTTTGATATTTTTGTTTCTGTTATCTGGGTTTTTGTTTTGGAGATGGATGGTAACAAAGATGAGGCTTTGAAATGTTTAAAAATAGCGCAAGCTTCAATTGAATCTGGAAATGGAGAACGGGCGTTGAAATTCTTGAACAAAGCTCGTCGTTTAGACCCATCGCTTGAAATTGATGATCTATTGTCCCAAGCTGGTGCTTTTGAATCGGAAAATAGTGCTCCCAACGTATCCAATACTCCGTCTAGCTCATCGGAAAGTAGGCGGAGAGTTTCAGAGCAAGTGACAATTGTGAGGGAGATCAAGAGGAAGAAGGATTATTACGACATCCTAGGGTTGGAGAAAGGATGTAGTGTTGAGGATGTGAGGAAAGCTTATAGGAGGCTGTCTTTGAAAGTTCATCCTGATAAGAACAAGGCTCCCGGGGCGGAAGAGGCATTTAAGATGGTGTCCAAGGCGTTTCAGTGTTTGAGTGATGAGGAGAGTAGGAAAAGGTATGAGTCCTTTGGCTCTGAGGACCCTGTTTACTTGAGGCGTCCTCCTACTAGACATCATCATGCTGCCGATGACATTGATCCCGAAGAGATATTTAGGAATTTCTTCTTTGGCGGTATGAATCCTGCAGCAACCACTCATTTTAGCTTTGGCCCTGGAATGGGAGTCAGAAATCATGGTTCAAATGGGGGCTTATTCAGGACTTTGATTCAATTGTTGCCTGTCATATTGATCTTGTTGGTCAACTTTCTACCTTCATCAGACCCAATTTATTCATTTTCAAGGTCTTATCCATATGATCTTCGGTTGGCTACACAAAGGGGTGTGAACTACTATGTCAAGTCTGGGAATTTTGAACAGGAGTATCCTGTTAATACTCCAAAGCGTTTGGCCCTTGAAGTAAAGGTTGAGAATGATTATTTCTCAATTCTATCTCACAACTGCAGGCTTGAGCTACAACAGCTTCATTGGGGTTATCGGCGAGAAACACCAAATTGTGATACATTGAAGCAGTTCCAAGCTGCAGCTTGATTCACTGATCATCCTCGTCATATCTTACGCCCAAAATAAGATTAGTTTTGGCTTTTAGATTGAAAAATCCTATGCAGTTTGGTCCCTTTTTAAAATTTCTCTCCACAGAAAAACATTTTCATACATGACTTAGTGAACTTGCCAATCTTGTGTGCATTGTTTGATAATTGCAGAACATATGCTAGTTTATGTCATTCTGTTTTAAACTCTACTGGATAGTAATTCATCTTTCAGACCACTGTGGCTTCATTTCTTGTAATAAATTACTACTACAATCATGATTGAAGATCCACTTTTTGTTTTTGGGGGATAAATATGATTGTTCAGTTATATAAGTTCAAGAATGAATCTCATATCTGTATGGACAATGAGCTTAACTCATTTTAAAGTTTTTTGATATATTGTCTATACAAGGTTGTTAACAGATTCCAGGTTGCTGTAGTCACTCTATTATTTGGGGAAAGTTCAGCAGATGAGCATTACAGCTGTTTGATCTCAGTGCTGTGGTAAAGACTTGACAATGACAGAGGTTTGGTGGAAAATAAGATTGAGTTCAGTTGAATTTTGTGACCTCTAAGTTACTTCCTATCCTCGGCTGACTTCATGATATTTCTGGTTTCTGATACAGCCTTTTCTCTATTAAAAAACACGCAGGATTTGGCCTGTCATTTCTTTCCTTCTTGTAGTAATTTACAAAATCCCATAGTAGGATGTGGTATACATGTATTCATAAGTTCTTAAAGGTTAGCATACGCCATGGTTCTTAGGCTTTGTGTGGCTGTAGCAGTGGATGTGAAGAAGGTTACTGATGTATATAAGGAGGGGATTGTATGGTTAGGTGGGTCGGAGTTGGATTGGGACCGGGTGGATATCAAAATGGGGGTCAAATGGAGGTTGGCGGGTTTCCGGGCAGTGTGTGTTTGGTGGGGAGTGTGTGGGTGAATTTGGAGGGTGTTGGGCTAAGGCGTTTGGAGGGGATGAACTAGACACGTTGTAGGTTATGTTGGTGGTTGGGTGGTGGTAAGGTGACGGAAACTGGTCGGGATAGTAGGTTGGCGGAATAGGGGTGCGATCGGGACGGTGGGGAATTGGTTGGAGGTTTCGGGTGTTTGTGGGATCGGTTGACGACTTTTTGGGTGTGAGTTGGGGAAGTGATGGAGTGTGTTGGGGTGTAAGGAATTAGGCAGTTTGGACAAGGATGGGGCACGGAATTGATAAAGAAATTCGTGTGCGGGTAAGGTATTGTAGGCCGAAAAGACCTTCAATGTCTTTGTAGCAAGTAACCGGATAAAACCTTGGCTTGGGTATAGTTAGATCACAAAAGTTCTAACTAGACTTGCACCGAGGGTTTGGACCACAAAAGGATCAAGGGGTGGCCCACAAAAGGACCGGGGTTTGGACCACAAAAGGACCAAGGGTTGGACCACAAAAGGTCCGACTAAGATAACAACACAAAAGTTGAAAACTTCAAGTTTGAGTAAACTCAAATATATTTCATAAAACTTCAATATCTCTTTACATCAATTACATCTCCTATTTATACTAGTTCTAGACCTTCTAGAAGAGGAAACAAGAAAGACACAAACATGGCACTCGGCCGAATGGGAAAGGGGAAGGTGTTCGACCGGTTTGGGAGAAGGAAAAGGCTCAACTGTTCATGTTCTCTAGGCATTTGTGTCATCCATGTATCTCTGCCGAATGGGGGAGATGCTCGACCAACCCTTCATGTTCTCTAGGCCAACCTTTTGTGTCATCCATGTAGATAAGTGCATGAACTAGCTAGTTCATGAATTACCTCCTTGGGAGACGTTGGAAGCTTCTCTTTCTAGATGGTTCTCGGCTTAGTCATCCTATTTTATTAGAACGCCTAGTAATTAAGCTAAAAGGGAAACTAGTAATTAAGCTAGAAATTAAAAGCAAGTTAAAAGATGGTCTCGGCCAAGATCTACATAAAAGCCGAAAATTAATGGCACTTTTTGGATCTTCAAGTCCATTCTTCAACTCCACTCCACACTCCATTCCACATTAAGCATATCACCATAGGATGATTGGCAATCTTCGGCACTCCTAGCAAATCACCTCGTGGCTCATGTTGGACACTTAAGCTCACGACCTTCTTTACATCAGTTACATTCACCAGTAGGCAGTTAAGTTTGAAATGAGCTTAGACAAGCCCAGTATATGCATTTGCGCATACGTAATGAACTATCTTGCTATTGAGCTATTGCTGCGTCAGCAGAACTATTCATTTATATTGTGCTGAGTAAATTGGTTCCCTCTCTTGGTGAAGTACTAGCCGAAAAATACCTTACTAACACAATGTCAATTGAATCTCCTAAACTCTGCCATTGAGACGTTTTTTGGCCAGTAAGAAAGGTTAATGTGTGTGGACTACTCGACAGACATAACTGACTGATTGATTCCTTTCAATAAAACATGACTTTTTTCAACCACTTCAAAAGGTAATAACTAATGAAGTTTCTACTTGTTCTTCCTAGATTTGACTTATACTGCTAGGATAGCTATAGAGTGTATATTTGATTCTTTTTGACAAGCAGAGTGTATATCTCGATTAATGATAATGATATTTGAAACATGGCACTTGATGACTCCCATGAAAATGTGCTGATACCGTATCTTGATTTTGCTCCCTGTTTCCTTTTTTTTCATTTTCATTTTTTATATAAAAGATGTCTCACTGACAGCACAGCAAAAAAAAATTCACTTCACCAGTTGGTGTTCTTTGGCGAAGGGAATTACGAATCGGATCAGAAGTAGCTCATTAGCTACTAGGTTCAGAGGGCTACAGTGAAGTGGGGATTGCTTTTTCTAATGCTGAACTTATAACTAATAGAATAACGGGAAGGAAACGAGAGATGTTCTGGTCTTGCTGTCCTGGAATGCTCACCTTGTATGTTGGAAAACTTGGAATGACTGCGTCTTATGGAGTTGTATTAAGGAGACCTATGCAATCCGAATCTACGTTATCAGGCTAATGGGTACCAAAAAAGTAACTGGCTATACCAAAACGTACAAAAGATATTAATTTTCTCATCTACAATCTACTCCCTTTGATACAATTTATGCTACACTATTTCCTTGTTAATCTATTGCTAAAAGAATGATACATTTTTATTTTCAAACAATTTAACCCGTAAAGTTTCTACTAGTACCCTTCATGATATGATTTTGTACCCACACGAATGTCGTGAAAGTTTTTCTTCGTTGTTTAGACTTTGTGATCAATCAAACATATGACAAATGAAACGTGGGTAAAAACTAATTTGCATTTCATTAATGTGCAAGGCTCTGTTAGTTAATCCATCCACACCTTTTTCAAAATTAAAAGCTTGCTACGTACAAGTTAAACAAGGACTCATGGCAACAACTCCAGCTCTGTAGACTGGAAGAGAGACATCTGGTCATGTTAAGCAATCACCAGAAGCAGTTCCATTTTGTTTTTAGTTTCCCCTACATATGTTTGACTGATTCAGAAACTCTGTCCTTGTCCATTTGATCCTATCATCATTGTCCAACGAGATCAAACAAATATTCACCAAAGCAGTTACGCCAGTCTTGATCCGTGTGTCGCACTGCCAAATCATATGCGAGATTTCATCTCGACCTTAACAAGTTAAGACATAACACCCATTCTACATTCAAGGACAAGCAACATGAGAAAAGAGAAAGAGGATTGGTAATTGAAGATGCCAATATCATTTCATTGCAGATAAGTTAGACTTCAACTAATTTGGCCTGCAATATATATATAAGAAACTGACTAGAAAAATAATCATTTCAGAGCAAATCCATATTTATAGCTCATTTGCAACTGCAGAGGCGGGCGATCATCCTAAAATCTGAATTTTCTCCCTCCATAATACCAAGGGATAGAATTGTAAACTTCAATGGTATCATCAGAATACAGAAAAGTTAGTGGAAGAATCTCTTTCGACATCTTGCTGATCCCAGCTCCTCATATTCAGCTTTTGTGACACACATTGCATCAAAATCAGGACTTGATGCCAAGAGTGATCCTCCACGCCAAACACCTAGAATAGGACTGCAAAAAGCAACAAAAGTTAACATGTCAGAGAAGTAGAAACACTTTGAACAATTTCTCCAAAAGGACAGTATATTACTCTTCTTGAGTCGTAATCTTTAAACGATATTTATCTGGGACAAGAGGCCGCAGGTCCATTTCTCTGCATTTAGATGAATTTTCAAGACATAAGCAAATAGGATATCCAGCTTTTCAAAAGCAATGGGCAACAGAGGCTGCATCTTACAGTCTTTTGGCAAAATGAGGAAATAGAGTACTGCCTCCCGTCAGAATGATGCTTCCAGGTCCAAATTCAATACAATGACATTAGCAGAAGAAAGATAATCATAAACCAATATAGTACATAAGCTTTTGTGATGTTCCAAGACTTCTGCACTACCTCTCATAGAGAACAGGATGAAGATGAGAATGGCAGGAACTGATAGCTCGAACAATGCACTCTGCAAGTCCAGCCTGATTCAGTCCTGTAAACCACCAATAATTGAGATGGTTACTACTTAGAAATAACCAATTCATAGGGCTACACTTCCGGACACTCTAATTCACATGAAAGGAAAAAAATATTGCTGAATAATTGAAGCAGATTCTTCAAGTAAACTCAAAAAAACTGAAATACGGACCCAAGTCAGCTGGACGAAACATCATCTCTGGGACGAGAAACCTCTCATTTGTCAAGCCAAATTCCTGTTCATACCAATAAATTAGAATATAAGAAAAGAGGGTGGGGGCAATTTACAAGGGCTTGGAAAGAGTACATTTTTTGTCAAATCAATTTTTGATCCATTGCTTCTGTTCCTGTCCTCGGAATTGTCGAGCTGATCCGTATCAGTTTGTTCTCCTGCTACTTGCTGCGGAGCTTTATCATACAAAGACAGATATCTCTTTGGTTCTTCGCGATTTTTAAGAAAACCCTTAGTATTTGTAATACCGTCAGGAAGCACATATGTGCACCTAAACAAATTGTCCTTTCCCGGTTTCCTGGGAGATCGATGCAGTAGTTAAACAAGGGAGATCCCAGCACGTTTCAGACACAAAGATCATCTGACTGTGAGGTGGATTCTCTATTGGCTTAATTTAAGTTTTAAGTTTAAGTTTAAGTTTAAGTTGTTTTAGGTTTAGAAAATGGTTCAAACGTCATGGCATTGAAGGATCCTAATTCTACTTTGGTTTCAGAGGGGCCAAAACATATAATTACCTATACAGAGACTTCTCAGAATATTAGAGAAAATACCCCAAAAGAAAAATAAATTGTGATCCCTTTGAACTACTTAAGGGTCGTCCCATCTCGCATTCATGCCCCCATCCCTTTGAACTGGTTATGTAAGTAAAATAACAGCAAACATCCCCCTAAAGGCTCATTTAAGCTCTAAGGCTTAATGCAGCGCAGGCGAGGCTTTTCATGTCACTTAATTCGGCATTTCCTACCGTGCAGGCATTGCATGAACTTCAACATCCACAGACTCTGTCTTAATGAGAACAAACTTAACAAATAAATGAGCTGACACAATGATATGCTGATTGCTAAGAGAACATTTTAGTCAATTCAAAAATTTAGTGAAAATTAATCATTATCTGAAATAGAATTTTAAAATGATTCTTATACTTGGTTGACATGATTCTTACTTGATAAGTATATTGGAGTTATTGGATTTTGTTTGTATTATTTAATTTTTTTCACATCTGCTTACTGAATGGGGGCAGAAAGTTAGAATTGAATGAAGACATTGTTGGTGAAAGTATAGGAAAAAGAGTATACCTAGCAATCTGCAAGTCCCTGGGAACATCCAAAGACACAAAACAAAGTTTCTCCTTAACATCGTCCATAAGGAAGCTTTCATCCATCAAATTAACACTCCTATAACTGACCAACTCCTTCAAGTAATTAGTCAAAGCTTTCCCACCAAGATCAAGCCTCTTCACAGCATAATTAAGAGTGAAATTTTGAAATACGGGGGAAGCATGAGTAAAAGAAAATCCACAGTCGGCAACTAAGCTACACTGGGCTTTTGAGACAAGGCCATAAGGGCGACGAGATGCCTCATAAAGATGGACCAAAGAGGGGGAATCGGATACATAAAGGGCCTTAAAATTAAAATCTTCGAAGACAATTTCGTCAAGGGAACGCTGTATTGAAGGGAGATTGAAAAGGGGTTCAGTAAGAAGGAGAGAGGAGTGTGAAGGAGTGATCTTCAGAAGGTTGGAGAAGATGTGAGACCAAAGTGAAGATTGGAGATCGGGGTTGATAAGGTAACCGCGGTCGAAAGGGCGGCGTACGGTGGCGGAAGTGAGGTCGACGTCAGGGGAAAGAAGCTGCTCAGCCATAAGCCATTTCTTGGAAGAAAGTGGACGGCCCATGCTGTTGGGGACAATAGCTGTTGGGTCTCTTTCCCCGCCGATACCAGCCTTCATTAGCCCGGCTCCGTTGTCCAAAACTACAACGTTCGACATTTCCGATTGCTAAGACCTGCACCGGAGACATTACCACAAGTATATTACTAAATAAAGTTACAAGAGCGTTTTGGAAACCGACCTGGGAATTAATTGAGGCTAATCAGAGTTGGTGATTCTAATTACAAGTTTAGTTTTAGTTTCTTTCTTTTATTAAATTTATTTTCTTTTAATTGTTTTATTTTTATTATTTTAATTTATTTTTTACATTATTTATCTTTCACTTTCTTTCTTCTCATTTCCCAACTTTTTCTTCTTATAACTTATGAAATTACTAGAGCTGGCCAGTGGGCCGAGCTCGGGTCTGACGGGCCGGATTTGGCGGGGTCGGGGAGGGACGGGTGAAGGGGGCGGGATCGGGGCTGGCGGGTCAGGCGGGATCGGGTTTGGCGGGATCGGGTTTGTCGAAGTCCCGTCCCGATCTCGATCCCGTCGAAATCGGGTCGGGGGCGGGATCGGGTTTCGGCGGTTTTTTTTTTACATATGTATAAAAAATAACTCAATAATTAAACAAGACAAGATAGTGTAATAAAAACATCACAATATTATTTTTGTGCCTCTTATATTATTTAATAGACATATGATTTTTTTGTAATACAAATACAATTGTCGAAATTGTAACTTTGTGGTGTTGTCCAAAAGTTGCAAATTGCAATTAAAAAAATTACATCCTTAAAAAAACCTGTTCTAGTTTCTTGATAATTTCCTGTGGTTCTTCGGTTGGAATTGGTATTTGTTGGTCAAATTGATCCACGTCGCTTCCACCACCACCTTCGGATAAGATTTTGTTGTAGTTTTTGTGTTCTTCTTCGTTGATCTCCGGTTGACCGCACCTTCTCCGCTACGCTCGTATCCAATCTTTGAATAATACTGCAATTTCCAAGCTGTCTCCGGCTAATGAGTGTCTGTGGTCTCCTATTTGATATCTGCCGGTAGAAAAAGCGCTTTCAGACGCAGTTGATGACGCTCGAATGTTCAAAACATCTCGGACCATCATTGAAAGTGAAAGGTCTTCTTATTCCCTCTCCAGTATTTCAGCAAGTCTTCACGCCCTTCTTCATTGAGAACTGCTTGGTACGGTACAGAACCCTGCAAAATAAAAATATCAAACTCGCTAATTTGGTTAGTAGCGGTATGGCCGCACATTCTATTTCTGAGGCTTTCAATACTAGCCGCAGAAACAACATGTCTTTTGTGAGGTTGTGTTGAAGATGAAAAAGATGGTATGGAAGCCGGTAGGTTACTAGCACTTTCTTGTTGGTAAAACATATATATTTTTTTGCATTGGTCTTCTATGCTAGACAAGACTTCTTCTTTAGTTTGTTCAATAGGTGGTGGGTGATTTGGATTTTTTGGACTTGGAGGTGGTAGTACTTCTATACAATCGTAAATAGTTTCGATAAGTGATTTATTACTGTCTATTATAATAGTCGGATTTAATACAACACCAATAATATAAATAGTGGGAATAAGAATAAATTTTTTTATTTTATTTTGGTAAACATTTTTTTAATAGCTGTCATATAAGTCGATTTTCCATATATTCACTAAGTAATAGAAATATTAGAGTTATATAAAATAACATAGTTGAAATAGTAGGATAATATATACCGGAAAATTCTTTTGTTGCTTGAAAAAATTTCTCTAAAAATACAATAAGTTCAGAAATTTTTACCCAATCACTATATACAACCATATCAGCTGGATTTTGATTATGAGAATTAAAAAATAAAGTTATAGGTTTTCTATAGTCATAAGCAACAAGTAGTTGCTCGTATAAAGAATTCCACCTAGTGACAAATTTTTTTATATTCTTTTCTTCGTTGTATTTTATTACTGTTAAAAATAAAGTTTATAGTAAATTGTATTTTACTAAGAATGTCTTCAAAAAGTGATAGACAATCCTTTACAATTAAGTTATATATATGACACACACATTTTATACGAAAATGATCTGGAAAAGATGGAGTTAAACTATTTTTTAAAATTGTAATAGCGTAATTGTTAGAAGAAGCGGTATCTAATGTAATAGTCATAATTTTATCGGTTATTCCATAATAATCGTACACTTGATAAATATTTTCTGCAATAAAAGTACCAGTGTACCTATCATCTATATATCTATACGCTAAAATACGTTTTTGCATAGACCATTTATAATATATCAAATGACAAGTTACCGTTAAATAATCATGGCAGTTAGTACTACGACCTATATCAGACGTGATAGATACTTTACCATTAAAATGATATAATGAATAACGTAAATATTGTTGATATTCATGTGCGAATTTAAATACATCTCTCTTAACAATTGATCTAGGAAAACCGTTAAAAGCAGGATTATATATATATATATCTCTAATGTAATGAATAAAATCGGGAGATGAAGGAAATGAAAAAGGCAAACCCTCCACAACAACTAATTTTGATATTGTTTCCATATCTCTATATTTATTGTATTTAGGGCCTACAATTCCCCCCGTCATAGGGTTAATTTGAGCATGTATTTGGTCCGGGACGGTATCAGTATGTGAACCTTGTCTCGATGGAGCGGGCGTTTGCGCACCCAATTTTGAAGCCTGGTATTGGGCATACCTAGCTGGATGAGCCCTTACTACGTGTCTCATTAAACCCCCCGTCCCACCGTGACCTTTTCCAGTTTTAAATTTTAAAACATCTTTACAAATTTTACATCTAGCTACTTGATTCTCTACGTCTCTATCAAAAAATATCCATGCATCTGATTTTAATGTTTGTTTTGCTGGACCTCGTCTCATACTAGGGGGAATATAAGGCATTTCAGTTGAAGGTGCACTAGTGGGTGTGTTGTCATCAACATTAGTGGGTGTATCATCTAGATCATCGTCTAAATTAATGTCTTTTTGAGTTTCAGAAAATAGCTCCTCGTCTAAATCTAATGGTATTGTAGGAAAATGTTCAGTATCAACAAAATCATCATGTGTAGAAATAGAATGACTAGAAGAAGTACCCTTGCCCTTGTTGCCCCTACTAGAAGAAGCCTGACCCCTACCCGTAAGCATACGTTTAAATCCTTCCATTATAAATTTATAATTATACTAATAAATAATTAAAGTAAATGAAATTAAGTGCGCTAAATAAAATAAACAGACAATAATAATTTATGAAGGAACGAATGTACCAAACGCCGACGTAACGTCGACGTGTAATCGAGAGGTTGAAAATTGAAACTTTGCTCGATGGAAGATCCTCAAGCTAGTTGCCAACTTCACTCCCAATTCCCGAATGAATAAATAAAATTGAATATTTAGTAAACAATGTAGACTTGTAGAGAGATAGATTGAGAGATTAGAGAAATTGTAGGAAGATTTGTGAGAAAGATGAAGAGAAAATGAGTTATTTATAGTTGGAAAATTAGGTTAAAGTGTAAATATAATAACTTATGGTTTAAAAATAAATCTTAAGGGGTAGGGGGGAGTCCAAAAATGGCCGTTGCACAACGACCAAAATGTAAAATGGCCGTTGGTGCAATGATTATTTTTGCAAAAGGGGGGATTACGGGCGGGATCGGGGCGGGCTCGGGATCGGGGCGGGCTCGGGATCGGGTCGGGACTAGCGGGACTGGGGCGGGCCGGGACGGGTCGGGACGAGACATTGTCCCATCCCGGTTCGAGTCCCACTACCGAATTTTTTTTACTACTCGGGTTCGGGGCGGTGTCGGGGCGGGACCGGGCCGACCCGGCCCACTGGCCAGCCCTAGAAATTACTCACATTTTTTAACTTCTTATTTATTTTATTTTTTCTTCATCTAGTGTAAGTGCGTTATTATTTTAGTTTTTAAAACTACACATCCTAATATTAGAAATAATAAGTAATTAACAAATTTATCATATAATGAGTGATATCATCAAAGTAGAATTTCGTTGTTGAATGAGATTATAGACTTACTGCGTTTTCCCTTTTATTTTAAACTATATTTACTTAAGCTATGTTAGAATTTGACATAAGAGTATTATGTTAACTTAAAAAAAACAATTAATTTAGGTTATATTTATAGTTTTAGTTTATTTGATTTAGTTATTGGCATGTTATGACATTATATTTATAAATATTAATTTTTTTTATCAAACATGCAAGTCCATAATGTTAGGGGTGAGCGGGTCCGGGTACCCTAACTTTTTTGAACTAAACGGACTCTACCCAGTAAAAGACCGGTTCCTAAATTTACTACCCTGAACCTACCCGTAGCAATCATTACCCGGAACCTACCCGAATCCTGCGATTCCGAGTAGGTTCCCGAGTACCCGGTAACAATCAGATGAAATGAACACTTTTACACTGTGTCATTCCTAAAATTGCTGGACCTGACTTATAATTCAAAACAATAAGCACAATTAAACATATTTTCTCATATCAATTATAATGATCCATCTTTGTTTTCTCATATCAATTATAAGCTTAACATAAGTATTTCAGACCTTCCGCTAGATTCTAAAATATACAGCAAGTACTATCTGCTAATTAATTGATGAATCTAAAATAAACAGCAAGTACACCTTTGTTTCCTCATATCAATTCTAAAATATGAAATTGCAGAATCCATATTATTGAATAAATGAATGATTGCAGGTCTCTGCTAAAGTTCAGTACATCGCTTCAGATTTTCTTTGCAATAAATTTTGGGAATTCTCTTTCGAGATTAACAGAGAAGTGAAGTGCACAAAATTTCTCTTTCGGAATTAGCACAATATACACATCGAGATTGATACCCTAAAACAACATAAACCCTAAACTTTGTGCAACCATGCATTAGAATCCATATGCAACTGATATTGATTTATCATAATCATTAGAATCCACATGCAACTAATATTGACTGAAAAATTGCATTCAATAACAGAAAATAATATATGGAAAAAATCGAAATCCTATACACAAATCTCAAATAAACAGATAAAATCAAAATTAATTACATAAACCTCAGATAACCAGATAAAAAGCTTCGATTTTCATAGAGCCGAGCTTGATTCAAAACCTTAAATAAAAATAAAATAAAAATCTTCAAATTGAGTCGAGCTTACCGACAATTCGAGCTTCAATATTTGATCTTCTATTTTCACCGAACTGTGTGTGTGTGAGAGAGAGTTTAGGGCTTTCTAGAGAATGTTAGAATGAGCGCCGCCTTCTAGAGTATATTTAGGGCTTCCTTTTATTAACTAAAAATAATGGAATTTTAAAAGTAAAAATATTTAATATTTCATAGGTTCCGGGTTCGGGTACCCTGTCTCTAATTGCTGGAACCGGAACCGAACCCGACATTGATCGGTTTCTAATTTTAGGACCCGGACCCTACCCGTTATTATAATATATCTACCCAGAACCTACCCGTTAGTGTCGGTTCCGGTCGGGTATCTGCGTACCCTGTACCCGTGCTCACCCCTACATAATGTTCTTATAAAACGTATGCTTTTAGTTTTATAATTAATCAAACTAAAATATTAGGAATTTGAAAAATATATATAAGTTATTTTACAATATTAGTTATAAGTATATGATTATCAATTAATAAATTTTCAAGAAATAAAATGTATCTTAAATATCAAATTTAATATCATTAATAAAGGAACATATTTGTCAAATATTAACTTTTAAGTTTTGATAATTAACCTTATTTAAATTTTAATCTAACTGTGATTACACTTATGCAACCAAAATAATTATGTTATGACAAACAAACATGTTGTTGTAATTATTATAATGTATAATTACTAGGCTGTGTAATTACTACCTTAGTAATTACATCAATTTCAATTAACAAGTGATTTTCCAAAGAGATCCAAAGGAACAAACATACAAAAAATCTATATATCTATTATCTCATTGGCACAGGCCCAACAATTAATGTTACAATGTATGTACTCTTTAATTCTTACCAAATTAGAATTTTTTTTTAACTAACTTTTAGTTTGTCTTTGATGACAAGTTTTTATTATCACAGAAATACTATGGTATATTTAACATCATCGTTTACATGTAAATTAGTACAGTTGAATTTAGATACGTGGTTAAGGATACGTGTGTCTCAAGTGAATAAGATAGCAAGATAATTAGCAATTGAAGCTAATATGAATAGAACTTGAAGAGAAAATAAAGGATTAAAATAGCCTGAACCTTGGAGAAGCTTTGAGTTATGATCTCCGGGCAAGCCGTTGATTGCGATATTGGAATTCTAATTTAAAGCAAGAGATTAGAAAATAGTGTAAGAAGCCAATGTGTATTATATCTTCTAATATTTAGATGATTTTACAATGAAATGAGTAGTCCTATTTATATTTGGGCTCATGGGTACACATTTCACGAATTATGACCTTATTAACATTGCATATTAATGCTGTAATAAAAATCAGACAATAAATATAATCACTAATGCCATTAATGCTCTCCTAGAAGGTGTAAAACTATTTTTGTAACGGCCGCTCGTTGAGATTGAATTAATCTTATCGCATTCTGCTTTCTGCTTCCGGTACTTATAACTCTTAGATACCTCCAGTACCACGCAAGAGTCTCCGGAGGTGCTGATAGCTGATCAAGATCTGACTCACCTTTGCTTTCTACATGTTATATTAATATTCCTCCAGCTGTATAATACAAATTTTACCCCATACAAATAGTCCATGCACTTTTCGGGCGTACACCTATGTGCGTTCGGGAAGTAAATTTGAATTTTGTGTACAACTCGATGAACCCATGAACTCTACTTGGGGGGGGGGGGAATAAATGTCATGACGATTCAATTTGGAACGTCAAACATCACAACCCTATTTAATACCTCTGCAATGGCGACGGCCATCCAATTACTTCGATTGATATAAAGTTGCGCAATCATGATGAGTTGCTTCTCCACGTTTCTCGATCATTACCTACTTTCTTTCCCTTATAAAGGGGCCAAAATCTCCTCAAAATATTCACTCAAACTTTCTTTCCTTTTCCACACTAGATTCCCAAATCGTTCTTTTTTATCATCCCTCTTTCTTTCTTGCCATCATTCGAGAACAATGTAATCCAACAAATCTTCTCCTTCAAACCATTTCCATTCATCAGGAGAAGGCCAATGATGATAATTCTACCCCACGTCATCGGCCAGGAAAAGCTCCAACTTCTTCCACTAGTCAAGAAATTGACCTAAGTTCACTTCCAGGCTATATTCTCCCTCCTGGTTTTTAATTACCATGGAGATTTCCGTATTAATGACCACCACAAGTCAGTGGAGGAAATTAGTTCACTTACCACCATTGATATTCTTTCTCAAGTTCTCGAGGATTGCGACTTTGACCCTGAGATTGACGTGAGGATTATTGGTCCTAAAGCCAGGATGAATAACCGTATTGAGGGTTTCTCTATGGTTCATACATACCCTTTCACTATCGATTTCTAGCTTTCATTTCTGAAGATTATTAAAGGCATCTGCCGACGCTACCGGGTATGCCTAGGCCAAGTGACCCCCTAAATTTGGATAATAGTGTGATGTGTACAGTTACTAGGCGATCATGTTGATGCCCCATTCACAATCGATCACCTTATCCAAATTTACTACCCTTGACTATTTCAGGGAGGAATGATTGACCTATACCCCTACGGGAGTCAGAGTCTAATCAATTCTGAAGATGTTCATGACTAAGGATGGCTGATCAGGTTTGTGATGATACTAACCAAGTTCATCAGCCCTCTCCTGAACCTTTTTCCGGAGAGCGGAACACTACTCGTAAGTTCTCCTAACAAATCGATTATTTCCATTTTCTTTCCCTTCTTCCAGGCACAAAACCTTGTTTTACATACGTGTATGTATTTTCCTTGTAGCTACCCCCGTTGAACCAGAATTGATTGTTGGAATTTTTGAATGGGTAATTGATATTTTGCGAGCTTCTCCCAACATAAGCTGAAGTTGGAAAAGCATGACCTCCAAATGGTGGAAGGGTAAGAGCCATGTTAAGGAATCAGAAAATCATTTGGAAATAAAACAAATTTTGACTTTCATATAATCCTTTTTTATGTATATATTTCTTGTAGATCTCTCATTAATGAAACCTGCTTCTCAGAAAGTGTCCACTCGTGCTGCTGCTTTAACAAATATAGTTCAAACAGCTCCCAACAGTCGAAAATTGAGGCCTTAAGAGGATACACTCGAGATTCCCGAAGGAATACGTTCAACAGTGAGAATACATTGTAGGCTAGTTGAGGCCTTGAAGGAAGTTCAGAGTGGTGTTGTCCATATTGACAATGATGATGAGAAGGAGAAGGAGAAGGGGAATAATGAATGTGGATGTCTCAGAGGCGATGAAGTTCCTTTGAGAAAGGCCTCTAGAGCATGGCATGTGGCTCCAGAATTTCAACCTTCCAAAGGCAATGACATTCCCTTGACTGGTACGGAAGCTGGAACATCGGCATCCTCACCCCATCCCAAATGTCCGAGTGCAAGCCTGGAGGCTTCCCTTTCTCATTTGGCAGATTTGTTTCTTCAAGTAATCCCAAACTTCTAATTTTTCATAACAAATTTTGAAGTTTCGAACTCTTCAGAAACACACACTTTTTCTCTTCAAGGTCATGTAGTCGTTCTTTCCGTCATAGATTTGGCTAAAACATGATTCCTCATGTGGTGAAGAAAGATTATCCCTAGATAACCAGTGCCTTGAGGCCGAGGTGGAAAGGCTCTGGGCCGAGATTCGGGATTTAAATTCCTTTCAAGCTTTGCTCCGGTTATGCCTGAAAGATGCCACTGATTTCCTGAAAGACAGGGAGAATTCCTTGTAAGTCCTCACATCACATACACGAACCAACAAAGAAAAACTGCCAGACTGGAGGTAGACTTGGATACGACACATAAATAATTTGTCATCTCCGAGAATCTCAAGGAAGACCTCTCGGTAAAGTGCCAAAAATGGAGACTCCGTAGGGATCTTGTCATCCTGAAGACGCGTAAGGATACACTCGAAGAAGCTAGCAACAATGAAACCAATATCCATACGACACTTCTTGATGCGAAAATAGATCTCGAAGCGGCCGAATCCGCCCTGGAGGATCTGCAAGGTATCGAAGGGAATGATTCAGAGGATGAAGACTCAGATAGTGCACCATGCATAAATTTCTCTTAACTCAAACTGCTTCATTTTTAGATTTTTGGCAAAACACCCCCCGCAGATCATGTGACGAATATGTCAATCCATTTAGAAATTTGGGTTGCTTGGGAATTCAATTCCCTTGAGGTCTATCTCATAAGTTGAGTGTTTGATTTGGTTAATCAATTAAGGTCCAAGTTTTAATATACTTTGAGTTATTTTTGATTCCAATTCTTTGTGTCTTCCTTTTATCTTGTTTTCTTTCAATTTCACAATTTATATTGTATCAATTGGTATCATAGCTTGATTAAAGAGTTGTTCTAACAATCCTTATCTTGGGTTTTAATTACTACAAAAATAAAAAGTGTGTTCTAGAGTAAAAAATCCAAATATAGTTGTTTGTTTGTTGATTTTAGTGTCATATTTGAGTTTCTTAGAGATAGAAGAGTCTACATTCCAAGATTCAAGTCATCTGAGTCCATATTGATCCATCCACCATTTTTGTCCATTGAATAACTTGAAAAAGCTTGAAGTGAGTCTTGTGAAGAAGGAGAATTGGAGCTAAAAAACAATTGGGATTTTTTCTTTTAGTGAAGAAGGTTTGGTATCTGAAATTTGGGGTGATTAGAAGAAGAATTGAGGGTCCGAAGATTTTTGAAATTCTCAATTGTTCTTGAGGATCTTCATAATTTTGTTGTTGATGAAGAAGCAAAAAGGGCCATTTGATCTTCAAAAACCTAATTACAAGGTGAAAAGTTGTTTTTGGGCCAAAAGAGGTAAAGCAACCGAAAAAGTGGGCCTAAGTCGTTGGAAAATTCAGAAAAAGGCCTAGAGCACGGATCCCCAAAAAAATTTGATGTCACAAAAGTTGTGCAGCGAAAGCATAACATGCGAACCGCAGGTTGTGTCGCAGGCTATGTCAATAGTCCGCAAGCCAACCGCAGACTGTGACAGAAATTTTGGAAAGTTGAGGAGAAATATATGCGACTGCAAACCGCATCTCAAATACTTTCTGCGAACTATAGACCACACACAGTGAATAGCAGACTGCACTTTTCACGTTTTTGACTCAAAAATTCATTTCATTTCAATTTCTCTTCCATTTATTTGATAATATAAACTAGTTAACATTTGTAATTAACCTTACAAAGTGATTAGCTAGTTCTTGAGCATTAATTTTTTTTTCGTGCGACTTCTTTCGTTCTTTTCTCTTTTTAACTTCGTCGATCATTTCTTGAATAAAGTCTGATAGTTTGAGTCGAATCATTATTTCATCGAATCAACAATGATCCACTCTTGATCTCAAGTAGAAATTGACCCTTTTCACTCAACGAACTAAACCAGGTACAATCACTTGCTGAGACAATTTGTGAGGCAATTAAAGGTGCACATACCTGAGTGACTTGTGAGGTTATATTTCATTAACCTAACGTGTTTGTTTATTTTATTGAGTGTTCTAAAATAGGTACCATGGCAAATTCAGATGAAGAGACCCAATTTCCCACCGAGGGGCCTACTCTTGTTGATGTGATGAGTTCTTTGGCGGAACTTACCCGTCAAATGTCTAGTTTAGATACTCGGGTAGGAGTTGTTGAAGGGTGAAGTAGGGAAGAATCACTACTACCCCAATGTAAGAATATTCAAGCCTCACCTAGTAGGGTGCGAGGTGACACCTTCCCTACCAAGACACCCAAAACTATTCGCCAAATGTTTCAACACACTCCATTGAACAACACACCACCACCACCTCGAAATGAGAACCCTATTGGACCACCACAAAATGAACTTTACCATCCACTACCAAATGAGCCTTATCCACACCATCTACCACAAAATATCCATCAACCAATCTGACATGTCTACCCAATTGAAGATGATTTGCAAGATGAGGTAGGGGATTATGGTGATAGAGTTTCCGATTAAAGAAGAGGACAACAAATGCCATATCAAGGTCCTTTCTAAGGAAGAGGTAGAAGTAATAGTCCTATCCCACAAGTGGTTAGGAAATGAGGTTATCAACACCGTGATGGTTACCAAGGACGAAACTACCAAGTGGATGAATATGGCGAAGAACTTTATGGAGACCAAGGTAACCAAGGAAACATCGATGGTAGAGATACAAGTCTCAACTCTATCAAAGTCACTCTTCCAACCTTCAAAAGGGGTAGTGACCTGGATGTGCTTCTCAATTAGATCACACAATGTGATTAGATCTTCCTCACCAATGAAATGTCCAAAGTGAAAAAGGCATCCTAGGCTATTGATCAACTTGAAGGATTCACCTTGACATTGTGGGCTATACAAATCAAGTTTAGGAGGGCCCTTGGACTTCCTCCAACTCCTAATTGGAAAGAATTGAAGATGATCATGATGAGAAAGTAGGTGTCTGATCGGTACAAGCAAGAACAATTAATAAAGGTCTACACTTTGAGACAAAACCTCTAGAGTGTAGAAGAGTATTATGATGGATTCCAACTTGCGAAAATGAGGATTGATTTCGAAGAAGGAGAATTGAATGCCGTAACTAGGTTTTGAGCCGGGTTGAACAAAGAGATTGCATCCCAAATGAGGCTTCATAATTATAATGATCTTGATGGGACACTTGAAGTGGAAATTGAAATTGAGAAGGGTCTCAATGAGGATAAAGCGGTCAAATCCAAGGGGTATTCATCTTCATGGAGCAAGAACAAAGAAGAGGGAACTTCTTCCTCCGATTGGCAAAAGAACAAGGGAGACATGCAGGATTCCAAGAAGCCTTTTATCAAGAATAACCAAGTTGAGAAACAACCTCCATAGTTTGCGCCAAAAGAAGGAGGTACCAATGCTAAACCAATCCAATGTTTTAAATGTCAAGGATATGGTCATAAAATGAGTTCGTATCCCAATTAGAGGGCATTCGTTGTAAGGGTTGAAGATATTTGTAGTGATGAGGATGAGAAGAAGTATGAGGAGGTTGATAAAAGGGTTACTCAAGAAGATAATTATTATATAGATAATGAGGTAAGTGAGCAAGATGAGGATGTTACAGTTCCATGTGGGTTATCAAGGAGAGCCTTGTTAATAAAGAATATGCCTTATTCAGGGGAGCTCACCATGCCAAATTATGTAGTGAGGAGGGCAATGATAAGCAAGGCTATGGATGATCCTAGCCAAATGGAAAACCTCTTCTATTCCAAATGTCTCATCAAGGGGAATATATGTTCATTGATCATTGATAGCGGGAGTTGTGACAATGTAGCAAGTGCCACCTTGGTGGAATTCTTGAAGCTCCTGACCAACAAACACTCAACCTTATATAATCTCCAATGGTTGAATGAACTTGGAGAGTAAGGGTGCAAAGATCAAGTTTAAAATTGGGAAATACCAAGATGAGATCTTATATGATGTAGTGCTATGCAAGCTTGCCATGTCTTACTCGGAAGGCCTTGGCAATATAATAGAGCTACGAATCATGATGGGATGACCAATCGATACTCATTTGAGTATAAGGGGCACACATATGTACTACATCCCTTGTCACCATCGTAAGTTAATGAAATCTAAATATGAGAAAATTGAAGAATAAAAGTAAGGGTAAGAGGAAGGAGAGTGATCAAGAGAGTGCCAACATGGGTAGTGAGAAAGAGAAGGAGTGCAATGGAAGGGATAAGGTGACTCTTATGGTGAGTTTGAGGGAGATTTGGGAGGAAGTGGAGGAACAAATTGAGGTGGTCCCTACCTTGCATCGGGGCTACTCTTTACTATCTAACGAACTAACCTCTTCTTTGTCTAGTTCTATTTCTTCCTTTTAAAGAGTTATGATGATGAGGGGATGCCCAACCACTCGGCTCATCAAACCCTCCTAAAGTATCTTTTTAATAAACGTTAAGGTAATTTATTTTTCATGGTACTCCTATTTCTTGGAGTGATTTAGATGACAATTTGAGTGAGTGATTATGTGCCTTGCAATGACCTTGATGTACTATCTAACATGGAAGTTGTGAGTTGAAGAATGATCCTCATCTAAATGAGAGTGATAACATATGCTTAGACGATTTCATATCTTGTAATTATTCTCTCTCTAGTTGTGATGCCATATTTCTTGATGATGAGATCAATTCTAGTAGTTTGCCTAGTGGATTTGTAAGTGATAATGTTGGTGTAGCTTCTTTTAGTGGCTACAAAATATATGACAACCCACTTTGGGATAAATTTTCACGTGTTGGGTAGATGGTCTTGATAGTGATATGGGCATGACAAGAAAGAATGCACCGCTAGTTGATGGGGAAATTGACATGACTATTTGTGAAATCCTAGTAGCAATCCTATTACCTCTTATGTCCATGATTATGAGTCCTTGTATGATGCCCCACCTATTTATGATAATGATATTCATGCATGGCGTCATTTAAGTGATTCCTTCGACTATGATCCATTTCTTAGTGAGAATACTAGTGAGGGACCTCTTGGTGGTGATAAGAGAGTATTGTCACATTTGAGTAGTCACACGTCGACAAAAAAACAATGCTTTGATGTTGTGAGAGACTTTGTTGATGGCTATATTGATGGTATGATATTGTTAGATGATTTCCATTCCACGTTGTTTTCTATTGAGATCCTTTGCCCATGTGATGAGACTTTGGTGTCCAATAGGGAGTTTACATTTGAGTTTGAACTAAGAGAAACTTTCCTCTACTACTTGTTTATTTATGATGATTGTCCTTGTGAGATGATCATTGTAGATCTCGCTAGTGCTAATGAATTTTGTAGTTGTGGTATTTTGTCTTCTTGTTAGATGTGTGTAGGTAACCTCTTAAATTTGAGGACAAATTTCTTTCAAGAAGGGGAGAATGATATGAACCTAGTTGCCCCAAAAACGTCTAAGTGGAGTCAAGACCATGAAGTCCAAACACCACAAGGGTTTCACATACAGATAGGCGCTCGAGAGCATGTCTTAGCGCCATTTCTAGGATCTCAAGTGTGGAAGATTGCCTGGGAAGGCAAAAAGGGGAAAAATGGTGAAGAAAACACCATCTGCGAATCGCATATGGTGTCACAAACCAAGCTTGCAAACCGCAGATGGCGTTAATGGGCCGCAGATGGTGCATCACTGAAGGGCATGATATGCGAATCTCATATCGTGCCACAGACAGCATCTGCGATTCGCAGATGGTGTAGCAAATGACGACAGACTAGTATTTTGGCTATTTTTGAAATATAAAGGTATCACTTTTGAGCCTCTTGTGTAATAAGTTAGTCTTAGACTATAAATAGGACCCTTAACCATTTCATTTTCTTAGATTATCTTGACTATTTCTTGTTTCTACTCTTAGAGAGTTTGATTATTGAGAGCTTGATTAAGCTTGTAATTGAACTTGTCTTTAGAAATTTTGGTTGCTTGGGAATTCAATTCCCTTGAGGTCCATCTCATAGGTTGGGTGCTTGATTTGGTTAATCAATTAAGGTACAAGGTTTAATATACTTTGGGTTATTTTTTATTTCAATTCTTTGTGTCTTCCTTTTATCTTGTTTTCTTTCAATTCCACAATTTATATTGTATCAACCTCGGCCTTAACCACGATCTCCACCACGATCGCGCACCGCAGAAGTATGTGCCAGTGCCTTCTCTATCGCCGCGTGAGCATGAGTCCTCACCATCTGTGAAAGAATAGGAAACAAAGGTCAGATACCAATTTTATCAATATCACCAAAGGAATGAAGAAAGAGAAGTTTGTTAAATGTCACATAGCCTCTCAAAGATAAGTGTGAACGTCTCCGCACCGATCCGTAAGGCTCTACTAGACATTACTCTTGTACTTAAGACTGTTTAACCTAGAGCTTTGATACCAACTTTGTCACGACCCCATTTAGGCGTCGTGGTGATACCTACAATTTTTCCAGTGGTAGGCAAACCACTCCCCAATTAACAACATATATATAAGAAAAATGGAAATAAAAGATGTAATTACTAAATGTACCTTATCATAAAGCAACCAAATCTGACAATCTAGTTATTACAACCCTAAAGATCTAGTCAGTAATACAAGATCACTAAAATGAAAATAATAAGTATGAATAGTCTGAATATGTCTCCTAAGCACCGATAAAAGACATAAGGAAAGAAGGTATCCCGGGCATGCTATGAAGAAACAAGCTCATGTAGAACACTCGATATCCCCAACTCCGGACGCAGCCATGGTCCTGAACTGGTAGAAGGCATAAAACCTGCATAAAAAAGAATGCAACAAATGTAGCATGAGTATACAACGTACCCCCATAGGCATCATAGGCCAACAACGACAGAAGGTACGTAATAGAAATAAACATCAAGTTAACTATCAAGTAAGTCATATTCTAAGAAATTCAATGAATCACATAATTCACCTCGTTTACAAAAGACTATAACAACCAACAATCCAGATATTTGGAATTAATAAACAAGATCCATTAATCATGAATTCACCAAGTTCAAATAACCAGTCCAAATCACGTTACCAATAACCAAGTAATCAATGTATAAGTGAATGTATATTATGAATGCATATGTAAGGTACCTTTTTACAACTTGGTATAAACACGATCAAATTATATGAATAGTGACATATCAGGGACCCGTGCCATCCATATACTGCTCCTAGCTAGTCGGAATTCCAGACACGTATCTGACTAGAGGTCAAGACTCTTTTCGAGCCATACCAATCATTTCCATCATCTCAGTGTCTCAGCCATCTCACAAGAATATCCTTACATTCTCGGTCTCATTGGACCCATAACATTTTCATACCACTCCACTTTCAGTATCATCAGAATAACATGAGTGTACGAATGCAACAATAACAAGGTAAGAGATTAAGATGTATGAGTTGCAATCAAATATAGGAGATGAATATCACATGCTTCAATAACTCAATAACACACAGTTTCCATGTAAATCATTATTTCATATCAGAAGCAATGTGATGAATAAACACAACAATTAACAACAATGCCGATAAGCCCACATAATGGTGACAAGACAAAATAACAACAGTCAGAATCAGCCTTAGGCTGATTCCCCAAACCACCTATCAACACAGTTTAACACTGGTACCCACTCAAGCGTTCATCACAACCGCTAAGGTGGGAACCCCAAACATGCCTAATACCCCTCACCATTTATAACGACTATGTACTTCTATAATATTCTATAAAGATAAATCGTAGCCTACCTTAGAGCCAAGCAGGTGCCACAAACCACAATCCTTGACGCATGCATTGCCCTTTCGAAGTGCATTGTAATACTCGTAGTCTAACACATAGAGTCTATGTTAATAAGTAATATAATACAAATACAAGGACGTAGTCCTTTCAAACAATTCAAAGAATCACCCCAAAGTCGACCTCGGGCCCATAGTAGTAAATTTGAAACTTTATTACTCAAAAAGCATGATATCATACTATAGAATGATATCATTAAGTTAGTTTGAAAACTAATCATGTTTGTACCCTCAATTTCATGATTATGCAAAAATCCCCAATTCAAACCTTAGGTTTTCCCCCAATTTCAAAAAGGGTTCCAATATCAAATTAACCATCACTATATCATCTTTTATCATTACCCAACACTACATTATAAAATCACAACAATATAGACCTTAATCAATCCCCAAATCACGATTCATAATCTCTTATTCTAGCATGGAAAACTTGCTATACTCTCCCCTAAATTAGGAATTATTCTAGGATTAGAAGATCCAAATATTAAATAATCAATGAAAAGCGATGAAAACTTTACATCCAAGAAGAATAATGTTGTACCAAGAAATCCCTCTATACTGAGCTCTAATCCCAAGAAAATGTTTTGGGAAAATGCAATCATTTATGGGCATTAAATTTTGGTTCTGGAAACAACGATTTCGCTTTGCCAGAATCAACATCGCTAAGGCAGAGATGCTTTGACGGAAAGTAGGTTGCCTAGGCAGAACAACTAAAAATCTCGAATGGGCGCAGGAGCGGAAATGACTCCGCAGAGGTGGATTGCCTTTGCGAGAAATTATCTACAGAATTAGAAACCTTAGACTCAAATAAGGAAAGAATCTGCGAGCCAACCTCTGTAGAGGCGGACCTGCAGAAGCGGCCATAAACCCGCAGGTGTGGCACACCAGAAATGAGCAACATCAAACTTAGACAATTCTCTACCAAACACTCAAAATGATCCCTAGACCCCGTAGATACAAACCGAACATGCTACCACAAGATAAATGGTTTTACAAACTTTCTTGCACAATCAAATTTCTCATACGACCGAGCTAGGGCATACTTTACTACGAAATCATCCAAAACATCTAAAGTTTACAAATAAATCCATAAAGTACATCCAAATGCCTCAGGAGGTGAACCAATGACTCGACTAAGTCATAAATAATCCTCCAAAACTGGGTCAAGCTTATCATTTCTAAAAGTCTACTTTGGGTCAAACTTATCATTTCTAAACTATCCATTTTGGGTTTTGTTCTTCTGAAAATGATATAAAGGTACCCCGGGATCCGTGCTACTCATCACCGTGCATCACAAACCCCACACAAAGTCTATAGAAAGGGTAATTTAGTCAAGTAAGGGTCTTTAGCTAAAAACAACTAGACGAGTCGTTACAATGGTAGTGGTAGTTTTACTTGGTTATTGTTGGGCTATAGAGAGTTGAATAAGACGAATCATGTGTTAAGATCATTAGTGGAGGTTGAAATGATACTTAAGATGAATTATATGACGTAGCACACAAATGACCGTTACTTAAGTTGAATCATATAACTAGTGTGTCGTTGAAGGGATTCTAGACCGTTGCTTAGGATAAATGATATTAGTAGCTTGTATATGGTCATAATTGAGGCATAAATGGTAACTGAATATGAATTACGTTGATAGCTTCTAAGTATCGTAAATATATAACGAAATAATATTTAAGATGAACTGTATGGTTAGCTTATCTAGTTGTTGTTTGGTTATAAATTATAAAGTAAGGCCAATCAAGTAAGTAGTGTAATACCCGTTACCTTTAAGATCATTAGTGTACGATGGCATGATAGATTACTACTTAAGATGAGTTGCATGGTTAACTTTTAGAGGATTGTTGGCTGGTTATAGATTAAAGTAAAGTTGAATTATGTAGATAACTCAGATGTTTATCGATGGGTTATAGGTCCTAGTGAAGATGAATTATAGGGATGGTTTCTAAATTATCATTAATGGGTCATAGACCGTTATCTAAGATGAATCATATTGATGGTGACCATATTAAGTTATAGTATCTTACATAAGATGAGTTGTACAAATAAGCTTAGTAAGCATTGACGGATTATAGTCCCTAACTAATGTGAATCATAATTGTTAGTTTCCAGAATTATCGTCATTGGGGTTTAGTATTTAACCTAAGGTGAACTAAGTTGATACAAACATTATAGTCTTTATGAGGATATGACGATATATAGAGCAAGAAAATATAGGTTCAGGAAGCACATGAATTATAATAAAGTAAATGCGTATGTCTATCTCACATTTAGTAAGATAAAATCCTATCAGATGTTTCTTTTCTATTTGAGTTCCTAGAAGCAAAGTATCGCGACTCTCTTGTTCATACTCAGATGTTCCTTTCACGTGAAGTCAATTGTATGGTAACAAGCTATTATATGGTTAGCATTTAAATGATCGTTAAGGGGTTATAGAGCGTAATACAAGAGGACTTATGTCGTAAGCTTTCTTGTTGATGGTATAGGGCTCTTTTAAATATAAATTGCATTGACATAGATGGTGCTACGATTCCTAAAAAGTGAAACTCTAAGAAATCGAATCAAAATACGGAAAATTAAAGGATAGAAGGTAGACACAAGAAGAAATTCAAAAGCAACCAATGATATATGAAACCAAAGACCTCAATTAAATGAATCAATAAAAGCATCGGCCGAACCTATGAAGGATTGATTCCACAAGTAAGCATGCTCATGTGTGAATGAAGACAAGGTTCTCAATCAACCAAACAATTACACTAAACTAAACTAAGATTTTCACTAAACTAGGAAAGCAACTACAATATCACTCATATGAGTTCTTATCAATATTCAATCCAAGCCTTCTCAAATGACTAAGGCATCTATTTTTAGTATGCTTAGTACAAGCTAAGACCAAAAGTGATCAAAACCTCCAAATTGTAAGAATAACCAAAATGGCCAAAATCAACCTGCCAGCATGATCTGCAAAATGCAGACCATTTCACAAACTTTATATGAGGATCTCAGATGAAACATAGACCTTGACAGCTTTAGTTCTGAGATCTTCTTGACTGCAATCTATCCTCCAAAGGTTGTATACTTGTATGTTCAACTCCTCAAGGGCCTCCAAGGTTCCTTTATGCATGAACATGGATTACATGTGATGGATATAAGGAGCGGTTTAGATAGGTAAGTAGGTCGAGTGTTGAAGACAGTCGGGTTGACCCGAATAGAGATCACAAAGAGGATTGTTTTGGGTTATCGGTTTGGGCGAGGGAGTGGTATATGGAGGCAGTTTCGGAAAGTTGTAGAGGGAATGGTTTTGGGGAATTTTGAGGAGTTATTGTGGATGGACTGAGGGTCAGTAATATACTTGGGTGTTGGTAGTTTCATGTTATCAAAGTTCCGGAACAAGTCGAGAACAGTGAGGTACTCGGCTAGTCGGTCAGTGGGATGTTGGGAGTTGTTTTCGGGAAACTATAGTGGATTTCGGACTAAGGATTTTTGTGGACTGATGATTGATAAGTTGAGGGTCAAGTAGGTGTTTGGGTCTTGGCATTTGGATGTGAGTTAAGTTATGGAATGGGATTGAGGCAATGGGTCCTCGGAAAGTAACTAATTTGGTAGGTTGTTGTGTTATCGGACTTGGATGGGTGATTGCAGGTGTTTTTGGTTGAAGGCATTTTAAGTGACTGATAATGGAGTGTTCTGGAGTGTGTTGGTAGAAGGGGTGAGGGTGTTTTGTTGAGGATTATATTCGAGGGATAGGCCACATGTTTCCGGGTGAAGAATGGTTATTGAGTGGAGTATGGTTTCGGGTTTGGTTGGTTATTTGTTTAGTGACTTAGTGAGATGAAGTAAAAAAATAGGGTCCAAGGATAGTGGAACAGGGAGTTAATTTCCCGAACCGATACCAAGGAAATGAGTGATCAATGTCACAAGGTCGAGACTGGGGTTGGTAGTCGCATTGCCCGTGAACAAGCCAAGTGAGAGTGATCTATGCCCTTGTTGCTCCCGAGTCTTAGAATAAGTTGATTCACATAAGAATCAACCTACGTTTACCACCAAGGGTGTTATTCAAGCTTGGGTAAAGGCTAGGTCACACAAGTCCTAGTCTATACTTGCGCCGAAGGAGTTTGATCCACACAAGGATCGGCAAGCTTCAACACATAAGTTGAAAACTTAAAGATATATTTTATATAAACTCCAAAACTCCCCTTTAGATTCATCCTAAGGGTCCTATTTATAGTGAGGTAAGGACCATTCTAGAAAGCAACTAAAAGGACATAATTACAAGAGTACTTCGACCGAATGCGAATAAGGTTTGGCTTGGCTTGGGGGCCAAGTTGGTTCTCGGCCATGGTGACTAATGTAAAAGGGATTGGGCCTTTCTTGGAGACAAAGTCGACTGGCTTGGAGACCAAGTTGTTTCTTCGGTCGTGGTGAGTAATGTAGAAAGGGTTTGGCCTTTCTTGGAGACAAAGTCGATGTTCAATCCTCTTTACACCTTGACGTGGTCTTCGGCCATCTTCTCTTCTCGGCTTCAACATTTCTACAAAACATTGAATGTGTCCTAATGCAAGCTAGGGGTTATTACCTGATGTTTATATGTCCTAACTAGTAGCTTAGACTTAGAATTTAAGGATAAGAAATTAAGTGCAAGGCTTCGGCCAGGGCCACATAAAAGCCAAAAAGTAAACTATTGTACTTATTCATCTTTTATGTTTTATCTTCAATACCGCACCATGTTAAACATGTAACCATTGGATGGTTGGCCATTTTGGGCATCCCCAACAAGTCACTTCTTAGTTCTTATTGCAATACCAAGTTGACTTCCTTTCTTCCATCAATCTCCCCTTCTTTGGAAGAATTTTCCCCCAAATTCTCATAACCTATGTACGGTGACAAGTCCCCTACATTAAATGTTGAGATAACACCTCCATACTCATCTGGTAGTTCAATTTCGTAGGCACTCTCCCCAAATATAGCCAGAACCTTGAAAGGACCATCCGTCCTTGGCATTAGTTTATTTTTCCTTATATTCGAAAACCTTTCCTTCCTTAGGTGTTGCCATACTAAATATCTAGGTTTGAAATGGGTTTGAGTCCGTGTCTTGTTAGCCTCCATTTTGTACTTGTCATTGGCCTTTTTGATTTGGGCTTGAATTTGATCATGCAATTTCTTGAAGGTCTCAACTTGCTCCTTAGCTGTGAAGCTTAGTACTTCTCCCTTTGGGATCGGTATTAGATAAATGGGGAGAAATGGGTTGGTACCATATACGATCTCAAAAGGGGCCTTATCCGAGGTGTGTGACCAACTTCGGTTGTACGCGAATTCCGCGTGTGCCAATTTCAGGTCCCAATCCTTGGTTGTTTTGCTTACTAACCCTCTGAGCAAGGTATCAAAGGTTCTATTGGTTACTTCTGTTTGACCATCGGTTTGCGGGTGATGGGACGTGCTAAACAGTAGCTTTGTGCCAAAGAGCCTCCATAGTGTTTTCCAAAAGTAACTTAGGAATTTTGCATCCCTATCGGATACAATAGTTTTCGGGACACCATGTAGACTTACCACTTCCCTCAAGTATAAATCCGCAATGTGAGTTGCGTCGTCGGTTTTGTGGCAAGCAATGAAGTCAGCCATTTTGGAGAACCGATCCACAACTACCATGATGGAATCCTTTCCCCATTGGGTCCTTGGTACGCCAAGAATAAATTCCAAACTCACACCCTCCCATGGTATTTCCGGGATGCAATGGAGTATATCCTTTGTGGAAGGTGCTTTTTGTCCTTTGGCAAGCAGAACATCAACTTACCACCCCATGCATATCCTTATCTATTCGCAGCCAGTAGAAATGTTCTTGTAGGATCTCCAAGGTTCTTATGATTCCAAATGTCCCGCATGGCCTCCTGAGTGTACTTCCCGAATGAGAAATTCCCGTGTGGAGCATTTGGGCACACATAATTTATTTCCCTTGAAAAGGAACTCTCCTTCGAGGGAAAAGGGTCTATTGTCCTTTACTGCATTCGGTTATGACATCTTTGAACTCAGGGTCTTAATCATAAAACTCTTTAAGCACTTCGAACCTGACAAGTTTTTGTTCGAGGACGGTTAACATGACATGTCGCTAGGAAAGGGCATCTGCTACCACGTTAGACTTCCCATCTTTGTGCTTTGTAAAAAATGTGAATGTTTTCAAATAAGAGACCCATTTGGCATGTCTCGGGTTCAACTTCCTTTGACTGTGTAAGTATTTTAAAGATTCATGGTCCGAATAGAGAACAAAATGTTGTGGCCTCAAGTAATGTTCCCATTTAGTCAAGGCCCTTATGATAACATAGAATTCCTTATCATAGGTAGAGTAATTGAGTCTCGCACCACTTAGCTTTTCTCTAAAGAAGGCAAGATGCCGTCTATCTTAGATCAAAATGGCACCAATACCAATCCCACTTGCATCACATTCTACTTCAAAGGGTTTCTCAAAATTTGGGATGGCTAATACCGGAGCATCACACAACCGTCCCTTTAAGGTCTCAAAGTCCTTTTGTGCTTCGTGAGACTATTTAAAGTTACCTTTCTTAGTAAGTTCTGTGATAGGTGACACAATGGTATTGAAATCTCGAATGAAGCGGCGGTAGAAAGATGCCAACCCATGGGAACTTCTTACTTCACTTGCATTGTTAGGTATGGGCCAACTACAGATTGCCTCTACCTTGGAGGGATCTACATAGATGCCCTCGGATGACACCATGTACTCAAGAAATGGAACACTGGTGATCATGAATGCACACTTCTCCAGTTTGACGTATAACTTTACTTCCCTTAATCTTTGGAATACGGTCTCCAAGTGCACTAGATGGGATTCTTTGTCTTGACTATAGATTAAAATGTCGTCAAAGTATATCACGACCAATTTTCCCATGAACCATCTCAACACCTCGTGCATGAGCTGTATGCAGGAGCTCAGTGCATTGCATAAGCCGAGCGACATTACAAGCCATTCATATAATCCAAACTTTATTTTGAAGGTAGTTTTCCATTCATCCCCTACCCGGATTCTCATCTGGTGGTAGCCGCTTCTTAAGTCAATTTTGGAGAACATCTTGGCTCCGTTCAACTCATCCAAAACATCGTCAAGTCTTGGCATAGGAAACCGATACTTGATGGTGATGTTATTCACCGCCCGACTATCAACACACATTCGCCAAGTGCCATCTTTCTTTGGTACCAAGAGGGCGGGTAACGCACAAGGGCTAAGACTCTCGCGAACAAAACCTTTGTCCAATAGCTATTGGACTTGCCTTTGCAATTCTTTGTCCTTCTCTGGATTGAACCGATATGCCGGTTGATTAGCAATGAACTTCCGGGAATAAAATCGATAGCATGTTCAATACCCCAAATTGGTGGTAGACCGGGGGAAAGGTCATCTGGAAACACATCTTCATATCTTTTTAGGAGAATTTTCAAATCGTTATCTTCGACTACCTCCCCTAACAGGCCCTTCTTGCTTTTGACCTTCTGGCCAGATAGAGGGCTCCCCTTCTTTAATTCTTCCTTGATCTTTTGAGCATCGAGAGGTAAGGATTCTATTTTTTATGAGCTTCCGCACTATGAGTCTTCCACTCCTTGACATCTCTAGGTGACAATGGCAGTAGTCAAATTCTTTTGCCATCCTTCCAAAAGGAATAAATGTTCTTTTCTCCATTGTGTTGAGCCTTTCGATTATACTGCCATGGTTTCCCTAACATAATATGGCATGTATCCATGGGAAGGATGTCATACCATATCTCATCCTCGTAATTGCCAATCCGTAATTTGACATGTGCTTTCCCTGTGACTCTCAACTCCCCTTCTTTGTTGATCCATTGGAGGTCATATAGATGTGAGTGATCATGATTAGGCAATTCTAACTTGTCCACCATTTCCGCAGAGGCAAGGTTTGAAATACTTCCCCCATCGATAATTAATTTACACACCTTGTCGCTTACTTTACACCGAGTATAGAAAAGTTGGCTTCTTTCAGTCTCCCTCGGATCCTTGGGTGGGACTTCCAAATCATGTTGAAGTACCAATCCTTCACATTTTGGACCGGTATGTATAATCTCAGAATTGTCTTGACTTCTTATAGTTTGTTCCGCAAGTTTCCTTTTAATGATTTGCACTTGTTCCTTAACAATTCAGACGAGGCACCTTTGGAGTTCCTTGCTAATTTGCTCCATAGCGTCAAAGCGTGGGATGGGATGTCCAAGCTCTGATACAAATCTAATGGATATAAGGAGCGGGTTGGATAGTTAAGTGGGTCGGGTGTTGAAGATAGTCGGGTTGACCCGAATAGAGAGCACAAAGAGGATTGTTTTGGGTTATCGGTTTGGGCGAGGGAGTTGTATATGGAGGCAGTTTCGGAAGGTTGTAGAGGGAATCGTATTGGGGAATTTTGAGGAGTTATTATGGATGGACTGAGGGTCAGTAATATACTTGGGTGTTGGTAGTTTCATGTTGTCAAAGTTCCGGAACAAGTCGAGAACAGTGAGGTACTCGGCTAGTCGGTCAGTGGGATGTTGGGAGTTGTTTTCGGGAAGCTATAGTGGATTTCGGACTAAGGATTTTTGTGGACTGATGATTGATAAGTTGAGGGTCAAGTAGGTGTTTGGGTCTTGGCGTTTGGATGTGATTTAAGTTGCGGAATGGGATTGAGGCAATGGGTCCTCGGAAAGTAACTAATTTGGTAGGTTGTTGTGTTATCGGACTTGGATGGGTGATTGCGGGTGTTTTTGGTTGAAGGAATTTTAAGTGACTGATAATGGAGTGTTCTGGAGTGTGTTGGTAGAAGGGGTGAGGGTGTTTTGTTCAGGATTATATTCGAGGGATAGGCCACATGTTTCTGGGTGAAGAATGGTTATTGAGTGGAGTATGGTTTCGGGTTTGGTTGGTTATTTGTTTAGTGACATAGTGAGATGAATTAAAAAAAAGGGTCCTAGTATAGTGGAATGGGGAGTTAATTTCCCGAACCGACACCAAGGAAATGAGTGATCAATGTCACAAGGTCAAAACCGGGGTTGCTAGTCGCAATGCCCGTGAACAAGCCAATTGAGGGTGATCTATGCCCTTGTTGCTCCCGAGGCTTAGACTAAGTTGATTCACACAAGAATCAACCTTCGTTTACCACCAAGGGTGTTCTTCAAGCTTGGGTAAATGCTAGGTCACACAAGTCCTAGTCTATACTTGCGCCGAAGGAGTTTGATCCACACAAGGATCGACAAGCTTAAACACACAAGTTGAAAACAAAGATATATTTTATATAAACTCCAAATCTCCCATTTACATTCATCCTAAGGGTCCTATTTATAGTGAGGTGAGGACCATTCTAGAAAGCAACTAAAAGGACACAATTACAAGAGTACTTCGGTCGAATGGGAACAAGGTTTGGCTTGGCTTGGGGGCCAAGTTGGTTCTCGGCCATGGTGACTAATGTAAAAGGGATTGGGCCTTTCTTGGAGACAAAGTCGACTAGCTTGGAGACCAAGTTGGTTCTTCGGTCATGGTGAGTAATGTAGAAAGGGTTTGGCCTTTCTTGGAGACAAAGTCGATCTTCAATCCTCTTCACACCTTGACATGGTCTTCAGCCATCTTCTCTTCTCGGCTTCAACATTCCTACAAAACATTGAATGTGTCCTAATACAAGCTAGGGGTTATTACATGGTTTTAATATGTCCTAACTAGTAGCTTAGACATAGAATTTAAAGACAAGAAATTAAGTGCAAGGCTTCGGCTAGGGCCACATAAAAGCCTAAAAGTAAACTATTGTACTTATTGATCTTTTATGTTTTATCTTCAATACCGCACCAAGTTAAACATGTAACCATTGGATGGTTGACCATTTTGGGCATCCCCAACTAGTCACTTCTTGGTTCTTGTTGCAATACCAAGTTGACTTCCTTTCTTCCATCAACATGGCTTGGAGTTCCTTCGCTTGACTTCGTGTGAAGGGTCTTGAGATAGATTTGGCCCCCGATATTGTATCAATCTCTCCTTCTTAGAAAGGATTTGTCATCGAACACATAGGCTCACCTATAACATAACAAGTCATGTCACTTACATTGAAAACATTATGACCATTATATTCACTTGGTAAGATCTTGTATGCATTGCCATTGATATTCTGTAGAACTTTGAAGGGTCCATCTCCCCTTAGACAGAATTTTCCTCTCTCATTTGAGGAGACCGTTCCTTTCTAAAGTGAACCCACACCCAATCATCGTGTTGGAAGTCCACATTCTTTCTGATATGGTTTTGCCTCTTGGCTACCTTGGTGTTGATTTTTTCTATGTTATCCTTCACCTTAGCATGGATTTTCATCATCTAGACTGCCATTTGTTTTGCATGTAAACTCACAACAACATTACTAGTAAATGGGGTTAAGGTTAAAGGAGTCAAAGGATTAAAACCATAACAAACTTCAAATAAAGTCATGCCAATAGAGGAATGGAGGGACCTATTATAAACAAATTCAATCAAAGGCAAATGGTCTTCCCAAGAAGTGGGTTTTTCTCTAATCATACACCTAAGCATGCTCCCAAGAGTCCTATTCACTACATTGGTTTGTCCATCCGTTTGAGGGTGACAAGAAGTAGAGAACATGAGCTTGTACCAAGTGTACCCAAAGACTCTTCCAAAAATGACTAAGAAACTTAGAGTCCCCATCACTAATAATAGCGCAAGGTAATCCATGCAATTTAAGTACATTAACAACAAACAAAGATGCTACATGAGAAGAATCATCACATTTGTGGCATGGTATAAAATGAGACATTTTAGAGAACCTATCTACCACAACAAAAATGCTATCATGACCTCTTTTGGTTCTTGGAAGACCCATCACAAAATCTATAGAAATGTCTATCCAAGGACTCCTATCAGACGATTAGAAGTAAGTAGACCAGAGTTAATGGAATTGGACTTAATGCACCCAAGACAAAAAGAAAATGAAGTTATTCAAGAATAATCAGCGATCACATAGAATTATCAGGGAATCATATTTAGTGTAACAATGGGACTAAATGTTTCATATTGATAAGGGGACACCCCTAGAAGTTACGCCTATGAAAGTCTGGGTGAGGTTTAGGGAAGGACCTAAAATTAATAAAGAAACCAAGTAACTTACGGGATGAACGTGCTCCTAACGTTAGACCTCACCTATTTGGTTCCCCCATTTCGGTGTTAAGAGAGTATATTATAAAGTCTTCTCAGACCCTACCCATGGCAAAGGCACAAGTTTAGAAAGAGCTTGCTATGAGGCATTACAAGACCATCAAGCCTGTCAGCTAAGTATTAATAGTTGTATTTCTCAGAAACATATTTGTAATACAATAAAGGTAAGAAAGAAATGGCATAAGAAATGTGGAAGCGATGGTATGGAAGGCAAATGAAGATATGAGTTCTAAATGTACCAATCCTTTTCCTAATAATCATATGCGAACTTTCTTTCTACTGGTGCTTTCTACCAATTGTATCATTTTATGCACCCCACATAAGGGATGATTGTGAAAAGGGGATGAGGATGCTATCTATACATCGAGGTTAATCACATGAGATGAGTTATAACTTAGATAATGGCTATATCGATAAGCGTACAATCATGTGAAGCTGACATTATGATATATATATTGCATTATGGGACAGTGTGAAGCAACAACTATGTTTTCTGATTACATGACAAGTTGAGATGGTCTTATTAATAGAAGAAACCCTGTTGAGGTTTTTATAATGGTATGGGAGTTGGAATTTCAAGCTACCAGCCAAAACATTCAAGGACAAATGTTCTTAAGGGGGAAAGGATGTTACATCCCGTACTTTCGCATGCGTGTGAGAGCAAATCTATCGACTTAAGCCCTTTGACTCGGGATCCTTTTCAAAGGTCCCCTACGATTTAAATGGACGTTAATAAGGTATACAAAAGGTTGTAGGATATTGGAATTGAAGGAACTATCCCTCGATGAAGTTCGACAAAGTCAGCATGATACGTTAAACATTTCGCGTCACGGATGAAATTTGCCTCGTAGATAAGCCAAAGAGAAAAGGAAAACTCACTGCCTCGATATGCCTTTAGATATATGGCCACATATGGCATATGCACCGTAGATGCCATCGTACGTCAGTGGCAGTGGCCTACCATTCTAGCTTATTTAAGTGGTGGCTCATCCATTTAGTTCAATATTAAACCCAAACAGATCCCTAACACCACTAAAAACTCCCTAGACATCCTACCAAGGTCCAATGGTGATTACTAAGTGAATCCATCATGTTACAACACCAAAAGCTAGCCTATATGGGAGATGACACCTCTATGGTGTACTAGAGTGATCAAGGGTGGATGTGAGCAAATCCAAGTTTGGATTTCGAGTTGTTTCTTCTGGTTGAGGTAAGTATAACACCCATTTGATTGTACTAGAGGTTAATTTCATGCTAGATGAGTTTTTTGGATAAAGAATAATGAACTAGAGCTTGAAATAAGAGTAGATGTAGTTGTGTTGTTATTGGATTACTTTGAACTAATAATTATAACTTGTTGTAGGTGGAACTCATAGAAAGTAACTTAGATATGTTGTGGATGGTTCTGTTGTGTTTGTCTAAGTATTGGTATTAAAGATTGAAAATCATATCACAAGCGAAAATAAGAAGTGACTAGGAAGCATGTAGTAATGATTCTTGTTGTCATTACTTTGTATTGAGTTGTTTTGATTGAATTCAAGTTGGTATAAGTTTCAGAATCTTGGTAAATGAGAAGAAGGATCTAGAAAGAGTTAGAGGTGTGGTTTGGATATTAAGTTGCCATTGTTGAAAGAATATAAAGCTCAATGCGCACCAAGTATTCGATTAAATGTCGTAATGATTCGACTCTTAAATTATCAACTCCGACTTGATTCGAATCATCTATACTGTGTAGGTTATCATTCATATAGCGTAAGAGGACGTGTGTGCTATCATTGGCCAGATGATAAAGGTATGTTATGGCTAACTCTTATTTCTTTTTGGCATGATCCATGTATAACCATAACGAGATTGAGCGTCCCTAAAAAAAGAGCTCTACTCTTAAGATTTGAATTTGTTAATGCCCTTAAATCCTATTGGAGTATTTCATTTCTCTTATTCTTCCTTTTCAGGGGCAATTTTTGTACTTGATAGTGCCTCTGATTGTATGCCATTTTATGGATTTATTGATCCCATGATAGCTGATTAGTATATAGTTACATAATGACAATTAGAGGATAATGATCTTGTGTCACTCCGATTAGGTTTATTAGGTTATTCCTAATCCTTTAAAGTATTTTATTTATATGTATCTATCGTATGACACCGATCTGCGTATAGTCAGCGGGGAAGGCATTTATATGTGCACACCATTGTAGTTGGGTAGTTTATGATGACGATAGCCCCAAAGAGCGGGTTAATAATGATGAGATGGCCCCGATGTGTGGCATATATATACATATATATGCACATATGAGTTTTAAAAGAAAGTATGCATATAATTCTCCTATAGAGGCATTGATGTATATAAGAAGGGGTGTAAGTGGGTAAGTGGGTAAGTGGGTCAGAGTTTGGTTGTAATCGGGTCGACCCAAAAATGGGACTCAAAGTGGGGTTCTCGGGTAGGCTGTTTCTGCCGGACAATGTGGTGTTGTGGGGCTGTTTCGGGTAGAGTCGAACTTAGGAATTTTATGAGAGTGTTCCGGGTGTGTTGAGAGTTTCCTTGATGATCGGGGTTTGGTGGTTTGATTGTGGCGGAAGTTGGCTAAAACAATGAGGTCTCGGTAAGGGTTATCTTGTGGACTGTTTGTGGTTGTCGGGTTTGGACGAGATGTTGTGGGTGTTTCAGTCAGTGTCCTTTAATGGGGGATGTTTGGGACGTATTGTAGGATGTGGTGGTGGAAAGAATGAAGTGGTTTTGTCAAGGAATGAACACGGGATGCTAGGTGAAACCCCGAGTACAAACTAACTATAGGACGGTCGATATAGCAAGGATAATGACACAAGGGTTTTAATGCTCTAGTAGACACCAAGATGAGTTTGTCCAATTGGAAAAGGTTCTTAATTACAACCTCGTGAACAAGCCAAGTGAGGGTGGATGGTAACATTATGATAGACCCTAGGCTTGGGTTTGGTTGGATCACACAAGTTCCAACATCCACCTGCACCAAGGAGGTTCCTTAAGCTTGGGTTTGGTTAGATCACACAAGTTCTAACCAAGACACACACTGAAGGGACCTTAGCTTGGGTTTAACTAGGTCACACAAGTCCTAGCTTCAACTTACACTAAGGGGTTGGTTCACACTAGAACCGAAGGCCCACATAAGGACCAACTAAGGTAGACAACACACAAGTTGAATACTTTAGTGTTTGAGTAAAAATCAAGTATTTCTATTCATCAACTCTGATTTTTACAACATCCTAAGGGTCCTATTTATAGTAACATATGGACCATTCTAGAAGATGGCTCGGTGGGGACAAATGGGAAATGGCTCAGGTTACTTGGGGAGCAAGAATGCTCTCGGCCAAGCTTGAACAAATGGGAAAGGTTTTGGTTTACTTAGGGGACAAAGATTAATGATTTCTAGACCATCCTCTTGTGTTTCCAATGTAGATGAATGCATGATCTTGGTCTTCTTGGAATCACGTTTGGAAGCTTCTTGAACATGTGCCTTAGTGAGTTGTTTTGGCCAACTCTTCATCTCCCATAGGCCGAACTTTATGTATCCTAGGTAGCCAAATCCATGAACTAGTTGGTTCATGAATTGTATTCTTGGAAGTCTCATCTTCTAGACCATTCTTGTCCTTGCCATATTGTCCTCTCTCTCTCAGCCTAGTCATCATTTTGGAAGACTTTTCAGCCTAGTCACCTTATTACAAGGCTTAGTTATTCCTTCCTATTATATGTCTCATTAAATGTGTCCTAAGAAGAGTTAGTAGCTAAGCTAAGAAGTAAAGATAAGCTAAAAGAAACAAAATGGTCTTTGGCCAAGACCTACATACAAAGTCGAAATAAAATGTTGTCTTCTTAAACCTTCCCGTGATGCCGTTCATCCTACTCCACATTTCATCCCATTTAAGGCATTTAATGGTAGGTTGATGGTGAGTTGTTGGCATCTTTGGCAAGATACTTAACGGCTCAAGTTGGGAGTTTAAGTCCACGGGCTTTATTACATCAGGCGTTCAGAGTCACAAGTTGTGTCTCTCCTACCATATTTACAGTATTGCACTTATTTACATTTCCAGCCTTACATATTCTATACATTCTTTCGTACTGATGTCTCTTGATGGGACACATCATTTCATACCTGCAAATACAGATAAACGTTCGGACAATCCCTCATAGTAAGATGACATGATCCAGCTTCTGCTTGTCACGCTCCTTTCTTTCATAGCTGTCTAGTGAGTTGATAGGTAATGGATATTGTGTATATATATATATATATATATATATATATATAGTTTAGGTATGGCGGAAACCTGTTTCGACCTGATGATGTTCATGTACTCCTTAGAGGCTTGTAGACAGTTGTCTTGTAAATAGTAGTCATGTAGGGCCTTTCCGAACTCTCAGATGGTCGGTTACACTGGTGGTGGCCTTTTCAGCCTTAGTATGTGTATATATGTTGGTTGGAATTTTTTCTACTTGCAACTTGAGGTGTCACTTTTTCATATAGTTATTGATTAGAGGCCTTATCGACCCATGTGTTATTAAGTATGCTAAAGGTATCACGACTGGTATGCTCGGGCCTTAGGGCACCGAGTGCCGGCCACCCCCCAAGATTGGGGTGTGACAACTTATGCTAATTGATATGTCAAGGACACATGACACTCCTACCATCACTAGCAAAACATTTTGCTTAATTATGTAACTTTCTATAAATGCACAAGAGTGAGGCACATATCTTCTCTTGGATCAAACATTGGTCCTTATCCAATATTATCTATAATGATGATTATCCCTTTATGGGACCAACATATAAATGTTGTTCCCTTAACATCATCCAAAAATTCTAACAAATCATTTTTGTTTTCCGCTACATCCCAACATTTAATTTTACCCACATAATTAGTTTCTTGATCATAATTAACTTAAATATTTATTAATTTTAACACACTTCATATATTTATTATTATGATCATGTGATATAGCACTAGTTCTGTATCTTCTTTTGGCATATATAAAGATATTATTTTCAATCACCGTCATCGCACTTTTAAGTCCTAAATAATTTTAAGACTTCATCCTTTTATGCACTGAACTCTTGATCTGCATACTTGTGTATGGCAAAAATTCTTTGGTGCTCAGGTCTACTTACCTATGTTAAGCGGTTCAAACCATAGCCCGAAAGCATGGGGTATTACATTGACAAAATTTATTTTCTTCAATTCGTTTGACCTCTAATCCTTACGACACTTCCTTAACACTTGTTTTAGACCATCACTATCCTTATAAAGTACTCTAATCCCTCCGAGTTCGTATTGATTTTCTTACAATGCATTCTAATGCAAAAGTACGGGGTGTTACACTGATAACCTGACAACTAGACTCGACTGCACTTCAGATGAAATTGAGTCTTACTGATCCTCCGCTGAATATCAATCTTATGTACTGTGAGGACTGATGAAACTAGTTACCTGCCCAACAGGTGGTAACTTCCCAACCGATCATATCCCGATGGTAAATACGTGCGCCTGCCCAACCAGTGGTAAACACATACTATCATATTCGTGCCCCTGTAGGTATTACATACATACGTACATGGAGGGTCATAAGGAACTTCTATGAACTTTATTGAAGCGACATAAGATCGTTGGCCTCTTGATATACATTTGAAGACCACAATCAATAACATCAATCTCATCTTAATGCTAAGGGATTTGTTTTAACATGAATAAATATATTATACGAGGCCTTAGGTAAGAGCTTCCTAACCCATTAAGGACAGAATAGTTACACTTTTAACTACCACTGTGAAGATGACATACTATTTCACTTTCATATTCCATGAGAATCAACAACATCGCTCAATAGACTAAGTACCATAACCTTCTCATTCATTCATGTAGACTGCCAAGTTGAGGCATAACATTTGTAGTATTCATGAGACCAACAAGACAACTATAAGACATCAACACAACGAGACGCTATAAAATGCTGATAGTATTACCGACAAGGGACAAACAAGAATCATGGAATCCTTTTAAGAGTGAAAAAAAGTATATCTTTCTAACAGACGTTTCATCGTACGTCGACACCTCAATAAAATGCCAAGAAAAGAAGGAGTGAGACTTAACATACCTTGGAAAGCTCTGACAGCAACAATGAAATCTTGCTATTTGCAATCCATCTACAACAACAAACAATACTCATGTCAATCATGAAGGGACATACCAACTAACTATCGAGCGACAAGCTCGTGTTACGATAAATCAAACATTATCTCCCCTGCTTTCTTACCTTCCCCACATCAAGGACAATATCCACAATAATAACAACATCATAACCAATTTATTCTTTATGATTTCCAGCCACCTAATATCAAAGAATTATTTCCTAAATAGTTCATACTTCCAATATCATGAGACACAACTTCTACATGCTTTCTAGTTACTTCTTCCTTTAGCTTGTGATGAAATTCTCATTTTTTTAATAACAATACTTGAACAAGCACAATAAAAACATACACATCATATCTAAGTTACTTTCCGTGAGTTCTAACTACTATATTTTATACTTATTACTTCAAATTAGCCCAACAATAAGACAACTTCATCTTCCCTTTATTCAAGCTCTAGTTCCGAATTCTTTATCCAAACAACTCATCTAACATGAGATTAATCTTAAGAAAAACTAACAAGGTGTTATACATACCTTATATAGCATATTCAAGTTGAACTCCAAGATTCATTTAGCTCACAACCACCCTTAACTTCACATGAACACCACACAAGCTTCTTCTTGTAATTTCCAACATATTCATGCTAAATTTGGGTTGATTTGCTTTGGAATATACCTTGTATATTGAAGATATGTTAAGGGGCCTTTTAGGGAGTGAGATGAATTTTCTTGATCGAAAAGTGAAGGAGAAATGAGCTTCCACCATTTTAAATAATTGTTGCACTGCCCCACCGCTTTCAATCTGTGATGCCTTCTGCACCGTAGATGGCCATATGCGGCTGCATTTGCCGGCGCAGATCAAGGCAGAAAAGTCCTTCAGCTTTTGCTTCCTTATACGCTCCAATCTATGGGCAGATCTTATCCCCGATGCGAAACGCTTAGCGTATCATCCAATTTTCATCAAACTTCGTCAAGGGGTGGTTCCTTCAGCCTCGATGGCCTACAAACTTCCATACACCTTTGTAATTTCCCTCTAATTCATAAAGGACCTTCAGAAAGGATATCAGATGACCGGCTCACATCGTCTAATCATGCTCTCCTTCGTATATCAAACTATGTGGTGTAACATCTTTCCCCCTTAAGAACATTCATCCTCGAATGTTATGGCTTACACGTTTAGTTACCTCATGATTTAGATTTCTTTCATACCCCTTCATCCATGAACATCACCAATGTACGACTATTACTCCCATTTAGATGATCGATCCTTTTGATTCAAGCCTAAGCAATCCATTCTAATCTTATTTACCATCTATAAACCTAGCCCCCTCTTGGCCCTCGATGCGAAACCTTATATCAAAAATCATCATCATCTACCCATCGTTCCCCGGATCCTATACTTTGTATACCTTTGATCCCTTACTTACCTCAAATTGGGTACTCTGGTCGTACTCTTGTCTCTTCTGAGATCTACTATTGCCCGATGGTCCTTCGCTAACTAGATATCTCATCTTCTTTTAACCTTACTCATTTCATCTATTAGAACTCATACTTCTTTCCTCTGACATACTCAAGACTTAATATTATCCAAAATTTCCCTCTACTAATGTTCTTACTTGCTGCAGTATTAGTCCTCTAGCTGGCGGTAATCTTTCAGATTACAAGAATCTCTACACAATACTTATCAAGTAGGAGTTCGACACTGACTTTTTATGACTCAGCTTTATACAACATGATCTGAATATGAAATAAGGGTAACCAATCCTAAATATCTTGTAGCCTTCTATTTATAAATAAGGTGCACAACACATCCATAAATAAGACTTTACTAGACATGACTTTGTAGACTCCCTAGGACACGACCCGCTCTGATACAAAGTTGATCATACCTCAACCTTGGGGGTGTGGCCAGCACCCTGCGCTTGGATGACCCGAGTGAACCACCTCGATATCATCACATAAGCACACAACTGTCTAGGCCGACAAGGCCTCAAAATCACAACATAGCACCACTCAGCATAAAACCCTGCAAACAAAAGAACTCAACTCATGCCTATATATACATATTGAGGCCAACAAAGCCATACCGAACAACTGTACAATATGGGGCCGATCTATAAAACCTCTAAAAAATGTCGAAATAATACATAAGTCGGGATAGGGCACCCGACATATCCAAGGTTCTAACATAACACAATCATAATCTTGACTTGGATGTACTCTAGAAGGAAATGGAGCTCACCAACAAAATCCAATATTTGAACATGATATACAAAGGCAAGTCCTCTCCTCACCAACATGAACCTACATGGCATGAAAGGCAGCGTCCCCAGACAATGGGACATTAGTACGATATAATGTACTGAATATGTAAAGCGGAAATAAAGCGCAATAATAAGTACTCATAAAAAAGAGATACAAATCAACTTGAACCTCTGAAATATCACTGATTCATAATATACATAATGATCATACCTATCCTTTAACCCTTTTCTATTCTGCTACATTAAAGTTGTAACTCTAATTGTTCGTCCGCCCAATTGATTAGCGGTAACTACCTGACCGGCCATAGCTCAGTGGTAAATACATATGTCTGCCAAACTAGTGGTGAGTAGCGATACATAACTGCCAAACTAGTGGTGAGTAGCGATACATAACTGCCAAACTAGTGGTGACTGCCCAACCGATGGTATCCCGATGGTAAATACGTGCTCCTGCCCCCGGTGGTAAACAATCGTACGAGGTCATCATAATCCAATGTTGATTGTGGTCAACTCTAATTCTCTTAAAATCCAAATTTCTAATCAAGAGTCTAAAATACCCCCCCCCCCGAGATCCTCAATAATTGAACCCACGACTCAACTAAGTCATAAATGACATTCCAAACCTAATAGAATCGATAAAACTTTAGATAAGACTCATTTTCCCATGATATTTATTTTGGTCAACCCTAATCATTTCTTTAACTTATGAATTCCTAGAAGTCCTCTTCCCTATCCAAAATACACCCAAACAACTCAGAGTTCATCCCAAAAATCCATTAAAATCACATTTTGGATCTAATAGAACCATCAGAATTCAATTCCGAATGCATTTATGTAAAAGTCAACTCTTAGTCAAACCTCTCAAACTTAGAACTTCAAAATTCAAAACATTGATTTTCTGCCGCTATTTCCATCTGATTTCCCTGCATGTCAAATATACCATAAAGAAGCTAAGGGAAGGGTAATTTAGGATAAAATAGAAAAAATAACCAAAGTGACCTAATGGGTCGTTACATATTGAGATCGAGCTAAGGGCTTGTGAACCAATACACATAAAAAGAAGTTGAAAAAAGGTCATATCGCGAAATTTGGCTTGGTGTGCCAGCCACCCTATATAGCAGAAGGTATGTCGCACCTTTAATAACATGCAAGAATTTCACTCTATGAATGGATGCAATTAGGAATACATCGACCCTTAGGGACAAGCTGAAACATAAGTAAAACAAACATAGGCTGACAAGGCCATACTTAAGATACACAATGATTAGGGACTAACTCATCAGTAATATGGAAATTTCCAAAACATATATATAAACAGGTCAACGAGGCCACCCGATACGTTAACAAAGTACAATGCTAAAAAGATATACAAAAGGGATATTAAGGCCTCAAAACTAACTAGCTGTACAATAATACCACATATCTACAAGCCTATAAGGATAGAAACTGTAGTATGGTCGGGATAGGGCATCGACCTACGCATAGGATCTGTACAAAAAAAAACATTCCAGATACCTAAACTTGGTAACCCGAAAGAGTTGAGGCTTACCAATTAGCTAAACTCAGCAGTGCCTACTAGGAGGGTCTGTCTAGATGTCTCTCAAAACCTGCACACATGAAATGCAACGCCCACCAAAAGGGCATTAGTATGAATTTAATGTACGAAGCATGTAAGGCTACTGAAATAACTTAAAATGAAATAATCAACAATTGAGACTCGAAGATGCTCTAAGAATGCTTACCTGCTTAGACACAATGTATATGAAAAGTGATAACATAGCTAGCCGGCCACATATAGGGCTCGTTGTATATCTCACTAGTCTATAGACCGGGTATCTCACTAGAATATAGGCTAGGTAACTCACCAGCCGACAGGCCATTAATCTCACTAGCTCGTACGCTAGGTATCTCACTTGCTCATAGGCTAGGTACTCTTACCAGCCGATATGCTAGGATGAGCTGAACAATAACTATCGACAAGGACTAGGTATGACAAACCTATGCAAACTTATAAGGCAAGCACTCAGGTCAAGGATAGAAATGTACTCCGAATAAGGGACAATCAAGCTACGGAAATGGAATACTTCTTTAGACATTCTCTTGTTTTAGAGCTTGGTATAAAGTTTGGAAAATCATGCTTTGAAGGGAAGGTTATCCATTACATACCTTTGTCAATAACTCACAAGTCCTCAAACACTATAAGAACTACAATTTACATTATATTAATGATTTATATTAAGATCGAGTCAATAAACTATAAGTTACTTCACTTAGACATTTACTCGAGCACCTAAAGTGTGTGGAACTTCCATAGTCTTTAACAATGGTAACTAACCAATAAGACAAATTCTTAACTTTAATTAACCTCCTTATCTTTCTCATACAAAAACCAACAATATCCAGCCATTCAACTACTATAATATCACAAAGTTCTTTTAAAGATGGAGCTACAAACTCTAAGCAGTTCTACTTAATACAACTTGTAGATGCTTAAGCATAACAAGAAGATAGATTTACCTTAAGGCTGCAAAAAACTCCTTGGTACACCTTTCTTCTACCAAAACAGCCCCTTCAACACTCAAAAGGAAGGGGAGAAGTGGTAGCTTAAGCTTACGATCGTCCAAGCGAGAGAATCAAGTTGTTTTGATTTCGAAGCTTACTTGGATCATCAAGAACATTTAGAGAACCTTAGGAGAGCTTAGAGGGGTTACTTAGGGTTGAAGAAAGGATAAAATGAGGTCTGGTCAAGCTTAGGCCTATTTAAATACTTTAAAATTTTCCTACCGCCATCACTTTCACGGTCCATTTAATGGACCAACTCCGAAAACCCTTATGTTTCAGTTTCATGGTGGTAGAGAAACCATTTGAAGGGCCGTGAAACTTTTCGTGGTTCGTGAAAGTGGTCCAACCTTGTGAGTTTCGATGAACCTATTTACTTTGATTCATTTGACCTCAAAACCTTAAGGTACCCACTTAATACTTGATTACTATATTCATTAACCTCATAAGGGTATAATAACTTCTCCGCCTTATGTTAGTTATCTTACAACGATGAAGACATACAAAATAATAGGGTGTAATATCCTCCCCCCATAAAAATATTCATCCCCGAATGTTGGGGTAACATGGTAAGAATTATTACTCTTAGATTTCTTAAATATTTTTGGCAGAGTTTCCCATATAAATAGGACTATCCATAACCTGCCATGCATCCAGAAAATATATCCAATGCCATACAGGACTGGGCAATAACATAGGTAACATTATGTTGATCCCACATGACTGTCTATCTATCAAAGGAATAGCAAAGTGAGCCATAACTTACCTTAGTTTTCATATATCATAGTCTATGTTGTATTTTTCATATCCGGTCTAGAACCGTCACCTATGCAAGGTATAAAAGTTAAGATTACTACTATAGGGTGGAAATAAGGATTTATTTCCTCCTCAGCCTCCTACATCGTTTCTTTCACATTATTATTCCTTCCACAACACTTTAACGGAGGCTACTTCCTTACTCCACAATTTTCATACCTGTCGATCTAATATAGGAACTGGAACTTCTTCATAAGATAGGTCTTCTGTAAATTGGACATATTTTATTGGTGATATATGGGAGGGATATCCTATGCACTTCCGCAACATCGATACATGGAATAGTGGATGGACTGCCTCTAAATCTGGTGGTAAACTCAAGCTCATAAGTCACTTGATCAATTCTTCAGATGATCTTGTATGGCCCAAAGTATCCAGGGCTAAGCTTGCCCTTCTTACCAAACTTCATCACACCTTTCAAAGGTGATATCTTTAGGAATACCCAATCACCAACATCAAACTCTAAATATTTACGCTGAACATCTTAATAGGACTTATGCTAGCTTTGGGAAGCCAATAATCATTCCTGGATGAACTTTACCTTCTTTACTGCTTGTTGCAGTAAGTTAGGCCCTAGCAACTCAGCTTCACCCACCACAAACCAATAAATTGGAGATCTACATATACGCCTATACAAGGCTTCATACGAAGCCATCTTGATGCTAGAATGATAGCTATTATGTGACACCCCAGCTTAGGAAAAATATTTCACATCAGCAAAATACAGGAGATATGTTAGGTATATAAGTAAAGCATGCCTTAGACCCTAGTGACGCATTTTAAAGCCATGCGGGCATAGGCCTACAACGGACAATATCACTAATGGGCTGGAATCTTACAAATGGTATCCGAGCCACTCATGTGTCATCGTTGTCAGTGTGGGCTAGAGTTTAACTGAGTTTAGGCATATCTCGGGTAGGCGAGGCTAACCTCAGTGCTGAGTTTTGGAAAATACAACTCAATAGGGAAACCCTTAGCTAGGATACTGAGTATGTGACTACCCAGCTTAGGAAAAGTGTCCTACATTGGGAAAACCCAAGAGAGATGCTGAATATATAATTGAAGTAGGCCTTACACCCTAGTGATGCCTTGTGCCACAATTATTTATTATTTCAGTTAAACATGTGATTTTTCATTTCAGAATAGGAAGTATTCATATACTTTACTTCTTTTGTTCACTTCAGTTATCAATTAAGCTTCACTTTCACTTTCATTTTCACTTTCAGTTACAGTTTTTCAGTTTCGTATTTATTCTTGTTTATTGTTTTGGGTTGCTCCGATTCTAAGAATCCTACAACCTGTTATTTCTTTCAGTTTCTTTACATACAGTACAATTCAAATGTACTAAGATCCCTTTTTCCCGGGCCTACACTTCATGGTACATGTAACAACTTTCAGGATGACGCATCTACACGTTAGGATGTCTAGTATCAGCTGAGTTGGTGAGCCTAGTCTTTCAGGTCCTTATAATTTATTTTGTAGTCTTTATAGTTTATTACAAATAGTCATGTATGTATGGGGATTTGTCTTGGAAAACAGTTAACATCTCAGTACTATTCAGAGACTTCATAGACTAGAGTAGTAGTTAGATAGAGTTCATCAAATTTTCATATTTGTCATGTTGACACTTTTACTATATTCAAACATATTCACTATCTTCTGCACTTAATGATTATTCAGTTAGACTTTTAGTTCATTAGAATGTGTTAGTTTAATTCCTTTTTTAATATGTTTTGATATCACATGTTGATTTAGCCAGCCAATTGATTCACTCGGTCACATCCAGCAAGGCATCGAGTGTCATATTACATCCAAGCCATGGTTTGGGGCATGACATATTATTATAAGAAAACTCTATAAGAGGCAAATGATTGTCCCAACTACCATTGAAATCTAATCTACAGGCTCGTAATATGTCCTTGAGCATCTAGATAGTGCGCTCGACCTGACCATTTGTGTGAGGATGGAATGTCGTACTAAGGTTCACATGAGTGCCTAAACCAATTTGAAAATACTTCTCGAAATTTACAGTGAACTGGGCACCTATGTCAGAGATAATGAAAACTGGAACTCCATGAAGTCGGACTATCTCCTTAATATTCAATTTGGCATAATATTCAGCCAAGAAAGTAGTTCTGACACGTAGAAAATGTGTCAAATTTGTGAGCCTGTAAATGATGATCCAAATAGAATCGAACTTCCGATATGAATGAGGCAAGCCTGTAATGAAATCCATATTAATCATCTCTCATTTCCATGTCAGAATCTCTATGTTCTGAATCAAACCTCCAGCCTTCTGCTGCTCGATCTTGACTTGCTAGCAATATGGACACTGGGCCACAAACTCTCCAATATTTCACTTTATGTCATTCCACCAGTAGATCTGTCAGAGATTATGATACATCTTCATCGAACCAAGATGAATGTAATACCTGGACTGGTGAATCTCTACCATAATCTACTCTCGGAATCTTCCAATATTGGGTACACATAATCGGCCTTGATATCTAAAAGCCCCATCACCTGAAACCTCTAATATTGTCTTCTTTTGCAGGGAATTCTTCCTTTCATTTTCACTAACTTGGGATCATCAAACTGCCTTGCTTACTCTTCTATTACCAAGGATGATTCTGCAGTATTCTAGATCACAGCGCTTCTATCACCCATATCAAGTAGGCGTACGCTCAAGCTGGCTAACCAACACAAATCGTTAGTCATCTCTAGTTTGCCAGGTTCAACTTGTCTTAGACTATTCATGGAATTACGACTCAAGGCATCGACTACAATATTAGATTTTTAGGATGATATAGGATATTAACCTCATAATCCTTCAATATCTCAAGGCATCTATTCTGCCTCAGGTTCAACTCTTTCTGCCGGAATATATATTATAAGCTCTTATGATTGGTAAACAAATCAACATGAACTCCATATAAGTAATGACGCCATATCTTTAAGGAGAAAATAACAAACTCTAACTCAAGGTCATGAGTATCATAGTTCAGCTCATGCTTCCTCAATTATCTCGAAGCATATGCAATAACCTTGCTGTGCTACATTAGGACACAACCTAGGCCAACTCGAGAAGTGTCACAGTAAACAACATATCCCTCGGTACCTTCTGGAAGTGCTAAGACAGGAGCGGATGTCAACCTACTCTTCAACTCTTGGAAACTTTGTTCACATGCCTCTGGCTATTGGAACTTGGCCGCCTTATACGTAAGTTCGTCAGAGGTGCGGAGATAGAAAAAAAGCCTTAAACAAACCTCCAGTAATAACCTGCCAAGCCTAAGAAACTACGTACCTCAGTAGGAGTTGTGGGCCTTAGCTAACTTATTACAACCTCAATCTTCTAATTATCCAGTTTAATACCTTTTGAAGAAACTATATGACCCAAAAAAGCAAATGAGTTCAACTAGAACTCGCATTTAGAAAACTTGGTGTACAACTTACGATCTAAGAGCATCTGTAACACCGCTCGCAAATGATCCGCGTAATCCGCATGATCTTCCTCCGTACGTGAATATATCAGAATATCAACAATGAATACAATTATAATGACATCAAATAATGGTTTGAAGACTCAATTCATTAAGTCCATAAAAGTCATTGGTGCATTAGTAAGGCCAAAGTACATCACAAGAAACTCAAAATGACCATATCTGGTCCTGAAAGTTGTCTTTGGTAAATCTTTCTCCTTCTCCCTCAGCTGGTGTTACTCAGATCTCAAATCAATCTTCAAAAAGTACCTAACACCCTGCAATTGATTAAATAAATTGTCAATACCCAGAAGTGTGTATTTATTCTTAATAATGAATTTATTCAACCGTCGGTAATCAATGCACATTTTCAGAGAGTCGTCTTTCTTGCAAACAAATAGTGCTGGTACACCTCACGATGAAGTACTAGACCTGATAAAGCCTTTCTCCAATAAATCTCGCAGTTGTTCCTTCAACTCACTTAACTCAGTAGGAGCCATTCTATAAGGTGGAATAGATATTGGCTGAGTATCAGCAAGTACATCAAGAGTAAACTCAATCTCCCTGTTACACCTTGTGTTTTAGTGCATCGTCGTTACCGTAACATTAGCCGACATGGGCTCGAATATGGTAGGACCACTCCAATAGATCAATAAAAGTTTACGGATGTGTTGCATTAGTTTCGGGAAGGTTTAAGACACATCGGATCAACATACGTAAGTTTTCACGAAAGTTCGAGAAAGCATCGCCTTCTAGAGCACTTTGGGAATTACAAATCATGATCTATGAATCGCAGGCCATGTATGCAAAATGCAGATGGTGCAATGGATTAAGGCAATTAATTTTTTAATATTGGAAAGGTCTGAGACCTAACCTGCGGTTCACAGACCTCGCCACAGGTTAAGTCAGTGCAACTTTGCCTGACCTACTATATAAGGACCCATTTCGAACTAAGATCATTTTATTTAATTTCTTAAACCTAAACAAATCTAAAGTCATATCCAAAAGCTGTCACATGATTCTAAACTAAAATCAAAGGTAAATCAAGTAATCTAAACATAAGGAACTTGTGGTTATAATTAGATCGTATTCCTCCTCATTGTATTGATTTTGGAGCATTCTTGGAAATGAAGTAACCTTTAATTTCAAAATATTCTTATGTTTGGAGGTAAGTCTTATTCCACTCTTCTTGTTCTTAGAGTTATACAAGTATTTGAGGAGTGATTTTTGAATAATTCTTATAGAAAAAGTTCCCATGAACCTTGAAAACTAAGTATGTTTTTGTTGGGTTGTTTGGTGTAAATTACAGAAGGAGTTGTGGGCCTTAGCCAATTCATTACAGCCTTAATCTTCTGATTATCCACTTTAATACCTTTTGAAGAAACTATATGACCCAGAAAAGCAACTGAGTTAAACTAGAACTCTCATTTAGAAAACATGGTGTGCAACTTACGATCATGGAGCATCTGTAACACCGCTTCCAAATGATCCGTATGATCTGCCTCCGTACGCAAATATATCAAAATATCAATAATGAATACAAATACAAAGACGTCAAATAATGGTTTGAAGACTAGATTCATTAAGTCCATAAAAGTCGCTGGTGCATTAGTAAGGCCAAAGTACATAAAAAAAACTCAAAATGACCATATCTGGTCCTAAAATCTATCTTGGGTATATCTTTCTCCTTCACCCTCAGCTGGTGTTACTCAGATCTCAAATCAATCTTCGAAAAGTACCTAGCACCCTGCAATTGATCAAATAGATTGTCAATTCTTGGAAGTGGGTATTTATTCTTAATAGTGACATTATTCAACTGCCCGTAATCAATGAACATTTCAGAGAGCCGTCATTCTTGCAAACAAATAGTGCTGGTGCACCTCACGGTGAAGTACTCTACCTGATAAAGCCTTTCTCCAATAAACCTCGTAGTTGTTCCTTCAAATCACTTAACTTAGCAGGAGCCATTCTATAAGGTGGAATAGATATTGGTTGAGTATCACAAAGTACATCAAGATTAAACTTAATCTCCCTGTTACACCTTATGTTTTCGTGCATCATCGTTACCGTAACGTTAGCCGATATGGGCTCGAATATGGTAGGACCACTCCAACCGATCAATAAAGGTTTACGGATGTGTTTACGAAGCTTCGGGAATGTTTAAGACTCATTGGAACAACATAAGTAAGTTTCGACAAAAGTTCGAGAAAACGTCGCCTCCCGGAGCACTTTGGGAATTGTAGAGCATGATCTGCGAATCGCAGATGGTGCAATGGATTGAGGCAGTCATTTGTTTAATGTTAGAAATTCTGAGACAACCAGCATGTTCGCAGGTAGGGTTTGCGGTTCACAGACCTCGCCACAGGTTAAGTCGCTGCAACTTTGCCTTGCTTACTATATAAGGACCCATTTCGACCTAAGATCATTTTATTTAATTTCTTAAACCTAAACAGGTCTAAAGTCATATCCAAAATCTCTCACATGATTCTAAACCAAAATCAAAGGTAAAGTAAGTAATCTCACCATAAGGAACCCGTGGTTATTGTTAGATCATATTCCTCCTCATTGTGTTGATATTGGAGCATTTTTGGAAATGAAATAACCTTTAATTTCGAAATATTCTTGTGTTTGGAGGTAAGTCTTATTCCACTATTCATGTTCTTAGAGTTATACAAGTATTTGAGGAGTGATTTTGAATAATTCTTATACAAAAAGTTCCCATGAACCTTGAAAACTAAGTATGTTTTTGTTGGGTTTTTTGGTGTAAATTACGGTAGGAGTTGTGGGCCTCAGCCAATTCATTACAGCCTTAATCTTCTGATTATCCACTTTAATACCTTTTAAAGAAACTATATGACCCATAAAAGCAACTGAGTTCAATTAGAACTCGCATTTAGAAAACTTGGTGTACAACTTACGATCCTGGAACATCTGGAACATCTGTAACACCACTCGCAAATGATCGGCATGATCCGCAGATCTGTCATCGTACACGAATATATCAAAATATCAACAATGAATACAATTACAAAGGCATCAAATAATGGTTTGAAGACTCGATTAATTAAGTCCATAAAAGTCGTTGGTGCATTAGTAAGGCCAATGTACATCACAAGAAACTCTAAATGACCATATCTGGTCCTGAAAGATGTCTTGGGTATATCTTTCTCCTTCACCCTCAGCCGGTGTTACTCAAATATCAAATCAATCTTTGAAAAGTACCAAGCTCGATGCAATTGATCAAATAGATTGTCAATTCTCGGAAGTGGGTATTTATTCTTAATGGTGACATTATTCAACTGCCGGTAATCAATGCGCATTTTCAGAGACCCGTCATTCTTGCAACCAAATAGTGCTGGTGCACCTTACAATGAAGTACTAGACCTGATAAAGCTTTTCTCCAATAAATCTCACAGTTGTTCCTTCAACTCACTTAACTCAGCAGGAGCCATTCTATAAGGTGGAATACATATTGGCTGAGTATCAGAAAGTACATCAAGAGTAAACTCAATCTCCCTGTTACACATTGTGTTTTCCTGCATTGTCGTTACCGTAACGTTAACCAACACGGGCTCAAAGATTGTAGGACCCTTCCAACAGATCAATATAGGTTTACAGATGTGTTGAGTAAGCTTTGAGAAGGTTTAAGACTCATCGAATCAACATAAGTAAGTTTCGATGAAAGTTTGAGAAAGCGTCGCCTCTCGGAGCACTCTAGGAATTGCAGAGAATGATCTGCGAATCGCAGGCCATGTATGCCAAATGCAGATGGTATGATGAAAAGAAGGCCGTAAACTTAAGTTTCCAACATAATCCACCAGGTGATTTTCTAGGAGTGCCAAAGATTTCCAACCGTCATATGGTGACATGCTTAATGTGGAGTGGGGTTGAATACAAGACTTGAAGATCCAAGAAGGAAACATTTTTTTGGCTTTTATGTAGGTCTTGGCCGAACCTCTCCCCCTTTCCCATTCGACCTAGATGTATTTTTATGTCTATCTTGTTACTTCTTCTAGAAGGTTTAGAACTAGTATAAATAGGGGATGTAGTTGGTGAAAGGAGACAATGAACTTTTATGAAATATATTTGAGTTTTCTCAAACTTTGCTATGTTATTCAAATTTTGTGTTGTTATCTTAGTTGGTCCTTTTGTGGTCCAATCCTCGGTCCTTATGTGGTCCAACCCTTAGTCATTTTGTGGTCCAAACCCTAGGTGTAAGTCTAGTTGGAACTTTTGTGATATAACTGTATCCAAGCCAAGGTTCTATGTAGTTTCTACAAATTTCATGCCCAATCATTGTCCAAACTGCTTAATCCATTTCACCTTAATACACTACAACACTTCCCCAACCTACATTAAAAAGGTCGTTAAACAACTCCTCCCTAAAACACCCGAGAACCCAACCAACTACTCCACCATCCTCACCGGGTTCAACCTTCGTACCTTACTGTCCCAACTAGTTTCCGCCACCTTACCACCATTCAACCACCAACATAACCTACAATGTGTCTGGTTCATCCTCTCCACATGCCTTAGCTCCAAACCACCTAAGGGTATCTGTACACCTCCCACAAACCTAAATTGTGTGGAAACTGTCCTATTCCACCAACCTCCATTTAACTCCCATATATGTGTCCGTCCAGCCCCAAACTAACTTAGACCAAGCTAACCATAAAATCCCCTCCTTATATACATCAGTTTGGTAACAGAGCAAGGCTTTCCCATCCTACGCCTTGACGCTATGGCTAACATAAATGAAGAACTTTGGAGGATCATAATTGACCTTTTTGCGGAACAAGCGCAAATCTTGAGAAGAGAATTTGTGGGACGTGTCATGATTAATGATGTCATGTATGGGGAGGAGGTAGCACAAAACAACCCGAGGCATAAAAGAAAAGATGTCCAAGACAACCCAAGGCATGAAAGGGAAGATGACCGAAGTCTACGATTTGATCTTCCAACCTTTGAAGGAATTATGGACCCCGAAGAGTTTCTTGAATGGTTAAGGGCCATTGAGAGGCTTTTTGAATACAAGAAATATGATGACCACAAGTGTTTTAAGGTTGCTACATTGAAGTTGAAGGAATTTTCATATGTGTGGTATGAAAACCTCAAAACAAGCTAGAGGAGGAATGGAAAAACCAAGATTGAATCTTGGGACAAACTAATGAAACATTTGAAGAAGAAGTTCTTGCGAAGGGAGTATGAACAAGACCTATACCTCAAGCTCACCCAACTCTGTCAAAGAGTTCTTAAAGTTGAGGAATATGTTCGAGAGTTCGAGGAAGTCACCATGCTTTGTGACTTAAAATAAAAAGAGGCTCAAAGGATTGCACGATTCATTAGAGGCTTGAACGTGGCGATTCAAGAGAAGGTCGAAGTTGCAACATACAACACATTTGAAGATGTATTTCACTTAGCACTTAAGTTTGAAAAACAACAAAAGAAAGGTACCCCAAAATCCTATGTAAAGCCCATTAATGTTAAAGAAAAGGGCAGTACCTCTTTTACTAACCCATTTTATAGCCAAAAAAGTGTAGATAAAGATAAAGGAAAGAAAGTCGAGGTTACAAGGGGCGTAAATAGAAGTAGAAAAAGGTCTTTCAAAAGTCAAGAATTAGGACACTGTGCAAATGAATGTCCTAACCTTCAGGTAATGACTATCGAAGAGTATCAAGATTGTGGGGATTCATTTGTTATTGAGGAACCCGAAGTCAAGGAGGTCCTAGATGAAGATGTTGATGTTGCGAAAGAGGGTGAAAGTTTAGTACTCCGACGTGTGTTGAGTGATCAACTTGAAGAATAAGAGGAGACACAAAGAGAGAAATTATTTTACACTCGATGCAAGGTAAATAAAAAGGTATGTAATATGATCATTGATGGAGGAAGCTGTACTAATGCGGCCTCCATGGAAATGGTGGACAAATTGAAGTTGCCTACCCGAAACCATCCTAAACCATAAGCTCTCCAATAGTTGAACAAAGACAAAGGGCTAAAGGTAATGAAACAAGCTCTAGTTAGTTTTCGGGTTGGTAAGTGTGAAGATGAGATATGGTGTGACATCCTACCTATGGAAGCTTGTCATATTTTATTGGGTCGGCCATGGAAATTTGATAGGAAAGCGCAACATGATGGAGAAAAGAATGTCTATTCCTTTCAAAATGATGACAAGAAGGTCCGGTTGATACCATTGTCACCTAGTGAGGTGAAGAAAATAAAGATCCAAAATGCCACGAACCGCAAGGAAAAGTCCGAAGCCCCTTGCTTAATGCATCGGAGATAGAAGAGGAGTTGAAGAAGGGGAGTCCTATATATGCATTGGTGTGCAAGGATAAAAAGAGTCTTGTGGAAGATGCGGTTGAAGATGCCGACTTGAAGGAACTCTTGAAGAAATTTGAAGATGTATTTCCGGATGATCTTGCACCCGGATTACCACCAATCAAAGATATTGAACATGCTATTGATTTTATTCCAGGAAGTTCATTACCTAATCATCCAGTCTATAGATGCAATCTGAAAGAAGCTATGGAGGTGCAATGACAAGTGCAAGAATTACTAGACAAAGGCTTTGTCCGAGAGAACCTTAGTCCCTGTGTGATTCCCGCCTTGTTGGTGCCAAAGAAAGATGGGACTTGGCGCATGTGTATTGATAGCTGAGCGGTCAATAACATCACCGTGAAGTATATGTTTCCTATGCTGATATTGGATGATCTTTTGGATAAATTGAGTGGGGCCAAGTTGTTCTCCAAGATAGATTTGAGGAGTAGCTACCATCAAGCGAGGATACGAGAGGGAGATGAATGGAGGATGGCTTTCAAGACCAAGTATGGTTTGTACGAATGGCTTGTGATGCCATTTGGATTGTGTAATGCTCCAAGCTCTTTCATGAGGCTCATGCACGAGGTACTATGTCCATTCAAGGGTAAATTTTTTGTGGTTTACTTAGATGTATCTTAAATTATAGTCAAGATAGAGAATCCCACTTGTCGCATTTAGAAGCTTTTTTTGGAAAGTTAAGAGATTTTAGTTGTATGGCAAGTTAGAGAAGTGTGATTTTATGATTACTAGTATCCCATTATTAGGATACATAGTATCATCCGAGGGCATTCATGTAGATCTATCCAAGGTGGAAGCTATCCGAAGTTGGCCCGAGCCTACGAATGTAAGTGAGGTATGAAGTTTCCATGGTTTGGCTTCTTTTTATCATCGTTTCATTCAAGATTTTAGTACCCTTGCTGTCCTTATCACTGAACTAATGAAAAAGGGTGAGTTTAAATGGTCCCAATGAGCACAAGAGCTTTGGAAACCTTGAAGGGAAGGTTATGTGAAGCACTGACTCTAGCTATTCCAAACCTTGAGAAGCTATTTGAAATTGAATGTGATGCTAGTGGAATTGGTGTTGGTACCGTCTTGATTCAAGAAAAATGACCCATTGCTTTCTTTAGTGACTAATTGGGTGGTGCCCGACTTAATTATTCTACTTATGACAGCAATTTTATATTGTGAGATCCTTGGTCCAATGGGAACATTATTTGAGGCTAAAACCTTTTGTCTTGTATTCACATCATTTGGTTTGGCTACACCTAAGGAAGGAAGGATGTCCTAACATGAGAAAGAACAAGCTAATACCGAAGGCGGATGGTCCTTTCAAGATATTGGCTAGGTTCGGGGAAAGCGCCTACAAGGTAGAATTTCTGAACGAATATGGAGGTATTAGTTCAACGTTTAATGTTGGAGACTTATCACCATACATAGATGATGAGAATTTGAGGGCAAATTATGTTAAAGAAGGGGAGTATGATGAAAAGAAGTCCGTAAACATATGTTTCCAACATGAGTCGCGAGGTGATTTTCTAGGAGTGCCAAAGATTGCCAACCGTCCTATGGTGACATGCTTAATATGGAGTGGAGTGTGGACTAGAGTGGAAGACAAGACTTGAAGATCCAAGAAGGAAATATTTTTTCCGGCTTTTATGTAGGTCTTGGCCTAGACCACCTTTTAGGTTGATTTAATTCCTAGCTTAATTACTAGATCTCCTTATAGCTTAATTACTATGCCATGTAATAAGATAAGATGACCAAGCCGAGAACCATCTAGAATGAGAAGCTTCCAACGTTGCCCAATGAGGTAATTCATGAACTAGCTAGTTCATGCACTTATCTACATGGATGACACAAAAGGGTGGCCTAGAGAACATGAAGAATTGTCTTTTCCCTTCTCCCAAATCGGTCGAACCTCTCCCCCTTTCCCATTCCACCAAGATGCATTTTTATATCTATCTTGTTACCTCTTCTAGAAGGTTTAGAACTAGTATAAATAGGGGATGTAGTTGATGAAAGGAGACAGTGAATTTGTATGAAATATATTTGAGTTTTCTCAAACTTTTCTAAGTTATTCAACTTTTATGGTGTTATCTTAGTTGGTCCTTTTATGGTCAAACCTTTGTCCTTTTATGGTCCAACTCTCGTGGTGTAAGAAAGCTCGCGGACCTAAACTCTCAATGTAAGTCGGGAGAGGTTTTTCTAAGAGTGACAACGATGGCCCGTCAATCTACACTAAATGTCTAGTGTGGCATGGAAAATGGAGTGGAGTTAGAATTGTCACATAAAGAACCGAGAAGCATGTTTATTTAGGATTTGTATGTAGGTCTTGGCCGAAAACCATTTTTTTCTTTTAGCTTATCTTTAATTCTTAGCTTATATTGTAGTTCTCCTTAGGACACGATGTAACATGTAAATAACTGCTAGCTCCCATTAGGACACAATTAATGTGTCATGTAATAGGGTGACTAAACTGTGTAATGGGGAGGTGACTTAAGCCGAGAGTATCTTCCAGGAATAATTTAGAAGATGAGGCTTCCAAGAGGAGAATTCATGAAATAACTAGTTCATGTATTTGACTACATAGGAGACATCAAGATCGGCCTAGGGAAGATGAATAGTTGGCCGAAAACAACTCACCAAGGCACATATGCAAAGAATAGAAGATTCCAAACATATTCCAAGAAGATGATTCATAAGGAGCCTAAGTTCATGCATGAAAAACACACAAGAATGGCATGGAAAACCCAAGAGGTTATCTCATTCATGTACTTGAAGGCACCAAGAAGGCAACCCGAAAGTTGAGAAGTTGGTCGAGAAATTCACATGGTCATTCGGCCCAAGGTTCATGCCAAGAGGGAATGGTTATCAACACTACCCAAGAATAAAATTGATGAGATAACTAGATCATATGTGAAGGGTACCAAGAAAGGATCTAGAATGCATGGAAGATTGGGATTCATCACCCCCTTCCCATTTCGGCCAAGGTACTTCAAGGACAAGAAACTTCAACACGTGCTCCAAGGAAATGATTCATGAACTAACTAGTTCATGAATTGCTTTACATGGAAGACATAAAAGAGTGGACTAGAGAACTTGAAAATTTGGTCTACTCCTTGTTCCCCAAGTTAACCCGAACCCTCCCATTTGTTCCTACTTGGCTGAGATTGCCAAGTAATTTGTGTCCTTTTGTTATCAATCTATAATAGTCCATGTACTACTATAAATAGGACCCTTAGGATGTTATAAAAAGTAGAGATTGTGAATAAAATATAAATTTGAGTGTTTACTCACAAACTAAGGTATTCAACTTGTGTGTTGTGTACATTAGTTGGTTCTTGTGTAAACCACCCCTCCTTCGGTGTAAGGTTGGTTAAGACTTGTGTGACTTAGTTAAACCCAAGCTTAAGGAACCCCCTTAGTTAGTGCAAGTGAACGTTGGAACTTGTGTGATCCTACCAAACCCAAGCCTAGGGTCTATCTTAAGGTTACCGACCACCGACACTTGGTTTGCATTCGGGCTTGTACTTAGAAACCCCGATCAATTCCTTGTTCAAATGGACACCCTCTAATTTAAACACCTCATGTGTCTATCCTTGTTATATCGACCATACCTCACTTAAACCATATCGAATGAACCAACACTTAACCAATTCAACCATCATTTACCCGAGATTGCAACTCCCAAATCGTGTGCAATCCTTACCCAACCACTACGTACTGATCACCTTCACCTCCCACAATATCTTAAAAACACCCATAACAAATACTAAGACCCAAAGCCACTCACATTTTCCCATCCAAAACTGACAATCACAAATAGTCCACTTAAACACCCTTACCGAGACCTCACTGTTTCGGTTTATTTCCATCACCCTTCCACCACTTACCCACCAGTTCCTGACCATAAAAATCACCCTCAATACACCTGTGACACCCCCACAAAATTCCTCAACCCAACTCTCCCTAAAACTACCCAAAATAGGCACCACCACCACACTGCTCGACAGAAACACCCCACCCGAGAACCCCACTTTGTGTTCCAAATTTTGGTCGATCCGTTTATAACCAAGACCCGACCCACTTACAAATTTACACCCCTCCTTACTTCCATCAGATTGGTATCAAAGCAAGGTCTTTCCTTCCCACACATTAACACTATGGCTCACCTAAACAAAGAAGAACTTTGGAGGGTCATAAGTGATATCTTTGAGAAACATGAACCAATCTTGAGGAAAGAACTTGCGAGGCATACCATGACTAAAAATATCAAGTCAAGGGTTGTACAAAACATCCCAAGTCATACAAGTAAAGGTACCCCAAGGCCCTATGTTAAATCCACGGATGTTTAAGCAAAGGGCGGAGTCTTTTTTACTAATCCTTTGTATAACCACGAAAATATTGATGTTACAAAAGCGATAGATAAAAGGAGAAAGAGGTGTTTCAAATGCCAAGGATGAGGGCACTTGGCTAATGAATGTTCCAATCTCCACGTCATGACTATAGTAGAAGATGTCGATCTTGTAGAAGAATATCGAGAATGTGGGTTCTTTCTTGATATTAAAGAACCCATACCACTTGAATAACAAGAGGAAATCGAGACCCCTTTATTGATGCACAAAAGATGGAGAAAGAGTCTAACAAGGGGAGCACTATAGGTGCCGACTCAAGGGAGCCCTGGGAAGTTGTACGTGCGGACGAGCTTGCAACTGGGTCACCAACGGTGGAAGGTATTGGACTTGCTCTTGGTTTATTTCCAAGAATTTCATTACCTAGTCATCAAGCCTATGGCCACAATCTGAACAAGGCTGCAATCTTGATGGAGTCATAAGAAAATGAAACTTGGCACACGTGTGTTGAAAGCCGAGAGGTCGACAACTTCATCATGGGGAACAAACTTCCCATGCCGAGGTTGAAATTCCTTTTTGATGAATTGAGTGGTGCCACATTGTTCATCAAGATATATTTGATTAGTGGTTACCAAAACTTGAAGATCCGAGAGGGGATTGTATGGAAGGTGGTCTTCAAAATCCAATGTGGTGTATGCGAATGACTTATAGTGTCATTCGTAGTTTGTGATGCCCTAAACTATTCCATAAGTCTCATGAACAAGGTGATATATATAAGGAGGGGTGAGTGAGGGTAAGTTGGTCTGAGTTTTTCAGGGAATAAGTTGACGCGAAAGAGGACTTGAAAGTGAGGGTCCTCGGGTTCCCGGCTTAGCCGGCAATGGGATATTGGGTGGCTATTTCGGGTGGATTCAGGGAGAATTGGATTTTGGTGTTTTGTGGGATAGTCGTGGGTGTGTTTAGGGTTGTAGTTCAGGTCGGGTTTTGGTGGTTTTATTGTGACAACGCCACGGAACAGACCTGAGCCAGTGAGGTTCTTGGTAGGTGTGTTACGGTCGGGCAGCGTGGTGTTGATGGTTGTGTCGGGTAGTTTTATGGGGAAATGAGTCAGGGCGTTGTATGGAGTTGTTTTAGACACGTTGATGGTTGATTTTGTAGTCAGGTTGCAGTGGTTTTCCGGTGGATGTTGTTGGTATTGAACTGGAACAGTGAAGGGACCAAAAGAGGACTCGATGGAGACGTTGGTGTGGTTGGTTGTGTTTGCGGGTGGTTGTGGGCAGTGGCCTTTTGGGGGGATGTTAGTGAGATGTTTTTGGAGGTGGTGGAAGAAAGAAATAAATAACTTGGATAAGGAATGGACACGGAATGCCAGAAGCAAGTCCGAGTACAACCAAGTTACGATCGGTCGATATGGAACAAGGATAATGACGCGGGGCTTTTAATGCCCGAGTCGACCCCAAAATGAGGGTGACCAATTATACAAGGACTTGATTGAGGTTTTAATTACAAGCCTGAATTCAAACCAAGTAAGGGTGGCCAAAAACCTTAAGATAGACCCTAGGCTTGGGCTTGGTTGGATCACACAAGTTCCAATGTCCACTTGCACCAAAAGGGGGGGGGGTCCATAAGCTTGGGCTTAGTTAAGTCACAAAGTCTTAACCAAACTTACACCAAAGGAAAACCTTAGCTTGGGATTAACTAGGTCACACAGTCCTAGCTTCAACTTACACTAAGGGCTTTGGCTCACACAAGAACCAAAGGTCCACTCGGAGAACCAACTAAGAATAACAACCCCGGGTTGAAAGACTTAGCTTTGTGAGTAAACACTCAACTTTTTATATATAATCAAACTCTCTCTATATTTACAAGGTTCTAAGGGTCCTATTTATAGTAGCAAATGGACCATTCTATAAGACATATTAAAGCAATAAACTACACGGCCTAGTGGGGACAAATGTGAACGGGTTTGGGTTAACTTGGGGGTAAGGGTGTCTCGGCCTAGCTTTTACAATGGGAAAGGTTTTGGGCTGGACTTGGAGACAAAGGATTTATTAAATTCTTTCACACCCACTTTGTGGATCTAATGAAGAAGAATGCATGAACTTGAGCTCTTCATAAATGTTATCTTCTTGGAATAGGCCTGGAAGCTTCCATTCCTTGTACTTGCTTGGATGAACATTTCGGCCACCTCTTGATCTTCCTTTGGCCGAATTTGGAGCCTTCAATGTAGTCAAATTCATTAACTAGTTGGTTCATAAATTGTCTTGTTGGAAGCTTTAACTTCTAGATCATTCTTGTCCTTGCCATCTTGGCTTAATTCCTTTCACACGATCTAGACATCCTCTTGTCCTTGCCAACTTGTCCTCTCGCCCTAGTCATCTATTTCAATTACATCCTTGTCCTTGATTACCTTGTCCTATTACATGGTACATTAAATATGTCCTAAGAAGAACTAAAAGCTAAGCTAAGAAATAAATACAAGCTAAAAGAAAAACAAACATGGTCTTTGGACAAGACCTACATACAAAGGCCGAACAGAAAAAATGTTTCTTAGATCTTCACGTGACAACTCCAATTCCATTCCATTTTCCATGCCATATTAGGCATGTAAGGGTAGATTGACGGGCCATCTTTGGCACTTTTAGCAAAACACCTCTCGACTTAGTTCGAGAGTTTAAGTCCGTGGGCTTTCTTACATCACAAGGAATGTTAGACCCAAGAACACAAGGTATTACCCGAGGGCCTCCATATTAATCCACCCACGGTCAGAACCATCAGAAAATTGGCTCGAGTGTACAAATGCAAGGGTGAGAAGAAGCTTACATGGCTCAGCTTCTTCCTATCCTCATTCCATCCGAGACTATGGTTTACTTACTGCCCCTATTCCGAACCTTGAGGTTGAACATGATATTGGAGTCGTCTTACTTCAAGACCAAGAATCCATAGCTTCCTCTAGTGGACGATTGGTTGATACACGACTTCCTTATTATACTTACGACGCAAAATTTTGTGTGGTGCAGAGGAAGTTGAATCCAAGAATTGCAAAGTGGGTAGCATACTTACAAGCTTTCACATTCATCACAAGACATGAAGATGACAAATCCCTTATAGTGGCGGATACACTTCTTCAAAGGCCCCTAATGTTGACCATGCGTAGGAAAAGGCCGATGGGATTTCGAGTATTAAAGGAGTTCCATGAACGAGATCCAAAGTTTGAAGATGTAAAGGAAGTGGTAAGGAAGTGTTCCACATTTCAAAGGGCTAAAAGATTCTTCCACCAAAAATCGCATATTTCTTGGCCGGTTCCGAAGCAACCATGGGAAGAGATACACTTGGATTTCATCCTTGGCTTACCAAAAACACAACGGGACAAAAACTCTATCGTGCCATTTAGATTGTGCAACGCTACAAGCTCTACCATGAGTTCCATGAACAAGATGCTACCACAATCCATGGGCTATATCGCATCATCCGAGGGAATGTGTGATAATCCAACCGTGGTGGAATCTAGCTAAAGATGGCCTGAGTCTATGGGAGCCAATGCGGTAAATAGTTTCTTTAGTATGGCTTCTTCTCCTTATCTTTTCATACAGAATTGTTGTAACCTTGCTGCCCCTATCAATGAACTAATAAGAAGAGATGAGGATGAATGGTTCCGAGGAGAAACAAGAGTCTTTGAAGCCTTGAAGATTTTTTTTAGCTTCGGTTCAAACTCTACAAGCTGTGAACGGCCATTGGGAGTCGAGCATGAAACTAGAGTAGGTGCCATCTTTTTCTCTAGAACAAAATTGAATGGTGAATCGTGCCATTATTCTACTTATGGCAAGGCATTATATCTTATGGAATTCGTGGCTCAATACGGATATCATTTTAAGTCAAAACCGTTTTTCTTGTATTCAGATCTTTATTTGGAGAGTTTTGAGGAAGGCGCACACAAAATAAAACTTCCAAACTTATTCAATGATGAAAGTGGTGGATCAACACTTGTTGTTGAATGCTTATTACCATATTTAGACGGCGCGAATTTGATGGCAAATTCCTTTAAAGAAGGGGAGATTGATGTAAGAAAGCCCGCGGACCTAAACACTCAATGTAAGTTGGGAGGTGGTTTTCTAAGTGTGCCAACGATGGCTCGTCAATCTACACTAACATGTCTAATGTGGCATGAAAATAGAGTGGAGTTGGAATTGTCACGTGAAGTTCCAAGAAACATGTTTATTTCGGCTTTGTATGTAGGTCTTGGCCGAAGACCATTTTGTTTCTTTAAGCTTATCTTTAATTCCTAGCTTAGCTTGTAGCTCTCCTTAGGACATGATGTAACATGTAAATAACTCTTATCTCCCATTAGGACACAATTAATGCGTCATGTAATAGGGTGACTAAACCGTATAATGGGGAGGTGACTAAAGCCGAGAGTATCTTCCAAGAATCATCTAGAAGATGAGGCTTACAAGAGTAGAATTCATGAAATAACTAGTTCATGTATATGACTACATATGAGACATCAAGATCGGCCTAGGGGAGATGAAGAGTTGGCCAAAAACAACCCACCAAGGAACATATGCAAAGAATGGAAGCTTCCAAACATATTCCAAGAAGATGATTCATAAGGAGCCTAAGTTCATGAATGCAATACATACAAGAATGCCTTGGAAAACCCAAGATGTTATCTCATTCATGCACTTGAAGATACCAAGAAGGCAACCCGGAAGTTGAGAAGTTGGCGAACAATTTACATGGTCATTCGGCCCAAGGTTCATGCCAAGAGGGAATGGTTCTCAACACTACCCAAGAATACAATTGATGAGATAACTAGTTCATATGTGAAGGGCACCAAGGAAGGATCTAGAATGCATGGAAGATTGGGATTCATCCCCCCTTCCCATTTCGGCCAAGGTACTTCAAGGACAATAAACTTCCACGCGTGCTCCAAGGAAATGATTCATGAACTAACTAGTTCATGCATTGCTTTAAATGGAAGACATAAAAGAGAGGTCTAAAGAACTTGAAGAGTTGGTCTACTTCTTATTCCCCAAGTTAACCCGAACCCCTTCTCATTTGTTCCCACTGGGCCGAGATTGCCAAGTATTTTGTGTCCTTTTGTTGTCCTTCTATAATAGTCTATGTACTACTATAAATAGGACCCTTAGGATGTTGTAAAAAGCAGAGGCTGTGAATAAAATATAAACTTGAGTGTTTACTCATAAACTAAGGTATTCAACTTGTGTGTTGGTACATTAGTTGGTCCTTGTGTGGGCTTTGGTTCTTGTGTGAACCACCCTCCATTCGGTGTAAGCTTGGTTAAGACTTGTGTGACTTAGCTAAACCCAAGCTTAAGGGACCCCCTTAGTGCAAGTGAACATTAGAACTTGTGTGATCCAACCAAACCCAAGTCTATGGTCTATCTTAAGGTTACCGACCACCGTCACTTGGTTTACATTCGGGCTTGTACTTAGCAACCCCGATCAAGTCCTTGTTTAATTGGCCACCATCTACTTGGTGTTGACTCAAGCATTATAAACCTTGTGTCTCTATCATTTTTATATCGACAGTACCTCACTTAATCCATATCGACTGAACCAACACTTAACTAATTCAACCATCATTCACCCGAGATTGCAATTCACAACTTGTGTACAATCCTTACCCAACCCACTATATACTGATCACCCTCACCTCCCACAATACCTCACAACAACCACAACAATACTAATACCTGAAGCCACACACATTTTCCCATCCAAAACCGACAATCACAAACAGTCCACTCAAATATCCTTACGGAGACCTCACTATTTTGGTCTATTTCCATCACCTCGCCACCACTTAACCACCAAGTCCCGACCATCAACATCACCCTCAATACACTCGTGACACCCCCACAAAATGCCTTAACCCAACTCACCCTAAAACTACATGAAAAAGCCACCATCACGACATTGTTCAGCCGAAACACCCCACCCGAGAAACCCACTGTGTGTCCAAAATTCGGGTTGATCCATTTATAACCAAGACCCGACCCACTTACACCCTTCCTTATATACATCACCTCGGTCCTTTTGTGGTCCAACCCTTGGTCCTTTTGTGGTCCAACCCTTGGTCCTTTTGTAGTCCAAACCCTAGGTGTAAATCTAGTTAATACTTTTGTGTTCTAACCACACCTAAGCCAAGGTTCTATCCGGTTACTTTGTCACAAACACATTAGAAGGTCATCTTGGCCTACATCACCTTTCCCGTGCCCGAACTTGTCTATCAATTTTGTGCCCAATCATTGTTCAAACTGCCTAATCCCTTTCACCCCAATACACTACAACACTTCCCCAACCTACACCAAAATGGTTGTTAACCAACTCCTCCCAAAACCACCTGAGAACCAAACCAACTACTCCACCATCCTCACTGCGTTCAACCTTCGTACCTTACTGTCCCGACCAATTTCAACCACTTTACCACTGTCTAACCACCAAATACCAACCAACAACATAACCTACAACGTGTGTAGTTCATCCTCTCTAAACACCTTAGCCCCAAACCACCTAAGGGCACCCGTACATCTCCCACAAACCTAAGATATCCGAAAACTGTCCTATTCCACCAACCTCTATTTGACTCCCATATTTGTGTCCGTCCATCCCCAAACCAACTCCGACCAACCAAACCAAAAAATCCCCTCCTTATATACATAAGTTTAGTATCATAGCAAGGCTTTCCCATGCCAAACCTTGACACTATGGCTAACATAAATGAAGAATTTGGAGGATCATAAGTGACCTTTTTGCGGGGCGTGCCGTGATTAATGATGTCGAGTTTGGGAGGAGGTTGCACAAAATAACCCGAGGCATGAAAGGGAATATGTTCAAGACAACCCGAGGCATGAAAGGGAAGATGACCAAAGTCTACAGTTTGATCTTCCAACCTTTGAAGGAAATATGGACCAGGAAGAGTTTCTTGAATGGTTAAGGGCAATTGAGAGGTTTTCGAATATAAGCAATATGACTACCACAAGTTTTTTAAGGTTGCTACATTGAAGTTAAAGGAATTCGCTTCTATGTGGTATGAAAACCTCAAAACCAGACGGAGGAGGAATGGAAAAACCAAGATTGAATCTTGGGAAAAACTAATGAAACATTTGAAGAAGAAGTTCTTGCGAAGGGAGTATGAACAAGACCTATACCTCAAGCTCACCAACTTTGTCAAAGAGTTCTTAAAGTTGAGGAGAGTTCGAGGAAGTCACCTGTACGATTCATTAGAGGCTTGAACGTGGCGATTCAAGAGAAGGTCGAAGTTGCAACATACAACACATTTGAAGACGTATGTCACTTAGCACTTAAGTTTGAAAAACAACAAAATAAAGGTACCCCAAAATCCTATGTAAAGCCCATTAATGTTAAAGAAAATGGCAGTACCTCTTTTACTAACTCATTTTATAGCCAAGAAAGTGTAGATAAAGATAAAGGAAAGAAAGTATAGGTTACAAGGGGGGTAAATAGAAGTAGAAAAAGGTCTTTTAAAAGTCAAGGATTAGGACACTTTGCAAATGAATGTCCTAACCCTCGGGTAATGACTATCGAAGAGTATCAAGATTGTGGGGATTCATTTGTTATTGAGGAACCCGAAGTCAAGGAGGTCCTAGATGAAGATGTTGATGTTGCGAAAGAGGGTGAAAGTTTAGTCCTCCGACGTGTGTTGAGTGTTCAACTTGAATAACATGAGGAGACACAAAGAGAGCAATTATTTTACACTCGGTGCAAGGTAAATAAAAAGGTATGTAATGTGATCATTGATGGAGGAAGTTGTACCAATGCGGGCTCTCTATGGAAATTGTGGACAAATTGAAGTTGCCTACCCGTAACCATCCTAAACCATATGCTCTCCAATGGTTGAACAAAGACAAAGGGCTAAATATAATGAAACAAGCTCTTGTTAGTTTTCGGGTTGGTATGTATAAAGATGAGGTATGGTGTGACATCCTACCTATGGAAGATTGTCATATTTTATTGGGTCGGCCATGGATATTTGATAGGAAAGCGCAACATGATGTAGAAAATAATGTCTATTCTTTTCAAAAGGATGACAAAAAGGTCCGGTTGATACCATTGTCACCTAGTGAGGTGAAGAAAATAAAGATCCAAAATTCCACGAACCGCAAGGAAAAGTCTGAGGCCCTCTTGCTTAATGCATTGGATATAGAAGGGGAGTCCTATATATGCATTGGTGTGCAAGGATAAGAAGAGTCTTGTGGAAGATGCGGTTGAAGATGCCGACTTGAAGGAACTCTTGAAGAAATTTGAAGATGTATTTCCGGATTATATTGCACCCGGATTACCACCAATCAGAGATATTGAGCATGCTATTCATTGTATTCCAAGAAGTTCATTACCTAATCGTCCAGCCTGTAGATTCAATACAGAAGATGATGGAAATATCCCCGTGAGCTCAAGGTGTCCAATTGATCCTCAGGGTGATAAGTGCGGGGTTCCGAAGATGTTCAATCAACCTATGATAATGTGCTTAAAAATGCATGGAATGTGGAGTGGAGTTGGAGTTATCACATGAAGATCTAAGAAGCAAGTTTTATTCAGCCTTCTTGTTGGTCTTGGCCGAGACCATGTTTTCTTTTAGCTTGTTGTTTTCTTTTATTTCTTAGCTTATCTTTTAACTCTTAGATTAGGACATGATGTAATATGTAAAAAACTCTTAGCTCCCATTACGACACAATTAATAAACCATGTAATTAGAAAGAGGGAGACAAAAGCCCAGAGGTTTTCCAAAGCGACCAAAATCGTATAAATTTTGTCCAAGCCACGATGGCAAGGACAAATGATGACTTAGTCGACACCATGGCAAGGACAAGAGACTTCTAGAAGATGGATACTTCAAGGACTGAATTTCAAGACAAGAAAGTCATCGAAAGAGAAGGCCAAGAGTTGGCCAAAATTGCTTGTCAAACAAGAACAAAGAATGGAAGCTTCCAAACTAGTTCCAAGAAGATGAAGTCTTGAAAGGACTAATCCATCCAATTTTTGACTTGGACTCCACAAAGAGGTGTGAAGGAGTTTGAGCTCAAATTTGTCTCCCAGAAAAGCCAAACCTTTTCCCATTGATCACACCAAAGTCGAGAGCCTCTTGGTCAACAAGTAAACCCGAACCCTTTTCCCACTAGGCCGAAAGTTTGTGTCTTTAGTTTGTTTTCTAGAATAGTCTTTTGTTCACTATAAATAGGAACCTTAGGACTTGTAAATGGGCAGAGTTTATTGATATATAAAAGTGAGTTTTACTCAAAGCTAATTGTATTCACTTGTGTGTGTTTACTTTTAGTTAGTTCTTGTCTGAACCAAACTCTCCTTCAGTGCAAGTATTGATTAGGACTTGTGTGACCTAGTCTATACCCAATCTTGAAGAGCACCCTTGGCAGTAAACAAAGGTTGGTACTTGTGTCGACCAAATTAGTCTAAGCCTTTGGAGAAACAAGGGCATCGATCACCCTCACTTGGCTTGTTCACGGGCATTGCTACCAGCAAACCCCGATCTCGACCTTGTGGCATTTATCACCAAATCCTTGGTGTCAGTTCAGTAAATTAAATCCCCATTCCTCTATCCTTGGGCCTATACTACATACCTCATAAATCCACAGCTACTAAAAGTCATAACCATCAACACTTAGCCACAATCATCAAACACTTAACCAAAATAAATCTACCCCACTTGGTGTGCGTCCGGACTTGCATCTCGCATTCCGATTGCATCCCTCGACCAAACTACCTATACCCTTCCACCAACACACTACAAAATACTCCATTAACGTTCACTATAAACTTCATTAACTAAATCCTCTCACAAATAACAATCCAAGCCCGACGACACACAAACAGTCTACTACAATCACCAACCGAGACCTCACTGCCTCAGTTCAGTCCCTAGCCTTTCCACAACCAAACCACCAAGACCCGAGCATACTCCTGACCCTCAACATCCCCGAAACACCTCCACAAAATTCCTAAGTCCGAAACTACTCAAATATCCCCGCCCAACCCCGACAACACCAAACTGTCCGTATAACACTCCTTATCGAGAACCTCACTGGTTTAGTTCTATTCCATAGACCTTCCACCACTCAACCACCGAAACCCGACTAGAACTCCTACCCTCAACGTGTCCACAACGACTCCAAAAAACTACTTGAACTGATTCCCTCTATACCCACCCGAAATCACCACCCAACACCCCACTGTTCCGATAATCCGAGAACCGATAACACCCCTACTTGTGCCTCAATTCCGGGTCAACCCAATTGTAACCAACACCCGACCCACTTACCAAACATCACCCCTCCTTATATCCATCAGAAGAGGCTGAGGAGTTGCAAATACAAGTGCAAGAGTTACTAGACAAAGGCTTTGTCCGAGAGAGCCTTAGTCCCTGTGCGGTACCCGCCTTGTTGGTGCCAAAGAAATATGGGACTTGGCGCATGTGTATTGATAGCCGAGCGGTCAATAACATCACTGTGAAGTACATGTTTCCTATGCTGAGATTTAATGATCTTTAGGATGAATTGAGTGGGACCAAGTTTTCTCCAAGATATATTTGAGGAGTGGCTACCATCAAGTGAGGATACGAGAGGGAGATGAATAGAAGACAACTTTCAAGACCAAGTATGGTTTGTACGAATGTCTTGTGATGCCATTTGGATTGTGTAATGCTCCAAGCTCTTTCATGACGCTCATGCACGAGGTACTATGTCCATTCATGGGTAAATTTGTTATGGTTTACTTAGATGATATCTTAAATTATAATCAAGATAGGGAATCTCACTTGTCGCATTTAGAAGCTTTATTTGAGAATTTAAGAGATGTAAAGTTGTATTTCAAGTTAGAGAAGTGTCCTTTTATGATTACTAGTATCCCATTCTTAGGATAAATAGTATCATCCGAGGGCATTTATGTGGATCCATCCAAGGTGGAAGCTATCCGAAGTTGGCCCGAGCCTACGAATGTAAGTGAGGTAAGAAGTTTCCACAGTTTGGCTTCTTTTTATCATCGTTTCATTCGACATTTTAGTACCATTGCTGCTCTTATCACCGAACTAATGAAAAAGGGTGAGTTTAAATGGTCCGAAAGAGCACAAATAGCTTTGGAAACCTTGAAGGGAAGGTTATGTGAAGCACCGACTCTAGCTATTCCAAACCTTGAGAAGTTATTTGAAATTGAATGTGATGCTAGTGGAATTGGTGTTGGTACCATCTTGATTCAAGACAAATGACTCATTGCTTTCTTTAGTGAAAAATTGGGTGGTGCTCGGCTCAATTATTCTACTTATGACAAGGAATTTTATATTGTGAGATCATTGGTCCAATGGGAACATTATTGGTGGCTGAAACCTTTTGTCTTGTATTCATATCATGTGGTTTGGCTACACCTAAGGAAGGAAGTATTTCCCAACATGAGAAAGAACAAGCTAATACCGAAGGCAGATGGTCCTTTCAATAAATTGGCTAGGTTCGGGCAAAACGCCTACAAGGTAGAATTTCTGGACGAATATGGAGGTATTAGTTCAACTTTTAATGTTGGAGACTTATCACCATACATAGATGATGAGAATTTGAGGGCAAATTATGTTAAAGAAGGGCAGTATGATGAAAAGAAGGCCGTAAACATATGTTTCAAACATGAGTCGCGAGGTGATTTTCTAGGAGTGCCAAATATTGCCAACCGTCCTATGGTGACATGCTTAATGTGGAGTGGAGTTGAAGACAATACTTGAAGATCCAAGAAGGAAACATTTTTTCCTGCTTTTATGTAGGTCTTGGCCGAGACCACCTTTTAGCTTGTTTTAATTCCTAGCTTAATTACTAGATCTCCTTATAGCTTAATTACTATGGCATGTAATAAGATAAGATGACCAAGCCGAGAACCATCTAGAATGAGAAGTTTCCAACGTTGCCCAATGAGGTAATTCATGAACTAGCTAGTTCATGCACTTATCTACATGGATGACACAAAAGGGTGGCCTAGAGAACATGAAGAATTGTCTTTTCCCTTCTCCCAAATAGGTCGAACCTCTCCCCCTTTCCCATTCCACCAAGATGCATTTTTATATCTATCTTGTTACCTCTTCTAAAAGGTTTAGAACTAGTATAAATAGGGGATGTAGTTGATGAAAGGAGACAGTGAATTTGTATGAAATATATTTGAGTTTTCTCAAACTTTTCTAAGTTATTCAACTTTTGTGGTGTTATCTTAGTTGGTCCTTTTGTGGTCAAACCTTTGTTCTTTTGTGGTCCAACCCTCGGTCCTTTGATGGTACAACCCTTGGTCCTTTTGTGGTCCAAACCCTAGGTATAAGTCTAGTTAGAACTTTTGTGATCTAACTATACTCAAGCCAAGGTTCTATACCGTTACTTTGTCACAAATACATTAGAAGGTCATCTCGGCCTACATCACCTTACCCGCACCCAAACTTGTCTATCAATTCCGCGCCCAATCATTGTCCAAACTGCCTAATCCCATTCACCCAAGTACACTACAACACTTCCTCAACCTACACCAAAAATATCGTTAACCAACTCCTCCCAAAAACACCCGAGAACCCAACCAACTACTCCACCATCCTCATCGGGTTCAACCTTCTACCTTACTGTCCCGACCAGTTTCCGCTACATTACCACCATCCAACCACCAAATACCACCCACCAACATAACCTACAACATGTCTAGTTCATCCTCTCCAAACGCCTTAGCCCGGAAACCGTCCTATTCCACCAACTTCCATTTGACTACCATATTTGTGTCTGTGCAGCCCCAAACCAACTCCGACCAACCTAATTATACAATCCCATCCTTATACACATCATGGTTCAATGTATTGAGACAATGATTTTTTTAATGTTGGAAAGGTCTGAGACCCAACCTGCGGTTTGCAGGTAGGGTCTGCGATTCACAGACCTCGCCATAGGTTAAGTCGATGCAACGTTGCCTAGCTTACTATATAAGGACCCATTTCGACCTAAGATCATTTTATTTAATTTATTAAACCTAAACAGATATAAAGTCATATCCAAAAGCTCTCACATGATTCTAAACCAAAATCAAAGGTAAATAAAGTAATCTCAACATAAGGAACCCGTGGTTATCGTTAGATCGTATTCCTCCTCATTGTGTTGCTTTTGGAGCATTCTTGGAAATGAAGTAACCTTTAATTTGGAAATATTCTTGTGTTTGGAGGTATGTCATATTCCACACTTCTTGTTCTTAAAGTTATACAAGTATTTGAGGTGTGATTGTTGAATAATTCTTACAGAAAAAATTCCCACGAACCTTGGAAACTAAGTATGTTGTTGTTGGGTCGTTTGGTGTAAATTACAGCAGGAGTTGTGGGACTCAGCCAATTCATTATAGCCTTAATTTTCTGATTATCCACTTTAATACATTCTGAAGAAACTATATGACCTAGAAAAGCAACTGAGTTCAACTAGAACTCGCATTTAGAAAACTTGGTGTACAAGTTATGATCCTGGAGCATCTGTTACACCACTCGCAAATGATCTGCCTCCATACTCGAATATATCAAAATATCATCAATCAATACAATTACAAAGATATCAAATAATGGTTTGAAGACTCGATTCATTAAGTCAATAAAAGTCGTTGGTGTATTAGTAAGGCCAAAGTACATCACAAGAAACTCAAAATGACCATATCTGATCCTGAAAGTTGTCTTGGGTATATCTTTCTCCTTCACCCTCAGCTGGTGTTACTCAGATCTCAAATCAATCTTCGAAAAGTACCTAGCACCCTGCAATTGATCAAATGATCATCAATTCTCGAAAGTGGGTATTTATTCTTAATCGCGACTTTATTCAACTACCGGTAATCAATGCACATTTTCAGAGAGCCGTCTTTCTTGAAAATAAATAGTGCTGGTGCACCTCATGGTGAAGTGCTAGATATGATAAATCCTTTCTCCAATAAATCTCACAGTTGTTCGTTTAACTCACTTAACTCAGCAGAAGTCATTCTATAATGTGGAATATATATTGGTTGAGTATCAAAAAGTATATCAAGAGTAAACTCAATCTCCCTATTACACTGTGTTTTCGTGCGTCATCGTTACCGTAATGTTAGCCGACATGGGCTCGAAGATGGTAGGACCCCTCCAACAAATCAATAAAGGTTTATGGATGTGTTGAGTAAGCTTCAGGAAGGTTTAAGACTCATTGGATAAACATAAGTATGTTTCCATGAAAGGTTGAGAAAGTGTCGCCTCCCGGAGCACTCGGGGAATTGTAGAGCATGATCTGCGATTCGCAGGGAATGTAAGCAAAATGCAGATAGTACAATGGATTGAAGCAGTGATTTTTTATTGTTTGAAAGGTCTAAGACCCAACCTGTGGTTTGCATGTAGGGTCTGCGGTTCACAGACCTCACCATAGGTTTTATCGGTGCAACTTTGCCTAGCATACTATATAAGGACCCATTTCGACCTAAGATCATTTTATTTAATTTATTAAACCTAAACAGATCTAAAGTCATATCCAAAAGCTCTCACATGATTCTAAACCAAAATCAAAGGTAAATCAAGTAATCTCCACATAAGGAACCCGTGGTTATCATTAGACCGTATTCCTCCTCATAGTGTTGATTTTGGAGCATTCTTGGAAATGAAGTGACCTTTAATTTCTAAATATTCTTGTGTTTGGAGGTAATTCTTATTCCACTCTTCTTGTTCTTAGAGTTATACAAGTATTTGAGGTGGGATTGTTGAATAATTCTTACAAAAAAAGTTTCCTTAAACCTTGAAAACTAAGTATGTTGTTGTTGGGTTGTTTGGCGTAAATTACGGCAGGAGTTGTGGGACTCGGTCAATTCATTATAGTCTCAATTTTTTGAGTATCCACTTTTATACCTTCTGAAGAAACTATATGACCCAGAAAAGCAACTGAGTTCAACTAGAACTCGCATTTAGAAAACTTGGTGTACAACTTATGATCCTAGAGCATCTGATACACAGCTCGCAAATGATCCACATGATCTGCCTCCGTACGCGAATATATCAACAATCAATACAATTACAAAGACATCAAATAATGGTTTGATGACTCGATTCATTAAGTCAATAAAAGTCGCTGGTGTATTAGTAAGGCCAAAGTACATCACAAGAAACTCAAAATGACCATATCTGATCCTGAAAGCTGTCTTGGATATATCTTTCTGCTTTACCCTCAGCTGGTGTTACTCAGATCTCAAATTAATCTTCAAAAAGTACCTAACACCCCGCAATTGATCAAATAGATCGTCAATTCTCGGAAGTGGCTATTTATTGTTAATGGAGACTTTATTCAACTGCTGGTAAACAATGCACATTTTCAGAGAGCCGTCTTTCTTGCAAACAAATAGTGTTGGTGCACCTCACGGTGAAGTACTAGACCTGATAAATCATTTCTCCAATAAATCTCACAGTTGTTTCTTCAACTCACTTAATGCAACAGGAGCCATTCTATAATGCGGAATATATATTGGCTGAGTATCAAAAAGTACACCAAGAGTAAACTCAATCTCCTTGTTACACTTTGCGTTTTCGTGCGTCATCGTTACCGTAACGTTAGCTGACAGGGGCTCGATGATGGTAGGACCCCTCCAACATATCAATAAAGGTTTATGGATGTGTTGAGTAAGCTTTGAGAAGGTTTAAGACTCATCGGATCAAAATAAGTATGTTTTGATGAAAGTTCGAGAAAGCGTCGCCTCTCGGAGCACTTGGGGAATTGCGGAGCATGATCTGCGAACCGTAGGCCATGTAGGCAAAACGCAGATGGTGCAATAGATTGAAGCAGTTCTTTTTTTATTGTTTGAAAGGTCTAAGACCCAAGATGTGGTTTGCAGGTAGGGTCTACGGTTCGCAGACCTCGCCATAGGTTAAGTCACTGCAACTTTGCCTAGCTTACTCTATAAGGACCCATTTCGACCTAAGATCATTTTATTTAATTTCTTCAACCTAAACAGATATAAATTCATATCCAAAATCTCTCACATGATTCTAAACCAAAATCAAAGGTAACTCAAGTAATCTTAACATAAGGAACCCGTGGTTATCGTTAGATCGTATTCTTCCTCATAGTGTTGATTTTGGAGCATTCTTGGAAATGAAGTAACCTTTAATTTCTAAATATTCTTGTGTTTGGAGGTAATTCTTATTCCACTCTTCTTGTTCTTAGAGTTATACAAGTATTTGAGGTAGGATTTTTGAATAACTGTTATAGAAAAAGATCCCATGAACCTTGAATACTAAGTATGTTGTTGTTGGAATATTTGGTGTAAATTACTATGTAGTATGAAGTTGTTTAGTTGTTAATTGAGTCATGGAGATGGAAGTGAGTGGTGAGTTGATTTTGGTGTTGATACACGTACCAGATTGAGCATAAAAAGTAACATGATGCACAAGTATTCTCCCAAGAGTCCTGTTCACTACTTTGATTTGCCCATCCGTTTGTGGGTGATAAGAAGTAGAGAACACAATCTTGGTACCAAGTGTACCCCATATACTCTTCAAAAAATGACTAAAAAATTTGGAGTCCCTATCACTAATAATAGTGCAAGGTACTCCATGCGATTTAATCACATCAACAATAAACAAGGATGCCACATGAGAGGAATCATCATATTTATGGCATGGTATAAAATGATACAGTTTAGAGAATCTTTCTACCACAACAAAAAGCTATAATGAGGCATTTTGGTTCTTAGAAGACCCAACAGGAAATTCATAGAAATGTCAATCCAAGGACCAATAGTAGTAGTAAAGGGAGTGTACAAATCTTGATGATGAGTCTTCGATTTTTCTTGCTTGCACTCCAAACTCTGTCCACAAAGCTTCTCCACATCATGTTTCATCTTTAGCCAATAGAATTGTTCATTGAGGACGTCAATTGTTTTTGCAACACCAAAGTTCCCCATCATACCTCCACTATGAGCTTCCTTTACAAATAATTCCCTACATGAGCACATAGGAACACACACTTTGTAATCTTTGAACAAAAACCCATCAACAAATTGGAATCGGTCAACCCTCCCCCCATGGGATAACTTTCCACAAATATCTTTGGAAATCGGAGTCTTTAGAGTAGAACTCCTTTAGGCTTTAAAACCCTGTCATTTTAGAAGTCTTGGTGTTTAGAAATATAAATCTTATAGACAAGGCATCCGCCACGACATTCTCTTTCCCTTGTTTGTAGGTTATCATATAAGGAACCGTCTCAATGAACTCCACTAACTTTGCATGCCTCTTTTCAAGCTTTTATTAACCCTTCAAGTACTTCAAAGATTTATGGTTCAAGTGGATCACAAACACCTTATGCCATAAGTAGTGTTGCCAATGAGCCAACACTCTCAATAAGTAGTATTGCCAAGAAGCCCTCTTTAGGTTTTCACTAAAGTAGGCCAATGGTTTTCCATCTTGCATCAATACTCCACCTCTTCCAACTCCCGAAGTGTCACATTCAATTTTAAGTGTCTTATCAAAATACGACAATTGCAACAACGGAGAAAAATTCAACTTCGCCTTCAACTCTTGAAAGGCCTTCTCTTTGTCACGCCCCAAACTTGGGGAGGCATAGCCGGAACCCGGTGCCATATTTAGACCCTGAGCGTACCAAACTGGAACTCATAACTGCTGCATATAACCAAACTACTTAGGCTGACAAGGCCAACTTCCCTTACTTTCTAATATCATAGGTTGTTAAGCCCATAACTCTTACTGAATCTGTAGGTTGGAAATCATCCCAACTGAGCTTAAATGCAACTCAAACAACATTATATATATATATATATACCTATGCGGGTCGATAAGGCCACCATGATCTTCTAGAACAAATATGAACAAGGGCCGACAAGGCCACCATATGATCCACTGACACTATAGGGCTTGTGAGCCGACAAAACATATTATACGTACTGAACATGTGTATACAAATCCTCTAGGAGTAACTGACATCAAAAAATGGTCAGGAGAGGGTCCTAGCCTGCCCATGAATTCTGTAAATACTTACTATCAATATGACCTCTAGACTCGACTGCACTGCAGATGAAATGGAGTGTTACCAATCCTCTATTGAATGTCAACCCTATCTACTATGAGGGTTCATCAAACATGATGCTTAAACCTGTAGGCATGAAATGTAGCACCCCAATAATCGGATATCAGTACAAATAAATGTACCAAATATGTAAGGCAGATAATAACTGAATAACTGAAACTGAACTAAAATGTATTCACATAATATACTAAATGTAATATGGGGAGTCAAAGGAAATTTGGAACATACTTATCTCTTTATGACTCACCATGTATCTATAATTCTGACATAATTAACTGGCCTCATATAGGGTTCGATGGGTAAGTGAATAGCCCAGAAGGAATTCGTCTATATTTATAGCCCTGAAGGCGACTGTCTATCTATATAGCCCCGAAGGCAAGATGTACATAGCACTAAAATTGTTATATACATACATATATACATATATACATACATATATACATATATACATACATATATACATATATACATACATATATATATGTATATATGTATGTATATATGTATATATGTATGTATATATGTATATATGTATGTATATATGTATATATGTATATATGTATGTATATATGTATATATGTATGTGTATATATATATATATGTGTGTATATATACATATATATATATATATATATATATATATATATATATATATATATATATATGTATATATATATGTATATATATATATATATATATATATATATATATATATGTATATATACATATATATATATAATATGTATTCTTACGTAAATCCCCCTTTAGGTTAGATTAAATACCCATATGATTCAGTTCATATGACCCATATCATATGACTCATATCATATGATCCTAAATACCCCAGAAATTCCCAAGGTTTATCTCCTTGATAATTATCTTTGTAAATTCCTAATTTTTAAATGAATATGATTATGGACGGTACTACCTCCTAATCTTTTAAATACTTTATGCATTTAAATTCTTTAAATTCCTGCATTAAATACTTGGTCGGTTCTACCGCCTATTTGATTTAAATTCCTGCAGAACCTTGTGATTTATGGTTTCCATAACTGGAACCTTGAATTGTAAGTTGTCCTTTATTTACTAGCTGCATTCTTCAATTATCCTTTAATTTTTCAATACCTTATATCTCGATTCCTTCAGTGTCTGTTATCTCCTTTAGATCCTGGGCCTAAGTTTGGTATCAGAGCCATAAAGGGTAGAGCTAGAGAGAAATACTATCCAGATCAGATGTTGAATTCCATTTTAGGGGTTCGGGTTCTTCTGAGGTTTTGTGCTTAGGATAGTCCAGGGTCGGTAAGTCCTCAACGAACGTAGGCAGTTATACCCAAGGAAAGGCCTTTGATTGTAGGAAGAGTCCGGGTGCTCTGTGGGAGTTCCATAACATGGATCCGTTTCTCAACAGATCTACTTCGCGTGATTTTGGTTCATCTTTTTCCATGGATTCAAATAAGATAATAAACTCCGAAGAAATCTTGATACAAGATTTTGACAAATCTATCGATAATTGGGAAATACCGAGAGTAAATCGAGATCAGATTTACAAAAATTCGAAATACCAGTTATTCAAAACCGATTTCGCAATCAAAATTGAGGAAAGAGATATCCAATTATCTCAACCTTTTGAAACCATCCAGTTACTTTCTCAAAATTCCTTGAGAAAACACCGAGAAAGAAATTACAAATACATCCATATTGGATTAGTCCAAATAGGGATAAAACCCCTCACGAAGGAAGGATTAAATACCTCAATCCTTGTTGTTCTACGTGATGCCAGATTCACAAATTTTGAAAATTCCTTATTGAGTTCTGTTGAGTCTAGTCTCTGCACAGGACCAATATCTTTTGACTGTTACCCAAATTTCTCAGTCTCTTTAAACAACAAAAACATCCAAAAATCCCTAGTCTTACAAATCAAGACTCACAATTACCAAATGCTTGAAGGATTGATTCTCGTAGCTATAATTTACCGAATTCATTACAAAGCTATGACTTCAGCTTTTGCGACAAAAGTCAGATAGCATAGTAAGAAAGGTGAAACCCTTCTTTTACAAACTGATCTTTCCAGATCTAACACCGTTATACCAAGACCCATGAGATGGAAGGATATTTCCTTACCAGACGAATGGATATTAGAAGGTGTTTTCAAACCTGAACCTCTTGCGACTTCCCAACCAAATACTCGTCTCAGGGAAATAACCCAATACCAGGATGGTAGAGTCAGTCTATCGTCCCATAGAAAATCTACGAGCAGTAGATACGATGATTCCAGTTCCGTAGAAACTCTCGACTTAGGAAGAGTTTCACAAATTCCTTCAGTCATCAATACTCCTTACAAAGCGAAACCTAGATGTTCTACGTCTGACATACCCAATCTACGAAACGTAGATTACTCCAACGAAATACTGAGACCTGTTTATGAAAATCCCACTGTTGGAGATAAAAGTGTTGAGGACCAGGAACCTACTAGTCTGACTTTTTCCTCGATTATAGAAAACTTGGTAAACGAACTTGGTGTTTTACAAAAAGATTTCAAAGTTGACAAAAAATTCCTTCAAAATGATTTTTACGCAAAATACAACCTAGAAAAAAGAGTTTGGTTCTTCAAAACCTTTTTAAAACTAGGACAAAAATACAGGAAGAATTTAATAATTTTGTTAATGAACATATGATAAACATCCTTTTCTTTGACTGGTTTGAAATTTACTCCTCCGAAAATTCCATTGATTATCCCTTTTCTAAAATGGTAAATCCCGTTACGACTAGGAACAAATCACCGGAGTGGGAAACCCTAGCTGATTCTAGGAAAGTCCAGTCCAATCACCCCCATTTACAAGGCATCAAGCTTGTTATTCATGGCTGCCCTGTAGATGCGATTCCTCTTAAGAATTCAGTAGAGGATGAAAAAACAAATACCAAGAGTATCCTCGCTAAAACAATTTTACCAATATCAGTTTGAATACCCTAGGAAAACAACTCGACAGGGTAGAAAAACACATAAAAGCCAACCCCTTAGTCACCATAGATTCCACAGGTACAACTAAGGAGATGAAACCAAAGAGCCAAAAACCTATCTTTAAACCCTTTCAGGTGTCCAAAGATGGCGTCAAGAATATCCAGCAAAATAAGTTTGAATTTATTCAGCCTATCCAGGATCAACTGAGTAGAATTGGGACCTCCAATAGTTCTAACACAGAACACGTTGTTCCTGATACTCCACAATCTTCCAACAAAATCACTACTCTGGTCAACGATTCCGACGACGGTGGTACTCCAAAACAATTCCGAAACAAAAAACCTTTTGTTAACCATATGGATTAGCAAAGACCAATACAACAGGTCCAACAACAGCAATTACAAATTATTCCTGCTCCTGACCTAGGAATAGTCAAACCCCTTGCTCAATCCCGTTTCAATGCCTCTTCCATTTATGATTGGAACATAGATGGGATGACCGAATACAATATTCTCAGTTTCCTCCAACAAATGACCATGGCTGCAAATGCCTACAAAACCCAAAATGGTACGCAAGACAAGACCATTGCAGAACTGCTCATCGCAGGATTCTCTGGTCAATTAAAAGGTTGGTGGGATAATTATCTCGCTGATCAACAAAAGGAAGATATCCTCAATTCCATCAAAACTGACGAAGAAGGATTACCAATCCTTGATGAACAAGGTGAACCCCTACAAGATGCCGTAGCAACCTTGATTCTCACGATCTCCTTAAATTTCATAGGAGATTCTTCTCATTTGAAAGACAAAAATGCCGAGTTACTTTCCAACCTCAAATGCAAGCAACTCAGCGATTTCCAATGGTACAAAAATACCTTCTTAACCAGAGTTATGCTCAGGGAAGATTCCAACCAGCCATTTTGGAAAGAAAAATTCCTGGCCGGATTACCTACCCTTTTAGGAGAAAAGGTTAGGAACAAAATCAAAGAGAATTGCGGTAAACAGATTATACCCTACAGTGAGTTTACATACGGACAACTTGTCAGTATAACTCAACAGGAAGGTCTAAATATCTGTCAAGACATGAAATTACAGAAACACCTCAAACTGGAGCTAAAGAGAACTAAGTGCGAACTTGGAACCTTTTGCAAACAGTTTGACACAAATTTCTCAAAACCCTCTTCTAGTTGTACAGGAAACTGTAGCAAGACTCATAAATCCCTTAAGAGTACTTCGAGAGGTTACAAAAAGAGAGATTTCAGCAAATCCAACGAAGAGTATTACAAAAACCCATACAAAAATACTCATCATTTCAAAAAACCAAATACCAAAAAATCTGATTCCAAATACAAAGACATTACATGTTACAAATGTCACAAAAAAGGTCATACATCGAGATACTGCAAAATGAATACAAAATTACAAGAATTGAAGCTCGATGATGACGTCACCCAAAAAATCTCCAATCTTCTTATTGATTCCTCCGATTCAAATGCCGAGTCGGAACCTGACTATTTTTCTCTGTCTTCTGAAGACAACAAAGCCCTTCAAATTGATGAATTGCTTACAACCAGTTCTTTTTAAATATTCCGATAAGGGTAAGGGAAAATTTGTTTGTGTCCTAACCAAGGATCAAGAGTTCATGTTAGAAATGGTTCAACACATAGATGTCGAACACCAAAAAGATTATTTGATTAAACTCCTCAAATCTTTTACTGACGAGAAAAAAGATTTCAAAAATTCAATTTTGCCAAACACCTCCAAAAATACCTACGATTTGACCAAAATCCTGAAAAAGGGTAAAGGGATGAAAGACTCCAAAGAAACCCCGATTCTAGAACTCCAGAGAGATGTGAAACAAATAAAAGTAGAGATCGAGGCTCTACGAGAAAAACAGGATCAAGACTCTCTTCTATTGAAAACACTCCTTTCAAAAACTCAGGATAATTCTGAATCCAGTTCTGAGTCAGACAATTCTGACTCTGAAGATCCAGGAGAACCTCCTGACAACCCTTTCGTTGAAGAGGTCCCACAAGAATTCCTTGCTGTCTTACGACAGATCACGTCCAAAAAATACCTTGTTCAATTAACCCCTAAATTCCCAGGCAATTTTAGCATTACTATTGCTCTTTTTAACACCGGTGCAGATCTGAATTGTATAAAAACAGGTCTAGTACCTAATCAATTCCATGAAAACACCCAGGAAACTCTAGCGGCGGCCAATAATACGAAGCTAGAAATCAATTCTCAAACCAATGCATCTGTTATCGTTAATGAAGATTCTATTACGACATCGTTTGTCTTAGTAAAAGACATTCACAACTCCGTCATCTTAGGAACACCTTTTATAAATCTTATCACTCCTTATAAGGTAGATAATGATTTTATATCTTTTGATTCCAATAGAAAGAATTTAAAAATCCCTTTTTTGACGAAACCAAAAACTAGCGACCTCGATCTGATGAAAACTTATTCTTGTCACCTATGCGAATTAAGAAATAGTGTTTTAAATCAGAGTTCCGAGTCCTCTAGATATTATGATACCCGTTCCTTTAAATTAATTGATTCTTTTACATGCAAAATAAATTTGAAACAAATTTCAAAAATTGCATTCAAAAATGATTTCTGCAAAATTACTTCTGGCAATTTTTACTTTAAAAATATTTTAACCAGTGGTTTGTCCGAAAACAGGAGAAGAAACCCACAGGTTTATAAAACCAGCTATAACACAGAAATACCCTATCATTACCCCTATAAAAATCCACAAATTTCCACTACCAGATACAACAAAAAAATGTCATATCACTGTCCTTTGCCGCAATGCCCGGGTTATAGAGAAAAAATATCCAGAAAAAACATGAAAGAATCTGGACAATACTGTTACCAAGCAATGTGTGGAGCATTGCTCCAAAAAAGAAAGGACGAGATACCTCCTACACCAATAAATACACCTATTGTTGCACCACAACAGCAACCAAATTCCATGGCCCCAAAAAAGCCCACAAAAGAAGAAAAACAAAAATTCTCTGGAAAACCGTCATGGTATGAAATAGTCATGAAAGAAGAAAATGAAAATATTGCCGCATCCGAGCAAAATACACCGGCACCAGAAATGACTGCGGAGAAACTCCTACAACTCCTACCAAAATCACCAGAAGTACAACAGGCATTGATGCAACTTCAAAATTCCAAACAAGAAGTTGTTCAAAGCTCAGGAGAAGAAAAAACCTTTCAAAATTTTATAAAAATCGAGAAAGGAGAATCTTCAAAAACCCTTTCTCAAAAAGAATTTTCAAAACTACAGCTTGAGAAAGAAGAGTCTTCAAAAAACCTTTCTCAAAAACAATTTTCAAAAAATCAACTTGTGGTACCATAAGCCCCCAAAAAAACTGCTCCAAAAATTTTCGTAAAACCATTTTTTCAAAATATTGTGACTCTTGAAAAATGATTTTTAATAAAGACCATTTTCTAGCACTACAAAATTATTTTGGACAAAAATGTTTTTATAAATCATGGGATATTTTTAAAACCCCATATTTTTACCAGGCTATCCTTGAAATATCAGGATCAGCAACAATTAAAAATAATTTTTTCAAGAAAAATCCAGATCCCTCTTATTCAATTTGCAAAATACTCAGCGTAATTGCTCCTATTGATTGGGGGAATGACCTGTCTCAACTACTAAATTTCCCAGACACCCACAAAAATGAACCATTTTTTGATATTCCTTTTAATTACTGGGATTACCAACAAGCTTGGTTCAATTCCTTCTTCATTCAAAATACCAACCTAAGCCACACTTGGCTTTTCCATTTTGATACCTCATGTGATCCATCACAATTTCCAACATGGTGGAAACAATTCGGATCCACCCTAGACATACAAAAACCAGAAGTCACTAAATCTTTTAGCCTCTTTAAATCCTCTGAGGACGAAAAAAGATTTGTGCCTCTACACCTTTTTCACACGAAATTGCACTTACCATGGGTTTTTACATGGTTCGTAGATTATTCAGAAGATAAAATTCTGATTATCCGAAGAAGATTCAAAATCCGATGGTGGGATAGCTTTAAAATACCAAAAACCCTCGCACCACAAAATGTCCAGGAATGGTTAGATACCCAAAAACCCATTCCAATACAGACGCCCTCACAAAAACCACCGGCACCACTTCAAACAAAGGAGCACACCCAGTTCCTTTCACAGAAATCCCAGATGGCCTCAATGCTTGCAGCAGCCAAAAATCCATAAGAAATGCAAGCCATAATTCTGAAATTTGCACCGTCTTCATCAAAAAAAGGCTACTCGTCCGAAGAAGAAGAACCAGAGATTGATATTGAAGACAGTCCGGTTTTTGGCAATAGTGGATTCTGAACAAAATTGCCAAAAGAATTCAAAATACCCGGAGTGGAGTTCCAGACAAAATTCCAACAAAAGAAAATGCCCGACAAAAGAAAGTGCTCGAAAAAACTACTTTCAAAAAAGCAAAAAGAAAAAACAAAGATTCCCGCAATAATTCGAGAAAATGCCAAAAGGATGAATAGTGATTCTCAACTCGGATGAATAGTAATGCGGATAAATAGTGACGTGGATGAATAGTGATGCGGATGAATAGTTAAATTCCCTTTTGTAAAACTCCTATAAAAAGAGACTCCCCCTCCCTTAGGAAGATAAGTCTTTTTTTAGACAAGTTTTATTTTAGTAAGTCTTTCTCTTTCTACAATTAGAGAGAAGTTGAGAGTTCTTACAGAAATCCCCCTTTAGGTTAGATTAAATACCCCCTTTAAATACCCATATGATTCAGTTCATATGACCCATATCATATGATCCTAAATACCCCAGAAATTCCCAAGGTTTATCTCTTTGATAATTATCTTTGTAAATTCCTAATTTTTAAATGAATATGATTATGGACGGTACTACCTCCTAATCTTTTAAATACTTTATGCATTTAAATTCTTTAAATTTCTGCATTAAATACTTGGTCGGTTCTACCGCCTATTTGATTTAAATTCCTGCAGAACCTTGTGATTTATGGTTTCCATAACTGGAACCTTGAATTGTAAGTTGTCCTTTATTTACTATCTGCATTCTTCAATTATCCTTTAATTTTTCAATACCTTATATCCCGATTCTTTCAGTGTCTGTTATCCCCTTTAGATCCTCGGGGGATATAATGTATTGAAAAATTAAAGGATAATTGAAGAATGCAGATAGTAAATAAAGGACAACTTACAATTCAAGGTTCCAGTTATGGAAACCATAAATCACAAGGTTCTGCAGGAATTTAAATCAAATAGGCGGTAGAACCGGCCAAGTATTTAATGCAGGAATTTAAAAAATTTAAATGCATAAAGTATTTAAAAGATTAGGAGGTAGTACCGTCCATAATCATATTCATTTAAAAATTAGGAATTTACAAAGATAATTATCAAGGAGATAAACCTTGGGAATTTCTGGGGTATTTAGGATCATATGATATGAGTCATATGATATGGGTCATATGAACTGAATCATATAGGAATTTAAAGGGGGTATTTAATCTAACCTAAAGCGGGATTTCTGTAAGAACTCTCAACTTCTCTCTAATTGTAGAAAGAGAAAGACTTACTAAAATAAAACTTGTCTAAAAAAAGACTTATCCTCCTAAGGGAGAGGGAGTCTGATTTTATAGGAGTTTTACAAAAGGGAATTTTACTATTCATCCGCATCACTATTCATCAGTGTCACTATTCATCCGAGTGGAGAATCACTATTCATCCTTTTGGCATTTTATCAAATTATTGCGGGAATCTTTGCTTTTGCTTTTTGAAAGTAGCTTTTTCGAGCACTTTCTTTTGTCGGAATTTTATCTGAACTCTACTCCGGGTATTTTGAATTCTTTTGGCAATTTTGTTCAGAATCCACTATTGCCAAAAACTGGACTGTCTTCAATATCAATCTTTGGTTCTTCTTCTTCTGACGAAGAGCCTTGTTTTGATGAAGACAGTGCAAATTTCAAAATTATGGCTTGCATTTCTTCTGGATTTTTGGCTGCTACAAGCATTGAGGCCATCTGGGATTTTGTGAAAGGAACTGGGTGTGCTCTTTTGTTTGTAGTAGTGCCGGTTGTTTTTGTGAGGGCGCATGTACCGGAAGGGGTTTTTGGGTATCTAACCATTCCTGGACTTTTTGTGGTGCGAGACTTTTTGGTATTTTAAAGCTATCCCACCATCGGATTTTAAATCTTCTTCGAATTATAGGAATTTTGTCTTCCAAATAATCTACGAACCATGTAAACACCCATGGTAAGTGGAATTTTGTGTGAAAAAGGTGCAGAGGCACAAATCTTTTTTCGTCCTCAGAGGGTTTAAACTGGGATTTGAAGAGGCCGAAGGATTTAGTGACTTCTGGTTTTTGTATGTCTATGGTGGATCCAAATTGTTCCCACCATGAGTTCCACCATGTTGGACATTGTGATGGATCACATAAGGTATCAAAATGAAAAAGCTAAGTGTGGCTTTGGTTGGTATTTTGTATAAAAAAGGAATTGAACCAAGCTTGTTGGTAATCCCAGTAATTAAAGGGAATATCAAAAAATGGTTCATTTTTGTAGGTGTCTGGGAAATTTAATAGTTGAGACAGGTCATTCCCCCAATCAATAGGAGTAATTACGCTGAGATTTTGCAAATTGATTATGAGGGATCTGGGTTTTTCTTGTAAAAATTATTTTTAATTGTTGTTGATCTTGATATTTCAAGGATAGCCTGGTAAAAATATGGGGTTTTTAAAACATCCCATGATTTATAAAAACATTTTTGGCCAAAATAATTTTGAAGTGCTAGAAAAGGGTCTTTGTTAAAAAATCCTTTTTCAAGAGTCACAATATTTTGAAAAAATGGTTTTACAAAAAAATTAGGAGCAGGTTTTCTGGGAACTTGTGGTACCACAAGTTGGATTTTTGAAAATTGTTTTTGAGAAAGGTTTTTTGAAGATTCTTCTTTCTCAAGTTGGAGTTTTGAAAATTCTTTTTGGGAAAGGTTTTTTGAAGATTCTCCTTTCTCGATTTTTGTAAAATTTTGAGAGGTTTTTTCCTCTCCTAAGCTTTGAACAACTTCTTGTTTGGGATTTTGAAGTTGCATCAATGCCTGCTGTATTTTTGGGGATTTCGCCAGGAGTTGTAAGAGATTTTCAGTAGTCATCTCCTGTGCTGATGTTTTTTGTACAGATGCTGCGGTATTTTCATTTTCTTCTTTCATGACTATCTCATACCACGATGGTTTTTTAGGGAATTTTTCTTTTTCTTCTTTTGTGGGTTTTTTAGGGACCATGGAATTTGGTTGTTGTTGTGGTGCAACAACATGTGTATTTATTGGTGGAGGAGGTATCTCTTCCTTTCTCTTCTGGAGTAATGCTCCACACATTGCGTGGTAACAGTATTGTCCAGATTCTTTCATGTCCTTTCTGGATATTTTCTCTCTGTAACCCAGACATTGCGGCAGAGGACAGTGATATGACATTTCTTTGTTGTATCTGGTATTGGAAATCTGTGGATTTTTATAGGGATAAGGATAGGGTATTTCTGTGTTGTAGCTGGTTTTGTAAACATGTGGGTTTCTTCTCCTGTTTTTGGATAAACCACTGGTTAAAATATTTTTAAAGTAAAAATTGCCAGAAATAAATTTGCAGAAATTAGTTTTGAATGCAATTTTCGAAATTTGTTTCAAAAGTTTTTTGTATGCAAAGGAATCAAATGATTTGATGGAGTGGGTATCACAGTTTCTAAAGGACTTGGAATTCTGATCTACAAAACTATTTCTTAATTCGCCTAGATGACAAGAATAAGTTTTAATCAGATCGAGGTCGCTAGTTTTTGGTTTTGTCAGAAAATGGAATTTTAGATTCTTTTTATTGGAATCAAAAGAAATAAAATCATTATCTACCTTATAAGGAGTGATAAGATTTATAAATGGTGTTCCTAAGATAACGGAATTGTGAATGTCTTTTACTAAGACAAACGATGTCGTAATAGAAACTCCATTAATAATGACAGACGCATTTGTTTGGGAATTGATTTCTATCTTTGTGTTATTGGCCGCTGCTAGAGTTTCCTGGGTATTTTCATGAAATTGATTAGGAACAAGACCTGTTTTTATGCAATTCAGATCTGCACCGGTATCAAAAAGAGCAATAGTAGTAATTCTAAAATTGCCTGTGAATTTAAGGTTTATTTGAACAAGGTATTTTTTGGATGTGATCTGTCGTAGGACAGCAAGGAATTCTTGTGCGACTTCTTCAACGAAAGGGTTGTCAGGAGGTTCTCCTGGATCTTCAGAATCGGAATTGACTGACTCAGAACTGGATTCAGAATTATCCTAGGTTTTTGAAAGTACTGTTTTCAGTAGAAGAGAGTCTTGATCTTGTTTTTCTCGTAGAGCCTTGATCTCTACTTTGATTTGTTTCACGTCTCTCTGGAGTTCTAAAATTGGAGTTTCTTTGGAGTCTTTCATCCCTTTACCCTTTTTCAGGATTTTGGTCAAATCGTAGGTATTTTTGGAGGTGTTTGGCAAAATTGAATTTTTGAAATCTTTTTTCTCGTCAGTAAAAGATTTGAGGAGTTTAATCAAATAATCTTTTTGGTGTTCGACATCTATGTGTTGAACCATTTCTAACATGAACTCTTGATCCTTGGTTAGGACACAAACAAGTTTTCCCTTACCCTTATCGGAATATTCAGAAGAACTGGTTGTAAGCAATTCATCAATTTGAAGGGCTTTGTTGTCTTCAGAAGACAGAGAAAAATAGTCAGGTTCCGACTCGGCATTTGAATCGGAGGAATCAATAAGAATATTGGAGATTTTTTTGGTGACGTCATCGTCGAGCTTCAATTCTTGTAATTTTGTATTCATTTTGCAGTATCTCGATGTATGACCTTTTTTGTGACATTTGTAACACGTAATGTCTTTGTATTTGGAATCAGATTTTTTGGTATTTGGTTTTTTGAAATGATGAGTATTTTTGTATGGGTTTTTGTAATACTCTTCGTTGGATTTGCTGAAATCTCTCTTTTTGTAACCTCTCGAAGTACTCTTAAGGGATTTATGAGTCTTGCTACAGTTTCCTGTACAACTAGAAGAGGGTTTTGAGAAATTTGTGTCAAACTGTTTGCAAAAGGTTCCAAGTTCGCACTTAGTTCTCTTTAGCTCCAGTTTGAGGTGTTTCTGTAATTTCATGTCTTGACAGATCTTTAGACCTTCCTGTTGAGTTATACTGACAAGTTGTCCGTATGTAAACTCACTGTAGGGTATAATCTGTTTACCGCAATTCTCTTTGATTTTGTTCCTAACCTTTTCTCCTAAAAGGGTAGGTAATCCGGCCAAGAATTTTTCTTTCCAAAATGGCTGGTTGGAATCTTCCCTGAGCATAACTCTGGTTAAGAAGGTATTTTTGTACCATTGGAAATCGCTGAGTTGCTTGCATTTGAGGTTGGAAAGTAAGTCGGCATTTTTGTCTTTCAAATGAGAAGAATCTCCTATGAAATTTAAGGAGATCGTAAGAATCAAGGTTGCTACGGCATCTTGTAGGGGTTCACCTTGTTCATCAAGGATTGGTAATCCTTCTTCGTCAGTTTTGATGGAATTGAGGATATCTTCCTTTTGTTGATCAGCGAGATAACTATCCCACCAACCTTTTAATTGACCAGAGAATCCTGCGATGAGCAGTTCTGCAATGGTCTTGTCTTGCGTACCGTTTTGGGTTTTGTAGGCATTTGCAGCCATGGTCATTTGTTGGAGGAAACTGAGAATATTGTATTCGGTCATCCCATCTATGTTTCAATCATAAATGGAAGAGGCATTGAAACGGGATTGAGCAAGGGGTTTGACTATTCCTAGGTCAGTAGCAGGAATAATTTGTAATTGCTATTGTTGGACCTGTTGTATTGGTCTTTGCTAATCCATATGGTTAACAAAAGGTTTTTTGTTTCGGAATTGTTTTGGAGTACCACCGTCGTCGGAATCGTTGACCAGAGTAGTGATTTTGTTGGAAGATTGTGGAGTATCAGGAACAACGTGTTCTGTGATAGAACTATTGGAGGTCCCAATTCTACTCAATTGATCTGGATAGGCTGAATAAATTCAGACTTATTTTGCTGGATATTCTTGACGCCATCTTTGGACACCTGAAAGGGTTTAAAGATAGGTTTTTGGCTCTTTGGTTTCATCTCCTTAGTTGTACCTGTGGAATGTATGGTGACTAAGGGGTTGGATTTTATGTGTTTTTCTACCCTGTCGAGTTGTTTTCCTAGGGTATTCAAACTGATATTGGTAAAATTGTTTTGAGCGAGGATACTTTTGGTATTTGTTTTTTCATCCTCTGCTGAATTCTTAAGAGGAATCGCGTCTGCAGGCCAGCCATGAATAACAAGCTTGATGCCTTGTAAAGGGGAGTGATTGGACTGGACTTTCCTAGAATCAGCTAGGGTTTCCCACTCCGGTGATTTGTTCCTAGTCGTAACGGGATTTACCGTTTTAGAAAAGGGGTAATCAATGGAATTTTTGAAGGAGTAAATTTCAAACCACTCAAAGAAAAGGATATTTATCCTATGTTCATTAACAAAATTATTAAATTCTTCCTGTATTTTTGTCCTAGTATTTAAAAAGGTTTTGAAGAACCAAACTCTTTTTTCTAGGTTGTATTTGCGTAAAAATCATTTTGAAGGAATTTTTTGTCAACTTTGAAATCTTTTTATAAAACACCAAGTTCGTTTACCAAGTTTTCTGTAATCGAGGAAAAAGTCGGACTAGTAGGTTCCTGGTCCTCAATCTTATCTCTAACAGTGGGATTTTCATAAACAGGTCTCGGTATTTCGTTGGAGTAATCTACGTTTCGTAGATTGGGTATGTCAGACGTAGAACGTCTAGGTTTCGCTTTGTAAGGAGTATTGATGACTGAAGGAATTTGTGAAACTCTTCCTAAGTCGAGAGTTTCTACGGAACTGGAATCATCGTATCTACTGCTTGTAGATTTTCTATGGGACGATAGACTGACTCTACCATCCTGGTATTGGGTTATTTCCCTGAGATGAGTATTTGGTTGGGAAGTCTCAAGAGGTTCAGGTTTGACAACACCTTCTAAGATCCATTCGTCTGGTAAGGAAATATCCTTCCATCTCATGGGTCTTGGTATAACGGTGTTAGATCTGGAAAGATCGATTTGTAAAAGAAGGGTTTCACCTTTCTTACTATGGTATCTGACTTTTATCGCAAAAGCTGAAGTCATAGCTTTGTAATGAATTCGGTAAATTAGAGCTACGGGAATCGATCCTTCAAGCATTTGGTAATTGTGAGTCTTGATTTGTAAGACTAGGGATTTTTGGATGTTTTTGTCGTTTAAAGAGACTGAGAAATTTGGGTAACAGTCAAAAGATATTGGTCCTGTGCAGAGACTAGACTCAACAGAACTCAATAAGGAATCTTCGAAATTTGTGAATCTGGCATCACATAGAACAGCAAGGATTGAGGTGTTTAATCCTTCCTTCGTGAGGGGTTTTATCCCTATTTGGACTAATCCAATATGGATGTATTTGTAATTTCTTTCTCGGTGTTTTCTCAAGGAATTTTGAGAAAGTAACTGGATGGTTTCAAAAGGTTGAGATAATTGGATATCTCTTTCCTCGGTTTTGATTACGAAATCGGTTTTGAATAACTGGTATTTCGAATTTTTGTAAATCTGATCTCGATTTACTCTCGGTATTTCCCAATTATCGATAGATTTGTCAAAATCTTGTATCAAGATTTCTTCGGAGTTTATTATCTTCTTTGAATCCATGGAAGAAGATGAACCAAAATCATGCGAAGTAGATCTGTTGAGAAACGGATCCATGTTATGGAACTCCCACAGAGCACCCGGACTCTTCCTATAATCAAAGGCCTTTCCTTGGGTATAACTGCCTACGTTCGTTGAGGATTTACCGACCCTGGACTATCCTAAGCACAAAACCTCAGAAGAACCCGAACCCCTAAAATGGAATTCAACATCTGATCTGGACAGTATTTCTCTCTAGCTCTACCCTTTATGGCTCTGATACCAGACCCTAGACTATTCTCTCTAGCTCTACCCTTTATGGCTCTATGGAATTAGATACATATATATATATATATATACATATATATATACATATATATATATATACATATATATACACACATATATATATATATATGTATCTAATTCTAAAACTCATGAGCATGAATAATGTATGAATGAGGCTATGCTAGAAGTATATAAGTAAATGTACTGGAATACTCTAGCTCATCTTACTGTATTATGAGACATATGAATTCATCTAAATATGATGTATATACTATGGAACTATCACATTGTAGAACTCTTATCTATAATATTTTTATTTATATCATACACTATATTTGATTACTTTCCTTTGTCAGGTCATATGCTTTTAATACTATACTGAACCATAAAAGTGGAACTTACTTGTTTCACAAGAGACCATTCGTAAGAGGTCACTTACAATTATGAATAACTGGTGGCTCGTATGCATAGCATAATAGACCATTCATACAACTCACAATACTAGGGTTGGACTGTGCGCACAATTGAGACCGTCCACATTCACCCTTATTATGCACCTATGCGTTCATAGATTGTCCATAGGCTATTCTTTACTATACACCTATGCATTCATAATTTGTCCATATGGCTAATAATTACCGTACATACACACGTTTATAGTTCGTATGTAGGGTTTACTTCTCCAACATATTCAATTTTAAACAATCATATAATCACAAGATACAATCATAAGTCAAGCTCTTATCTATAAGCTTGTAAGCAACTTACTTTAATTAATAACTCTTATTCTTACTAAACGCTTGCCATACTTCTTATTTATTGAGCATTAAGGAGTCGTATAACTATATTAGTGAACTAATTACCATTTTTGTTTAACTTTATAATCTGATTCTAGAACTTATAACCTTTTGGTAAAATATATGATGTCTTTATATCATTGGTTTGATCATGTGAAACTATTAATCAATATGACACGATCGGCGGGTTGCATATTATTGATTTGTAACTACTTTCTGAACTTGTATCTATGTTTAATAGAACTTACGACATGTTTTTTAATGTCCTACAATTCTTTCTTTTAAACATACTATGTGATGCCTTTAGCTTGTTAGATTGCTCACATGGAGTCGTTATCCAATATTGAAGAAATTACAGCTTCAACATCTAAAGACTTATAACTTTACTAAATTACTTTCCAAACTTTGGAATCTTATTACTCTATAAGCAACTCATATAGTCTTTTAACTCTTCTTATCTTAGGATCAATTCTATTTACTTGGAAAACAATATAACTAACTTCACAGATTGCTAACGAACCTGTGAACAAATATCATAAGTACTGAATGTCATAACACCTTATTAGTCATGCTCGTTATTCATATTTAGCAAATTATGTGTTGTGCTTAACTCATCAAACTACTCATACAGGGTTTGTTATCCTCGTGTTTTTCGTACATCATCGTCATCATAATGTTAGCTGACATAGGTTCGGAGATGGTAAGATCCATCCAAGGGACTAATAAAGGTTTATGGAAGTGTTGAATAAGTTTCGGGAAGGGTTAAGACCAATCAGATCGATGAAAGTAAGTTTCGATGAATGTTTGACAAAACGTCATGGCCCGGAGTGATCTGTGAATCGCAGAGCATGATATGAAAATCGCAGACCATATATGTGAAATGTAGATGAAAATCAAAGTGTGACAACCATTTTAGGGTTTATGGGAAAGGTCTATGACACCACCTCTGGTTCGCATGCAGTGTCTACAATTCACAGACCTTGCCGCAGACTTGGTCAGTGCAAACTTATCCAATCTTCTATTTAAAAACCCAACTCCACCTTTATTCCATTTCCACTATGTTTATATCTAAATAGCTCCTAAGTCCTCTCCAAAAGCTCTATTATGATCCTTAGCCAAGATTAAAGGCAAATCAAGTGACTTCAACATAAGGAATCATGTGGTTGTCGTTAGATCGCTCTTCTCCTTTGGGTGTTGAATTGGAATACTCCTTGGAAGTGAAGTAATATCAAATTTGAGTGATTATTGTTCTTGGAGATAAGTTCTATCTCTTTCTTCTTGTTCTTAATTTTACAAGTGTTAGAAGGATGATTGTTGAAAAATCATATAGAATAAGTTCTTGGCATATTAAACCGTGTTTGTTGTGTTGTTGGGATACTTGTATGGGGTTGTGAGTGTGATATGAAGTTGCTGGATTGTTGATAATGTTATGGAGGTTAAGGATAATAATTGAAAGGATTGGATTATGTTGGTTTATACATAAGTCTCCATGTATAAGATGATGTGAATTTCTTGAACTCTAGGTGTTCGACGAAATGTCTAAATGAGTTTTATTATGTGTTATGAATCCGTCGTTAATAAAAATCATTTATTCATATAGATAATCAAAAGTACTGCATATGAGGACTCATGGGATACATATAGCTAAAGCGACAAGGTATGTATGGCTTATTCCTTCTTTTTGGCATGATCTGGGTTAGAATGAAAAGGAAACAAAATGTCTTTCAAAAATGATCTTATTCTTGAAAACATAAGTTGCCATGTCTTTCCATTCCATTAGGGTATATGACTCTTGTTTTCCCTTGTCATGAGTATTTTCCGCACTTGATAGTATCTCTGATTGTATGATGTCTTATGGTTCTTATTGGTTTCTTTTGAGTCCTTCATGCATTATATATATATATATATATATATATATATATATATATATATATATATATATATATATATATATATATGCAAAGCATGATCTATGAATCGCAGACGTGGTCTGGAAAATGCAGATGAAATGCAAAGTGTGACATATTTTTTAGGGTTTCTGGGAAAGGTTTGTGACACCACCTATGGTTCGCAGGCAGCATCTGCGATTCGCACCTCGCCGTGGACTTGGTCGGTGCAAACATATCTAATATTCTATATAAAGACCCAACTTGATCCTTATTCCATTTCTCACTATTTTTTACCTAAATAGCTCCTAAGTCCTGTCTAAAAGCTCTCTTATGATCCTTAGCCAAGATCAAAGGGAAATCAAGTGACTTCAACTTAAGGAATCATGTGGTTGTGGTTAGATCACTTTTCTCCTTGTGGTGTTTAATTGGGAGACTTTTTGAAAGTGAAGTTATCCATAAATTTGAGTTATTCTTATGATTGGAGGTAATTTCCATCTTTTTATTCTTGTTCTTAAGTTTATACATGTGTTAGAAGGATGGTTGTTGAAAAATCTTGTAGAACAAGTTCTTGGCATATTGAACTTTTCTTGTTGTGTTGTTGGGCTGCTTGTATGGGGTTATGAGTGTGATATACAATTGCTAGATTATTGATGATATTATGGAGGTTAAGGAGAAGGGTTGGATTGTGTTTGTTGTTACATAAGTTTTCATGTAGAAGATGATGTGAATTTTATGCACGATAGGTGTTCGACTAAATTTTTAAATGAGTTTTTTTAAGAGTTGTGAATTCGTCTGTCACACCCCAACCTTGGTTTATGTGGCCGGCACCCGATGCCCTATGGCCCGAGCGGACAAGTCATAATATCTGTAGTATACTTAACAAGACATGGTCTGACAAGGCCTCTAATCAATAACATATGACAAGGTGAAACATCAACCTGCAAGCAGAAAAGATCCCTACCAACATATATACACATACTAAGGCCAACAAGGCCATCATCAGCGTAGTCGACCATCTGAAAGGTCGGCAAGGCCCTACATGACTACTTTATACAAGAGAACTATCTACAAACCTCTAAAGAGTACATCAACATCATCAGGTCTAGACAGGGCCCATCCATACCCAAAAAATATACATATATACAATAGCCATTACCTACCAACTTACTAGACAACTTTGGAAGAAAGGGGTGGGACAATCAATAGCTGGATTAGGTCACCTACTATAAGGGATTGTCCGAACGTCTATTTGTACCTTCGGGCATATAGTGCCCTAGGAAGGGACGTCAGTATGAAAGAATGTACTGAATATATAGGCTGCAAATGTAAAAAAGTGAAATATTGTAAATATGGTAAGAGAGAGACAACTTGTGACTATGAACGCCTATTTGTGCAAATGATATGCATACTTTCTTTTAAAAATCATACGTATGTATATATGTATATATAGGACATATATCGGGTCTATCTCATTATCATTAGGCCGTTATTTTGGCTATCATCATCACAAACTATCTAATTGTAGTGGTGTGCACATATAAGTGTCCCCGATCGTCTATAATACGACTCGATTTCATTAAATAATTACAGATGTACGCAATGCATGAAAGGACTTGGAAGAACCTCATAAAACCTAATCGGAGTGACACAAGGTTGTTGTCCTTCGATTGTCATTATGTAACTATATACGTATCAACTGTCATGGGATCAATAAGAGAAATATAAGGGCATACAAGCAGAGGGAATATCAAGTCCAAAAAGATGGTCCCGATAAGGGAGAACAAGCCTAGTACAAAGTAATGACAACAAAAAACCATTTCTATATGCTTTCTAGTCACTTCTTCTTTTAGCTTGTGATGTAGTTCTCAATCTTGAATACTAATACATAGACCATCACAACAACACCATACACAACATATTTAAGTTACTTTCCATGAATTCCAACTACAATCAAGTTATAATTATTGGTTCAAAATAGCCCAACAACAAGACAACTACATCTCCAATCATTTCAAGCTCTAGTTCATGATTCTTCATCCAAACAACTCATCTAGTATGAAATTAATTTCAAGTATAATCAAGAGGGTATTATATTTACCTCAACTAGATGAGACAACTCGAAATCCAAGCTTGGATTTGCTCTCATCCACCTTGATCACTCTATTACACCACAGAGGTGTCATTTCCCATCGAGGCTAGATTTTGGTGTTGTAACATGATGGATTCACTTAATAATCACCCTTGGACCTATGGAGAATTTCTAGAGAGGGTTTAGGGTAGTAGGGATCTGCTTGGGTAAAAATATGAGTTAAATGAATAATTCACCGCTTAAATAAGCTAGGACGGTCGGCCACTGCCTCTGATGTGAGATGGCATCTGTGGATCCAATGACCTACTATGGCAGTGAGTTGGCCTTGATTCCTTGGCTGATCCGTTCTCCTGGCTATAAGGCAGACCTCATTCATGATATGGAACGCTTAGCATATCGCACTAACTTTGTCAAGGGATGGTTCCTTCAATCCCAATGACATCCAACCTCCGTATATCTTATTAAAGTCTGTCTAATTCATAGGGGACTCTTGGAAAGGATACCATGTCACCGAGGCTTAAGTCGACAGATTTTGCTCCCATGCTCGTGCAAAAGTACTGGGTGTAACATCCTTCCCTCTTAAGAACTTTCTTTCTCAAATGTTTTGACTAGTATCTTAAAATTCCTAATTTTAGACCTTTATAAAAACCTGAGCAGGGTTTCTTCCATCAATAAGACCATCTCAACCTGTCATGTAACTAGAAAACATAATTGTTGCATTGCACTGTCGGCTTCTTCCGACCGTACACTTATTCATACCTGATGCCTGAACGGCTCGAGCGTACCACTTGCATATCATAACTTGAATGTGTAAACGTTTAGGCTGACAAGGCCTCAAAATGATAATATAATAGAAGTCTGAATAGAAAAACCTATAAAACAAGACCTCAACCCAATAGATACATACATATAACGGGGCTGACAAGGCCCTAACAAGAGTACCACCATCTATTAGGAAGACTCACAAGGCCCTACAACACAACTATACAAAGATCATCATCCCGCAAGCCTCTAAGAGTATTATCATATATTATTAGATCAGGACAGGGCCCCGACATATCCAAAATAACTATATAAATTAGCAGTATAGCCTACCATCTCTATACAGTAACACTGTAAGAAGGGGACTGCGATAACTAGCTATTGAGCTATACAACCTACATGGAGGTTCGTCTGGATGACTATCTGAATCTGCAGGCATGAAACACAGTGCCCCAGTAATGGAGACGTTAGTACGAAAGAATCTGCTGAATATGTAGGGCATAAATAACTGTAAATAAGGCAACAATGAGTGAAGGAATACGATAAATACCACCTGAAACTCATAAGTGTCACAATGGACCAAACTACATATATATATATATATATATATATATATATATATATATATATATATAATATAATCGTGTATATAACATCGTAGGCCTCTGTGAGCTATATCATGTATATAGTATATCACGTATATAATGTCGTAGGCCTCTATGGACAATATCATTAGTATCATATCTGTATAAGGTGTGTATATAAATCCATAGGCCTCTGACGGTAGTATAAATACATAGAATATATGTATAAAGACCATGATGAAAAGAAAGCCATGAACTTAAGCATCCAACATGAGCCGCGAGGTGATTTGCTAGGGGTGCTAATGATTGACGTCTGTCATATGGTGATATGCTTTATATGGAATGAAGTATGGAGTGGAGTTGAATAAAAGACTTGAAGATCCAAGAAATGCCATAAATTTTTGGCTTTTATGTAGGTCTTGGCCGAAAACAACTTTTAGCTTATTTTAAATTCCTAGCTTAAACTCCCGAAGTGTCATATTCAACTTCAAGTGTCTTCTCAAAATAAGACAATTGCAACAACGGAGAAAAACTTAACTTCGCCTTCAACTCTTGAAAGGCCTTCTCTTTGTCACGCCACAAACCTGTGGAGGCATGCCGGAACCCGGTGCCATATTCAGACCCTGAGCAGTACCAAATTGGAACTCATGACTGCTACACATAACTAGACTACTTAGGCTGACAAGGCCAACTTCCCTTACTTTCTAATATTATAGGTTGTTAAGCCCATAATTGTTACTATATCTATAAGTGGGAAATCATCCCAACTGAGCTGAAATGCAACTTAACAACATTATATATATATATATATACCTATGTAGGTCGACAAGGCCCTCTTCTAGGACAAATATGAACAAGGGCCGACAAGTCCACCATATGATCCACTGGCACTATAGGGCTTGTGAAGCGACAAAACATATTATACGTACTGAACATGTGTATACAAAAGCCTCTAGGAGTAACTGACATCAAAAAATGGTCAGGACAGGGCCCTATCCTACCCATGAATTCTGTAAATATTTACTATCAATATGACCTCTAGACTCGGCTGCACTGCAGATGAAATGGAGTGTTACCGATCCTCTATTGAATGTCAACCCTGTCTACTATGATGGTTCATCAAACTGGATGCTTGAACCTATAGGCATGAAATGTAGCACCCCAATAATCGGACATCAATACAAATAAATGTACCAAGTATGTTAGGCAGATGATATCTGAATAACTGAAACTGATCCATAAGAGTGGAACTTACTTGTTTTACAAGAGACCATTCGTAAGAGGTCACTTACAATTATGAATAAATGGTGGCTCATACACATAGCATAATAGATTGTCCGTACAACTCACAATACTTGGGTTGGACTGTGCGCACAATTGAGACCGTCCACATTCACCCTTATTATGCACCTATGCGTTCATAGATTGTCCATAGGGCTATTCTTTACTATACACCTATACATTCATAATTTGTCCATATGGCTAATAATTACCGTACATACACACGTTTATAGTCCGTATGTAGGGTTTACTTCTCCAACATATTCAATTTTAAACAATCATATAATCACAAGATACAATCATAAGTCAAGCTCTTATCTATAAGCTTGTAAGCAACTTACTTTAATTAATAACTCTTATTCTTACTAAACGCTTGCCATACTTCTTATTTATTGAGCATTAAGGAGTCGTATAACTATATTAGTGAACTAATTACCATTTTTGTTTAACTTTATGATCTGATTCTAGAACATATAACCTTTTGGTAAAATATATGATGTCTTTATATCATTGGTCTGATCATGTGAAACTATTATTCAATATGACACGATCAGCGGGTTGCATATTATTGATTTGTAACTACTTTCTGAACTTGTATCTATGTTTAATAGAACTTACGACATGTTTTTTAATGTCCTACAATTCTTTCTTTTAAACATACTATGTGATGCCTTTAGCTTGTTAGATTGCTCACATGGAGTCGTTATCCAATATTGAAGAAATTATAGCTTCAACATCTAAAGACTTATAACTTTACTAAATTACTTTCCATACTCTGGAATCTTATTACTCTATAAGCAACTCATATAGTCTTTTAACTCTTCTTATCTTAGGATCAATTCTATTTACTTGGAAAATAATATAACTAACTTCACATATTGCTAACGAACCTGTGAACATATATCATAAGTACTGAATGTCATAACACCTTGTTAGTCATGCTCGTTATTCATATTTAGCAAATTATGTGTTGTGCTTAACTCATCAAACTACTCATACAGGGTTTGTTATCCTCGTGTTTTTCGTACATCATCGTCATCATAATGTTAGCTGACATAGGTTCGGAGATGGTAAGATCCATCCAAGGGACTAATAAAGGTTTATGGAAGTGTTGAATAAGTTTCGGGAAGGGTTAAGACTAATCAGATCGATGAAAGTAAGTTTCGATGAATGTTTGACAAAACGTCATGGCCCGGAGTGATTTGTGAATCGCAGAGCATGATATGAAAATTGTAGACCATATATGTGAAATGTAGATGAAACTCAAAGTGTGACAACCATTTTAGGGTTTATGGGAAAGGTCTATGACACCACCTATGGTTCGCATGCAGTGTCTACAATTCACAGACCTTGCCGCAGACTTGGTCGGTGCAAACTTATCCAATCTTCTATATAAAAACCCAACTCCACCTTTATTCCATTTCCACTATGTTTATATCTAAATATCTCCTAAGTCTTCTCCAAAAGCTCTATTATGATCCTTAGCCAAGACTTAAGGCAAATCAAGTGACTTCAACATAAGGAATCATGTGGTTGTCGTTAGATCGCTCTTCTCCTTATGGTGTTGAATTGGAATACTCCTTGGAAGTGAAGTAATATCAAATTTGAGTGATTCTTGTGCTTGGAGGTAAGTTCTATCTCTTTCTTGTTGTTCTTAATTTTACAAGTGTTAGAAGGATGATTGTTGAAAAATCATATAGAATAAGTTTTTTTGCATATTAAACCGTGCTTGTTGTGTTGTTGGGATACTTGTATTGGGTTGTGGGTGTGATATGAATTTGCTGGATTGTTGATAATGTTTTGGAGGTTAAGGATAATAATTGAAAGGATTGGATTATGTTGGTTTATACATAAGTCTCCATGTATAAGATGATGTGAATTTCTTGAACTCTAGGTGTTCGACGAAATGTCTAAATGGGTTTTATTATGTGTTATGAATCCGTCGTTAATAAAAATCTTTTATTGATGTAGATAATCAAAAGTACTGCATATGAGGACTCATGGGATACGTATAGCTAAAGTGACAAGGTATGTATGGCTTATTCCTTCTTTTTTGGCATGATCTGGTTTAGAATGAAAAGGAAACAAAATGTCTTTCAAAAATGATCTTATTCTTGAAAACATAAGTTGCCGAGTCTTTCCATTCCATTAGGGTATATGACTCTTATTTGTCTCTTGTCAGGAGTATTTTCCGCACTTGATAGTATCTCTGATTGTATGATGTGTTATGGTTCTTATTGGTTTCTTGTGAGTCCTTTCATGCATCATATATATAAATATATACATATATATAAGTTTTTAAAGGAAATCATACATGTTACATGCCCTCAACGACAGTTCAAAGTTATAGGTTGATCTTTCTTGACTCTTTTACATTGATGTTTAAATTATGCTCTTACTGCCTTACATATTTAGTATATCTTTCATACTGACATCCATTTTTTTAGGGGATGCTGTATTTCATACCCACATGTCCAGGTACACAATTGACGACCCCCATCAATAGGCACTCTGCTTATTTCGGAGGTGCTAGTCTGAGTTAGTGTGGTTTATGTACATGTATGGGTATGGCTGGGCCCTATCCCGACCTTCTGTTCTATTGTGTTACTCATATAGTCTTGTATACTTAGGTATGTATGGGTATGGCTGGGCCCTATCCCGACCTTCTGGGCCTTGCCAACCTTTTTTCTGGTCTGTTGATGTTTATTGTGGCCTTTTCGGCCTTGTATATATACATGTATGGTTGTCTATCATCCTTTACATATTGATTTATACAAATGATCTTAAGAATGTCCTTATGAGGCCTTGTCGGCACAAACAGTCATATGTTCAAGTTATGTTTCACAAGTGGTATGCTCGAGCCATTAAGGCACCGGCTGCCGGCCATACCCCCCCAAAGTTGCGGTGTGACAAACTTGGTATTAGAGTATGTCTGTCCTAGTGAGTCTATAATTCATGTCTAGTAGAATCTTGTTTATAGGTGTGTTGTGCACCACACTTATAAACAGAAGGCTACAGGACATTTAGGATGATGGTTACATTCCTTCTTGATCTAGAATCGTGTGATAGAGCTGAGTTGTAAGAGTTCTCTCTGTAACCCTTATCGTGTTTATTATTACAATAATGTCTTCTTCTAGCAGGAATATTGCAAATGAGTTTAGAGGGGATGGTAGTAGTACGCCCTCTATTGAGATAAATCTATTAGATGATATGAGTGAGTTGTCTTTCCAAGTATCTTCGACTCCAATAGTACTAGAGGAGCTAAGGGAAGCTCTCGTACCATCAGTTCTATCACCGACTGCGTTTGGTGAGGTTGTATGGAGAACGGAGCAGGTATTGACTCAGTTTATTGTCTTGCAGATATGACATCATCCTAGAGCATCTGATAGAGATAGACTCCTTGAAGGGTCAAAGAGCTTATAACCTAGGAAGTTTATTAGTCAGGGACTCCCGATGTGTATCGGATTTGATCCAGCTGAGGGTAATGAGTGGGCTAAAAGGGCCAGAATAGTTAGTAACTACAGAGGACAACGAAGTAGTGATGAGTGGTAGTGGTATGGTTAGTAGGCTAGACCTTTACGATAGATTATGTATGATCAGAGTTCTCGGGTAAGTCCAAGACAGGGTTCATAGACATCAGTATCTCAAGGTCAGAGTGGTACAAGTCGAGTGAGAACACCCCGACCACTTTGTAGTTAGCGTGGTCAAATGAATGTCGGACTTTGTTGCAAAGGTACATGGGTTAGAGTATGAGAGAAGATGGAACCTCGAGCTCTGATGCTGTTTAAGGTTATCTGCTGGATGGAGGTATGCTATTAGTTCTGTTGTCAACATATCTATTTTTGGTAGAGTTAGTCTTGACCTGCTTTATGTTGAAGAGTATTCACCCCATATTAGGAATTGGTTTTATGGTACCACTTGTGAGATAAGATATTCCAACAAGGGTAAGTTATGGATGTAAGTGTAAGAGCCAAAAGGAGCTTCCATCCCAAATGATAGTTAGAACTACGTATATATGTTAGTATATTAAAATGCTATGGATGCCCGCATTTGCCATGATGATGAAGTATGTAACATGTTTTTGCCTTCCGAAAGACTATGTTTGATAAGATCCTGAATCTACGATATTATGTTACCCTGATGGTTGTATGAAATCCCAGTATTTTGTGGAAAAATGGTAAGATGAAGATAAGTTGTAAAATTGAAATGCACAAAGCATCATTAGAAGGTTCAACAATCCATAAGAATCCGTGTGTTTCACGATGAGATTCGTCGATTAGAATGGGGGAATACGCTATAGACTTCGTGGGTCCCCCGTGGGTGTATGGATCATAATAAACTCTTGATGTATTGTATACGAGGTTGAGAAAGGTATCTTGCATATGCATTCCATTTATATCATACATGCATTCATTATGCACTAACTATTTGTGTTTAGGTAATGTGATATGGATTGGTCATTAGAACTTTGGTGAAATAATGATTTACTTGGATTGAATTGATTACATTAGACCGGAATGGTCACTATGATTGAGATTGTCTTTGTGAATACTTGAAAATAATTATTAGGCTGGTTTCTATGAACACTTGGATAAATGGTTGACGTTGTTAAATTCATTTGGTTGCCATGTGGCTTGCTTTCTCGTGTATGGGTTTTGGATTTAAGAATAATAAGTTGAAGTGTTTGATGTCAACTTCTACTGTTGTTGGAAATGTCAGTTGATGCAAGTAAGGAGGGGTGATGCTTGGTAAGTGGGTCGGGTGTTGGTGATATTCGGGTCGGCCTGAAATTAGACACCAAAAATGGGGTTCTTGGGTTCTCGGTTTGGCCGGATAGGGTGGTGTTCGGTGGCTGTTTCGGGTAGTTGTGCTTTGAATTTTTCTGTCTAACCGAGCGACCTTGCCAATGTCAATGCTTCTCTTGATCCATAGATCTAAATCATTTGTTTGATACATCCTGTTAACATTTAGCCATTCAGACCTCATGGTCAATTGTCATACTTGTTCAGGTGTCCCGCTTATATTCATATCATTCCCTTGCTATCAATCTTACTTCTTACCTTAGTCCAGATATTTGTACCAAAATATTTGAGCTACAATCTCTTAGGAAAATAATCTGCTACAACTTATATAAAGTTCAAACTCAACAAAGAGATAATAAAACTTAACTTTAGGAATTTAAACCTAGTCCCTCTAGCACCTTTTACCTACACAAAATAACCCCCACAATCAACCAAGAAGAGAAGAGAAATAGTAGTCTAGGCTTATGATTATCTGAGGGGGGAAATCACGTTGTTCTACTTATGAACCTTGCTTGAATCATCAAGGACAGCAAGAGAAACTTCAGAGAAGCATAAGGAGTCATTTAGGGTTGTAGGAAATGAGAAATGACCTCTAGATCGTGGCTTATCGAAAATATAAGGACTTAATTCTCTACACCGCCTCGAAGTACGGGATGTACATCCTCCAAAACAAACAATCTTTGTCGAATTTTTTGTCAAACATACTTCCGTCGATTCGATAAGTCTTAAACTCTTTCGAAACATACTCAACACCTCCTTAGTCAACCTAAAATCAACATCACCTTGCTAAGCTCGTAGAACCTTCCTTGTAGATGTGCGAGACAAATATTCACATGCTGAAATCTTTTGTAATAACTGCACCTCTCGCATCTCATCAACTTGGTAGGGATCTTTCATTCACTTACTATGAATATGAATGAGCCGACATCTTTCTGGTAATTAGCATTACAGGAATTGTATAAAGCACGGGTTAGATTCGAATTCTTAAGACTCAGCTCTATTGTATGATCTATGAGATGAAAGAACAGAAACCATCTCTAAATGAGCTATAGCCTCCGGTTTATAAGTGTAGTGCACGACACACCCATAAACAAGACTCTACTAGACACGGCTTGCAGACTCCCTAGAAAGACCTACTCTGATACCTAGTTTGTCACACCCCAACTTCGAGGGGGGTGGCCAGCACCCAGCGCCTAAACGGCCTGAGCGTACCACCTGTATATCATAGCATGAACATATAACTGTCTGAGCTGACAAGGCCTCAGAATGACAATCACTAGAGAAAATGAAAATGAAAACCTGAACAAGTGACAGTAAAACCAACATGTGTACATATCTCATAAGCCCGACAAGGCCACAACTAGTCCTAGAAAGTCGACAATACCATAATAGTAGTCCTATCAGACTGACAAGAAGTCCGACTAGGCCATACAAAATGAGAATACACAACCCACTAGTCTACAAGCCTCTAAGAGTCATATGATAGCAATTAGGTCAGGATAAGTCCCCGCCGTACTCATAATCTGTATATAAATGCATACCCAGACCTAGACAGCAACTCCAGAAGAAGGGGAGTGCTCCAACCCAAGGCTGAATAGTGATCCTACTGAAGGGGCTCATCAAATCGTCTGTTTGCACCCGCGATCTTGAATGACAGTGTCCCCCAACAAAAGGGACATCAGTACGAAAGATATACTGAATATGTAAGGCAGGTAAACATGTAAATAAAAGAGGTAATATTAGTGAAAAGGTATAAAATCAACCTAAAACTCAGAAGAATGTCACACAATTGACACAACCATAAATATGCATGTAAGTAAGCCACTCTATAGGGCCATATAATATAATATTCCGCCTCTCTGTGGAAAATCATATCATGTCATATCATACCCAGCCTCGATGAGGACTCGATCATACCCGGCCTTAAGAGGACTCGGTAATGTTAAAACTAACTTCAATGGTGTGCACATATAAGTGTCGTACATGGACTACTATAGCGCGTCGCAGTAAAAAAATAGATACATAAATAAGTGAAATGCTAGACCTCAAAGACACTAAGACCAAAGCCGAAGTGACTTATCATTGTTACCCTCCGACTATCCTTATTGTCGCTACGTTTTTCAACACATCCTTCGGTATGAGTCAATAAATTAAGATATGCATGAGTCAACAAGCTTCTTCATTAGAATGAAACACATGGACATTTCTATCTTTTTAAGAGTAGAGTGCTTTTGGACGAACATGCATTTACATTCGTTTACATATAGATCATTCCAAAAGAAGGAAGAGTTAGCCTTACATACCTTATCGTCAAATCTATTAAAATTATACGGTCCTCGTAAGCTCTATGAACGATTATCTACATTATACGAACGGTTTGTATTAATATTGAATACATAGCTTAAAGAGAAGTTCACTTAGACATTTTATCGAACAACTTGTGAGCGTAACTTTAGAGGGTCGTTTATAGCTCAAATTCTTCACATAACTTCACAACAATCTTTATTACTACTTTCATTCATTCCCATAACTCTGTCCACATCCTCGTAACTTCTTTTAACAGCTCAAACCATATGAAAATAGTCCACAATATGACTTGGCCTTAAGGCTCATAAACACAAAATTCTCCAAGAATTCCTCAAAGAAATCTTAAATCAATACTTTTACAAGCCTAAAAATAAGCTTAAGAAGATAAGACTTACCTCAAATCCACCAAGAACATTTTGATCCTTAACCTACTTCATCACCAAGATATTTTGAAATCGTCGCAACAAGGAAAAAGAGAAGAAAATGATATTCACAGGATTCCCCATGTCGAACATGCATATTTCATCTTTGATTCTTTCTTATAACCCTTGGAGTATACATAGGAATGATTTTGAAACTGTTTAGGGCTTGAAAAATAAAAGAGAAATGACTTTTGGTCGAACAAAATGTTATATATAAAAGCTAGAAAATTCTGCCGACTTAAAGTACGATCGTATTATATGGACCATACATTTTTATACGGTGGTACTTTTCATCTGTAATTTTTCTTCTCTGGCCGTAAAAGTTTTGTATGGACCGTATTTTCCTCCGTATTTATCAAATTGATGCACGATCAGTTGCATTGGAAAGTCAACTCTCTGAAATTGAATTTAGATAGTTTATACACTCCATAATACCTTTTATACTAGGAGATATACTCCCGGTAAGTTGAGAGAAAATCATGTCTCAAAATTTTGCCCGTCTTTCCCCGAGTTTTGACGAACTACATTTCTTTGGTCCGTTTAACCCCAAACTCTTACGAAACATACGTAACAATTGTTTAAACTTGTTTCCATAAAAAATATGTTAGCCTCACCGGACTTTACGTTACTTCACCTACGACGCATACGAGCGTAGAAATACGTGGTGTAATAGTAAGGCTTACCCTTTCAACATTTTGGGATGATCTTAGTGAAACGACATAAAACGAATTGATTCTTAAATGACTTTATCGTTGAACATTAGAGGTGTTCTCATTCTTTACTCTTGAAATGTCTCATGGATCTTACTCTTCTGCATCTTATATTATCTCTAATTATGTGATATTATGTGCTCCTTGTTGACTTCATAACAGTTGATATATGTAACTGCATAATAATAGTCGGAGTGTAACGATCTTATATCACTCTGACCATGTTCATGATGTTATTTTAAGGTCATTCATTCATTATATTATGACATAGAGTCGTGCTATAGTCGGCCGTGTATGGTAATTATATGTGCACACCACTGCAGTTGGGTACGTTATGATGATATTAGTCCATAGCGACTTGATGATGATAGTAATGCCCAGTGTGAGGCCTATATATGTACGTATATGTTTTTAAATGAAAGCATGCATATCATACGCCCTCAGTGGCATTCAGAGTTACAGGTTGTCTCCCTTATCCCTATTTATATTTCCACACTTATTCACGTTTACTTGCCTTATATATTTAGTATATTCTTTTGTACTGACGTCAACTTGTTGGAGTGCTGTATTTCAAGCCCGCAAGTGCGTATATACGGACAGACGTTTCTCCTTAGTAGGTTGCCTAATCCAGCGGTTAGTTTTTATGCTCCATTCTTTTGGAGCTGCTCTAGTGTGTTGGTGGGTTGTGTTATTTATATACATATTCATTTTGGTTATGGCGGAGCCCTGTCCGAACCTTCTATCATACTATGTTACTTCTAGAGGCTTGTAGACATGGGTTTTGTGTACAGTTATTTTGTATGGACTTTCCGACCTTCCTATTGGTCTGTTGATACTTATTATGGCCTTGTCGGCCTTGCTTATATATATCTGTTCATTGTCTTACTTCCCAGGTTGTTGTGTATGGATTCTCATACAACTATCATTCTGAGGCCTTATCAGCCCAAATTCTCACATGTTCAGGTCACATTCTATGAGTGATACGCTCAGGACGTTAAGACACCGGGTGCTAGCCACACACCCCAAGGTTGGGATGTGACAATAATAATATTGAAAATAGTGTTTTAAAACATAAGTGCGAAAATAGTCTGAAAACGTGATAGTGTAACCTGCAAGGTTGAACATAACTAAATACCCAACTAGACATGATTGACTAGTCTATGGAACCTCTGACATGAGTTTGAAATACTAAGCTATTGCTGGGACAAGGCCCCCAGCATACCTGACCATCTAACATAACATGACTATTGAAAATAAATACAATTCCCAAAAAAACGAGGCTTATCAATTAGCTGATATGATGAAGTCCTAACGAACAGATCTGTCATCCTGTAAATTAATGCATGCATCGTGAAATGCAGGCCCCGGGCATGTCACACCCCAACCTTTGGGGGGGGGGGGGGGGGGGGCAGCACCCAGTGCCTGAAAAACCCGAGTGTACCACCTATATATCATGAAATGTACATATAACCATCTGGGCCAACAAAGCCTCAAAAAGACAATCATAAGGAAAAGCTGGATATGACAACCTATAATAATGGGCAGCTACCAACATATATGTATACAACAAGGCCAGCAAGGCCATAATGAAAGTACTAATATCTGACAAAGAGGCCGATAAGGTCGTACAAAAAAATATACAACGACCACTAGTCTACAAGCCTAAGAGTTAACATGTCATCAGGTCGATAAAGGGCCCCGCCATACTAAAAATAACTATAAACATAAGTAACATAGCCTACCAACTCTATAAAGCAACTCCGATAAAGTGGAGTGTGGCGACCAATAGCTAAATCAAATAGCCTACTGTCGAGGTGCGTCGATTTGTCTACCTGCACCTGCGGGCATGAAACACAGTGCCTCAGCGAAAGGGACGTCAGTATGAAAGAATGTACTAAATATGTAAGGCATGATAAAACGTAAATATAGATATCAGTATGCAATTGAAACCAAATAAACAACCTATAACTCAGATGTGTCACTGTGGACCATAATGTACATAAATGAAACATAATCGCATTTATAACGCCGTAGGCCTCTGTGGATAATATTCTCCATATAGTATGTCACGTATATAATTCCATAGGCCTCTGTAGGCAATATCATCAATATTATAACCAACTCATCAAGTGGTACCATACCTGTATGGATTGTGTATATCGTTAGGCCTCTATGGGCAATATAAGATTCAACGGGTTTCATTGAAGTTGAAATTTATCTAATGACTTGAACATGGTTTCTAAACCTATTAATGACTTGGCGTACCCCTATTAACGGGATGTTGAACATAATTCATTCCATGATTTGAGATTCGACTTCCATGACATGATTCGTGATTCGGTTAATATGGCATGACCTATATTTATTTGTGTTTAGGCATGTATGGGCAAGATGTGCTAGTCTAGAGGATGATTAGCCGTTATGGATCCTAACGAATTGTTGTGTCAGTCCAGAGGACGATTGACTTTCGAGGCGTGTAGCCCCGTGCATTTATTACTGTGCTAGTCCAGAGGATGATTAGCCTCTGTGGGAAAATAGCCTCGGTGTATCTATTATTGTACTAGTCCAGAGGACGATTAGCCTCTGCGAGATAAAGCCTCGGTGTATCAAATTGTTGTTCGCTCGTGAGTTGGCATGTGTTGATTTGTTGGTTGTATGTGAGTGGCTTGTTGATGAGTCTTAGTTCATGATTGAAAAGACTTAACATGATGAACGATATAGTAAGTTGAAATTGATATATTTCTATGTTATTGGCTTTTACTGGTGATTTTACTAAGGTTATAATCTTACTCCATCTTTGGGATATCGAATTGTGTTAAAATAACTTAAGGTAATGAGAACGACTTAAGGATTCAAAGTGATATCTTCATCATTGACCTTTACTGGTTGTTCATGATATGTTATCATTTGTTTTGAATTGTTCCTCAATATTTTCTTTAATTACACTTATTACTTATATATTTTTTTTATATTAACTATTGTCCCGGAGACACTCACTAAGTATCCAGTACTCAAGCATACCATTGTTGTTTTTTATGATATGTTAGTTGAAGAAGAGCAGGTTCGTGATATGCATACGGAGTATGAAAACTTGTTGTTTTTCAGACTTATTGGTGAGCCCACACTCTTGTTCGTGGGACACCCCATCTATCTAGTTTTATTGTTTTAGTTTCTGGGCTGCATCACAAAGTTAGACTAATATTTATATCTCTTAGAATCTCCATAGATATTTGTCAGATTTGTGGGTAGATGTGGAAAGTCTTGTATAACATATTGGGTGTTTCCATGTTTTACTACTGGTTATTTATATTAGACTTCCGCATATTACTTTTATAAGTGTGCTCATGATTTCATTTAGCTATTTATGACTTGTATAAATTAATAATGAAATATTATCAAAAGAGATTAGTATCGGATGTTTGTTGCATCCAAGGTGGGTTTTGAGGTGTGACAAGATTCGTATCAGTCCCTAGGTTTAGATGTGTCCTGGGATTTGTCTATGTATGTGGAGCTATGTCTAGTGGAGTCTTCCTCGTGCAGCCTGATGACTTGCATGATCGAAAGACTACTAGGACATTTATAGGTGTTTCTTATTCTTCTTGATTCTACTAGAGATTGAACTTCTTTTTAGGATCGATCCGACGTGTTCGTTACTTGTGCCTCATGGGGATGATTTTAACTCGTGTTGTAGTTTCTAACCTAGTGAACAATGGTGCTATGTGATGCACATTAGTTATGATTTAAAAAATCGATGGATGGTGCAAAGTCTCTTGGGATTCAATAGTAGGTGTATCTATACGGTGATTGTAAGATATTGTTTTTGATCTTTTGAGACACATATAAGAATGGCATTAGTTCTAATTCCAGGGAAAACTCTACCGGAATATTATTAGGCCCAAGGAAAATTGTTAAGATGGATAGAGTTTTCAACGCGATGGACATAACCTCTGCTAAGAAAGGGAGATGTATTAGCCAAAATATGATATAGCGATGGATGGAAGTATCTTTTTGAGTGCCATTGATTTGTTAGGTGAAGAGTGGGATAGATATGTCCTTAGGTTTTGATAAAGAAGTAATGTGATTTGGAAATATTTCGTATTAGTAAGTACAAAAAAGCCTATGTGAGAGTTATATTCCTTCCTTGTTGTTGTATGTTGCAATAGCTACCTTTTTGAAAATATATTATATTTATCAAATGAGAACCATAGAATTATTAGTAGTGAGCTTCTCAAAATTTCTATATTTTAGACTGTCAAGAACTTTACGCAATATGATACTTTGAGCCTTGCTGAAACAGGAGATAAGTGGTGGTGGTTACCTACATTAAATTATTTAGTTATTTAAGGTGTGGTTAGAATTTTCTTATGCTATAGCTAGTATTTTATTTTAAAAAATTGGGGTTGTAAAGAAGTTACGAGACTTGGAGTTTATTAGAAACTAGGGCGAAATATTATGATAGTTCGTCATTATAGCGTTGATCATAAAGAATATCAAGTATAAGGTTATACTTCTAAAATTCGGGAAAAGGGACTATAATTTATTTTGACCTTTGAATTGAATTTGGGGGATGATATATAATGAAAGAATAAGAAATAACGAGACCATGAAAATAGGTGTGCTTTTAGGCTACATCCTTTGAGCTTTTGTTCTTGTTTCTTTTGTTTGTTCTCATGCGGTGTTTAAAGTTTGAGATTGAAGGTTTGAGCTTTGATATATATGTGTAAATAAATTTGTTGGTGTGACTATATTAGAGTATTTCCGGATTGTGCTATGATGTTACGGTGCTCTCTATGGTTTTAAGTAGAAGGATCTATAGGTTATTATGGCTTTGAGACATACTTAAGATGTGATATGTTTAGAGTACTGAAGATTCAGATGAAAGGAAATTTGAAGGTATCTTGTAGTGAATTAAGAAATATCGTACATTGAGGCTATATTCTTATTGGGTTAAAAGATCTATGATATTTTGATGTCTAGTGGAAGAACTACATTTTAGGCTTGAAACTCAAAAAACAACCGCTTATGGAAGAATGATTTAAGAAGATGGAGTTTGATTTAGGCTTTAAATTGTTATACAAAGAATTCTAATTTGAGGCTATAGTTAGATGGACCTGTGTGGTTTGGATAGGTTACTTTTTTCATGGACTCTCAATAGACTAATGTTTCTTTTATTGTACTCTAATGGTTGTAATTTTATCTAGCCCAAAAAGGGATTTGTGTTGCTACTTAAGTTGGTACCAATTATTAGGTTGAAAGTTTAAGTAATAACCTTGGTGGAAGAATGATATTATGAGAATGGTGATAACTAGATTTTATTTAGTAGGTTTGATATAGAAAATACAAGAACTCAAGTCAATAATCGACGAAACATGTGAAGGTGTGAGTATGATATATGTGAGTCTTTAGATGATTAAGTGAATGAAGGCTAAGGCATTAGATAATGATGAAACCTAAGTTACAAAAGTTTCAAAGAGGTTGATGGTTGCAAAGTAGGGGAGATACCTCAGGAAAATTCTGAAAGTTATACGATTTAAAGGTCTATGATATGTGGAATATAGTATTACGCTACCTATGTAGGGCTGAGATAAAATTAAGGATGGTGTGAGAGATTGTATAGTAATAAGAGTGAAGGGATATTATGTTAGACAAAGTTAAGGTTTGAATGAGCTACTTCAGATTAAGAAATGGGAATATATAAGTAGTTGATACTCCCTCTTATTGGCAACTATTGGTATGCTTGTTCTTTCCAAATTTAATGAAAATAGGAAGTAGGGTAAGTTAGGCTTGAATCGTGTGTTGTTGAGTTAGCCTCATTGTCGGAGTATATTGTCTAGATTGATATATTGTGTGCCTCCTTATCCAAAGCATATACGTGTTAAACCTTTTGGTTATCCAACTCTTGGAAAAGTGAGCTAAAAGAAGAAACCACCCTTACTTCATGTTGAGACTTGAGTGTTCTAGTTGTTGGAATTCCTCTGAGGACTATGTTGTTCTTATCTAGGTGTTAGTTATGTCTTCATCTTTCCGAGATCATTTAGTACAAAGGAAACTCGACTTCATGATTTGGCTCGTAAGGAGGTGGCTAAAGTCTGAGATGTTGTGGTCATAAGTATTCTAACTAGTTGTTCTCTTGAGGCGTATTCATTGATCGATTCGAGTTTGAATCTTTCTTATGTGACTCTGTACTTTAACATTTATTTTGGGGTGGAACCCGAACAATTGTTAAAAACCCTTCATCTGTGAATACCCCTACTAGTGTTCCCGTTACTCCTTCTAGAGCCTATAAAGATTGTGTAGTTGTAGTTAAGGGCCATGAGACTACTGTTGATCTGCTTGAAGTAGAAATTGTGGACTTGGAGGTGATTGTGGGGATAGAATGACTTTCCAAGTGTTATGAAACTCTGGATTGTCAGTCAAAATGATTTAGGCTTGAACTTCTCGATGGACCTGTTAGAGATCGGAAGAGTGATGTCTTTAATCCTTAAGGTAGACTTATTTCGTATCTTAAGGCTCACAAAATGAACTCAAAGAGGTATGGTTACCATCTAGTTGCCGTTAGTGACACTCATGTCATAATACCCTCATTTATTCCCTATTGTAGGTATGTCTTGAGCCTTCCGGTTATTGAATTCTTGCGAGATATAGACTAGAGGTATGAATCCCTCATTTTTATGTTTAGGCTTGAATAATCTAGTTGTGGAAACTCCTGAGATGACCATGTCGTATGGTTGGGAAGTTAGTTGTTGTGTGGTCTTTAGGGATAGCTCTCTATGCCAATGGACTCTAGGAATTCTGAAAATTTTGAGGTTTAGTGAAAAATCTTAAGCCATGACTTTCATTCGGGGACGAATGATCCTGAGAGGGGGATAATGTAACACTCCGTAAATTCGAGTCAGGTTTGAATCCATTAAATAGGCATAAAGCCCATAGATGTTCACTCTCTAATTATGGATAAAGTAATTTTCTACTCAAAGGTTATGTTTGGAAGTGTTATGAGTGTTTGGAAGTGGAGTTGAATGAGTTGGAAAATAATTAGAATGATTGGGGTGAAATTAGTAGCGAGCGTCGCAGCAATCAAAATGTTGACCGCTGCGACGGTATAAATAAATTCCTTAGGCAGCGGCGACCAAAAATTGACTGCTACGGTGGACGACGCTAAAGCAAATATATTAAGTACGAAAATTAGGGATTTTAAGAATCATTCCACACTTCCTTTATAGACTTTGAGAGGGAAAACCAACCCAAAACCCTAGCACAAAGTTTCTTTCTCTCATCCTACCACATTAAGGTAAGATCATTCCAATGATTCTTAATCAGTTTTAGCATTAATTTCATGATTCTTAACATGATTAAACCTTGGAAATTCATAGATTCTTGCTTGAGTCTTCATCTTGGACAAGAAATCCTAGAATCCAAACTCCAGATTTGGATATCGAAAGGTAAGACATTCATCCTACACTCAAATATAGTTATGTAATTAGTATTTGGAGCCATAAGTTATTGAATTATAGTTTGAAAAAATATGATGGTTTGATAGAAAAGCATGAACAATTATATGTTTGGGTTGTTGATTGTTGACTTAGTGTTGTTGTTATCTTATGGGTAACAAAGAAGGATGTTAGTTGTATCATCGTGAAATTGTAAAATCATCTAGAAACAAGGGGATGAGTGGTTGGGTGTATAAACTCCATTGATGAGAGCTTATAGAGCTTTATGCCCATCAAGTGTTTGATAAAATGCCTAGATGACCAAATGATGAGCATTATTACTAATATTGAATCCATTTTACTTATATTAACATAGATTAAAGTCGAAAAGGGTGACGAACATTGTAGTGCGCTTAAAAGAGCGGGATTTAAGGTATGTCTTTTTTTTTAAATCTCTTTTGACTATAAAGATGATTTGTATGTCTTGTTTCGAACATACTCTCCAACATTTAAAATGGTTTCTTTGGGAATGTTTCATGTGCGTGAGGGACAAGCCCTAATGGAACCTTAGGTGTATCATACTATATATATGTATTCGTGACTTTTTGTATCAAAGGATTATTAAAAATGATTTATAAAGCTTTGGAATTTGAACATAATTTACCCCTAGAAGAGAAGTTTTAAACCTAATTTCGGAAGCTTTGATGTTTCATGTGTTTTTCCCTATGAACGGGTTTCATTGAAGTTGAAATTTAACTAATGACTTGAACAATGTTTCTAAACCTATTAATGACTTGACGTACCCCTATTAACGGGATGTTGAACATAATTCATTCCATGATTTAAGATTCGACTTTCATGCCATGATTCGTGATTCGATTACTATGACATGACCTATATTTGTTTGTGTTTGGGCATGTATGGGCAAGCTGTGCTAGTCCAGAGGATGATTAGCCGTTATGGATCCTAACGAATTGTTGTGTCAGTCCAGAGGATGATTGACTTTCGAGGCGTGTAGCCCGGTGCATTTATTATTGTGCTAGTCCAGAGGATGATTAGCCTCTGTGGGAAAATAGCCCCGGTGTATCTATTATTGTACTAGTCTAGAGGACGATTAGCCTCCGCGAGATAAAGCCTCGGTGTATTGAATTGTTGTTCGCTCGTGAGTTGGCATGTGTTGATTTGTTGGTTGTATGTGAGTGGCTTGTTGATGAGTCTTAGTTCATGATTGAAAAGACTTAACATGATGAACGATATAGTAAGTTGAAATTGATATATTTCTATGTTATTGGCTTTTACTGGTGATTTTACTAAGGTTATAATCTTACTCCATCTTTGGGATATCAAATTGTGTTAAAATAACTTAAGGTAATGAGAACGACTTTAAGGATTCAAAGTGATATCTTCATCATTGACCTTTACTGGTTGTTCATGAGATGTTATCATTTGTTTTGAATTGTTCCTCAATATTGTCTTTAATTACACTTATTACTTATATATTTTTTTATATTAACTATTGTTTCGTAGACACTCACTAAGTATCCAGTACTCAAGCATACCATTGTTGTTTTTTATAGTATGTTAGTTGAAGAAGAGCAGGTTCGTGGTATGCATACGGAGTATGAAAACTTGCTACTTTTCAGACTTATTGGTGAGCCCACACTCTTGTTCGTGGGACACCCCATCTATCTAGTTTTATTGTTTTAGTTTCTGGGCTGCGTCTCAAAGTTAGACTATTGTTGATGTCTCTTAGAATCTCCATAGATATTTGTCAGATTTGTGGGTAGATGTGGAAAGTCTTGTATAACTTATTGGGTGTTTGCCACGTTTTACTTCTAGTTATTTATATTAGACTTCCGCATATTACTTTTATAAGTGTGTTCATGATTTCATTTAGCTATTTATGACTTGTATAAATTAATAATGAAATATTATCAAAAGAGATTAGACATTTATTGACACTCCGCCCCTCATCGGACGATCTCTTGCAATATGTCCGGAATAACCAGAAGCATAGCACATGTCTACTCCTCGACGGCACTACCCTAGATGGCCTTGCCACATTGATCACATCAAGGCAAATGCGGTCTCATCTAATTAGAATCCCTCTATACTGCGGGCCTCACGCCCGTGAATTCTGACCCTAACCAAAATAAGTCGACCAATCACGATGGTGGCCCTGATACTATAGTGGTGCACTGGTTGTATGATAGATGGGCGCCTAGGAAACTACGGCCTGAACCCACCTCTGAACTCTCCTGCATTACTTGTAGATGGGGCCCTCTTATCCTGGCCCCTATCAATCTCTCGATCAGCTCGCTGATGTCTCTTACGATCCTCCAAATTTTCTTCATAAGCCTAGATGCGAGCAGTATCCATACTCGAATTCAGAGAAGTTGTAGTACACTCATTAACCAAGTGCGGCCCCAAGCCATTTACAAATCGATACACCTGATCACAAATCTCAGCTACAATCGTAGGAGCATATCTGACCAATGAGATAAACTGCAGACTATATTCTCGCACACTTATATTACCCTGCTCAAGACGTAGAAACCTATCTTGCCTGGCCCGTCGGAGCTCAACCGGCAAATAATGCTATAAGAAGGCTTCAGAAAACTCTTTCCATATTGTTGGTGAGGCATGGGGCCCTCGAGACTGCTCCCAGTTCTCGTACCATGTCACAGCGACATCCCACAATCTATATGACTAACTCTACTGAAACAGTATCAGTGGCATGCATTACCCATAAAGTCTACGGCATCTAATTCAGAAAGTTCTACGGGTCTGCATTTGGATCTGATACCGTGAATACTAGGGGACCCAGGTTGATAAAGTCCCAGACTCACACTAATTGCTCTATCAGAAGGACCGGAAGCTTGACGTTGGGCCTAGGAGGCCACCAATCGAGTCAATAAATGCACAGTGCTCCACATGTCAAGATCTTGTTCAAGAGCAACCTGGGAAGGAACTAGAGGTACATCAACTCTCCTCTACTCCTCAGGAGGCGGTGGTGCTCTGGAAGCCTGGGAGAAGGCCTCATCCGAAGGCTCATGCTAGCCTGTAGTAGCGAGTGGCACCTAACAGGTGCCTTCCCCCGCAACATCTAACCTCCTGATAGTCGCATGTCGTCTAGTCATAGGCATTGTTGAAAGTGTAAACAAATGAGGATTAGAAGTTGAACACTAACGACTCAGTTCTATCGCGCAATCTAGATCAAGAAAGAAAATGACCATCCTAAACTCCTTGTAGCCTCCTTCTTATAAATATGGTGCACAACACACTCATAAACAAGATTCTACTAGACACGGCTTGCAGACTCCCTAGGACAAACCTACTCTGATACAAAGTTTGTCACACCCCAACTTTGAGGGGTGTGGCCACTACTCGACGCCTGAACGGCTCAAGCGTACCATATGTATATCATGACATGTACATATAAATGTTTGGGCCGACAAGGCCTTAGAAAGACAATAATAAGGAAAAGTTAGATATGACAACCTGTAATAATGGGTAGCTACCAACATATATGTATAGAACAGGGCCGGCAAGGCCATAACGAAAGTACTAACAGCTGACAAAAAGGCCGACAAGGCCGTATAAAAAAATACACAATAACCACTACTCTACAAGCCTCTAAGAGTACTACAACATGTCATCAGGTCGATAAAGGGCCCCGCCATACCCAAAATAACTATTAACATAAGTAACATAGCCTACCAACTCTATAAAGAAACTCCGAGAAAGTGGAGTGCAACGACCAACAGCTAAATCAGATAGCCTATTGTCGAGGTGCGTCTATCTGTCTATCTACACCTGCGGGCATGAAACACAGTGCCTCAGCGAAGGGGACATCAGTATGAAAGAATGTACTGAATATGTAAGGCATGATAAAACATAAATATAGATATCAGTATGCAATTGAAGCCAAAATAAACAACCTACTTAGATGTGTCACTGTGGACCATAATGTACATAAATGAAACATAATCGCGTTTATAATGTTGTAGGCCTCCGTGGGCAATATTCTCCATATAGTATGTCATGTATATAATGCCATAAGCCTCTGTAGGAAATATCATCAATACTATAACCAGCTCATCAGTGGTACCATACCTTCTTGGGATACTCAAGTTAAGCGACAACACAACTTGACGTAAAACTACGATGTGTAATAGGGAAATAGGGACGTAAGTATACTAGAATTGTATTAGTATGTAAAGAACCTGAATGAAAGAATAGTAAGTGGAGTGCTCGGGGAATAGGCAACCCCAATCAATAACATGAAACATGAGGCGATTACTAAAACTAAAAATGTAAGCTGAAGTTGAACTTGAACATGAATATAATCAGGCATGAGTACAATAACATGAGTAAATCATTTTTTAAAATATATATATCTGTGGGAGAGCCTTAGTATAACGGACAGCATGAAAGCACCACATGTGCACATGGAGTCTGGTTTCTATCTTGGATAGCAAAGCAATCACATACCTTGCCAGGGTATGAGACTAGAACACGACATGAATGGATTCAATCAATAAGCATGAAGGAATCATCCTAGGCGTAGCAATTCTTATCCTACGTTGGCATACATAGTTTCATATGTTTAAACCTTCTCGGTAAATCTATGCTACTCCCAAAAATATGAACATGAACATAATTGGCATCTGCGCCATGATTTTCAAAACATGATTCATAATATAGTTTATAACATGTATACATAACATAGGTTTACATAAAAATCTGTAGAAATATATGTATTTACTTCCTGAAACATGAAAACATGTGAGAGTCCATAGTATGAAACAATCTGAGTTCATAATTGGTATATGAGAACTCGTCGAAAAGATAACACGAAAACACATGAATTATGGACAGGTTCATAGAAATCATAATGATATATATGAATACCACTACCTAAAACATGATTGAGTTTAATAATACATATATATAATTAAATGACTTGTATCTGAGGTCCATCATGAACTGAGACATGATTCTCTAACTCTGAGGAGAAATAGAGTTTCATGAATTAATGTGGCATGGGGAATAATAGTGATGTTCACACATGTGGATAGAAACCCTACATACTTGTAAACACTAACAAGTTTGCTTCTCTGACGAAAAATACCCAAAAGCCTGGTTGAATCACTTGAGAAGGATTATCTTAGAAATCCTATATTATCATTTAAGAATCATGTATTTAGTGCTAGGATTGATTAGGAATCATAGAGATGTTCTTTCTTTGATATGGGGGTTTGACAGAGAAAAATCATCCTTGAAGGGTTTTCTACAAAGTTAGAATGTCTGACAAATGAAATTTCGAGTTAAGTGTTGAATTTATAAGAGGGGGCTTTGGGACTGCTTGGCTCACTGAGCGAGCTCGAAAGCACGGAGTGACCTCGCTCAACGAGCTCTATAGCAAGGTTATATCTTGCTTTGAGATTCGCTCAGCAATCTCACCCGTCCTAAACATACTTAGAAAATGTTTTGAATTCTTTTCCTTTGGGTCACTACACCTTGCTAAGCGAGGTCTACACCAAAATCATGTCTCTCCGGAGCTCCTATGCCCATTTTTACACTTGGTCAACATTTTACGTCTTTCAACTTTTGCACACCTTTTCTCACTAAGCGAGGGCTATAGCAAGCCTTACATTCGCTTTGGGGCTCGCTTAGCGAGCTCCTATGGCTCTATAACACTTATACAAATGGTGCTATTTTGATTCCATGGTTCTAAACTTTAGTTCGGAAGTACGGAATGTTATACAAGACCAATCCATGAAGCATCACAATACACTGTAAAGCTCTCTCCCTCTACGGGTACGGCCAAAATAGGAGCGATAGTCAATATAATCTTAAGCTTTTGGAAGCTTGCCTCACACTCATCAGACCACTGGAAAACCACCTCATTTTGTGTGAACTTAGTCAATGGTGATAGACACAATAGATGTAAAACCCTTAAGAAAATGCAAATAGTACCCGGCCATGCAAATGAAACTCTGAATCTCATTCACCGAACCAGATCTAGCCTAATCTAGAACCACATCAATCTTCTTAGAATCTACCATAATACCATCCTTGGACACTATATCCCCCGAGAATGCCATTGAACTAAGCCACACTTCAAAAACATGGCATAACATTACTTTTCCTTCAAAACTCCAAGCATAATCCTCAAATGATGCACGTGCTCCTCTCTTATGAAAGTAGACCAAAATGTCATCGATGAATGCAATGACAAAGGAATCTAAGTATGGTTTGAACAACCCATTCAATCAGGTCCATGAAAGCTGTTGGGGTATTGGTCAACCCAAATGGCATCACTTGAAACTCAAAATGGTCATAACACATCCAGACAGCAGTCCTTGGGATATCCTCTGCCCTAATCTTTAACTGATGATAACTGGATTTTAAATCAATCTTAGAAAAGTTTGAAGCACACTGAATATGATCAAACAAGTCCTCAATGTGAGGTATCAGATACTTATTCCTAATGGTCACGTTGTTCAACTATCGATAGTCGATACACATACGCATAGACCTATCCTTCTTCTAAACAAAAAGAACTTGAGCACCCTAAAGGGAAACACTAGGTCTAATGAACTACTCAATAAATCATGTAATTGCTCCTTTAACTTGGCTGATGTTGTGCGATATGCGGAATAGAAATGCGTTGAGTACCTAACTCCAAGTTAATACAAAAATCAATATCACAGTCTCCGCACGGACTCAAGGGTAGGAGTCTCCACACTAGTATCCTAAATATGCGCTAAATAAGCCAAACATCCTTTTTTCTACTAACCAATGAGCCCTAAAATTATATCACTTTCTTCAGAGTGTGATTAGTAGCACCTAACCACTACTCTAGGAATCCCCAACATAGCTAACATGATAGTCTTGGCGTAACAATTAATAATCATGTGATACCGAGATAACCAATCTATTCTAAGTATAGCGTCAAAATCTACCATATATAAGACCTTCAAATCCTCTTGAGTATCATCTTCCATCAAGGTGACTACACACGATCGATATACTTGCTCTACCGCTATAGAATCCCCAACAACATTAGAAATATGTAAAGGCAAAGCAAGCGACTCACATAGCATATCCAGACTCAAAGCAAAGTATGTAGACACATAAGAATAAGTAGAGCATGGGTCAAATAACACTATTGTTGACCTATGACAAACCAGAATAATACTTGTGATGACGGCATCCAAATTCTCTACATATGGCCTACCCAGAATAACATAATAATGGGCACAACCACCCTTAGCCTGAGTACATGCTCACCATAGCAATTATGTTTTATCAAGTAGTTTAAACTTCAGATGTTGTAACGAATTGTCCCAAAAATAGGAAGTTTACCAGTCTTAGGGACACAGTAACAACCCATCACAACTTAGCTCCAAAAATGGGTATCAAGTTGCAACCAGTAACAAAAGGGGGAGCAGTATATTTCAACCTCTCAGGTGCAATAGCAGCCTTAGAAAGACAATAGAAATGAACCCAAATGTCCAAAAAAGCCATTCTTCAAAAACATTGAGCATAATATTTGGCTCAAAACATAGTGGTATTTCAAAGGTGGTAACACACTCTCAAGAACTCAATAGCACATATCAGATATGCAGCAATACTCCAATGCATAAGTGCAACAAGAACATACTCTATGAGATCAACAGCTCTGCTCCTTTAAAACAAGGAGCTTGAAATGTGTGCAACTTCAACCCTCAAGTATAGAACTTGCTCCAACATGTATATGATCATTGGAGGTTGGGATTTGGAACCCCCCCCCCCCCCCCCCAAGTTATGCAAAGAAAGAGGGGTGAAGGATGAATATCAAGAATTACACATCTTCGACAAATAATCAACTTAAAGGAATAGTTAGTCGTCAATCATTTGAAATAGTTATCAAGAAGCCAAGACATCAAACAACCCAATGCTTTAAGAGAAAGTGAATTTAGAGACTGATCATAACCAAGCTAAAACCTCAAAGTTGAAAGATAAGAAAGCAAAGGGGGCTACCACCATCCATTTCCAATGCCTCAACAAGATCAAAAAATTATAGAACCTTAGGTATGACAGGCTATCGGAGGAGGCTAAACCAAACCCAAAGCTTGCCTTGGCTTACGGCCGGCAAAGCAATATATGAAACAAAGATTCAAGTAATGAAACCATCTAAGGGAAAAACTTAAACATGCTGAAATTATGCTTCATATAGAACACTCTTGATCAATGAACACTCAGGAAAACAGTGTTAGAACTAGGGTTTAGAAACAGATTTTAGAGATAGCAAATAGACTCCCAGATGCACAGAACATGTTATTAGTTCAATTAAGGAAAGGAAGGCATGGGAATGAGTGTAAAGCAGCCAAGAAATAGTTTCAAATAATATAAAAGGATGGACTATCCTAAATGGCAGTAGGAATTCAAGTGTAGAAACATAAAGGGTGTGAACAAGAATTGACATCTTTAATCAAACTCAAACCAGTGAAACTTTTAGCTAAACAAAATAGCTCTACTAATTGGAGGATATTATTAGCAAATTAATAACTTCAAATTGAAATGACAATACAAGACTTTTAGCTTTAAAAAGAACTTGAAGCTATGGGTTTCAACCAAACAGAAGCAACTTAAACTGTCTAAACATATTTCCAGACAGCTTGCTCTTTAGCTAAATATTTATTTGTAATAGCTTATCAAATGCCAGGCTTTCTAAGAGGGTGAAGCTCACTGGTTCACCGAGAAAACAATCATACAACATTTTCCACACAAGTGCAATAACATACACTATTTAAGTCTACTTTCTCCAAGAAACAACCAAAGAAAATTAATATCCGCAATGAGGGGTTTTAAAAGTGGCAGTAACTAAACATATCAACATTCAACCACCACATCTTCTTTCTAGGAGCTAACTCCTTAACATAATAACAAAGGAAAACCATTCATCCATTCCACATAATATTTTTTATATATATACACGATGCTCAGTAATAAGAGAAGACAAGAACTTATCAATATTTAAACAGATCCTTAAAAGTACAACAAGACTATGAACATATTACCCACACCTAACCCAGGAAACTTTTAACTATAATAACTAAAGTAATGTTCAGAATCACACCAGTTGTTTTAACATGTTATATTTGGACATGAATCTGTTATTCTAATGAACAGTGAACAAAACCAGACCACAGGACAATTACTTGAATTAGTAGAAGGAAATATTGGCATCTAGTTGTGTTTCTAGTCAACTTGATGCTCTCAAACCATGTTTTCAAACAAAAAAGTAAAGAGAAGGACTAATGACATATAGGACACCCCACTACCTATATAAAACAAGCAAGGATCAAGGATATGATTTTAATCAACAAGTGTGAACTATGAATCCATATCAAGGTCATCAGATACTTGAGCACATTTTGAAGGTAAATCTTAAAGAGTGTTGATACCTAAAGCAGCCTCTAGTTCCACTAGTACAACTTAAACCATCAAGGCTAAAACTAATGCATACCAATAGCTACAAACAACATTCATATTAACTTAATCATATATTACTTTGTAACTGATTTCTCCCCTTAACATCAACCTACGATAATCATAACTGAAACTAAATCATATTTATCAGTTAATCAGAACAACATTTAGATTAATTCTAGAGCATTATTAATCCTCAAACTAAACAGTTTTAACTATATATTACTCCAGAAACTATAATGAGCTCACGAAATATGAAATAATCACACAGTTTATATTAAAGCAGAACAGAGATAACCGGAATTAAAGGAGTTTGAACGTCACCTTTTGTCGATGCAGCGACGGGGTGATGAGAGTCGTTCAATCAACCTTTCACCCAAAATGGATTCTGATAAGCGGAAATAAGACCAAAAATTAACATAGAACCAGAACTTCCTCGAAACTCAAAAGGCTTAGCCGAGTTTATGAGTGTTCTGGCTCTAGGAGGTGTAAAAATCATCCTTAGAATGAAGAAATGAGCCTCTATTTATAGAGAGCCCATACTAGGGTTCGAAGTGTTTGAGATGATGTGGGATAACATCTTTGAACTGAAATTCGTTGATATTCCTTTGGAATCCGAATATATGTTGAAAAGAAAAGAGAAATCCCCTGATTTTGAAAATAAATAGTAAAAGAAATGAAGATTACCGTTCGGATTCCTCCTGCTGGGGGGAAATTCCAAGATGTAATGAAGAGTTTGCACAAAATGAGTGAATAATTTCTGGAACAAAAGAAAGCGTACGAGACTTTGCCATTTTCGGTAGAGAAAAGCTCATCGTGAGCTGGCTTCTAAAGGAGACTTAGGGCTCGCTTGTTTTTTTTTTTTTTGAGAAATTCAAATCGAAGATAAGAGATTTGGGATAAAATGGGGATTGGGCCGGATCGGCTGATTGAATTGACGATGGACCAATCTTATATGGGTTCGAAAATGATGGAGAAAAAGGATTAATCTTGAGGATTAAAAATGGTTAAAATTGAATTTAAAAGCATAACCAAATATTGATAATTTAGCCAATTTGAACTCATATTTGGAATCAATTAAAACCCATCTTTGAAATCAAAACCAATTTGAAATAACATTGAGATGGATTAATGATTCAATTAACTAATTAAACTTCTTGCTTTTAACAAAGTAAAAAATATGACTTTTAAATTGATAATTAAAATACGTAATTAATTAAACACTTATTTTTTGTGCAAATTGATTTCGAATTGCTAAAATTGTTATAATTTATCCTTAAAATTATGCATATAGTATACATGATATATATTTGGATATTTTACCAATGAAATGGCAAAAACGTCATAAAAAGTTGTTTTAGAAAGTGTTTTTGATATTCTGAGTAATTCTTTTACTCTATTCATGATTCAAGAAGCTTGACTAGTTAATTTGAATTTTTGGAGGAAAAAAATTTGGTGTCAACACTCGTCATGTACAGACATTGTACCAACATACTGAACCTGGCCACAACATATATGCATCTACAAAAGCCTCTAAGAACATCTGACTGACATAACATAGTCGGGACAGGCCCCGGCCTATCGTAACATATGTACATATCATCATACCAACTCAAAAGCAGCAACTCCGAAATAAAAGGAGTGTACCAACTATAGCTGAGATGAGAACCTACTGGTGAGGTCGTCAATCCATCTATCTAAACCTGCGGGCATGAAATGTAGAGTCCCTCAACAAAAGGAACGTCAATACGAAAGATGTATTGAATATATAATGCAGTAAATCATAAGTAAGACATCAATGTAAAAGAGTCCAGAAAGATCAACCAGTAACTCGAATTGGCCATTGAGGGTCATGACATGCATAATGACTATACTTATATGTAATGCTACTTTATGGAGCTATATCATTTCATATCAAGACACTCTTCGGAGCTAATATCAATATCGTAAACTTTAACTGCCCAACTAATCAGTGGTAACTATCCGACCGGTCATAGCTCGGTGATAACTGCATAACTGCCTAATAGGCCATAGCTTGGTGGTGAATGTATGCTCAACCGACGTAGCTCGGTGGTAAGTAGGAATACCATATCCATGCCCTTGTAGGTATTGTATATGTGTATGTAATGTCATTACTCTTTTACCTATACACAAACAATGCATGAAAAGCCTTTCAAGATCATTAGAACATCTTTCAGAGTGACCTATAGTCGTTCACTCTCCGATTACGTTATGAACATTAACATATTTCTCATACGCCTCAAATAGAGACTTAAGAACATATTTTGACATGCTTTGAAATATATTTCATGGGAATAAATAACATGGACATCCTTAACTACTAAGAGTAGAACCATCTATAGTATATATTACGTTTACGTTTCATGTACTTGGAACATACCAAAAGAATGAAGGATTAGCCTTAACATACCTTGATTACGAAACCTCCAAACAAACACAATGAAACAAGTGCCCCTTTCAAGCTTACTTTCAAACAACGACAGAATCAGCCCCTCTGCCACGAGCTTACAAGAACAAGCTATTACTTGAAAACTCTTTGATGTCTTGAGATTAATTAATGAGATAACGTTGCTGCACAATTTAGTTCTTCGAATGAATTCCACAAAGTAAGCTATAGTTTCTAGAACATTTTATTTTATTCTAATTAATACCCAAAGTGAACTATTCTTGTTAGGAACATTTTAGCTATTCAAATGAATTTCAAAGTGAACAATTGTTCTCATGGATAAAATAAAGATACCCCTACACTTTTCCCAACATGCTAAGTAAAGGAATAATAATGTCCCCTAGTTATCTAAGTGGGCTGGTAGGGAGGTGTATAATTAATACCACCACTTATCCTTTTTTATGCTTATCCAAAAGTAATACACTAAAAAGAATATTTTCTTAATTAACAACTTTAAAAAAAATCTAAATATACTATTAATAAATCATAGGTATTTTATAAAATTAGGTCATATACTAATATCTTATAAAGATGAATACATGCATAAAAATTATATTTTGTAAAATTCTAATTTTCCAATCATCTTCGTTACACATTTAAGTCTAAAATCATTTAGGGACTTCATCTTTTTATACACTAAGCTCTTGATTTGCATACTTGACTATGACCAAAATTCTGTGGGGCTCGAGTCTACTTGCATACATCGAGTGGTTCAAACCATAGCCCGAATGTATGGGGTATCACACCAACGCTAAAGTATGGGGCATTATAGGGTATTTCACTAATGCGAAGATACGAGTGTTACACTTAACCTCTCCAGACTTATGTTAGTTAACTCGCAATGCAATCAACGTCAAAAGTATGGAGTGTAACAGATAAGATTAACTTTACTGGCATATTATGTTAGAATGTTATCAACACCAACATATTACATAAAGGTTTATGCTAGATATTTCCAGATGAGGTCATTGATATGGAGCCCTCAGTTTAAACTAGATAAAGAAACATCAGTAGCTATGACATGGATATATTTCCTTGAACTGTCCCCAAACTTCTTTGCTAGAGATGTTAGCCACTACAAATAGAACAAGTCTTGGTTGTGCCAAGGTAAAAGTGGAAGTATATTTGTTAGCAAAACATCCCAAAATAATTCATATTGAAGAAGAAGATGATGAAACAGGAAAGTTGCAATTGAAATGGATAACAATTAAGTATGATTACCTTCCCAAATATTAAAAACATTGTAAACTACAGGGTCATAGAGAGATTGAATTTAGAGCTATCCTGAGTTGGAGACGCAATACAGAGAGGAACTACAAAAGGAAAATAATGAGAGGAAGCACACAGGAAAAATAGGTACTACTACAAATCAGAGAAGAACATTAATTAGTGGAAAGGTGGTGGGAATATTCAAGCTCAGATGCAAAGAAGGAGAAATAGATACATAAAAGACAAAAGTGGAATAATCTTGGGAGATATAAGAGATAATACCATCCAAGAGATAGGAATGACGTAGAAACTCACAATGCTTTTGAATTTCTTGGTGATGAAGAGCAGAATGATGAGAAGGAGAAGGAAATCAGCCATGCAAAAGAAAATGAAATACAAAAGAATTTTATAAATGAGGGGAAACATACTAACTATACTGACAGAGGTGAATCATCAAGAAACAAAGCAGAACAGGTGGAGAGATCAGATAAAAAAGGAAAAAAACCTAGTCAAAGTGAATCTTCACAAGGAAAAAAAACATCCAAGAGCAACTCATATGCAGAAATAGAATATAAAGGCATCAACAACTCCACGTAATTAGTTGGTATGGAGGAGGTAATTAATATCCTAGATACAAAGAACAATCGACAATCTAATGATGCAATTGAGGAAAACCATAGAGAGACACAATTGCAGAATCAAGGGATCCTAGGAGGTGGGAAACTTGAAAGGAGCTCAACAACACAGTACAAATAGAATGAAAAGGAAAGAAATCTGGATAGGCATGCGAAAATGGAAGATCGTGAATGAAAAGAAGGCAATATTGCAACTTCAAGCTAGAAAGTCCATCAATAACAAGATGATAAGTGTTGGTATTAACACATCTGAGTTGTGCTAATTAGTTTTGATGATTGACAAACTGAGTATGCAAGATGCCAGGTCTAGATACATGTGACAAATAGAGGTACCAAACACAAGGAAATGTCCAAAAGAGCAAGAACGGGTCTAAAAGACATGTTTTATTGCAAGGATGGTTGCAGGTATGACAACATATAAACCAAGTCCATAAAAGTGTTCCATCACAGAAACAGATGCAGATGATACAAAGAAAGGAGATATAAATCATCAAAGAGAGAACAACCATATACAGAATAGAACAAACAGGCATGAACTAGGTCTATGAAGTTGATCTATCACAAATAGAGATGTCAATGGATCTTGGACCCGATCCGGATCCGGTGGATCCATATCCATTTGATAGGATATGGATCTTCAAAATTTGGACCCGACGGATCCGGATCGGACCCGGATCCATTTCTGACGGATCGGATCTGGATCTGGATCTTGTATTTGAGATCCGTATCCGATCCAGATCCGACCCGTGGATCCGTTTTTTATTAAATATATTCATAACCTAGAATGTAATTTTATAAGTATTTTCTTAAAATTGCTAAGCACATCCTTGCAAGTTTAATTCTCAAAACAAGTTTAATTTATCTCCGCGTTAACTCAAAAACCCAAAAATAAATAGGTAACTTCGATAATAAAATCAATGTTATATTAGTGAATGACTAACATCTCCATAGACAAGTAGTTAAAATTATATTCACTTCATTTGTAAAGATTCCAAGCACATGCAAGTTCTACATTGTGGAAATACTAGTCAGCATTTTCCACAACTATTGTCATTGTCCAACATTTTCAATTAATAGCTCACAATCAAAACGAGACAACGAACAAAATATCTCATATGAACATTTCAAAATTGAAACACAGTAAACTGGTTAGCTAAGTAAAAATCGTTTGTCGGTTTTAAAAAAATTCTTAGCAAGGCAAATTTTTTTACATGTGGATCCAGATCTGATCCGTGGACCCGGTGGATCCGATGGATTCGGATTTGGATCTGATTTTTATGGACCCGACGGATATGGATCCGGATTTGGATTCAGATATGAAAATCAGATCTGGATCTGGATCTAGTAGGATCCGGTCCAGATCCGATCCGTTGCCATCCATAATCACAAAGACTGATACAAACAAGTACAATAAAGGAAGAGATGACTCATCTACAAAGCAAATCAATGATAAATAGAATAAGCATGAAAATATTCTATCTCATAGAGTCATTAAAGGCAACACATGAATGGATCATGCGCAGTAAATGAATGATCAAGGGTGAAGAGAGAAGTTGAAGAGAAACACACATGGAACTACATATGATGTATGAAATAGGTATGTCAACATGTTCCATACAACATCTCAAAAGCAGACCAGAGTTAGATATTGTGTATGAGAGGAGATCAATAGAACAAGTACTTGAACATGTTCCAGCTAAGAATAGTCAGAAGACTTAGAGGCTATAGTACTAGATAGTTGAACCAGACCCAACAATATATTCTAAACAAATCCTGTAGTGACTAGGATTTATGTTGTCTTTATGGAAAAGACTTGGCATACAAGGCTACAGAATTTAGTAGATTCTTATTAGGATTTCGCAACATACTTATCAAGATATTTCAGAGTCCTACAAGGAAACTAAATATGTAAAAAGGTGTAAGAATCTCAATCAACCTCAAACCCTATTATACTTTTATGGGTCGTATCAAGCAAGGTTTAGGTCAACCGCAGTTATGATGTCCAGTTGCTATATATACCAAGTCTCACTATGAAGAACGTTGAGCATTCTAAGAGAAAAATCAGAATATATTGAGATAAAACTATCTATGCTATATCAAGAGTTCTGATTCTATGAATCGCAGACCTCGCCGTAGGCTGAGGTCGCTGCAAGTTTATTCAAATGTTATAAATAATCAAAGCTCGACCTTTACTTCATTTATCACCATTTCTAGATCTAATAAGCTCCTAGACTCTCTCCAAGATATCTCTCATAACCCTAGACCAAATATCAAAGATAACAACGTGAATCTAACACTAGTATCTTCGTGTTGATTAGTATATCATAGTTCTCTCTCTTGTGGTGAGTTTGGAGGAAACTTCCAAGTAAAGTAGTTGCAGATTTGGAGTGGTTCTTATGGTTTGAGGTAAGTTTCACCTTCTTTTTTGTTTAAACTTGTACAAGTTGTGGTGATTTGTTTTGCTAAGAGTATGCTAAGCGATTATCAGAAAATATTGAATCTTGTTTTGTGGTTGTTGAGCTGCTCGTATGGGGCTGAGATTATGGTGTGAAGTTGCTGGATTGTTTGGTTGTAATATAAGGTTAATGAGAGGGATGGAAAAATCTTGTTGTGTTGTTATATATGTAGGTTTCCATTATAGAAGAAGATGAGAATTTTACCCACATTAAGTTCTCGATAAAATATTTAAATGAGTCGACTTAGAGTTTATCAATCCGATTTTAATCCAAATCATTCGTATAATGTAGATTATTGTTTGTAGAGCGTGGAGAACTTTTGAGCAATCCACAAAGGTACGTAAGGCTAATCATTCTTTCACAATCATGAATTCCAAAATGTATATTGATTTCTAAATGAAATATCAAAAGGTCCATGTTTATTTGTCCTTTGTCGGGAGTATTGTTCCGTCCTGAGATCATACCTTGTATGTCTTGGTTTGTCAGTTGTTATTCTGAGTTTATTGTACTTTCTTGTTCTTGCAAATGGAGTATAATCAAAGGGTCATCGGTAAGGTCGACCAAATGTCATCTAGAAGCAAAGTAAAGAATTTCTGAGAGTTAAGAGGGTCAAAAGTGCTACTACTACTACAGTACATTATGAACACGACCAAACTAATATCTATTAGACAATTAAATATAGATATAAACACCCTGGGCTATAACCGGAGGGCAATGATATATGTAAACACCCTGAGCTATAACTGGAGGGAAGATTATATAGTAAAGCATATGTATAATAGTCTCATAATAGTTTCAGAGTTTCATAGTTCGCCTTGAGTGGCATACATTTTATTAGGTTGCTTCTTATGCCCTGTTTTACATCTTATACTTTCATATTGTTATTCATCGTTTACATACCGATATATTTCATTCGTACTGACACCCTTTTGCCAGGGGCGCGATATTTCATGCCGCAGGTTCAGGTAGGGGCACAGATATGCCTCCCTAGTAGGAGCTTGTGAGTTCACCAATTGATTGGTAAGCTTCACTTCTTACAGAGCTATCGAGTCAGAGATCGTAAGTTGAGTTTTGTACATATATACAGTTGATGGGTTGGTCGAGGCCCTGTCCCGACTATATGATAGTTCTATTATTCATAGAGGCTTGTAGACTTGGTATGTATGTCTAGTGTCTCCTATTGCCTTGTCAGCCTGGATGTTTGTCAGTTGATTTGTACGATGACCTTGTCGATTTTGTATATATATGTATATACCTGTCTTGGATTTGTTTACCCTTCCTATTGAGATGTCCAAATGAAGTCCTATGTTTCCAGTTTGTGACTTTGTTGGCCCTATATATGTATGTTGGTTCTACCTCCATACTTATCATGATTGTTATGGCCTCGTCGGCCTCAGTTTTCGTATGTTCAGGTGTTGTGTTTCAGTGTGGGCGCTCAAGCCAGGGAGGCACCGGGTGTCGGCCACACACCCCAGGTTAGGGTGTGACATTAGTACATATAGCATGTAGGACAAACCATAATATTTAAGCTAATTTTTGTACTTAAATCTTAACTAAGTTGTTAAGCATGGACTAGCACCGGGTGCCGGCCACACACCCCCAGGTTGGGGTGTGACATTAGTACATATGAAGCATGTAGGCCAAACCACAATATTTAAGCTAATCTCTGTACTTGTCAATAATATACTTAATGATATTTTACCAAATAAAAATGACAAAATGTCACCGAGACAATTTTGTAAAATCATTTTCGACTTGTAAAATGTATACTTCACTCCGTTTGTGACTCTAAAAATTGAATAATTAAATAAAATTATTGGAGGACAAAAAGTAGGTATCAACACATGTCACAACATTGGCAGGTTTATTGATAGATTCGCTGAAAAGAAAGAAAGGAAAATTTAGATGTTAAATGGTGAGAATAAAAAATAGAAGTCGATGTTCAGAAAAAATAAAAAAAACCTGAGTCAAGAATCGGATCTCAACTCGAATCACGCCTTTTTTTTTTTTAAAGAAACCTAGAGAGTGGTGAAATATACCCCGTGTGTCTCTCACACCCGGTCAGAAGTATCTCCTCACACCTATCAATGAACCTCTTGGAAGTAGTAGTTGATGTACAGGTAAACTCTAGAGCGAAAAACTTCATAAAAGACTCAATCTTCTTCACAATGTCATTATAGAGGATCCTGCTCCACCAGATAGCATCACAGGATGGGGAGCCACAACAGGAACCTGAGCAACTGTTAGAGCCATAATAGGAACATGAATACTCTCTTCTACAACTGGAATAGTTTGTTGAATAGTAGGCATAGCCGCTGGGGTCTGATCACACATTGTTGTTTGTGCCTGAATGCCAACTGGTGGCTCTAGTATCTCAGTAGATCGAGGAGAAATAGACTCCAAGGCGCTAAGCAATCTCTCCACTACGTCAGCAGGTGGCTAGTAGTGGGACTTGCAACCATAGTCTGAATAGGAACATCTTGCACCTCATGTACAACAAGTTGTGCTGCTCTAACTCGTCCGGCAATCATACTATAAGCAGTTTAGAACAATTATGCAAGTTTCAAATCATGATTTTAGAAAAGTAAACAATTGTCAGTTAAAGTCTCACTTACTTTCAAAACCGACAAGCAAAACACCCCTAATACGACCTCAAATTGTCTCAATCTATGCAAAATACTAATTAACGATGTCAGTTACACTAGTCAGGGTCTTTTCTCACATTTTTAGGTGAAGCCGAGGTCAAAATCAATAGAAAGTCAACCAAAAAGTTAACTTCGGTGAAACTAATCAAACTTCGAAATAAATTATAAAACCAGATTACCCATAAGCTCACAATTCCAATTCTGTAATCAAGCTTCAATCGTAATTCCATTTACGAAGTTAAATTTTAAGAACTAGTTCAAAATCCCAAATTAATCACTTGATTCTCATCATGATATGGTAAAAATCAAAACAAAATTGAATATAATCATCCAGGGGTGCTAAGGATAAGTTACCTCAATGATGTGAGTTGATACCAATTCAATAGAACCCCCCCCTCCCCCCGAAAGACTCACTTTCTCCTAAAATTTGCCAAGAATGGCATCTAAAACATTATTTTACATTATATATCAGGTGTCCATCGCAATTGCAGAAAAAGTGATGCTATTGCAAAACTCGGTAGGTTGGGACATCATTGCATTTATGGACCAGGCATCACATTCATGGTGTCACAAATGCAGACTACCCTTTGCATTTGCAATCCCCAACCAGCACAACCCCTTTGCATTTGGAGTCGACTGTCTGCAATTGTGGCTGCACTTGTACCAGATTTCAGCAACATTCAACTTGAGTTCCAAGAGTGTCGAAACACTTCCCGAGCCCTCGAGTTCGGACCCCGACAAGTCCTAAAATCCTATACAAACCTATGTAGAGTCTCAAAAGGCAATTCTAATCACAATTATGCAAAATCAATGGTTGGGTTGTCACATCAGAGTAAGCATTACAAACAGCCTTCTAAAACTGGCTTGCAAGGCAATGGGCTGCTTGCCCAATACAAATTTATTTGAAACATTTTGGAAGGCTCTTTTGTGCTAATGCTTCTAACAAATTCAATTGGAGAACTTCTCTAAGGTCCAAAATTTAGCTTCCAATAAAGAGGTAGCCGTGAAAGGTAAACAAGTACCAGCCTTGCCTTTGCATGAAACGCAAGATTGAGCTTTTAACTTCCTCTAACAAACTAACGACGATGTAAAGAAGCAGCAGTAGCGGAGGTTCTACTCCTTAAAATCATCCTTGTCATCAACTGGAATTGGTTGGTTCCTCCAGTACACAGCTAGAGCACTTCCACCAAGCTGTGAAACATCGAAACGATGAGAGGAGAACATCCAAAAGAATTACAATAGGTGTATATTAGACAAGAATTGTGGGGTATAAACATGTAGTATATGGAAAATGTACGGGTACAGAGTCCTACCGCCATGCAGACAACACTAACAGCAGAAGGTACAGCAACAAGAGGGTTTGTGAAATGCTTCTGGGCAAGTAGAAATCCGAGTGCAGAGCTCTGTGCACACAAAAGACAAGAGTTACATAGTTTTCCCTCTAGTTTGATTGTCTAGGGTTCATCAGAATGTCTTCTGTTAAATGTAATTGAAAGATGATGCCCCCTTTTATTACTGATATCACAAATTATTATGCTTAATTAACAATTTTTAGGAACAACATGCTCACCAAAAATAACTAGCCGCAAAAGATGATAAGCATTCTGCAATAAAGTTCATTCAAGTGTCCTTTTCCCTTTCCCAGTTTTGGGAAGGTTGTGGCTCCCTTAGAAGTAACAGCAGTAGAATCTTATATTGCTAACTACCACAAGTTAATGATACTTCATTAGGATAAAGAAAAAGGCAATTTTCCACCTGGAAATAGTGAAATACTAGATAGCGTTTTGCATGATTTATCATTTTCACTATCAGACACCCATCAGATAATTCTTCTAAATATGCTGACGTATGGAGCTCAACCAGAGGAAATGCAGATAGTATGGAAAGTATATCTGGACTTAGATGAAGCAAAAGAAAAGAATAGACAAGACAATGCAGGTATTAGAATGGCTACAGAGATTAGTTCACTGGTATGCTGAGAAGTACAAAAAGATAACTACCTGCATTCCACATTCTATGGAAATGGTTCTGGATGTTGATTCACCAAATGAAAATTTTGAAATCCGGTAACCTAGAAAGAATGCTGCAGCATGCAAGGCCGCCACTGGGAGAAGTAACTGTGCTCCCTGAGTTTTCAGCACATCTGCGACTTGCCCGATCTTCAGAGAAAAGGATATAGAAACTGAGTTAGCGTAGTATCTGTGAGAGAAAGAGAGAGATCATTAATATGCCTTCAACTATAACCAGTCAGTAAATTTTTCAAGCTTACCGGACTTGCACAAAGTAGGGTGGTCAAAATAACTCCAATTAAAGGTGTAATGGTGATGATTTTTGAGGTAAACTTAGGAAAGAACTCATTTGATAGAACTGCAAAACAAAGTGAACTTCAGTTATACAGCATATCTTATTTGAAGCTCTATGAAAGCAAGATTAGCATAAATACAGATTTTCTGTCGTATTTCTATATCCAAGAAAACGTAAAGAACTAAAATACCTCCAATAATTGTTGGCACTAGCACAACCTGAAAGGTGCTGATAGCAAGACCCTGTAAGGAAAACAGAAGATGATTGATTTGAAGAAAGTCTTTATCAGCAAACCACAAAACTCCGAATTTTAATCACCTAAGTTAGAGGGCTATCAGCTTCCTTGGGAAGAATCTAACTTTTAAAAAGCCATAGTTTGATGCTGTTAAGTGTTACACTCCAAATTAGCTTGGTGGAGTCTGTATGATATTTTTTGTGGTTGTGCAAGGCATGGTTTAGAAGTTCTCCAGTGTACAACATACATTTATAGGATAAACTTTGATACAGGACTGATATTGCATCCATCAAGCACTTTACATGAGAACATTTTGATAAATGAAAGAAATATTGAACACATCAGCACAAGTCAACTTACGGCAGCATCAACTGGGACAAGCTGACCAGCTAGAAGCTTCGTAAGCAGGGGCGTCATCACAATAGCTCCAACAGTTGAACACCTGCAATGATGCCCTAGAAACACTTATTCCCAAAATTCTCTAAGAAAAAGGTTCTGCTCATTATTAGCTTATTAGTTGTCCACAGTTTACTGCAAATCCATATTTGTTGTAAAGGTGAACTTAATTTTTCACCGAGTGATTGCATAGGTCTGGTTTCTCCTTAGCAGCTGTTACGAATTAAGCAATGTGGATTTCTGTTATTTACTAATTAGGCCCCTGTTCTTTAGTATGTTTCTTTTTTTTGCTTTCTTTAGTCCTTAAGTGCAATTTGTTAGCAGTAGCTTTCAACCACCAGAGGGCCCCACTAGTTAGTTATCCAGCTCAGCTATATTTACAAGCTGAGCACTGGCCTTCTTCTATATATTATCATTGTAATAGTGGGTAGGTACATTATGTGAAATATCAAGCATCTCTTATTTTTCCTGCAATTCTCTTTCTTTGTTCTTAGTTGAATTCCAATCAGTCCAAGATCTTAATACGAAGGAGGGATAAACAACCAGTTTCTCGACTATCAGCATCGGCGGAGCTGTATTCTCCGACACGAGGTCTGGGAAGTTTAGCAGGTATGTCGGAAAATCCCCAATTTCGATCCATTTCCACCGTTTTGCTTCCAAATGCAGGGGAGTAATAGATTCTCAACCCTTGAGGGTGAGTATGAGCCCAGCAAATGCTCGATACACTCAAAGCCCACATCAAATTCCGTCGAGCTACCTTCAATCACCTAATGCTACAGCCCCTTATTCACTTCGAATTCCTGTATCTCGGCCCATTTTCAATCCTATTTCTACTCCCATGCAGAACACCTATTTTTCGCATCGAATTCCACCCTATACAACCCCTTTTAAAAACCCAAATCCTTCATCCTTACCCCATTCGACACCCATGAATTCACTCTATAATCAACAGAACTTCCATTACCCTCCACCTGATCAACAACATCACTACATTCAACCCAACCATCATGGCCATTATTACCCCCCAACCCCATCCTCTTCCTCCATTAGCTTATAATCAACTGATGACCAGATTATCTAGGGTGGAGTTTCCTCGATTTAATGGACAAGGATTCCAAGATTGGTGGTATAAGGTGGAGCAGTTTTTTTCACTTGATGAAGTGTTACCCCATCAGAAGGTGACTGTTGCTGCAATCCATTTTGATGATTTATCTTTACAATGGCATCAAGCCTATATGCGAAGCAGATCTCACTTGCCCTTCCCTACATGGGATGAATATTTAATGGCTTTAGCTGATAGATTTGGAGCTGCATATGATGATCCCATGACTGATTTGTTGAAGCTTAGACAGTCAGGAAGTGTAGCTTCATTTCAGGAAATTTTCGATAGATCTATGACTAGGTTGAATTTGTATACTAGTCATGCTATTAGTATTTTCCTTAATGGGCTGAAACCAGAGTTGGGTGATGCAGTGAGGATTCATAACCATTTTTCCTTACCACAGGCTTATCACCTAGCCAGACTGCAAGAGTCTATTTATAATAAACAATACAAAGCCATGAAAACTTCCTCCAGTTATAACTCCAATAACAATGCAAACAGACTACAAACTTCTTTCCATTCATCCACTAAACCTGCCACTAACCCCAACATACACTTACCTAGACCAGCAGAGGAGAAAGGTCGGAGGAGACGAACTGCTGAATTGAATGAAAAAAGGGCTAAGGGTATTTGTTACTCTTGTGATGAGCTATATCAAATAGGACATGTGTGTAAGAACAAGGCACAACTATTCCTGTTAGAGTATGAAGAAGATGAGATAGAAGGAATAATCAATGAGGAAGAAACACCTGAAGAGGAGGTGCCGGAAGCTTGTGAGCTATCTCTCCATGCCCTTAATAGGACAGTGGGATATAGGACCCTGAGGGTTACTGGTTATTGTCAAAAAAGGCAACTCAACATATTGGTGGATACTGGTTCCACCCATAACTTCTTGGACAGTGATTTGGCTTCTAGAATGGGGTGGTCCATGGAAGAATGCAAACTGTTTGTGTAAGCTTGGCTGATGGCAATGCTGTGCAGGTCAATAGGAGATGTAAAGGGTTGAAATGGTTGTTACAGGGGACAGTTTTTGCTGATGAATTTCTCTATGGTATTAGGAGTTCAATGGTTATGTGAGCTAGGGGACATCAAGTTTAACTTCAGGAAAATTTGAGCACCAGGGTAAGTTACTCTCATTACAAGGAGTAGCACCTACCTTAAAGTTGATTGATTCTGGTTCCTTGCATAATTTGGAGGTAGAACAAGCTCAACTATTCATGATCAAGACATGTGAGGTGCAGAGCTTGAGCATGGAGTTGGAAAGAATAACTCAGTATCCAGCTGACATTCAACAGGTTTTGGAGGACCATAAGTCTGTGTTTGGGGAACCCAAAGAACTTCCACGCTTCAGGGAGTTGTTTGATCACCATATACCTTTTATAGAAGGTGCTAAGGCTGTCAACAGCAGACCTTACAGGTACTCACCAGTTCAAAAAGATGTGATAGAGAAAATGGTGCAAGACTGTTGGCTCAAGGACTCATTCAGCATAGCTGCAGTCCTTTTGCTTCTCCAGTTGTTTTGGTGGGCAAGAAGGATGGTACTTGGAGGATGTGTGTGGATTACCGGGCCCTCAACAAGATCACTATTAAGTTCCCTATACCTATTATTGAGGAGCTGTTAGGTGAGTTGGGAGGATCTCAGGTGTATTCTAAAATTGACTTAAGATCTGGATATCACCAGATTAGAATGTCACCTGCTGATGTGCACAAAACTGCTTTCAGAACTCACTCTGGACATTTTGAGTACCTGGTCATGCCTTTTGGCTTAACTAATGCCCCTTCCAGCTTTCAGGGGTTAATGAATCATATATTTCAGGAGCACCTAACAAAGTTCATCTTGGTTTTCTTTGATGATATCCTTGTTTATAGCAAGACTTTAGGTGAACATGTGCAGCACCTCAGAACTGTGTTCCATATCCTGCAACAACACCAGTTATTTGCTAGACAAGCTAAGTGTGTGTTTGCTACACCTAAAGTTGAATACTTAGGTCATTTCATATCAGCTGACGGTGTTGCTACGGACCCTCAAAAGATCCAAGCAGTAAGGAATTGGCCAATTCCTAAGACCCTAAAGCAGCTGAGAGGATTCTTGGGATTAGCTGGGTATTATAGAAGGCTTATCAAAGGGTATCGGATGATTAGCAAATCTATGACTGAGCTATTGAAGAAAGACAGTTTTGTATGGACAGACCAGGCCACCACAGCATTTGAACAGTTGAAGGAGGCCTTAACCTCAGCATCCTAGGCATGCCTGATTTCACCATCCCTTTTATAGTGGAAACAGATGCTTGTGATGTGGCCATTGGGGCAGTACTCATGCAGCATAAGAGACCACTTGCTTATTTGAGTAAAGGGTTATCTCTCAGACATCAGACCTTGTCAGTATATGACAAGGAGTTACTGGCTTTGGTTCTTGCAGTCTCCAAATGGAGTCAATATTTGATGTGCATGCCTTTTATTGTGAAAACTGATCAAAAGTCTTTGAAATTCTTGTTGGAGCAAAAACTGCACACTGGCTCTCAAGTAAAGTGGGTCACTAAGCTTATGCAATTTGACTTTGTGACAAGTATAAAAAGGGGAAGGGAAATCTAGCTGCTGATGCATTATCTAGACTACCTGCTGTAGAGTTGGCTGTGATGTCCTTATCTTCCATTAGAACTGATCTCTTACAAGACATCATGGATACTTGGCAAGAGGATCCTTCTACTAAACAACTGATCCAGGAATTAGCACAACCTGGTAGTGAAAGCAAAGGGTATACATTTATTCACCAGCAGTTGAGAAGGCATGACAAGTTAGTAGTAGGGGCTAATCCAGCAGTGAGGAAAGAACTCCTACAACTATGGCATTGTTCTACTCAAGGGGGTCATTCAGGTATTGAAAACACTCATAGGAGATTATCTGCTTTGTTTTATTGAAAAAACATGAAGGAAGATGTGATCCAGTTTGTCAAAGAATGTGCAGTTTGTCAGAGGAGTAAGTATGAAACTGTTGCTTCTCCTGGATTATTACAACCCCTTCCTATACCTGCTACAGAATGTAGTGTGAGTATGGATTTCATAGAAGGTCTTCCCAAGTCAAAGGGGAAGACTACTATTTGGGTGGTAATTGACAGCTGACAAAATATGGTCATTTCTTTGCAATTACTCATCCATATTCTGCTAAGGATGTGGAACAGTTATTCATGGACAACATATTCAAATTGCATGGGATGCCTGAGGAGATTATAAGTGATAGAGATCCCATTTTCACCAGCAATTTTTGGCAAGCATTGTTTACTATTCAGGGGGTCAGCTTGAATTTATCCACTGCCTATCATCCTCAGTCTGATGGCCAGACTGAGGTGATTAACTGGTGTCTTGAAACTTATTTAAGGTGTTTCTATGCAGATTCTCCTTCAGATTGGTCCTCATTTCTGGTTTTTGCTGAGTGGTGGTATAATACCACATTTCACTATTCCATTCATACTACCCCATATGAGGCTCTTTATGGCCAACCACCTCCTTTACATTTGCCTTATTTAGTTTTTGAGTCAGTAGTTGAGGAGGGATAGGAGTCTGTTAACTAGAGAATTCAAAATTCAGTTGATTAAGTATCACTTAGCAAGGGCTCAACAGAGGATGACTGACCAAACTAATAAGCACAGGACTGATAGAACTTTCCAAGTGGGGGATTGGGTTTATGTCAAGCTACAACCTTACAGACAGATCACTATGTCCCAACATCACTTCACTAAATTGTCAGCAAAATACTATGGCCCTTACCTAATTGAGCACAAGGTTGGCACAGTTGCTTACAGACTCACATTACCTGCTGGTTTGATGATATACCCTACCTTTCATGTCTCTTTGCTTAAACCTTGTCATGCTGTTCCTTCTACTATATCCCACCCTCCTGTTTTGGATGTGGCTAGTCCTTTTTGCCCTCCTGTTTTGGATGTGGCTAGTCCTTTTTGCCCTCCTGTTTTGGATGTGGCTAGTCCTTTTTGCCCTCAACCTCACAAGGTGTTGGATAGAAGAATGATACAAAAGGGGAACAAGGCTATTGTCCAGTTCCTCATACAATGGGATCAGTTTCCCGTTGACCAGTCTACATGGGAAGATGCTAACACTCTCAAGATCAGATTTCCTAATTTCCTTCCTTGAGGACAAGGAAGATTTTCTCCAGGGAGACTTGTTACGAATTAAGCAATGTGGATTTCTGTTATTTACTAATTAGGCCCCTGTTCTTTAGTATGTTTCTTTTTTGCTTTCTTTAGTCCTTAAGTGCAATTTGTTAGCAGTAGCTTTCAACCACCAGAGGGCCCCACTAGTTAGTTATCCAGCCCAGCTATATTCACGAGCTGAGCACTGGCCTTCTTCTTCAATATATTATCATTGTAATAGTGGGTAGAATCATTATGTGAAATATCAAGTATCTCTTATTTTTCCTGCAATTTTCTTTCTTTGTTCTTAGTTGAATTCCAATCAGTCCAAGATCTTAACAGCAGCCATCATTTCTTTGAGGCTTAAAAAATTGTTGCATCATTACCCAGGAAGCGAAAGTATAGTGGTTTAAAGTTCACGTGCAATCATTTATTTTACGGTAATGAATTTTCTTCTACCACCTTGTTACAATCATTGTCTTGCTAATCATGTGTTGCAGATCTCTATCCTTAAAAGCAAAGGAAGATGCTGGGGAAAAACACTAAGTTTTATGATTATCTGGTCAGGTGTTTGCAAGAGACCACAAACATACCCTCTCCCTCATGAGCATTTATGGCCATAACGTGCACAACAGAGTTTATCTCAACATGTATCTCTAAAGATGTCATGAGGCATGCAACTATTCAGGCGCTTACAGTGAATGACCACTTTATCTGCTAAAGAAAGAACCTGACAGGAGCATGGAACCTTTTGCATCGTTTCCCATTTAATTATAATGACAGAAGCTAGATAATGTTTCTTTTAAGTGTTCAAAAACTTGTAACTTAAATTAACAGCTTCCTATCATCAGGAAGAAGAAACCCCTCAAAAGCAACAATTAGATATATTGCAGATTGCATTGGCAAATTAATTTCAGATCAACTTAGTTTTACCATGTCCCGTGTCTTTTTGAAAAAAAATAAAATTTAAGGTTAATATTAGATTTAAACTAGGCTCAGCACTTAGCTGCAAATCAGAAAGGTGGATCATCTTTATAGTCAAAGTGGGATCTACAAATAATAGTCAAAGTGGGATCTACAAATAATAGTCAAAGTGTAGATGCACTACTTCCTTAAAGCTTTCAGTAACTGTATAGACTATCCCAACTTGATAACCTTTTAAAGCAAAGTAGTTGCCACCTACACCTTTTCATCTGATATAAGACAGGGAAGGGGCTGCCCGGTGCACTAAGCTCTCTTATGCGTGGGGTCCAGGGAAGGGCTGGACCACAAAGGGTCTATCGTACGCAGCCTTACCTTGAATTTCTGAACAAGTATTATAGGACTAGTTCACATCAAATCCAACAAGAAACTAGGAAAACTCATTTGCAATACATGATCTATTTTCTACTTTGGTGAGGGTTTAGCATCTGTTTTGGTAACAGGTAGCCATGACTTTTACTAAGCACAGAAAACTGCACTCTTGAACTTTTCTGGATTAAATTAGTCATACTTCACTATTATCTTGGCAATGAGTGCCAGTACGTCAACACAGAATGGCTTGCATGACCATAGCTAAGCTTATTGACAATAAAAAGAGTAGATTGCCACATGCATAATCTCGGCTTACGTAGTCATCAGAACAGAGAGGGCTACATTCCCCTTTGAAATATATGTTGCCACATTAGATGCTTGGCCTCCAGGACAGCATGACACCAAGATAAGACCAGTAGCAAGTGGGGCGGACAACTTTAGAACCTACAGATCAAACCAATGGGAGGAAGACAACAATTATTATTAGCTAAAAAAACTAATATCAGAAAGCAGAATCAAGAGTATAGAGCATGTCTTGCTAAGGAACAACAGAAATAACCAGAGAGAAGAATAGTATCAAATGCTCAAATAGTCAGGTCAAACTTGCATACAACAACTACGCCTCAATCCCAAATAAGTTGGGGTCGGCTATATAAATAGTAAAACCTAGTGAGATGCTAATAGAACTAGCTTTACCAGAAATTTAACAAGAAAACAATAAAGCAAACAATGATAGCAAAAATAAGAGGCGACTAATGTACTTTAGACGCATGAAGCAGAAAAAGTAGTAGATATGGCCATTCTTCAAAGGACAAAAAGATACTACTCATATGAGTAAGTTATCATCAAATTTTCGGGTGTTTCTCTATTGAGGTACATATACTATTGATAAAGTTTCTATATTTTTAACTATTATGCTTAAACCTCAACAAGGGTAGCAAAATATTTCTCCTCTAATGCCTTTTTTGGCTCACATAAGATAATTACGGTGTAATCAAGCTGATCTTCATTCACTACCCTCGAGTTGGAGTCTCACTAAGTTAGAATGCCAAGTGTACATATTTTGAAAGTAACATTCAACAGAAACGTACTATACAAATCAATTTCTGTAGACAAAATGAATAACCGAATGATGTAAGAGAAGAAATACCATTGCTATGGCAAAGCCTAACAGTGGTTTAATGAAGTACTGAGCCAGAAATCCAACACCAACCTGCAAAGGGAGCAACCATTGGTGTCTGCTGGTGTTTAAAAAGAATGAACAATTTGCTACTTACAGTCCATGGGTTCCTTAAACATCGTCGAAAGTCCTCAAATGTTAGTGTCAAACCCATTGAAAGCATTAGAAATCCCAAACCCAGAGTGAAGAGGTCTGTTTGCAACCAAGTGACCTGTAAGATTTCTCCATGTCCTATCTATCAGTTGAAGTCATTCATTTATTATCATAAATGGAATTGCAAAGAGAAACTGCAGAATTTACCGCAGAAGGTTTATAGATGCCAATGATTGTGCCCAATATAACCTGCAAAAATTTAAGTAGCTGTAAACTTGCAATCTTTTCTCCACATTTATTATGAAAAGATGAAAATGGGGTATACCCAGAGAGGAAAAAGGGTGGTCAAAGTCTCAATTATTTTCTCGTATTGGGTCATTCCACTGCTTGGTAAGTCTCCAGACACATTTGTCGCTGCCTCGCAAGATATTTTGGGATTGCTAAAGATAGTGACAGTTAGATTTTTCTAAATCAAATACTAGTACTAGAACATAAGAAGAATAATTAAAAATAAAACGGAGGTTACCGCATTCGAATAAATGAGGAGTGAAGTGGGAAAGCAACATCTGAAACATGGTGCTTATTTTGAATGAACAAATTACATGTTCCAGTCTCATGTCCACTAAATCCACTTCTCATACCTTAAAATGGACATTTAACAAAATTCTCTTAGCCAATGATCAATACTCAACAGTAAAGAGAAAAGTGGGGTACATACTCAAATGGGTGGGAGTCCTTGTAGCAGAAAATCCATAACTTGATCTGTCAAGTGCGTCTGAAGACTGAAATCTTCCAATAAATCTGGAGAGAGAAGCCATTTTGATTAGACAAGTTAGAAGAGAAAGATCAGGGTTTCAAGTAGAAGCGATATAGGTTAGCATGGGTTTTGAGTGAGATGGGGTCCAAGATAGCAGATTTCGCACAAGTCGTGGAAACCAAACAACCACATCTTGATTTCAGGATAATCTAGGGCTGGCCAGTGGGCCGGGACGGCCCGATCCCGTACCGAGCCCGCCCCGACCCCGCTTAAAAAAAAAAAAAAAAAACGGGGGCGGGACTCGAACTCGGGACGGGACGATGTCTCGTCCCGCCAGACCCGAGCCCGCCCCAGGCCCGCCTGACCCGAGACCGCCCCGAGCCCGACCCCGACCTCGCCCTTTTCCCCCCTTTGCAAAAATGACGGTTGCACCAACGACCATTTTAGATTATGGCCGTTGGCCAACGGCCATTTTAGGCCCCAACCCCCCCTACCCCTTAATATTTATTTTTAACCCATAAGTTATTATATTTACATTTTAACTCAATTTTTCAACTATAAATAACTCATTTTCTCTTCATCTTTTTCACAAATCTTCCTACAATCTCTCTAATTTCTCAATATATCTCTCTACATTGTTTGCTAAATATTCAATTTTATTAATTCATTTGGGAATTGGGAGTGAAGTTGGCAACTAGCTTGAGGATCTTCCATCGAGCAAAGTTTCAATTTTCAACCTCTCGATTACACGTCGACGTTACGTCGGCGTTTGGTACATTCGTTCCTTCATTAAATTATTATTGTCTCGTTTATTTTATATTTTTATTTAGCGCACTTAATTTTATTGTCTTTAATTATTTATTATCATAATTAAAATGGAAGGATTAAAAGGTATGTTTAAGGGTAAGGGTAAGAGTGCTTCTTCTAGTAGGGGCAACCAGGGCAAGGATACTTCTTCTAGTCATCTTATTCCTACACAGGATGATTTTGTTGATACTCAACATTTTCCTACAATACCATTAGATTTAGACCAGGAGCTATTTTCTCGGAACTCAAGAAGACTTTAATTTAGACGATGATCTAGATGATATACCCACTAATGTTGATGACAACACACCCACTAGTGCACCTTCAACCGAAATACCTCCTATTCCCCCTAGTATGAGACGAGGTCCAAAGAAAACGACCATTAAAATCGATGCATGGACATTTTTTGATAGGGACGTAGAGAATCAAGTAGCCATATGTAAAATTTGTAAAAATGTTTTAAAATTTAAAACTGGAAAAGGTCACGGTGGGACGGGGGATTTAATTAGACACGTAGTAAGTGCTCATCCAGCTAGGTATGCCCAATACCAGGCTTCAAAACCGGGTGTGCAAACGCCCGCTCCATCGGGACAAGGTTCACATACTGATACTGTCCCGGACCAAGTACAGGGTCAAATTAACCCTATGACGGGGGGAATTGTAGGCTCTAAATACAATAAACATAGAGATAAGGAAGCAATATCAAAATTAGTTGTCTTGTGGAGGGTTTGCCTTTTTCATTTCCTTCATCTCCCGGTTTTATTCATTACATTAGAGATATATATAATCCTGCTTTTAACGGTTTTCCTAGATCAACCGTTAAGAGAGATGTATTTAAATTCGCGCATGAATATCAACAATATTTACGTTTTTCATTATATCATTTTAATGGCAAAGTATCTATCACGTCGATATAGGTCGTAGTACTAACGGCCATGATTATTTAACTCGTAACTTGTCATTGGATAGATTATAAATGGTCTATGCAAAAACGTATTTTAGCGTATAGATATATAGATGATAGGCACACTTTTGTACTTTTATTGCGTAAAAATATTTATCAAGTGTGCGATTATTACGGAATTACCGATAAAATTATGACTATTACATTAGATAACGCTTCTAATAACAATTACGCAATTACAATGTTAAAAAATAGTTTAACTCCATCTTTTCCAGACCATTTTCATATAAAATGTGCGTGCCATATATATAACTTAATTGTAAAGGATGGTCTATCACTTTTTGAAGACATTCTTAGTAAAATACAATTTGCTATAAACTTTATTTTTAAAAGTAATAAAGTACAACGTAGAAAAGAATATAAAAAAACTTGTCACGATTGTGGACTACCTTATAGAAGAATTCCACAAGAAGTATCCACTAGGTGGAATTCTTTATACGAGCAACTAATTGTTGCTTATGACTATAAATTACCTATAACTTTATTTTTTAACTTTCATAATAAAAAGCCAGCTGATATGATTTTAGATAGTGATTGGGTAAAAATTTCCGAACTTCTTGTATTTTTAGAGAAATTTTTTCAAGCAACAAAAGAATTTTCCGGTATATATTATCCTACTATTTCAATTATGTTATTTTATATAATTATAATATTTTTATTACTTAGTGAATATATGGAAAAACCAGCTTATAAGGCAGCTATTAAAAAAATGTTTGTCAAAATTAAAAAAAATTTTATTCCTATTCCCTCTATTTATATTATTGGTTCTGTATTAAATCTTACTATTAAAATAGACGGTACTAAATCACTAATTGAAACTATTTACGATTGTATAGAAGTACTACCACCTCCAAGTCCCAAAAATCTAAATCACCCACCACCTATTGAACAAACTAAAGAAGAAGCGGTGTCTAGCGTAGAACACTAATGCAAAAATATATATAGATTTTATCAACAACAAAATGCTAGTAACTTACCGGCTTCCATACCATCTTATTCATCTTCAACACAACCTCACAAAAGACATGTTGTTTCTGCGGCTAGTATTGAAAGCCTCAGAAATAGAATGTGCGGCCGTACCTCTACTACTAACCAAATTAGCGAGTTGGATATTTTTGTTTTGCGGGGTTCGTACCGTATCAAGAAGTTATCAATGAAGATGGACAAGAAGACTTGCTTTGAAAATACCGGAGGGGGAATGAGAAGACCTTTCCGACACTTTCATTGATGGCTCGAGATGTTTTGAACATTCAAGTGTCATCAACTGCGTCTGAAAGCGCTTTTTCTCAGCGGATATCAAATAGGAGACCACGGACACTCATTGGCGGGAGACGGCTTGGAAATTGCGTATTATTCGAGATTGGATACGAGCGGAGCGGAGAAGGTGCGGTCAACCGGAGATCAATGAAGAAGATGATGAAAACTACAACGAAATCTTAACCAAAGGTAGTGGAAGCGGCGTGGATCAATTTGACCAACAAATACCAATTCCAACCGAAGAACCACATGAAATCATCAAGCAATTAGAACAGGTTTTTTTGAGAATGTAATTTTTTTACTTGCAATTTTATTATGTAATTTGCAACTTTTGGACAACACCACAAAGTTGCAATTTAGATTTTAGACAATTGTATTTGTATTACAAAAAAATCATATGTCTATTAAATAATATAAGAGGCACAAAAACAGACTTGCGATGTTTTTATTACACTATCTTGTTTTGTTTATTGAGTTTTTTTTATACATATGTTATTTAAAAAAAGAAAAAGAAAAAGGAAAACCCGACCGTACCCCGCCCCGAGCCCGAGCCCGACCCGACCCCGCCCCGCCCCGATACCGACGGGATCGGGATCGGACGGGGCCGGAGCAGTCCCGCCGACACCCGACCCCGCTAGGCCCCGCTAGACCCGATCCCGACCCCCTGGCTCTTCCCGCCCCGACCCCGACCCCGCTAGACCCGGCCCGCCAGACCCGAGCCTGGCCCACTGGACACCCCTAGGATAATCCAAACATTTTTTGACAAATGACATATTACTATTACTAGCCCAGGATTTGACTACCTTACCAATTTCGGCCCTGTACCTTTTCTAACAAGGGCAGGAGAGATAAAAGATGGGATGGATTATTAGTTTTTTAGGATTGGAATTATTTTTGATTGATGAGATAACTCTTTAGTTATTCCACCTAATTCTATTTACTTTTGAGATAAAAGATGGGATAAGTTATCAGATGAATAAGTTATCTCATCTTATACCGCTCAATCTCATTTATATGGATAACTTATTATTCCTACCAAACGATCCCTATTAATACTAAGTAGAAGATTAGCCATGAAAATCAAATATTTTTCACATTATTTAGAATTTTGAAGTTGGAGTTGAGAATGGAGTTGTGTTTTGTTATAATTTTTACAAATAATATTTAGTTGTTTGAATGTACTAAAAGTAAAAAAAGTGAAAACAACGTTTTAGCTATTTTCCAAATTCCAAATACAACTTCAAGTTATATTTGATTTTTTTATGGCCAAATGCTAATTTTCAAATAAAGAAAAAAAAATTAAAATGAAAAATTCTCACGACCAAACGGGTCCTCATTATGCATCATAACAAAAATTAGGGTCCCACTTTCACTGTTATGAGATATGTTACTATTACTGCTAAATAGAAATTTTTCTAGTAAAAGTAATTTCTAGTTTATTTGTCATTAATGTATCCCTCGCAAACACAGGAGGAACTAGCTCCTAGACAATCCCATCTAAGAGCTTTATTTTACGTCTTCCTTAACTAGTAGGTCTGCTTCCCTATTTTGCTCTCTAAAGTTGTGTCTGAGGAATGGGTCTCCAAGTACCCTCATCAATGAGCTGCATTTATACAAAATAGAGCTTTAAGTATCTTGGAATATTGATTAAAGTTATTACCTCTTTCGAATATGTCATGATCAAAAATCTCTTTTGTGTCGTGAGGACACCTATCCTAAACCTTTAGGGGAATCCCAGTTAATTATAAATCGAAACAAAAAGTAAATGCATAAATAGAAGTAAATAACCCAAATATACTTAACTATTCTCATTACTCATAAATACACAAGTTTAGATCAAACTATTCCCCAAATTCTGAAAATCACAAGTACAAGAGCTACTAATCGGAATACAAGTCTGGAAAATACTACATAAGACTATCTGAAAAGAAGAAAGACAAACAACAAAGATGGGAGGAAGTCTGGTGCAGTGGGACTATCATCAGCTCACCCTGGACTGTGAGATATGTCTCACTGATCAACAAAGTTCCGACGTCGAACTCTACTCGTGCTCGGATCAGTACCTGCAGACAAAGGTGCAACAAGTTTAGAGTGAGTACGGAAAGCACGTATATGCAGCAACATTGTTGACTGACCCTAAACTATAGTGATGGCAAGAATTGGTACTCCCGATGATTACCTACTTGTCTCATTATTACTAATATTTACAGTTTATAAGCATTTCCATGATTAAAGTAAAGAATCCGCAATTTAGCCAAGTCATAAAGTTCGTCCACTTTGAATTATGGTTGTAATGGTTCAACCTTTCTATTAATTAGGATAATTAGTTATAAAGATTCGATCTTTCCATCATTTAAGGTACGAAAAGTCATAAAGATCCAATCTTTACCTCAATTAAGGCACATATGGCATGAAAATAAGTCAATCAAGTATAGAAGGTCGAGAATGCAAGTGAAATGTATGATATGCAATGGTCATATGCACTAGTATACACACGCTCCTGCATTATATTTCACGTGACCTATGGGGGACTCATGAGGTCCATATACCCATTCGGAATACCAGATCTCCCTGGATCACATCGGGTTCTAGCTCGTAGGCTATAATATTATCAACATTTCTCTGTCCATGTACCATATCCAATTTTTTTCGGCCTCCCAGGCCCCTATTCATACCTCATCATTTTGATGCCAATAATATCATGAATAAATGTAAATATGTGTACATCAAGCAAATGCATTATATCAACTTAATTTATCAAGATGAATTCTTCTTTAATAGTTTAGATGAGATGTGGGGTAATTAATGCTAGATAAGTCAATATTCACGAAAGTCAATCATATACGACTAACATAGCCTAAATAAGCAACAAACATACCAACCTAGTGGATTTAAGCACCACCTCCAAGGCCCAAAGGCTAAACACATAAGCTCTGTCACATGACACAATCTTTAATATTTTAATTATCCATGCAGATACACCGGTACCCGCACAAGTGCTCGTCACCTCACAAGTACGGGACCCCAAATTCACCTACACCCCTTATTTACTTAAACTAGCACATAATACTACATAAAAGGTCTCAACTTGCCTGAAGCTGAATAGTTACTCCGTGGCCTTTCCTTCCTTTAAACTTTTGAATGATCTCACTCTGTTCAAATATGGTATCTACATGAAAATACAAATCTATCTATACCCATATTGCTATATAAAGTTTTCGGGATCAAAAGCCAACTCAAAACCCCATCCTGAGTCCCGAAGGTCAAATCGAAAATTTATCTTAAATTTATCTTACCCATAGTCTAAACAGTCATAGTCCTAAATATCATGAAGTTCAAATCACAATTGGACCTTCAATTTTATCAATTACACAAAAACTCATTTTCCATGAAAAACCCTTATTCTACACTCTAAAATTACATGAGGAATCTCTAAATAATGGATGGAAACATAAATAAATGCTTAGATTAAGGTTAAATCTTGAAAATAGCACTTGGAATCACTCAAATCCGAGCTCCCTAGCTCTCAAAATGTGTTTTGAAAGTTGAAGTTCGAAATAGGGGTTTTAAGTTATGTACAGGTGCAAATTGGCCTGCGCGATCGCGAGGCCCACCAATCGCATTCGCGAAGCACTAACCCGACTGGGCCTAAATTTACTTTACACGATTGTGAGCCACCCTGGCACGATCGCGACCCCATGCATGAAAACTCATTGCGATTACAGGCGCCCCTATTGCTATCATAATGAAGGAAACCAGGTGACAACTGATCTAATTTTTTCTGGTTTCTTTTAAAGCTTTATCCAATACCCAAAAGTCGTTGGAAATCTTCCAAACACAAATCAAATATGCATTTGAATACTAAACACACTTCGGACTCGCTCGTGCACTCGGAATTCCCAAAAAAGATCGTCTTGACCCGATGTTGACCAAGTTCAACTCTTAAATCATAAAAAAAATTATTTCTCAACCAACTACCTAAATCAAACCCAGATGCCTCGGGATCCGAATCAATGGTTCGACTAAGTTATAGATGACATTTTAGACCTAAAAGAATCGACAAAACTCTATAAATGATGCATTTGCCCCCGATGTTGACTTTGGTCAAACATTTCCATTTTTTAACTTTGAAACTTTCAAATTCACTAGGTCGAGGAAATAAATTTGACCAGCTCAAATTTTTTTGCTTCGATAGAACTGAAATTTGTTAAAATTTAACCTAGGAGATAAATTGGGGCTATTTTGCATATAATATAAGAGGATGAAGATGAAGGAGATTGTATTTAACTACAATATGAAAAAGTTGAATATTGCTTAAGAAGGTTTGGTTTTCTGATGAAGATTAATGTCAAAGAGGAGTCTGGTCCAAACTTCGAAGGGGGCAGGAATGAGAAAAGAGAGGGATAAAAAACAACGTCACGCGTGTGAAAAATGTCATATTTATCACATCAACACTGAGGGTTTAATAGTATTTAAAAAGATCAGGATCTGAAGTAGACAAGCTCTTTGTGTGTAATTTATTTTCAGCTTTTACAGTTACAACTCTAGTGGTTTACCTTGAGTTGTTTTACCTTTTTTGTGAAAAGCTTTTGATTTTAATAAAATACTACCAAACAATCAGTTTGGTGGTTTAGTTTTTAAAAAAACACCGAGGGTTATATAGGATTTTAACACACTTTACGTGCTCAATAGGTTACACCCCCTAGTTGAGGTATCTAAATGGAGTTTGGCCTAAATTTATATAGAAACCTGCATATCAACTTAAAGTCTTTTGACATAAGAGTTCTATTATGCAATGCATAGTTTTGCTTGTCAATTAATCAATCAACAAAATCAACTATGTTCATGTGATTAACACGATGGTGCATATAACACAGGAGTTCTTGTATTCTTTTTCTTGCTTGGATTTTTTGGAATCATACTACATTGTTCATCCCTTAATAGAAAGGACCCACAAATGGCTGGATGTCATAACTGTTGTTATAGCTGGGAATGTGGGATCTTTTCCCTGCGTCAATGGAAGCGTGTTTTGCTCTGGTTGTTGTCTTTGTTGTCATCCTTGCCATTCTTGGCATTGCATATAGTTTCCTTGCAGCTATAATGTCCATCCAGTGGACCTAGCAAAGCCACTACCACATCCTAACCAAGAGAGGGTTCGGTTTATGTACCTCAAATCTGTCTGAAAAGTTTTTTTTTGGGGGGGGGTCAGTTAAATGAATAATTGTGTTATTCATCACTTACCTGAAAAGATTGCGGACTTCAATAATAAAGCTATATTTGTCCTCTTTTATGGTCACACAAGCCAAAATTCTTGTAACTTACAGAAGGGCTGTAAAAACAAGTTGCAAGTGTTCTTTCATTTTTTTCCTCATTATTTTAGTTAGTCTCCGAGTAAGTGGGTTTGCATTAATACTTATCAATTGTATTCCGTATTGCAAAAGAATGATTTTATTACTTGACTTGTTCATGGATCAACTTAATAGTCACATTGGGTTGGTGAAATTGCATCAGGATTCAAGACTAGTTTTATGTCAGAATAATTTTTAATGTTGGCTGGTAATGATAATCAGACCCAAGTGTCATTCCACCTCATGAAATGGCAGATGATTAAACTAAACTCGGTCATGTGGACACCCTGACTCGCTACATCTTACAAGCATCTAACTTTTGAAGTGGTGCTAACATTCCAATACTATGACACGTTTTCTTTTTCTATCAGCACATGTATTCAATATACTCTCTTTTTGAAAAATATTGCAGGAGTATATAGTCGAGGATCTTCATGGATATTACACTCCTCCAAAACCGGATATAGAGCACGCAAAACGTCTTAAAATGCTTAACCTTTTGTAGAGGTGACAGCTGGAAATCTTTCACTTGCTACTAGTTCGTGCTCCATTCGATTGTGTTTGACATCCTTTGGCTAGACATGGTTTAATATTTATGTTAAGTTTGTATGATAGAATTGTAAATGTAGTGGAACATTGAATATATTTCTTCACATTTTTTATTTGGTAGATTTCCCCCAACGCAATCCACATAAATTCCACGTATAACTTAAAAGTTAAAAGTTCCAGAATATAGCTGGAAATCTCACTTGCTACTAGTTACGCTCCATTTAATTGTGTTTGACATCCATTGGCTAGACATGATACAATATATAAGTTAAATTTTGTAATATATAATTGTAAATGCACTGGAACGTTGAATATATTCTTCACATTTCTTACAATAAAGTTAAAAGTCCAGAATACACAAAAATATGAGATTACAGTCCATCGATATGATTCTATTAAGGTCAGGATTACGAAGAATGTTTTCTTTTTACATGGTAATTCTGAACGTTAAAATATAAAAAGAGAGAGAGAGAGATTTGTGTTTTGAGTTATCAAAGGAAATACATTTTTTGTTGAAGTGTAAGTTCATGATTTTATCTTGTGTAAATTTTTTGTTGCTCTACCCTTAGCAGAACTTGATTAGTGATTGATCACAATGGGCGTAATTCCACATTTAAAGTGTCTTTGATGTTTGAAATTTTATTTGAGCTTTGCTGCAATAACTTTTAGGGTGACTGATTATGAGATATAAACATGGGAGAGCATTGTACTACCTTTTAAATATTTGGCTTGTGCTACTTTTGAAGATTGACCCTTTATTGTAGTTTCAAAATGCCTCCGTTTTTAATAAAACAAGTCTCATAAAAATTCCCTTAGGTCTATCAAGACAGCAGCGCTAAGCTAATGGTTGTTTCTCAAATTGGATAGGAGAAGGTACACAACAGTAACAATACCCCCACCATCCCCCACCTTCTCCGACGGTAATCTCATCTTGGTGCGCCACTTCGGCAGGTGACCAGGGTCCCGTTCGCCGACGGACATCAGTGCGTCCCGACCAGGTACTCTTTTTCCTTATCACCGACAAAGAATTCCAACCAGATCTTTCTGGTTGGAATGATTTCCAGCCAGTCATCCCCCATCTCTTCTCTTTTCTCCCCCTAGCTTCTTTTCTCCTCAACCAAAAACCCCTTCCCAGTGGGTTTTCGGTCAGATCTGTACAAGTACTCAATTTTTTCAACAGGCTCAGGCGGCGAACAATGAGTTTCCTATAGGGAGAAGTAACCCGATAGTGATTTTTCGGCAGTGATCAGTACTATTCGACAGTGAACAATGAGTTCCGGCGGCGAACATGTTATATTCACCTGGAGTTGGTACCTCCGGGCGCCCATATTCACTCATTTCCCTTTATAATTGTAGTTGAATTTTTCTTGTCTCGCTTTATTAGATCTTGACGTTGCATTTCTTGCCTTTAGACATATCTCCCTTATTGTCGTAGTCCGGCTTGCTGCTAGATTCTTGCTTGTGTTATAGTATTGGTTTGCTTGTCTTAGGTATCTTTGACTAGTTTTTATTTGCTTTAGTGGCATTGGTAAATGAGGGTAGACTAGGATCATGTTCTAGAGCAGGAACGGGGGTGAGGGTTAGGGGGGTAAGTGGGGTAAGAGAGATTCTAGGCTGAGAATAGGGTCTCGGAACATTGAGACTTTGAGGGGGAAGTCCATAGAGCTAGTTAAGATTCTTAAGAAAATGAGGATTAATATAGCTTGTGTCCAGAAGACCAAATGGGTAGGACCTAAGGCTAAGGATGTGGACGGGTATAAGTTATGGTTCTCGGGTAGGTCAAGGTATAGGAAAGGGGTAGGCATTTTGGTAGACAGCTAGCTAATGGATCAAGTGGTAGAGGTTAGGAGGGTCAATGACAGGATGATAACGATTAAGTTTGTAGTTGGAGGGTTCACTATGAACATTATTAGTGTTTACGGCGCACAGGCGGGCTTGGATGAGGAGGAGAATAGGCGTTTTTGAGAGGATTTTAATAAGGTGGTGGGAGGTATACCACCCACTGAGAAGTTATTTGTAGGAGGGGATTTCAATGGACATATCGGGTCACTTTCGGTGGGTTATAACGACATGCATGGAGACTTTGGCCTCGGGGACAAGAACGGGGGAGACGTCTAACTTTTGGAGTTCGCTAAAGCTTGTGGGATGGTGATAACAAATTTGAGGTTCCTGAAGAAGGTGGAGCACTTGGTGACTTTCTGTAGTTCGGTGGCTAAGACTTAGATAAACTTTTTGCTCCTTAGAAAGGCTGACAACAGTCTTTGTAAAGACTACAAGGTTATTCCGAGTGAGTATTTTACAATCCAACATAAGCTTTTGGTGATGGATTTGAAGACCAAGATGGACAAGAAAATGAGGGTTGTGGATGACAGGCTAAGAATCAAATAGGGGAGTTTAACCATGGCTAATGCAAATGAGATAAGGGAGAGGTTGTTGACTAGTGGGGCTTGGGGGAGTAGTGGGGATGCGACGAGTATGTAGGACAGGACAACTAGTTGCATTCGAGAGGTAGCTAGAGAAGTGCTAGGGGTCTCACGGGGTAGCCATAGTGGGCATCGAGAAGACTGGTGGTAGAATGGTAAAGTTCAAGAGAAGGTGGAATCAAAGAAAGTGGAGTATGTGAAATTGGTAGAAAGTAAGGATGAGGTGGAGAAATGGACGAATAGAGAATTATATAAGATGGATAGGAAGGAGGCAAAACTAGCGGTTACGACGGCGAAAACGGCAACTTTTGAACTCATGTGTGTGGAATTAGAGAAAAAAACAGGGATAAGAAGTTGTACAGACTAGCCAAGGCGAGTGAGAGGAGGACCCGTGACTTGGATCACGTGAGGTGCATCAAGGATGAGAATGTCAAAGTATTGGTGGAGGATGCGTTTATTAGACGGAGGTGGCAGTCTTACTTCCATAAACTCTTGAACGAAGAAAGAGATAGAGACATTGTGTTGGGAGATCTGAAACAATCCAGAAGGTACCGATATTTTGGATATTGTAAGAGGATTAAGGTTGAAAAGGTTAAGGGTGTTGTTCGCAGGATGCGCAGGGGACGAGTGATCGGGCCTGATGAGATCCAGTTGAATTTTGGTAGAGTGCAGACAAGGCAAGTTTGGAGTGGCTGACTGGGTTATTTAATGTCATTTTTAAGACGACAAGAATTCCTGAAGAATGGAGGTAGAGTACAATGATTCCTTTGTACAAGAACAAAGATGACATCTAGAGTTGCAACAACTATATGGGTATCAAGCTGCTAAGCTACACTATGAAAGTTTGGAAAATGGTCGTGGAGATGAGGGTGAGAAAAGGCGTGTCTTTTTCTGAGAACCAGTTTGGATTCATGCCGGGGCGTTAAACTACAAAAGTCATTCATCTTATTAGGAGGTTGGTAGAGCAGTATAGGGAGAGGAAGAGAGACTTATATATGGTTTTCATCAACCTCGAGAAGGCATACAACAAAGTCCATAGGGAGGTTCTATGGAGATGTTTAGAAGTTAGAGGTGTACCTGTGGCATACACTAGGGTGATCAAGGATATGTATGATGGAGCCAGGAACAGGGTACGGATAGTAGGAAGAGACTTAGAGCACTTTCTAGTGATGATGTGACTGTACCAGAGATCAACTCTTAGCCCATTCTTATTTGCCTTGGTGATGGATGAACTGACGCGACAAATTCAAGGGGAGATGCCATGGTGTTTGTTATTCGCATATGACATATTCCTGATTGATGAGACTCGTAGTGGAGTGAACGCTAAGCTGGAGGTTTGGAGACAAACTCTGAAGTCTAAAGGGTTCAGGCTGAGTAGGACCAAGACATAATACTTAAAGTGCAGGTTCGGTAACGAGAGCGACCTTGAGACATGCGTGGAGGTTAGGCTTAGTACTCAGGTCATTCTAAAGAAAGAAAGCTTCAAGTATCTCGGGTTTATTATCCAAGGGAATAGAGAGATAGACGATTATGTCACACATCGTATTGGTGCATGGTGGATGAAATGAAGGCTCGCATCTAGAGTCTTGTGCTATAAAAAGGTGCCACCAAAACTTAAAGGCAAATTCTATAGGGTGGTGGTTAGATCAGCTATGTTGTATGAGGCGCAATGTTGGCCAGTCAAGACTTCGCACATCTAAAAGATGAAAGTCGTGGAGATGAGGATGCTGAGATGGATGTGTGGGCATACAAAGAGAGATAAGATTAGAAATGATGATATCCGAGATAGAGTGAGAGTGGCCTCGGTGAAGGATAAAATGCGGGAAGCAAAGTTGAGATGGTTCGGGCATGTGCAAATGAGAGTCACAAATGCCCCAGTGCGGAGGTGTGAGAGGTTGGCTATGGACGGGTTCAAGATGGGTAAAGGTAGGCTGAAGAAGTATTGAGGAGAATTGATTAGACGGGATATGGTGCAGGTACAACTTACTAAGGACATGACATTATATATGGGGTTGTTGAGGACACGAATTATGATAGAAGGATAGTAGGTAGTTGAGCATAGTCCTACTTACGCTTACATACTGGTAGTTGTAGTGTTATTATGGTAGCCCTGCTTAGCCTATCATACTAGTAGGCGTAGTATTGTTTTATAGTCTCATGTCTTTTGATTTTTGTTGCTGTATGTTCATTTGTGTACTTTATTTATCTTATTTAGCCGCGTTAGTTACTGCTTCTTTTTTTCAGAATGATTTACCATAGCTTATTCGCTTTTGTTACTCTCATTTTCATACTGCTTTAAATTTTTTGTCTGGGTCTGACCGTTTCTCTTGCTTTTCTTCTGCCTATGCTTTGTCTTGAGCTGATGATCTTTAAGAAATTACCTCTCTACTTACCAAGGTAGAGGTAAGGCCTGCGTACACTCTACCCTTCCAGACCCCACGTCGTGGGACTTTACTAGGTATGTTGTTGTTGTTGTTGTAAGATAAACATAACACATCTTGTAGTTGTAACGAATCGTTCTCGCAAATCTTTTGAAAATTAAATGTAATTGAGAAAATAATTTATGGACACGTTCAAAATAATTGATAATAAAACTAAGGAACAAGGTACAAGAAAACTATGAATGAATTTTGTGCACCTGTGCTTGTGTACTTTTTAGCTTACCAAGTGTATACGGTAAATTTTAGCATAACACTTGCATAAACATGTGTATAGCTCGAAATAAGACTGGACATTAATGAGTTTGGTTATGAAATGAGCCCGGAGTAAGCAACTTAGGGAGCAAAAATGGATAAGCTATTGCCATTGTTTCCGAGAGAGATTATAGACATTAATGATAGTTGATCCAGTCCAGCTATAGCGCCAAACATTATAATTTTGTCAATTAAAAACTTTTAATGTCTTAATTGTTGCACTTTAAATCAGAGGAATTCGTGAGCATTAAATCCCGATTTTATCCCTATAAAAGGAGCCCAACCTTCATGTTGGAGGGGATTCCAATTTTTTGATTAACATTCTTATTTACTTCCATTGAGCAATATATTACTCTTTAGTCATTTTTGTTCCGATTAACTATTGGCTGATTTGAATCCGGTGTCATTTCGATGATCAAATCCATCGAGAGATTCATCCGGACCTAGATTCAACAAGATGCTTCTGTTTAATTATTTACTTGATTACTTACGTTACTTTTATTTTTATTGCTTTACTTATTCCATTACGTTGCGCTTTGCTTAAGCTAATCTATACACCCTTTAAACCGCTTAACAAATTCAACTATACCTTTTCGGGGGTAAATAGTTTGGCGCCCACCGTGGGGCTAAGGATAATTGTGGTACTGTTAAAGCTCGATTATTTTCCTTTTTATGGGTAAAAGGTGTGCTTTCAGATCACAAAATGTGTGGAAACGGATTAGACGAGTTGCATAATAGCAGTAACAACGAAAATTTGAACAACAATGGCCAGGAGATTGATCTGGCAACTGGCCTGCCAAGATTTATAGATGAGCAGGGGACTTTTCCTCGGGCGTCACGATGCATCGATAGGGGTGGCACACCAAACAACGAGGAACATGATTCTAAAAATGGGATTAGAGTCATTGGTCTCGACTTGGAAAAAATATTTCAGATGTTGGAAAAATAACAAGAAACCATAGCAGAGTTGCATAAAAAGGACACCGTTCCCACCGAAACCCCGCGTGGTGGCATCACTAATAACAATGCGGTGGTGGGAATCGAGGAAAGCAGCGGTTCAGGGAACAACGACATATTCGATGTGATGAAATATGTGCAAGCCTTAACTACTCAGTTGGAGCAGGTGAAAAAAGAGTTCAACATTCGAATAGATCAGATTTCGGGAGCTCCTCCGGTATTAAAAGGTCCAGATTCAAGGAGATGTCTGGCTGCCTTTCCCGTCGAGCGCAGTGCCAAAACTGATACCCAAGAGTTTCTCGATGCCAAACATCCCTAAATATGATGGAATAACTAATCCACAAGAACATGTAACGACACATACATGTGCAGTGAAAGGAAATGACATGGAGCCGGATGAGATAGAATCCGTCATACTAAAGAAGGTTTGTGAAACTTTGTCCAAGGGAGCCATGTCATGGTATTCTCTCCTACCAGAACATTCAATTACATTATTCGAAATGCTTCCTGACTCTTTTGTTAAAGCACATGCTAGAGTGAGGAAGGTACAACCTAGGAAGGTGGACATCTTCAAAATTGCCCAAGGCGATACAGAGTTACTGCGTGAGTTTGTTATATGGTTCTAGAAGGAAAGAATGTTACTACCAATGGTACAGGATGAATAGGCGGCAGAGGCCTTTACTAAAGGCATGAATTCCAAAAGCTCAAGTTCTTCGCTCAAGTTGAAGGAAAATTTGTTGGAGTTCCCGACGACAACATGGTCAGATGTCCACAATAGATATGAGTCTAAAGTCAGAGTTGAGAATGACTAGCTGGGACCTCCAGAGTCTTCAGGGTCGATCAGTCGAACCCATCACCAAGATAGGCCGAAGCATGGTACTGAATTCGAGTTGAGGTCCCTGAGGAATAGTTATCAACCTTATAATTTAGCGGAGAGGTCATGATCAGAGTGGGGTTATAAAAATTAGTATTCTTCGATTCTTGAGAGGCCAGGGTTTGATAAGAGCAACAATAGGGGACTATAGAGCAAATGTGGAGAGGGAGTTGTCTGAATATAATTTAAACATTGATATAGGCAGTTGGTAGCAGTGATCGAGTGAATCAAGGAGACAAAGTGGCCGAAACCAATTTGAATAGATCTGAGCCAAAGGGACTCGAACTTGATATGTGAATTCCACAATATTCATGGCCACCGAACTGGGGACTGTCGGCATTTTCGGGAAGAAATGTCTAGACTTTTGAAGAATGGTCACTTAAGGGAATTTATAAGTGATCGGAATGAGATAACTACAGAAAAGGAAGGGAAATGGATGAGCCTGCCAAACCGATTATGCCATGCCATTAATTAATATGATCAATAGAGGATCTGAGGTGGCCAGGAATGACGAAGGAAATCAAATTTTATGTCATAGATGGTGATATGAGGTATAATTTAATCATTGGGAGACCATGGATTCATGATATGAAGGCAGTCCCTTCTACGCTACATTTGTCAGTAAAATTTCCAACTCCTATGGGATTAAATTGATTCGGGGGAATAATCGGTGGCAAGGGAGATGTTTGCCATCGATGAACCGGTAATCGAGCCAAAAGAAATGGATAAAGAAAAATAGCAGTTACAGAAGTCGGAGTTATCTCTCAGGCTTGGTGACAAACCAATGTCAAGCGGTGATGACGAATAGGACACAACTCCAAATCATAGGGAAGAGCAGTCGAAGGAGGAAATTGGAAAAGAATTTGGGATTCCGGGGTCTTTTTTGGTACCATAGGACTCGGATGCCACTAAGTCAAGTATTGAAGAACTGGAGCAACTTCTTCATGCAACGGCCAGAAAGGAAAGTATACCCGAGAACCGAGTTAACCCCGAAGCTCAGCCTCAAATTAATTAATTTTCTTAAAGCTAGCGCAGACCATTGTGCATAGTCCTAGTTAGATATGACAGGAATTCTGCCGGAGGTGACAACTCACAAGTTCAGCTTGGATCCCAAATTTACGCTGGTGAAGCAAAAAAGAAGACCGCCCTGTGTAGAATGCACAAACAAATTTGTGAAAGAGGAGGTAACTAAATGCTTAACGTATGGTCCATTTGGGAAGTAAATTAGCCTAATGATTAGCAAATGTAGTCGTAATACCCAAAAATGGGAATAAACTAAGAATGTGTGTAGACTATAAAGATTTGAATAAAGATTGTTCAAAAGACTCGTTTCCATTGCCGTACATTGATTTAATGATCGACGCGATTGCCGGACACGAGATGTTAAGTTTTCTTGACACATACTCTGGGTATAATCAAATTAGGATGAACCCGGATAACCAAGAGAAAACCTCTTTTGTAACTAAATATGGAACTTATTTTTATAACATAATGCCATTTGATTTAAAAAATGTCAGTAAAACCTACCAACGGTTGGTTAGTCGCATGTTTGAATATCAAGTGGGTGAAACTATGGAAGTATATCTAGATTACATGGTGGTCAAGTTTCTGGTTTCGGAGGACCATTTGAAGAATTGACAGGAAACTTTTGATGTGCTAAGAAAGTTCAACATGAAGTTGAATCCGGAGAAATGTGACTTCGGCATCATATCCTGCACATTCCTGGGATTTCTAATGTGAAATAGGGGCATCGAGGTCAACCCAGACAAGATCAAGGCAATTGAAGATGTCCCCGAGGTCCTTGAGGATGTAAAGGCAAATACAAAGACTTACAGGAAGGTTGGCATCCCTTAGCTGTTTAATTTCTCATTCGTCCGAAAAGAGTCATCAATTCTTTTCATTATTAAAAAAGATGAGTGATTTCGAATGACCCTGAAGTGCCATAAAGCTTTCAGAGATTTGAAAAAATATCTTTCGAGTCCATTGTTGTTAGCAAACGCAAGGAGAATGAGCAATTACTCCTTTATTTGGCTGTGTTCGAAGTTGCAGTAAGTGCTGTTTTGGTTCGTAAAGAAAAAGGTACGCAATTTCCAATTTATTATGTTAGCTGAACTTTAGCGCATGCGGAAACTAGATATCCTCACCTAGAAAAATTAGCTTTGGCTTTGATAATAGCTTCGAGAAAACTGCAGCCTTATATTCAATGTCACAATGTATGTGTGGTGACCACCTACCCCTTGAGAAATATAATGGACAAACCCGAACTCTCCGGGAGGTTGGATAAGTGGGTAGTTGAAATTAGCGGTTACAACATTGAATTTAAACCTCACACAACTATTAAGTCACAAGTCCTGGCTGAATTTATGGCAGATTTTAGCCATGGGTTTCTCCCCGAGGTCAAAAAGAATTTATAATTGCCTCTGGGTCCATCCCTGGATTCTGGACCTTATTCACTAATAGATCTTCTAATGTGAAAGGGTCTGGGTTGGGAATAGTTCTAAAGACCCCTTCTAGGGAAACTATCATACAATCAATCAAAACTATTCCTTTGACTATTAATGAAGCTAAGTATGTGGCTGTGATTGCAGTCACAGAGTTGGATCGGAGTCTGGGGACTGAAATCATCGAAGCAAAGTGTGATTCCCTCATAGTAGTCAATCAGGTGAATGGAGTGTTTGATGTAAAAGATGACAAAATGCAAAAGTATCTCGACAAAGTGCTCAGAATAATATGTCACTTCAAGGAGTGGATTATGGAGCATGTTTCACACGAGAAAAATATGGAAGCTAACGCACTGGCGAATTTGGGTTCTTCAACATATGCTAGTGGGATTAGTTCAGGGAAATTTGTGCAGTTCCTAAACTCGACTTTAGATGCTAGCCTTGATGAAGTAAATTGTAGAGGAGTAACCTGGGATTGGAGGAACGAGTACATAAAGTATTTGAAAAATGGTAAATCGTAGAAAGATCCTAAAGAATCTCGGGCAATTCGAATGAAAGCTGCTCGATATTGTTTGCACAACGAGCAATTATACAGAAGATCCTTTTATGGGCCATTAGCTCATGCCTTGGTCCTGGACAGACCGACTATGTCATGAGGGAAATTCATGAGGGTGTCTTCGACAACCATTCAGGAGCAGAGCTACTGGTTAGAAAGTTGATAAAAGCAAGATATTTCTGGTAAAAAATGGAGGAAGATGCAAAGGCATATGTTCGATAATGTGACAAATGTCAGCGCAATACATTTATATGATCTACCGATCGGCAAAACTTCTTAATCCGGTGGTATCACCATGGTCATTCATGAAATGGGGGATGGATATCGTTAGACCACTTTCAGCAACTACATGTCATGTCAAATTTATTTTAATTTTGACGGACTATTTTTTTAAATGGATTGAAGTAGGGGCGTTCAAGAAAGTTTGTGAAAAGGAAGTTACGAAGTTCTTCGACGGATTAAAGATTAAAAGGATTGCGTCGAATTCATATCATTCTAGCGCTTATGGACAAGTCGAGTCAACAAATAAAACAATGATCTAGAATTTGAAAAAGAGGCTAGAAAGAGCTAAGGGGAGACGGAGAGAATTGTTGCCGGATATACTGTGGGCATATAGGACAGCGGAAAATTCAAGCACAAGAAAAACTCTATTTTTCGCTAGTGTATGAGGTGGAAACACTGATACCAGTGGAAGTAGGTGAACCAAGTTTGCGATTTAGCAATTCAAACGAAGAGGATAATAATGAGGCCATGGAAATTGAATTAGATTTGACCGAGGAGTATCGAGATAGAGCCTTGTTTCGGATGATGCCTCAGAAGCAGCGAATGGAAAGGTATTACAACCGGAGGACAAAACTTAGACATTTTCAGGTGAGAGATTTAGTTCTCCAAAAAGTAACCTTAAATACTAAGGATCAGAACGAAGGAAAACTAGGTCTAAATTGGGAAGGGCCGTATCGAATGACAAATATCACCGTAAAAGGGTCATATCAATTAGCCAAAGAGGACGGAAGATTGTTGCCAATCAACTAGAACATCAGTCAACTGAAGCGGTATTACTGCTAAAGTATGGTTTAGTATCTAATTTTACTTTAATTAAATTATTTCCGTGTGCACTAATGATGTTCGCAGGAAAAGCTACAAAAATTTTACAGTTCAAGCTCAGCAAGCACCGTTCGTAAGTTAAACTGAAAACATGTGCTGTGCTCATTTTTTCTTAGACCAATTGTTATCCCTAATAGGTTTTTCCGTTGAGGTTTTTAATGAAGCAGCAATGGAAAATGTGTTACGATAACAAATGGGGACTTTCTCCAATGCGGTTGATAAGGTAGAAACCAGTGTCCAAGTCTTCATATTTCACACTCAAACACTAGGGGAATATACCCACCTAAAGAAATTAAGGAGTTAAAGTCCGAGAATTTTCAAGCAAGGGAAAAAGAAATTGAGTCCAAAGTTCAAGACTTGAAAGACTGGGGAATGTCACAGTTGCAAGAATGGAGGTGAAGGATAGATGATAGCTTAATGTAATGTGACCCGCCATACAAGGGTAACATGGTCTTACTTATGTAAATGTATACTGAGCAAGTTATGAAATAAGAATTTCTTATCTCCTTTATCTGCTCCATGCTGATTCTTTTTAATGCTTAATTATTTATGGTAGTTCAGACATACCAAGAAATAGAAAGTTGAGAATAAAAAAATTCCAACTGTTGTACCAAAAATGAATAAGAGACCACTTGTTCAGAGGCACCAAAAAGGAATAGAAAGCAAGGCCGTGTAGTTAAAGTTACCGAAAGAATTTATCCCGGTCAATTATTCGCCCATATTGCAAAATTACCCCTCGAGATTATTTTTCCCGTTCAACATTAAAAATTTGACTATCTTGAAGTTTGAATTAAAAAAACAAAGAAATAAAGAGTGCATAACTCAAAGTGCGATATTAAAAAGGGAAAAAAGAATGATCCATTGATAAAAAGGTCAAAGAAGACCACTGTTATTACAAGTAAACAGGGGAGAAAAATTCCCCCGAACACAAACGTTAGCAAAAAGAGAAAAAAATATTGAGGGCTCAATCTTCAGCTCTGGAACTGACGTCACTCTCTTCTTTTGGGAGCTCATCAGTAGAGCTATCTGCGTTAGTACGGGGAGAATGAGGAAGATTTTCATAAGCATGGAGTTCTAGCTTATGAGCCTCGATAATCTGAGCATCTAAATCATCGATGCCTTCCTTGGCCTGCTTCAAAATGAACCACATGTCATTCCAAGTGGTATACCTGACCTTAAGGACTATCTGAGCCTCATGGGCCTCGAGGTCATCAAGAGCTTTGTCCCTTTCGGCAGAGAGCTCATCATTCTTCTAGGCAAGAGTGGCTAGTTCGGCCCTTAGTCCTTCAGTCACTAGGACTTGCTGATGGATTTGATCCCTGTCAACTGTTAGCTCTTGCTTCAACTTGAGTTCCATGGATTCTCTTTCTCCTACAACGACATTGAGTCAATCGACTTTAAAGGAAAGAGAAGCTTCATTTTAGATGCTAAAGTGCAAAGATTCTCCTGAGAATGGAATTGAAATTTGAGGCTGGTGAGTTCCATTCCGAGTTTCTCCGCTTGTTGGTTAAAAAGCTCCATCTCTTCATTCGCCTGGTCAACGTCACACACGGACTAGGTGTAGTCCCTCCTCATTTTATCAAGTTTAGCTTTGAAAATTGAGATGTCCCCAACTAGCAGAGATTCACCCTGTGCGATATCGTTCCGGAGAATTTTGATTTCCCTCTCTTGAACATCGAGTTGGGCTTTCAGATCTTTATTTTTCTCAATGCAGAGACGAAGACCTTCTCTGGTCAGAATCCCAGACTAAAAAATAGCAAAAGACAGTAAAGAAAGAGATAACCCGAAATGGCAAAAACAAAGGAGGGAAGGTAATATAGTTAAGGATCGAACGAGAAATCATACCCGGGCAGCAACATGCATGCCTTCATTAAATAGGCACTTCCAGGAGACTCCTTTCATTTTTTATTTATCTGATTATGAAATTAATGATTTCAGATAATGGGCAATTTTGACTGGCTAATCACGGAAGTTGATATTCGTAGGGAATGATAGCGTGGTCGTCCTGGCCTGAGTTGGATCTATACTCAAGGCTGTGAAAATGTTTACAAGTTTGGCTTGGGAGGAATTATAGTTCCTCGGGGGCCTTGAAGAGGATGAAAGTCTTGTTGTAATTTGGGGGAGATTATTATCGGAAGGCCCCACAAAAGGAATGGAGCTGCTAGTGGCATCCAATTCTTTGAATATCTGTTCTAACTCGTCAGGACCAAAAATCCTATGGTTGTGCGGCCTGATGACTAGAGCTGGCTTGTGTTCTTGACCTCTTAAGAGGCATATCGTCTTCCATTTCTTCATTGTCAATAATGATGGCTTTATAATCGATGGTAGGATTCCGATTGGAAGGAGGGAAGAGTTGCTGATGTGAAGTCGTTTTAGTGGCTTCGGTAGTGATTGGCACTCCGGAGGAACTTCCCTCTATGGATATCCTTTTTCTTTTTGGAGGAGGAACTGAAGGTGACGCTAGAATGGCCAGCAATTTTGACAATTTATTTTTTTTGTCACTAACTTATCTAGCGAGTGGATGCTGTTGGGTCAAGGACGCGATTGGTAATCACCACATTAGGGCGTGAAGAGCCTTTGGGCAGACTTATCGGAATATTTTTGTGAGATTATAACTGAATACAGAATTGATCTAAGGAGTATGAATGTATTTACCGTTTTTTTTGGCTTTCCATCCATCCTGAAAGATTTCCTTCCATATCCGAGTTTTGTAAGTCAAGATGTCTAAAACGAACCCAAGAGGAAAGGTCCATGATGATCGCTGGTAACCAGGTGGACAACTATGTATCTCTCTGTCCAAACTCTATCGTGGTCTTTGTCTAAGCTGGTAATTATGGGGTTTCTCCCCCGCTTGGAAAGCATGATGATTCCACACTAGAAGAATTTTATGATGTAAAACTGGATCAGATGATACAGAGTGAACTCCAATTTGTCCTCGGTGACCATGAAGTGAAGGCAAGCTACCACCCTCCATATTGAAGGACCAACTTGAGCAAGACAAACATTGTAATTCTTGCACACGTCGATGATCACCAGGTCAACAGTAAGAGGAAATCTAAGCGTGAATGGATAAGTATACACGTTGGAAAAACCCAGCCTAGGCATTGTGATGTCATCATCTGGATCGAGGATAATGATTTGGGAAATTCCCTCCCAGTGGCAGTCCTTTTGGATTGTTTCCAAGTCAGAGACTCGAATCGAGGAGGGATAGTTTTTACCATTTCACATCGGTCAGTTTTGGAAGTAGCAGCTTGGATGAAGAATTCATGGTCGAAGTTATAAGTGAGGGGGAGTATGTTAAAGGCCCTAGGGGAGGTTGGAGATTTTTAGTTCATTCACTGGTGTCGGTGGCCACCAGTGGAAGATATAGGTGCATTGTGAACGGTAGAAGAGGAAGAGAGAGTGAAGTTTCAGTACATGGTTACGTTGCGATAAAAAGAAGGAATGGGAAGATTGTTAGCAGTTAGTGGAGTTAGCAAAGATATGGAAATGGGAGTAGGATTTTTTTGTAGAGAAGATCAGAAGTAGAAGAGATAAGTAAATGGGACGAGGGTCTAATACAAGGATTCGTCATCATTATGGGAAAGGTTTGAAGCTCAAAACTATTGCATCGGTCATTCGTGGAGAGACATATATTCGTTGTGAAAGAGGTGGAAGGACATATGTCAAAATATTATGAAGTGAAAAAATTTCCTTTCCTGCCATTAAGGAAGACGTTTAGTCTTTTGAATTGTTCCAGGATCGGAGGCACTGTACTTTCCACTTCTCGGTCAAATGACAACTTTGGATCAGAAAGTGTGGATACTATTAGTATACGGTAAATTTGAGCGTAACAGTGGCATAAACATGTGTATGACTTGAAGCAATACTAGATGTTAACAAGTTCAGTTATGAAATGAGCCCGGAGTAAGCAGCTTAGGGAGCAAAATCAGACAAGCTATTGTCGTTGTATTCGAGAGAGATTACAAACATTAAGGACATTCTATTTGATTGAGATATAGCACCAAATGTTACTATATTGTCAGTTAAAAGCATTTTGTGTCTTAATTGTTGCACTTTAATTCATAGAAATTTGTGATCATCAAAGCCTTGATTTTGCGCTAGTTTATGGCGTGAGCAAAGTAAAGAAAGGCCAGTGAGGATAAATTCCCATATTTGGACTAAAATGAGTTTAAACAAGTATTAAATAAGTTTCGTAAGAGTTCGGGGTTTAACAAATCAAAGAAAATACTTTTCGACGAAGTTTGCCAAAGGAAAGTGGATTGTAATAGCCCATACTTTTGGGGTAAGAATAAGAGTTCCTAAAATATAATAAGGTCTTGTTATGAGGTATTTTAATCATAAAATAGTTGTATGATAAGTCTTGAATTCAAGGAAGTTGTAAAACAAAAGTTGGCAAAGGCTATCGCAAGTTACCTTTTATAAGTTTGCTGAAATTTGGGTCAGATGTAGTAGAGCTTTTCTCTCAATTACTAAGAGTTACGGGGTGATCTACCCATGAAATTGAAGTTCTACGAGTATCTTTTCCAACTCATTAAACCGTTCATCGATATGACATTCGAGTAGAGAGATATTCGTATTTTTACGAGATTGCGCAGGCACTTGAGATGGTGGAATTTTCAGATCTTATTTAAAGTGGTTCCACTTCGTTTTAACTCATTTTTTCTCTACCAAAACATTTCCTAAACACTCCTATATTCTCTCCAAGAGTTCCCCCGTGATCCTAGAGTGAATCAAAAGCCAAACAATGTATTCGCGTTGGAAATCCCGTAGTGTTTCTAGAATTTGAGTTCTCTTGTTGTAATTGATTTGAGGGTTTATTCAAGGTGAAGTAAGCTTGGATTTGGGTTGTTCTTTCTGTTTTTAGGTTAGATTTTTCATATCTTTCATGTATCTAATCTTGTAGGAGTTATGGCTAGCTTGTATGATTCAAAACCTGTAAGATAAAGGTAAACAATCGTAGTTTTGTTGTTGTTGTTTGTCGAACTGTTTTAAAGAACCCCTTATGGTATTTGTGGCTGGAAATTCATGGAATAAACTGAGTATGTTGTGGTTGCTATTGTTAACAAGTTCTGGAAGAAAGCAGGGGTTTAAAGCTATAGTTTTGTTAATCATAAATTAATCTTGCCCATCGTATTGTTGTGTTGATTAAGGAAGTTGTTATAGGATTATTAATTATTTGGGCTTTTATTGTGTCTTTAATGAACTTGAGGGATGTTAAAAAAATAGGGGAGATGCTACCCGTTTTGTTATAAAATAAATTTGTTGTTTGGAATACGATACGTTAGTTATATCGCTTGTGATGTGATGATATCATCATTTCGTTGTTGTAGATTAAGGTACGGCGAGCTGAGCTTATCATGGTTATTGGACATATTTTCATAAGGTATGTTAAGGGTAATCCTTCCTTTTTTTGGCATGTTCCAAGTGAATGAAGCATAAATGAAATGTTATTCCATAAATGTCTCTACTCTTAGTAGTTAAGGATGTCTATGTTGTTCATACTTATAAAATGTATTTCAAACCATGTCTAAATATGATTCCTAAGTCCCTACTGAGGCATATAATGATGATGTTAATGTTCATAATGTAATCAGAGGGTAAACGACTATAAGTTACTTCAACAGAGGTTCTAATGTCCTAAAAGGTTCCTCATGCATTGTATGTATATATATAATTGAATCATGACATTATATATGCATATACAATATCTATAAGGGTATGACTATAGTATTCCTACCTTACCACCGAGCTACGGCCGGTTGGTCAGTTATGTATCTCTATTTACCAGCGAGCTACAGCCGATCGGGCAATCATTTATTTACCACCGAGCTATGACCGATCGATCAGTCATTTATTTACCACCAAGCTACGACCGGTCGAGTAGTTATGCATTTATCACCGAGCTACGATCGGTCAGGCAGTTACCACTAATTAGTTAGGCAGAAAGTTTATGATATTGATATTATCCCCGAAGAGTGGTGATAAAAAATAATATAGCCCCATAGAGTAGTATAATATATAAGTATAGTCATTATGCATATCATGGCCTTCAATGGCAATTTAGAGGTTTCAGATTGATTCTTATCCCTCTCATGATAATGACTGATTGTTACATTTCAGTTCTGCCTTACATCAGTACATTATTCATACTAACGTCCCTTTTGCACGGGGTGTTGTATTTCATGTGTGCAGGTCTTAAGAGACAAATAGACATGCTTTTACAATAAGCGATGCTGATCTCGGCTTGATTGTTAAGGTTCATGTCATTCAGAGTTACCAGGTCTAGATTATTGATATGTTTACAGAGATAATGGGTAGGCCGAGGCACCGTCCCAACCATAGTACAATTTTATACTTTTTAGAGGCTTGTAAACATGTCCTATGTATTTAGTACGTCAGCATGGTGGCCTTGTCGACCCTTATATGTATATATATTTTAGGTTTGCTTTTGTAGACATCTATGATGGCCTTGTCGGCCTAACATTTTATGATTAGTTTACAGATTGCTTATAAATTTCCAGATGCTTACGAGTTACAGATGGTACGCTCGGAGACTAGTAAGGCACCATGTGCCACCCATGTCCCTCCTGTTTGGTGTGTCACAAACTTGGTATCAGAGTCGTGTCTAGTAGAGTCTTGTTTATGAATGTGTTGTGCACCACATTTATAAACAGGAGGCTGCAGGGCATTCTAGGATTGGTTACCCTTCTTTCCGATTTCAGATCATGCAATAGAGCAGAGTCATAGGAACTTGATTCCATTCCGTACTCGTAGCAAATAAATGAAAGATCCCTACTAGATTATGTATGCACTAGAGGTGCGAGTATCATGCTAAAGTTTCAGAGTGTGAGTGTCACGACCCAATCACTAGCATTGTGGTGGCATATACACAATCCCCCTGGTAGGCGATCCAACCCCAAACAACTACACATGAAGGTAAAAAAATACGAAAGTGAAGAAATACAAGATAAAATAACAATCTTTCCATATTATAAATCCTTACAATATAACCTTATTTCTCCCAAAACCTGGTCTAACTTATACAAAGACTTCTAGATACATAAATGAATGAAAAATAGAACAACAGTGCCCCGAATAAATAGTAACAGTCAATCTGAGATGGAACCAAGGCCACCAGAATAAGTGGTCCACCTCAACTTCCTTTGCTCCAAAATGCAACCTGAAATAGACTGAGTACCTACATCCACATAAAAGATGCAATAAGCGTAGCATGAGTACACAATGTACCCCCATAGGCATCATAGGCCGATAATGACGGAAGATACGCGATTAGAGATAAATATCAAATTGACACCAAATAATCCTACCCTAAACAGTTCAATAATAAAGTGAGTCACATGGTTCACATAATAGCTCTATGAACTCTACAAGTCATTCCGTTCATCTAAAGATTTATAAAATCGCATAAACCTCTTAAATCACATAAGGCTTTAAAATCATAAGAAGTACTTCAATCATATAAAGTTCATTAATCACATAACCACCCAGTTCACAATAATAGTTCATAAAATCCACTCGATCCACGTATGAGTTCATCAATCACAGAAATCACCCAAGTTGGACTATTAATCACAAAATCATGTTTGACCTCTCACATCTGATTAGACAACACATTCGTTAAGTTGATACTTAGTGCTTTAATCCGATACTATAAACACGTTTCTCAATCATAACTCCAAAGTTGAAAGTACTTCGCTAACACCATTTTATCTCTAGTCCTTACCCCCAAAGTACGACTAGATACAATTACATGCAAGAAACCTATTAGTTCATTAGACTCTCTTCATACACCCTATGTATTTACAATTTGCTTACCTTTTTTTTCAAGAAAGGAGTCCACACACATAAGACATACAAGGAATACACATATTATATGACTCATCAACCACACTAGACAATCCCTCATTAGACCCGTTATCAAGTGAATCATTTAACCATAGGGACACATCTACGTAATTAGTACCCCTAAATTATGTTTAACATCACAGTGTACTTACCACAATTTAACAACAATTTTATAGACTCTCAAGTTGTAATCACAGGACAAAACACAGATAGACCAAGTCAAGCAAGGCAACCAACCCAGTTCAATATGAACAATTCAACAACTCATTCCATCACAAAACTTAACCAAGTCATCAATACCAGTCCAAGACTTAACTCACCAACATATAATCAATAGAGTGATGTATGTATGATATGAATGCAATGCAATGCATATGCCAGGTTCCTTTCATCTTCCAGTATACAAACGTTTAAATTCTATGAACAACACACCCATGTGGGACCTGCAAATTCCATATACTTCTCTAAAATTTCTCAATGAAGCCCAACTCTTGGCTTAATAACTATTGCAGGCATGCAACTCCGTTCCTCATGTATCATCATCATCATCATCATCTCAATATTGCTATAATCTCATTAAGCTCTTACCTTTTCGGTCTCTTGGACCCAGAAAAATTCCATCCACTCTCATATCAATATTATCAGAACCATGAGTGTATGCATGGAAATAACAACACAAGGTAAGGAATCATGATGCAATGAGATGCAACCAAATATACAGATGAATATCACATGTTTTCAAGAATTCAAGAACATATAATGCAAGTACAGTCAGGATATCATATCAAATAATGTGTGATAAAATAGCACAACAATAGCAAGTATGGCGATAAGGCCACATAATGGCGATAAGCCCAAATAATCAGCAGTTAGAATCAACTCGAGGTTGATTCCCTAAACCCATCATCATAGTTCAACACCAGTACCCATTCAAACTTTCATCACAACCGTCTGAATGGGACCCCCAAACACGCCCAATACCCCTCAATATTTTTAACTAATTACTTACTTCTATCAGAGTCTAGTGAAAGTAAACCGTAGCCTACCTTAAAGCCGAGAAGGAGCCACGAATGGTCGACCCATGACACATGCCTTGACTCTTCGGCTCACCTCGCAGTAACCATAGTATTACACACATGTACTAGAAGTTAATATCAAACCAATGTATATAGAAGGACTTAGTCCTTACTATACAAAAGACACCTAAAATCTATCCTGGACCCATGATGTCAAAATACGAATTTTAATACATAATTAGCATAATCACATACTAAGTAATCATATCCTTAAGTTAATTGAAGAACTAAATCCAATTGAACCCCAATTGCACAATTCAAGAAAAGCCCCAATTCATGAACCCTAGAATTCCCTCCAATTCAAAAAGGTTTTCTATAATCAAATCAAACCTTACAACATCAAGGTAAACTAATTCATTTCACACCGTTTAATCAAGATTCGTTTATTTCCAATCTACCAAGAAGTTTTCAACTCATTTTCCTCATATAATAATTTATCCCAATACTAGAAACATGAAGTACAATAAAAAGGGGGTGAAGGGATTACCTCTCATAAAGATTCTAGGCACAAATTTCAGGAAATGCTCTCTAGGGCAACCCCAACTTCGAGATATGAGATTTTTGGAAAGTGGAGCGTTTTAGGGCATTTAGTTAGATTCAGCAGATAATGATTCTGCTCCTCAGGACTAGACTTCGTAGGTGCGGACGCACTTTAATGGATAAGACAACCGCTGGGGTGTATACACTTGACACCTCACCTCAACATAGAAGCGAGAACAACTCCGTAGACGTGAACCTAATACTTCTGCATACACATACTAAATGTCGCTGGTGCGATTACGTAGGGGTGGTGATACCTCGCTGTAGCAGAAATGGGCTTCCAAAATTCTTTAAATCTATTACTCTTCTTTCCGAGTAGTATGAGTTACTTTTACTCACAATTTTCCACGTGTAATTGTTATCGGCAAGTGACCGGATGAGGGATATGATAGTAAATCAGGCGGAAGGTTCATAATGACCGAATGGGTCGTTACAATGAGCATTTGTATCACCCATTCAAAAGAAAGTAATGCAATCCTAGAAGGTAAAGTGTGCGTTTTAGAATGCAAAGGAAGTAAAGTAAAAAAAGTACAAAGTACATGGATAGAAGAGATTGTAAGTAATTGGTGCTCATATAGTGCGACACAAGCGTTATAATCATGCTTCCAGTAGCAATAGAACTACAATCAATAAAATTCAATCTGTCTTATGATTTTCAGATGTCGATAAACGTAGTCTTAGAAAGAAGTGAGATTTTGAGTCTAGTAAACGTTAGAGAAATCCATAGCATAGACATATTTTTATAACTAAATGGAAGTACTGAAGAATAGCATGAATATGTTAATATTACCTCTAACTTTTGCTTAGGTCATCTCGTTTTAGGTTCTTAACATAATAGACATTTTTTTGTTGCTGTCATACATAGTTTAAACTCATGTGGTCTAGGAGTATTTAACTTGAAGACGTCGCTCATTTTCATGGAGATTTTGTGACTTTAACACTCTTGTCACATCCAAAATACCCACTAGACGCAACTGACACCCGCTAACAAACTGCCAGGCAAACCAGTTCCCACACAGTTTACCATTTTGATAAGCATTGAGAGAAGATATGTGCAAGACTAAGCGCATCAAAAATCATTAAATATGAAATAATCATCTAACCAAAAATAATGTATCAATTTACAAAATCCAACGATCACTCAAATAATAATGTCTAGCCTAAATCCCACATTAAGACCATGGAGCATCTAATAGAGTAACATGAGTTTAACTATCAGTCATGCAAACCCAAGGAAAGAAAATAAATTCTATAAAATAGATAAAGATGAAATGACAGCCTCTATGAACAACGTGAAGGCTCACCTCAACAACAAAATCTTTGCGAACGAACTCGTCAGCCACTAGTCTCGCCCTTAGCAATAGTATCTGCATGGACATGCTGATAAGGAGTGAGTTATACATAAATATAACCCAGTAAGATCCTTGATCTACCACTTTAAATACCAATGGAATAAGTGTTAGAAAATACAAACACACAACGAGCACAGAAATAATATGCATAAAGTATATTTTATAATATATTGCTCAATAAACTCCAAACAAATATTCAATAAGTACAATACATATCTCAACACATTCCACACTCAGGACTTGTCATAAATGACAACGAAAGAGACTAACCTAACACCCCGACGAGTCCACGACAACATATATGACGCCTTAACAATATACTAGGGCAACAAGTACAAGGTCCCTAACATATTACAATAGTGTATGTATGCTCCTAGTAAATATATAACGACAACAAAGGAATAAAGTCCAACGCCATGGTATGAGACCACACCACTCATTAAATAGGTTTTAATATCTTCTCAAAATAACATAGTCGCGACTGGTCAAAGACCACCAATTCTTCCAAGCACACGCTTGTACCAACACATGGACTAGTCAGACAAAAAATACATTTAAAACGGGTTTGAAAAGCAAGCACTCAAAGCTTAAAGTCTCACTCACCTCAAATTCACAATTCAAGCAAATTTTCCAATAAATCAAAACTGCACCCTTGAGTATCTGGATCACCTCACAGTACGAAAAACCGGTCTTAGAATGGGCAAAATCCTTAGGTAAGCCACTTTTATATTTTTAGAGGTTTAGACGGTCATAGTCAAATTTTAAAGGATGAAAACGCCCTCTAATCAATCCATTTAAAACCCGATAAGATATGTTTTTGGGAATCTCTTGATGAGATGATTATAATGATATATAAAAGTCTAAAATTTGACACTGTTTGCGCCTTCAAATCAATGATTTATGTTGAAGAATTCTAGGGCTAAACTTTTTGGATCCTCATAATTTCTCCTTGTTTCATCCTCATTACTTATCCATAATCATGTAATAAACTTAAATAAAATATTAGAGTCATTACCTTGATGAGTTGGGTGCAAAATCCCTATTTTTCTCTTCTCTTTTCCTCTCTTTTTCTCCTCTTCTTTTCTTTTTCTCTACTGCGTTCTCTTTTCTTTTCCTGCGCTCTGCTTCTGCAATCTGATTTCTCACATTCTCGCAGACCATCATTCTTATATATATATATATATTGCTTTGCATTGGGCTTGGCCCACTTTTTCTCTTCTTAAAGAAAATTCTTAATTTTCTTCTTCTTTTATTTTAAATTACTAAATAACCCTTATAAAAATATAGGTTATTACATTCTTCACCACTTAAAATAACGTTCGTCCTCAAATATTTCTTGAGTTTTACTGGAACAATATAACAGTTGTATAAACACTATAACTCTATACACATAATTCCTTTAAAACACTTTAACTATAAAATTCTTACTGAACCTTAGCTCGCCAACTTAAATCTTATCATTGATCCCCAAACTCTCTGAAGGGTCTCATATCTTGTTCATATGCACCGTCCTAATATATATAATCTTCATCGAGTTGGAAAGGTTATATCAAACGTAATCACAAGATAAATCACATACCTCTATAACTATAGTAATCTCTTAGCCACAACAACAAAGCATTATCAAACATGAATGTACCGACGAATATTGTTACATCTTGTATTTTCATACGTTCAAGTTGTATTGTAAGTCTATCGATGTAAGCTTGGGAGCGAGATTATCTTTAAGGATATAAGAGGTTAAACAAGTTCATCCTAAGGCTATAAAAGTTTATGATCATGATTGGTAAGTATTAGAAGGTTTAAAGATTAAACAAATCAAAAAGTATAAGTTTCATCAATGTGATACCCGTACCTTCGGGCTATGATTTGAACCGATCGACATATGTAAGTAGACCCAAATCCTGGAGAATTTTAGTCATATTCAAGTATCCAAGTGAAGAGCTTGGTCTATAAAAAGATGAAGTCCCAAAATAATTTAGGACTCAAAAGTATTACAATGGTGGCAGGAATAATATTTAGTGTGTGTGTGCATAAAAAGGCTATGGACTTGTGTTATACCACATGATCTTGATAATGAGTATCTGAAGTATGTTAGAAATGACTAATATTTAAGTGACTAATATTTAAGTGAATTGTGTTATACCACATGATCACATGGTGACATGGCTAGGCGTGTACACAGAAATAAGGGGATGAATACACCATTTAGAAGATGGGAACTTCAAAGTGGATAAACCATGTTTAGATTTCATCGAAGGGAGAGTACCAATACACGGTTTGGAGAAAACAAAGGGTTGCTCTACTTGCCATCTCCACAATCGGCCAAGGGCCATGTATCTCAAGCACACTCGAAGGAACTCATTCAAGTATTAACCAACCATATAAAAGAGGTTCTTGAAGCACAATAGATTTGGACGTGAAGCTCTCTCGGCCGAGGACCTTTCCCCTCCCCCCCCCCCGTTCCCACCTAGTCGACTAATTGTATATTTTGTGTCTTTATGTTTTCTTTCTAGAAAGGTCCTTGCCCAACTATAAAATGAGCCCATAGGATATTGTATGAAGCAATTGTTATTTTCTATAAAACTTGAGTGTTTACTCATTTTGCTAAGTCTTTCAATCCGGGATTGAACTTCTTAGTTGATCCTCTCGGAGGGCGCTGGTTCTCCGGGAGAACCACCTATCTTTTATAAGGTTTTGGTCACCCTTGCTTGGTTAGTATTGAGCCTCGCGGTCAGGAAACCTCAGCCTAGTCCTTGTGCAATTGACCACAACATTCTTGGAGACCACACGAGCAATTAACTCCTCGTGTTACCATACAAGAACCACATATTGACCGAATTGTGACTTGGTGTGTGATCGGTTTGCAATCCGCATTCTGTGTCCATCCCTTTGTTCCAATTACTTGTTTATTTACACATCCATATCCCACAACACCTCATTAACATACTCACAAAAGGACAATGTCCGAGTATACCCGTAACCATATCTAATTGCAACCAACCACACCAACGTCTCTATGAAACTCCCTTCCTGCATACCCTCACTGTATCGGTCAACTTCCGAGCCTCTACCGTCACTAAAACACCAGATCCCCACCACCATAATATCTCTCATACCACCCGCAACCACTACCCAAATTACCTTGTCCCAACTCCTCCCAAACTCACCAGAAATTACCACCAAACACCCCATTGCCAGCCTACCAAGAGACCGAGAAACCTCAATCTTGCCCTGCCATTTTGGGTCAACTCGAGTACAATCAGGTCTCGAACCCTTTACCTACTCAAATCCCTCTATACATACATCAAATTGGTATCATATCCAAGCGTTCCTATCCCACGCAACAAAGCTATGGCATACACTAAACAAGAGTTTCAGAGGATCATAAGTAATGCACTTGTAAAGCATGTGCAAGCAATAAGAAAGGAACTTGCAGGATATGCCATGAGTAAGAATACTCCTACAAGGGTTTTACAAAACAATCCAAGATGTGAAAAGGAAGAACCTCACGGTGGTGAGGACATTTTTTCTACGCGGCAAAACAAAACCAAGAAATGCCGACAAGAAAGGCAAGACCATGCCTTGGTTACTAATCTGTTATATACCGTTTGAGTAAATGATTATACCTCATTTATAAATCTATTCTATGATAAGGAGAATGTGCCTCTTGCAGAAACACGTGAAGGCTCAATTCCCCGATATGTCCTAAAATTTCAACTTGATGCACACGAGGAGATGCAAAATGAATATTTCTTTCACACTCGGTGTAAAGTGAAAGACCGTATGTGCAACATGATCATTTATGGGAAGAGTTGTATCAATGCGACTTCAATCGAGATGATAAACAAATTGTATCTACCTTCCCTCAACCATCCTCGGCTGTATGTTCTCCAAAGGCCAACCCAAGATGAAGAACTATGAGTAACAAGACAAACTCTTGTTAGTTTCCATATTGGGGGATATGAAGATAGCATTTGGTGTGACATCCTACTGATGGATGCTTGCCATATTCTATTGGGCCAACCATAGCTACTTGACCGTAAGGCAAAACGCGATGAGGAGATGAATAGTTATTCTCTTCGGAGTAATGTCAAGAGGATTCAGTTATTTTCTATTTCGCTAAGCAAAGTGAAGGACATGATAATCCGAAGGGCGGAGAAGCGCAAAGCTGAGGCTTTATTAGTCTATGTGCAAAGAATAGAAGAAGAAGCCAAAAAGGGGAGTCTTCTAGACTCATTGGTCAGCAAGAACGACGTTGCAATTGACACTGTTAGTGATGCGGCCCCGAAAGAACCCGTGAAGGAATTGGTGAAACATGTGTGTACGAATGTTATTGTGGCACCATTCACGGGAGATGTTACATGTAACAAAGAAATAACTCACTAGAGTTCACCATCTATCCATCACACCATTACAGAAGATGGTGTGAGCTTGATGCTCCAACATATATTAAGTAGTCAACCGGGGGAGCAGGAAGAATACCAACGGGAGAAGATATTCCACACCCGTTGCAAAGCAAACAAAAAGTATACACTATGATCATAGAAGGAGGTAGTACTACCAATTTGATCTCCAACGGGATAATCGGTGAGTTAAAATTGACAATCCGTATGCATCCTAGACCTCGCTATCTTCGGTGGGTCAATCAAGGAAATGGGGTCACCATAGCACTTCAAGCCCGTGTCAACTTCCGGATTGGTGGATATGTCGATGAATTGTGCTGCGACGTCCTTCCAATAGATATGTATTACATATTTTTTAGAAGGCCATGGAAATTCAACCGAAGGACATTGCACGATGGGGAGGATAACACATATTCCTTCCATAAAGATGATAGGGATTTCTGGTTATAACGGCTAGAACCTAGCCAAGTAAGAAGGATGATACTTCAAAACGCAAGAGAATGTAGAGCCGAATCCGAGGCTCTCTTGATTGAGAGACAGGGACGGGAAAGAACTAAAAAAGGGGAGATCGTGGAGCATGTCAATACTGATTGGGATAGCGCGAGAAGGAAGTGACACTTGGTTCATGAGTGTCTACAATCATAAGATTTTCAAATTTGTCTTGAGGTACGACCCCCTAATATCGAGAGCGGTTGGATGTTAGAGTCAAACTAAAGCTTTTTCCAAGATAACATTGAGAGAGGATCAAGCGATGGTTCCCAAGGGACAACTTTACGAGTCCAAATGGATTGTGGTATCGCTTGGGACATATTTTGATTTGGGCTATCTGAGAGACATAAATGGCCAAGGAGGTTGGTTTGAGAGTTCAAAAACTATCTGAGATCATGGTTCGAATGTCCCTTACCCTCGGGTATTTCGAGTCCATGGACAGATTGATGCTCCTATCACAACCATGGGATAACTCTTTCAAAAAGAGCAAGGAATAGATGCTGACCTTGTCCAAGAACCGCAAGTCGTGGATGCCTATGTTGCGGAATTGGAGGATGAACATCATAATAATTGGAAATATGATTCTGTGGTCCAATGGGAAACATATTTGAAGAATGGTCCCTTCAAATGGTTAGCCGAGTTCCAATAAAACTCTTGTAAGAAACCAAGCCCAAATAAAAACATGAATACAACATGGTACAGTCAAGAGTTGTCCGCGTACGTGATCCCCAAGAATTTGAGGACAAATTCTTCCAAAGAAGGGGAGAATGATGTAAATAAAACCCCTTACCTAATCCCTCAAGTCGAGACAAGAAGTAGGACTCCGAAATTGCCCAAGGTTAGCCTTCAACACACGGCTCATAGCATAAAGATGTATGGAGTATGGAATGGCGTAGGTGACAACACTTGATTATCTAAGATAGTTGTACTTTATTCGTCCTTACATGTTGGTCTTGGCCGAGGCCTTGTTTAGCTATTGTCTTTAAATGTTGTCTTTAAATTCTTAGTTAAGTGTTAGTTACTTAGGACATATTAAAATGATGTAATAGCCCTTAGCTACTCATGGGGACACATTCAATGAGGGAAAGATGACTAAGCCGAGAGAAGCCTCATCACACGTTAACATGGCTAGGCATGTACACAGAAACAAGGAGATGAATACACCATCTAGAAGATAGGAACTTCAAAGTGGATAAACCGTGTTTAGATTTCATCAAAGGGAGAATACCAATAAACGGTTTGGAGAAATCGAAGGGTTGCTCGACTTTCCATCTCCATAATCGGCCAAGGGCCATGTATCTCAAGCACACTCCAATGAGCTAATTCAAGTACTAACCAACCGTGTATGAAAGCTATCAAAGAGGTTCTAGAAGCGCAATGGATTTGGCCGTGAAGCTCCCTCGGCCGAGGACCTTTCCCCTCCCCCTTAGTCGATTAATTGTATAGTTTATGTCTTTATGTTTTCTTTCTAGAAGAGTCATTGTTCAACTATAAAAGGAACCCTTAGGTTCATATTGTATGAAGCAGTTGTTGTTTGATATAAAACTTGAGTGTTTACTCATTTTGCTAAGTCTTTCAATCCGGGATTGAACTTCTTAGTTAATCATCTAGGAGAACCACCTATCTTTTATAAGGTTTCGGTCACCCTTGCTTGGTTAGTGTTGAGCCTTGTGGTCATAAAACCTCAACCTGGTCCTTTTGCAATTGACCATAACATCCTTGGAGACCACACAAGCAATTAACTCCTCGTGTTACCATCTAAGAACCACATATCGACCGAATTGTGACTTGGTGTGTGATCGATGTGCAATATGCATTCTATGTCCATCCCTTTGTTCCAATTACTTGTTTCTTTACACATCCATATACCACAACACCTCATTAACATACTCACAAAAGGACAATGTCCGAGTATACCTATAACCATATCTAATTGCAACCAACTACACTAACGCCTCCATGAAACTCCCTTCTCGTATATCCTCACTGTCTTGATCAACTTCCGAGCCTTTACCGTCACTAAAACACCATATCCCCACCACCACAATATCCCTCATACCACCTGCAACTACCACTCAAAGCTCCGTGTCCCAACTCCTCCCACACCCACCAGAAATTACCACCAAACACCCCATTGCCAGCCTACCAAGAGATCGAGAAACCTCAATCTTGCCCTGCCATTTCTGGTCAAATCGAGTACAATTAGGACCCAAAACTTTTACCTGCTCAAAGCCCTCTGTACATACATCACATATTGCCGAAAAGCCTATAGTGCTAGTAGAAGCTCGTTTCTCTCGTCGTGATTTTTTTGGAAGTTACTTCAAGGTGAATTATGCTTGAGATAAGTGTTGTGCTACTAATTTGTGGTAAGATATTCCCTGCTTTTCTTGTGTTTGATGTAGATCTACATTGTAGTTAAGATATATGAATTAGAAGTTACGAATAAACAACTGGAAATCGTATTTGATTTGTTAAGTCTTATTCTTGGATAAATAAGTTAGTTATGTTGTGATTGTTGATTTGTAACTTGAGAAAGGGAGAAGTATAGATGAAGGATGAGATGTCAGTTAAGAGTCGAGTTTGTTGCTCGTTACATTTGTTTTAGCTTTTGCTAGTTTGACGAGAGTGTTATCAACATTCTATCGAGATTGAAGTATTGTGAGGATTGAATTCAGAGTGTCGATGAGTTGATCGATGAAATGTATGTAATGGTTGTCCTTTCTTTTTGACATATTTCTGAGTGATTATCAGTTTTTCAAAATAAGTATTTAAAGAAGTATTATATTCTTGCTATTGTTTGTCCTTTGTTGAGAGTACTTTCATGTCATAGAGCCTCCTCTTGTCATGTATTGACTTGATTGGTATTATGAGCTTTTTGTATATCTTATTCCTCCCAAATAGAGAGATGTGGAAGTACTTTTCATAGAGTCAACCAAATGTCGTACGAGAGTAAAATGAGTTCTATGAAGTATAATAGCCAAGAGTGCCATAGTTATGAGAGTAAATCATTTATTATAAGAATAGGTAGATCTTTCTGTAAGAACTATTACACCCCAGAGTTTCGTACGCGGATGAGGGCATAGCTAGGTGGCGTGAGCCGATGGTTTGAGATCCTTTCTAAGGGTCCATTATGACTTAGATGGATGTTGTGAGGGTGCACCGAAGGTTGGAAGTCATTGAGATTGAAGGGACTATCCCTCGATGAAGTTCGACAATGTTAGAATGATACGCTAAGTGTTTTGCATCACGGATGGGATCCGCCTCACAAATGGTGCCACAAAAGAGAAGCCAAAACTTGAGGAACTTTCTGAAGTACGATGCGGCCGCATATGGGACCACATATGGCCATATGCCGCATAGATGGTCCTATAGATAGGAAGCAATGCCCGACCTTCTTTGCCAATTGAAGCAGTGGAAGCCTCATTTTAACTCATTTTTTACCCAAATGAAGTGTAGACACTCCAAAATCCTCCCTAGACATTCTCCAAAGATCCAAGATCCATTCCAAAACAAATCAACCCAAGTTTAGTATGAATATGTTTGAAATTATAAGAAGAAGCTTATGTGATGTTCATATGAAGTTGAGGGTTGTTATAAGCTAGGTGGAGCTTGGAGTTCAAGTCAAATATGTTGTACAAGGGAAGTATAACCTTTTGATGGTTAGGCTTAAGATTAATCTCATGTTATATGAGTTGTTTGGATAAAGAACCATAAACTAGAACTTGAGATAAGAAGAGATGTAGGTGTCTTGTTGTTGGACAGTTTTGGAGCAATAAGTATAACTTGTTGTAGTTGAAATTCATGGAAAGTAATTTAGCTATGATTTTCATGGTGCTTTTGTGCTTATTTAAGTATTGATATTGAAGGCTAAGAATTACATCACAAGCTAAAGGAAAAAGTAACTAGTAAAAAGGTAAAAGTTGGTTCCATGTTATTGAAAGTATGAGTTGTTCTGGAGAAATTCCTTGATGTTGAATGGCTGAAAATTATAAAGAATAAGTTGTTTATCTTGTTATTGTTGTTGTGAATGTTGTCCTTGATTTTGAGGAGGTAAGATTATGGTGGAGATGCGGTCCGATTTTCCGTAGAATGAGCTTGTCGCTCGATAGTTAGTTAGCACATACCTTCTTGTTGACATGAGTGTTGTTTGTTATTGTAGATGGATGATAAAGAGAAGGGTTGCAACATCGTCGCTGAAGGCTCCTTTTCAAGGTATGTAAGGGCTACCTTTTCTTCTTTTTGGCATGAATCCATTAGTATGTCTCCTTTTCTTAGAAGCCAAAGGGAACTAGCTCGCCCCTAAGTTTATTAGTGACGGATTAAGACCGTCTAAGAGTTAAGGAGTCGACTTTTAGTAGAGCTCCCGTGTAAGTCCTATGAAGAAGAGTTAGTAACGCCTCTAAGACATACGTAAGCTTGTTACAAATAACTTAAGAGTTTCGAATAGAAAGAGATGCGAAAGAATGAGTTAGAAGATCAGGTTGTAACAGCCTAGCAAGATGAGCATCTACGCATCTTCGAAAAGGACTTAAAAACTCCCCAAGGTCAATAGCAATAGATTACGAGGTAGGATAGAACAAGTCCCGTAGAAGGGCACACGAGTATATAAAATACCTCTCAAACCTAAGAAAGGAAGAGATATGCGAGTTATAAAAGAAATAAATTGAGTAGCATAACGAGATAGTCGAATGAGAGATAAGATAGTACAAGACTCACTAAAAGCTAATAGAGTAGCTCACAAGATAATTAGTATGAACTATGAGTTACAGAAAGTTCCTGACAAGCTATGAGTTATGTACGCAGTTAGTTTTATAGATTGTTGGCTTGTTGTTGTATGCACTTGCCTTTGAGGATATGATGTCTCCTTCGGGCTATTGACACTGCCTTTGGGGCTATGATGCAGATTACCTTTGAGGCAATACAGATATGTGCATTACCTTCAGGGTTATACATATATAGATTTGGCTTCGGGGCTATACAGATGCACGCTTGCCTTCAGGGCTATACATATATGGATCGCCTTCGGGGCCATTAAGATACAATTACCTTCAGAGCCATGCACTTACACATTGGATCCCTTACAAGGTTGGGATATTGTGTTCATATTGTATGCTATATAGTAACGTAATAAAGATCAGAAGTCAGAGACAATCAAGACAGTACATAAAGCCGAGACAAAATAGATTATATAAATAGACAGAAGAGACAAGTGGTCCAAACGATAGTGATCAGGTAAGTCGATCTAGAGTTGGTGGTAAGTACACTCCCATCCTTCATTTTAGTAAAGATTTCTAGCATATATGTTCATGTTCTTCTGCTTCAAAGTTTATATACACACACACACACATATATATATATATATATAAAAATTATTTTATGCCTTTTATACTTGTTACATTCATTTGTGTTGATGCCCCATTACTGGGGCGCTGTATTCATGCTTGTATGTACATGTAATCAGTCTGACGAACCTTCTCAGTAGATGAGGTTGACATTCAACGAAGGATCGGTAGGACTCCACCTCTTTCGGAGTGTAGCCAAGTCTAGAGATCAGTTAGCAGATATTTTGAATAAATTACGGGTAGGTCGGTCCCTCATCCCAATCACGTTTGATGTCAGTTATATTTAGAGGCTTTGTAAACACAAATTCAATATGTTAGACCCTCGTTTTATGTTTTATTGAGTTTGCCTAGCATTAGTATTTACAGATGATTTCTCAGCCCCCAGCAACCTCTAGTAAAGGCAAGTTTGGCCCAGTCGGCCCATGTACATCTTAATTATGCGCATCATTCTTGAGTTACAGAGTGGTTCTCTTGGGACTTTATGGCACTAGGTGCCAGACACACCCCACCGAGGTTGGAGTGTGACAAAGTGGTATCAGAGAAGGTCTATCTTAGGGAGTCTACAAAGCCATGTCTAGTAGTCTTGTTTATGGATGTGTTGTGCACCACATTTATAAACATGAGGCTATATGACATCTACGATTAGTTACCCTTCTTTCTGATCCAGATCATTCTATATATAGCTGATGTCTTAAGAGGTCAATGTTGAACTCCTATTTAATATTGCAGCCTAAAAGATTATCGCTAGCTGAAGGGCTAACACATCAGCAGGTAGAACATTAATATAGAGACTTTTGGATGATGTTGGGTACTAAGAATATAAGAAGGTAGAAGTAGAAGTTCTAAGAGTTAAAAAGATCAAGGTGAGAAGTGTATGAGGTATCTAGTTATCGAAGCGCCATCAGGTTAGCATATATCAGAAAAGTTAAGGATGCAACCAAAGTAGCCGATTTGAGGTAAATCAGGGATTCATTGAGGGCTACGATGGGGCCCGACTTATAAACAATAAGTGAGATTAGAATAGGTTACCTAGGCTTGAACCATAAATGAATAAGCACAGTGATAGAAGTAATAGTCGTACGTGGCTGATGTCCATAGATAAGAGACCTTAGTGTAAGAATAATCACAATGATAAAGTAGCTAGCCGGGTAAGTCCTAACATTTGAGGACGAATATTCCTAAGGGGGGAAGGATGTTACACCCTGGAGTTTGATACGCGGATGAAGGCATAGCTAGGCTGTGTGAGCTAGTGGTTTGAGATCATTTTCGAGGGTCCCTTATGACTTAGATGGATGTTGTGAGGGTGTACCAAAGGTTGAAAGTCATTGGGATTGAAGGAACTGTCCCTCGACAAAGCTCGATGGAGTTAGAATGATACGCTAAGTATTTTGCATTGAGGATGGGATTTGCCTCGCAGATGGGACTGCAAAAGAGAAACCAAATGTTGAGGAATTTTCTGAAGTAAGATGCGGTCGCATATGGCCATATGCCGCGCAGATGGTCCTGCAGATGGGAAGAAGTGGCTGACATTCTTTGCCAATTTAAGCAGTGAAAGCCTCATTTTATCTTATTTTTTACCCAAATGAAGTGTAGACACTCCCAAACCCTCCCTATACGTTCTCCAAATATCTAAGAACCATTCCAAATCAAATCAACCCAAGTTTAGCATGAAGATGTTTGAAATTACAAGAAGAAGCTTGTGTGATGTTCATATGAAGTTGAGGGTTGTTATGAGCTAGGTGGAGCATGGAGTTCAAGTCAAATCTACTGTACAAGGTAAGTATAACCTCTTTATGGTTGTTCTTAATATTAATCTCATGTTAGATGAGTTGTTTGGATAAAGAATCATGAACTAGAACTTGAGATAAGGAGAAATGTATGTGTCTTATTGTTGGACTGTTTTGGAGCAATAAGTATAATTTGTTGTAGTTGGAATGCATGGAAAGTAATTTAGATATTATGTTCATGGTGCTATTGTTCTTGTTTAAGTATTGATGTTGAAGGCTAAGAATTACATCACAAGCTAAAGGAAAAAGTAACTAGAAAATATGTAAAAGTTGAATTCCATGTTATTGAAAGTATGAGTTGTTTGGGAGAAATTCCTTGATGTTGAATGGCTAGAAATTATAAAGAATAAGTTGTTTATATTGGTGTGGATGTTGTCCTTGATTTGGATGAGGTAAGATTATGGGGAGATGCGGTCCTATTTGCCGTAGAATGAGCTTGTCGCTCGATAGTTAGTTAGCACATCCCTAGTTGTTGACATAAGTGTTGTTTGATGTTGTAGATGGATGATGAAGAGATGGGTCACAACGTCATAGTCGAAGGCTCCTTTTCAAGGTATATAAGGGCTACCTTTCCTTCTTCTTGGAATGAATCCGTAAGTATGTCCCCTTTCCTTAGAAGCCGAAAGGAACTAGCTCACCCTTAAGTTTCTCAGTGATATATTGAGACTATCTAAGAGTTAAGGAGTCGACTTTTAGTAGAGCTCCCATGTAAGTCTTATGAAGAAGAGTTAGTAACGCCTCTAAGACATAAGTAAGCTAGTTACAGATAACCTAAGAGTTTCGAATAGAAAGAGATCCAAAAGAACTAGCTAATAAACTAGTAGTAGGACATAAGTAAAGAGAAGTTGGGATTACACTAGCTACAAGATCAGGTTGTAATAGCCTAGCAAGATAAGCGTCTATGCACATTTGAAAGGACTAAGAAACTCCCTAATGTCAAGAGCAATATAGTACGAGGCAGGACAGAACAAGTCCCATAGAAGGGTATAGCACACGAGTATATAAAATACCCATCAGACCTAAGAAAGAAAGAGATATGCGAGTTATAAAAGAAATGAACTGAGTAGCATAACTAGATAGTCGGATGAGAACTAAGATAGTACAAGACTCCTTAAAATCTAACAAAGTAGCTCCCAATATAATAAGTATGAACCATGAGTTACAGAAAGTTCTAGACAAGCTATGAGTTATGTACGCAGTTAGTTTTACAGATTGTTGGCTTATTGTTGTATGCACTTGACTCCGGGGCTATGATGTTGCCTTCGGTTTATTGACACTGCCTTTGGGGCTATGATTCAGATTGCCTTCAGGGCTATACAGATATGCACATTGACTTTGGGGCTATTCATATATAGATTTGCCTTCGGGGCTATACAAATGTGCACTTGCCTTCAGGGCTATACATATATGGATTGCCTTTGGGGCTCTTCAGATACACTTGCCTTCGGTGCCATGCACTTACACACCAAATCCCTTGTGAGGCTGGAATATTGTGTTCATATTATATGCTAGATAGTACCATAATAAATATCAGAAGTAAGAGATAGTAAGGATAGTATATAGTGTCGAGATAGAATATATTATATAAATCGGCAAAGAGGATAAACGGTCCAATTGACAACAATCAGGTAAGCCGATCTAGAGTTGGTGGTAAGTCCACTTCTATCCTTCTATATAATAAAGATTTCCAGCAAATCTATTCATGTTCTTTAGCTTCAAAGTTTATACACACACACACACACACACATATACACACACACACACACATATATATATACATATATATATATACATATATACATATATATATACATATATATATACATATATACATATATATATATATATAGATTTTTTTCTGTTGTACATACTTGGTACATTTCTTTGTACTGATGTTCCATTGTTGGGGCACTGCATTCATGCCTGCAGGTGTAGGTAATCAGTTCGTTGAACCTTCTTAGTAAATGAGGTTGACATTCAACGGAGGATGGGTAGGACTCCACCTCTTCCGTAGTGCAGCTGAATCTAGAGGTTAGTTAGCAGATGTTTTGTATAGATTACGAGTAGGCTGGGATCCTATATCGACCACGTTTGATGTCAGTTATCCTTAGAGGCTTTGTAGAAACAAATTTAGTATGTTTTGTATGTCAGCGGCCTTGCTGGCCCTCGTTTTATGTTTTATAGAGTTTCCCCAGCATTAGTATTTACAGAGGCTTTCTCGGCCCCCTATAGCATATAGTAAAGGCAAGTTCGGCCCAGTCGGCCCATATGCATCTTAATTAAGCCAATTAGCCTTGTGTTACAGAATGGTTCTCTCGAACCTTTATGGCATCAGGTGCCAGCTATGCCCTACCGATGTTAAGGTGTGACAAAAGTGTGTACTACTTAAGATATCGAAAGGTTGGATTATAGGCCACCTCTTTATGTAAGTAATGAAAGAATTAAGAAGTAACGCATAACATATAAATGGATAAGCCTATGAGTGCTAGATGGGGATTCATGACGTCCCTATGAATAACATATCAAACCAGAAATATTGTAGCGCATGTAGAACAATTAATCTTTCGAGTATTAGTTGGGACTTTCGATGATTGTTCCTAATAGCTAGCCTATCATAGAAAGGGCTAATAAAATCTTAATATTGAAAGATGAGAAGTGAAGAAAAGAAGATAATAAGAGGCCAATGATCTCATAATGAAAGGCCATAATTCTTTAGCTTGTTAATTGTTAGCTAGCCTTTTTATCTTGTGATTAAGGTTGTGTGAGCTATCCCTTGCTGGGAACCCACGTTCAGTTCTCACTTATTTTATGTTAATAGAAAGTGTAGAGAGTTTATAATACAGTATTACTATTATTTATAGAGTTACACACTTGCCTACGGGGCTATCTATTCATACAGTTGTATTCAAGGCAATTTAGTTATATACTTGACTTTAGCGCTATACATATACTTGCCTTTGGGGCTATACATACACTTGCCTACGGGGCTATTCACATACACACCGAGCCTTATAAGAGGTTCTATCGTTAATTCAGTGTTATTCATTTGATAAGAGTCAGAGACAGGTGAGTAGACACCTAAATTATTGTTGACCCATTAGTTTACATTCAATATTAACATCTACCTTGCATACTCTGTACATTATTCCATACTAATATCCCTTTTGCAGAGTTCAAATTTAGTTATGCGTCTACCTTCTATACTCGGTATTATTCCATATCGATATCTTTTTTGTTGGGATGATGCTGCATTTCATGCCTGCGTGTCCTGACACATGGGTAGACGGACCTTCTCAGTTTACATTGCGGAATTCCAGCTTGATTGGTAAGCTCCACTTCATCCGGAGTCACCAGGTTCAGAGTCTTGGAGTTATACAGTAAATACAGACATAAGGGGTAGGGCCCTGTCCCAACCACAATTCAGTTGTATCATCTCTAGAGGCTTGTAGACATGTCTTATATGTTCAGTATGTCAACATGGTGGCCTTATTGGCACGAATAGATATATTTATGTCGAGGTGATTCCCATCTCAATTGAGACAATTATCCGTAGATTACAGAGAGCATGGCTTTGCCAGCCCAGATTTTCAGTAGTTCAGAGTATGACTTCATATGTGATTCGCTCGGGCCAATAAGGCATCGGGTGCTGGCCACATTCCCTAAGTTTGGGGGCGTGGCAAATATGTCTCATTCTAAGTTTATCTTTCCACCAAGTTTTAATGATACTACTAATGGTAAAAGAAATCTTTATAAACACATGGTTACTCACTATAAATTTAAATCATGAGTTTCTCTTGTTCAAACGGAAAATATTTACTTGCTCTGAGTTGTATTAAAGTGTTTGTTCCAATTATGCCTTATCAAAGGCCTATAGCACTAAATATCAAGTTCAAGCTACTCAACTAGTGAACGACATTGTTATCCACATAAAACCTCAAATGACATGGTTTGCGCACCATACTTTCATTTAAGCAATCTTTCTTTATCTCAATTGTAGCACTTGTCTAGTAATAATAGATATTGGACATTCCTCGTAAATCAAATTTTCATCTAGTTCCATCTGCTGAATTTTATGTCTATTATCATGAGAATATTTTCTAATTATAGACACGTGAAATAAAGGATGAGCAACAAACAATCTTGGAGGTCAAGCAATTCTATATGCCACCGACCTTATTCGGTCCAAAACCTCATATGGACCAAATATACTTAGGACTTAACTTAACCTTCCGACCGAATCTCATGACTCCTTTCATAGGGTAAACTTTTTAAAACACTTTATCACCTTTCATAAGCTTAGAAGCACAATTTCATTTATCAATATAGGACCATTATACTACTCTATGATGTCCTAAGTCATACCACATTCAACATAACCTTCTCCAAAAGCTTGTTCAATCAAATATAGACCTAACAACTATGACTTATCGTGTTCAACCAAACATATTGAAGACAATGGCATCTAATAAACATAAAATGACAAGAATTGCATGTTGATCAAGTAGACTACTATCATGCACGAACTCGATAAAAAACAACTGATCATAAACCACTAATTATGTTATATTTACTCGACTAGTAATGGGATTGGATACCTATACTCTCTTATGTCTCTATTGCACAAGCACACAAGCGTCACGACCACGGTCCTATAGTGAAACACATTTATCATTCTCATATATGATAGTACTAGAACACATTCAAATATTCCTATATAATGGTCTCACGTAAGAAAATGTTAGAACACATCCTTACACTTCTACATATCGCTCACACATACGGCGATGTTGGAAAACATCCATACGCTCCTGCATAACAATCTCACATACAACGATGCTCAAACACATCCACACACCCCTGCGGAAATGTTCAATTCATAATTACTCTTGTCACCCATGAAAATACAGACATCTCATGCAATTACACTATCTCTGACATATATTACCACATATGCTAGTATGATGTATAAGCAGTTATCTTGAATCAGGTGCTCAATCTTGCTAATCCAATTAATACCACCCAAGTTGCGTTCACAATTTGCTGAATGAACGTATGGACCAGATAAGAAGTCTACAATAATTTATTCTTATTTTCTCTCAGAGATAATCATGTCTGCGGAATTTTTTTTGATTCCCTAATACTCATAATTAACATATGAACCGTTTGAACACCGAAGAACAAAATTTATAATACTTTGCACCACTATCTGCCAATATTAACTATCTTTCTTTGATTCCAATGCATATTTGTGAATCTTGAAAGTATTGCTTATTGTAAATGTTATGTCTTTTTTAGTACAAATCTCCTTAAGTTAACCACCACAGGTATACACACATTCAATTCTTTAGCTGTAATATTTCCTTTTTGTTCAATATTAAGTAAGGCTGACTCCAAATACTATCAAAACCTCTAGTAAGGCTAGGACTCTCGTACTGATCACATTCACATACTCCAATAAAGACAAGTGTAATGCCACACATACTAGTGTCTTACTGTACATAGTACCATCAACTTATCAGTCGTGTACTAAACAACACATGGCTAAAACATCATGATACAAATAAAATTAAAATTCACACTTGTAACCTCTGATATTTTATCAACATTATCTTAACGTTCATGAAACCCTTTTGTATAGCTGCATATGCTTTTATGGACTATGAAGATATTCCTATATGTCATTAATAAATATAATAGCAAGAGCGCTAAGGACCATTTTGAACACTCAAATCCTCTAATGCATTTGGCTATCCAAAAGATATGACCAAAATTTCACACCAGCCATAATAACTCTTGGTACATGTATTTGTAATGATCTGTCTTGTCATTTTTAGCTAAATACTCTTATTTAACTATATTTCCCTTCCCATAGACTTAGTGTGAAGTTTGTGATGCGGGGATGGGTAGCACAGATTAGAAGTACCTTTAAGTGATTATCGGAAAAAAACCCTAAATAGAGATTTTAGAATTTATAAGTTTGGCCCAAAGTTGACCTTCATGTATATGGGTTTGTTTATGGGTTCCATCGCTTGTAGTAGTTCCGGAGGGTCATTTATGACTTAATCGAGTCATCAGTTTTCTACCCGAGGAATTTAGATGTACTTTATGGCTTTATTTATAAAATGTGGAACTTGGATGTTTTGGATGGTTTTGTAGAAAAATATGTATTATCTCAGTCGTATGAGAAATTTGAGTGTGCGAGCGAGTTTGTAGAACCGTTTACCTTAGGGTAGCATGTTTGGTTTGTATCCGGAGGGTCTCAAGAGCATTTCAAGTATTTGATGAAGAATTGGCTAATTCTAGAGTTGTTGGTTTCTGGTGTCCATACCACTGGTCGTCTGGACTCTTATGCGTGTCCGCCTTTGTTGAGGTTGTCTTACAGATGCGAGCCTTACGTATTATTATGGTTTCTGCTCCTGCAGATGTTTTTCCATAAATGCGATGGCACCTCTGCAGAGTCCTTCTCACTTCATCACCCCTCAGGGAATTTAAGTAAGTTTGCCTCAGTAGCCTATTTTTTTTGCCGAAGCAGTCCACTTCAGCGAAGTCAATTCCGCCGAAGCGGAATCGCTGTTTCAGACCAGATTATTAGATGCCCTAAACGATTTCATTTCCCAAAATCATTCTCTTCGGAGTAGAGCTCGACTAAGAGGGGGATTCTAAGTATTCCATCATGGTTCTTCATTGGAGGTATAATTTTACCCCCTTTTAATTATTATTTATCATTTAAGTCTTCTATCCTAGTGTATAATTCTATTTGATGAAGAAGATATCCTAAGTTGTTCATGCTTGAATAAGAGGCTAAGAATCTTGAATTTGGAGATTGTATATTAATTAGATGATTGAGATATTGTAATCTAGTACTGATTAATGATAGATGATCATGTTGTGATGGTTAATTTGGTATTAGAAACCCTTTTGAAATTGGGGGAAAAACCTAGGGTTTTGAATTGAGGCTTTTTGCCTAATATTGCAATTGAGGATCCATTTGGGCTTAGATTTCAAATTAATTTGAGGATGTGACAACTTAGTATGTAATTATGCTTTGTGAATAATAAAGTTTGGATTTTGGCACCGTGGGCCCAAAGTTGGTTTTAGGGATCTTTTGGTATGTTAAAGAACTAAGCCCTTGTATGTATATTAGCTTAATTATTAACGTAGAGTCTATGTATATTAGAGTACGATTATGAGATGCTTTGAAAGGGCAAGACATGCGTAGATGGTGGACTATTCATGGCTCCTGCTCGGCTTTGAGGTAGGCTACAATTTCTCTTTTGCAGACTTTGATAAAAGTACGTAGTAGTTATAAATGTTGAGAGGTGTTGGGCATGTTTTGGGGGTACCACCTTAGAGGTTGTGATGAATGCTTGAGTGAGTACCAGTGTTGAACTGTGATAATGGGTGATTTAGGGAATCAACCTTAAGCTGATTCCGACTGCTGTTGATTGGGCTTGTCGCCATTATATGGGATCATCGCCATAATTGCTATTATTTTGTTTATTCATTACATTTCTTTCGATATAATATTCTGATTGTACATGGATTACATGTTATTGACTTCCTAAAAGCATGTGATATTCATCTCTTATACTTGGTTGCCTCTCATACATTCTGATTACTTATCTTGTATTGTCATTTACATTCATACCCTCATGGTTCTGATGATATTGAAAAGAGGGTGGTACGAAAATGCTTGGGTCCAAGAGACAAAAAATGTAAGAATATTATGAGATGGTTTGAAATATGAAGATAATTTGTATGACTCCAAAGGGGTCTTGGTTTGATGATAATGATGATACGCGGAGGATCGGGTTGCACGCCTGCAATATATGTTTTTACAGTCCAGCGCTGGGATCCATTAAGAAATTTTGAATGAGTATATAGACTTCGCGGGTCCCCCATGGGTGTGCAGTTCATAGAATTTGAACGCCTGTATACTGGAGATGAAAGGTACCTAGCATATGAATTGCATTCATATCATACATTCATTCATTATGCATTGATTATTTGAGGATTGGTAATGTGATATGTATTGGTTATTGGAACTTGGGTGATTTCCTAATTAAATAGATCTGGATGACCGAATTGGTTGCCATGATTGGCTTATTCTTTGTGAATTGGGTTGTGCGGTTACACCTTTATGAGTCCGAGTACTCACTATTGAACTATATTGTGCTCAGGGATTCTATTGGCATAACTATCATATTGATCATAGAGAACTATGCATGTTTTGTATTGCTTGATGATTGATGATGTTATTTGATAGAGAGTCTAGTAAAGAATTAGTCGAGGTGTTGTTGTAGTTAAATGACTTATATGTTGTGCATGTGTAGATCACCTTCTTACTCAATGGATGTATGGCGTATACCTCTAATTAAAGTATATAAGGATGTTAAATGAACGAATATGTATCCTACCCTTACTTGTATAAAACTGTAATCAAGCCTAGGAGTCAGAGGGAATAAGATGCTAAAATTGTTAGGAGCAGCCTAATTGTGACACCCCCTCCTTTGAAGAGGATTATATTATGATATTGTGTACTAGGGTCAACATGTCTTAATTGATTATTTGATAACTTGGGTAGTTGGTGACAATATGAATATGACTTAGACAGAGGTTATTAAACAATGTGTATCAACTGTAAGATCTTTGTGTGTAATAAGAATTGAATAGTACTTGACTTTGATTGAACTCTTACGTGAATAAAGTGACTTACATAACTATTTGGACTGTCTAGAATATGATATAATTGAGAGTCAACCTGATGTTTATATCTTTTATGTAACTTCCATCATTGTTGGCCTATGATGCCTACGGGGGTACGTTGTGTACTCATGCTACGCTTGCTGCATCTTTTACGTGGATGCATGTATTCAGTCTATTCAGGTTGCATCTTGGAGAATGGGAAGATTAAGGCAGGCCTCTCATCCCTAGCGGCCTTGGTGTTCATTCTAAGTAGACCGCCCCTATTCATTCAGGGTGGCGTTGTTCTATTTCTTTCATTCCATTGTAACTTAGTAGTCCTTGTACGAGTCAGGCCAGGTTTTGGGAGTAATGTTGTAAGGGTAAATGATGTTTGATATTTCAATAAAGAGATTTGTTATATTTGTACCTTTTTCTTATTTTCTGCATGTTAAATAGTTATGTTGTAAAAAAAATTGGGATTGGTTCGCCTATCGGGGGGATAGTATAGGTGCCACCACGACGCCCATGAATTGAGTTGTGACAAAGTTGGTATCAGAGCTCTAGGTTCACAGGTCTCACGAGTATAATGACAATGTTTAGTAGAGTCTCACAGATAGGTACGTAGACGTTTGTACCCATCCTCGAGAGGCTGTAAGACATTTATGATATCTTCCCTTCTTTCGTTCTTTCATGCTACTTCGTCCAAATTGATATCTGAAACTTATTCACCATATTCTATCACCGATAGTGGTAACACACTCTTAAATTCGTGCATGAGTGGTTCAATATGACGTCGTACGGTAGGGTATGAGATGTCTTACCATGATACAGACGCGTGACCATTTTAGTCTTTAGCTATGATTTGAGGGTTCAGTTTAGTGGGGTTATGATTGGGACCCCTCAGTTTGATTATATCCTTGGGAAGTGGTAATGATAATATAGAAGTGTAAGAAAAAGAAATTAGATGGGTCAATCTCCGCTATATGAATGGAAGAATTGATATTTGACGTGCTTGTTAGGATAACTTGTAAGATGTACGAAGGTGGATGTCATATAAGTTATGAAAAGTTTGGCTTCGACTTAACAGAATTGTAGTAGCATAGTAAGAACTAGTGGTTGTGGATTTCTTTAGGGAATGACTATCTGTTCTAGCCTAGGTGGCAAGGTTATTTGTGATGAGTGAAGCTTATGGAAATAGACAGTCGCGCTTCTTCAAATATGGAGTGTGTTCGTAGGGTCACTTGGCATTTTGAAATTAGTGATAAAAATAAACTATTGAAACCAAGAGATTGTAGATTTGTGAGTTATTTCGCAGTTGTTCAGTATAGATTAAGTGTAAGATATTGTATATGAGTTCGTATGTTAGACTACGTCGTAGGTTAATGGGAGCCAGTGATCGACTAATAGGAATGACTGTAGCGCTGGACAAGTGTGAAGTTCTATTTAAGGAATTATAGGGTATTGTATCTAGTTTTTGGATAATATTTGTGGGCATGATATATAAGGGTTAATACTAGGGAAGTTCTGTAATTACTGGTACAATGACTTTGGAGTTGACTGAAGGGCAGGGAAAATTTCACGATTAGCTGGATGTGTTATGGTTCGGCAAAATAAGGTAAGGGTTAGTTCTTCGTAGACAAACATCATATAAGACTCTAACAAGGTGTTGGTCAAAGGGGATATTACGATAACAAATTGACGATGGTTTAATCTAATTCTAGTTGTGATAAGCTTCGGGTATCGATGATCGGTCAATGAACTAATATAGAAGAATTATTATTTTCATTAAGGATTTTTGGCAAGGGTATTTCGATGGAACTATATGAGGATGTTATAAAGAGTGTATGTTCGATAATTAAAGATCAATTTTTGGATTATATAACAGTTCAGTGATGGTTTGAATTATCGCTTGAGTACTAAATGATTGTTGGTAAGAGTAACTAGAGTGGGTCGATACCTTTTCTAGTGGAGGAATTTTATAAAAGATGGTACATAGGATGTGATGGATAGTAGGGAGTATGCAGTTTAAAGGTTCGAGTGAGGCGAGGAAACTCTCTGTTGTTAGGTATGCAGTGTCCTACTATTTCCAGGATCGGTTAAGTTATTTTGTGAGGCCCATGAGACTTCAGTAAACTCTGGAGCTGGTTTGAGTAATGATCGGTTGTCAGTGGTGGTTATGATTTGAATGAAAGGTGTAAAATTAAGAATTTTGATAAATGCATGGTTGATTTAATTTGGAATGAGTAAGGTGCCTCTTCTTGATAGGGGAGGATTTGGATTTGAAATAATGCAAATTCTTGGGGTTAGATGTGGCTTACAGTGGCATTATCTTCGTATCTTTTGGATCTGGTGGAATCGTTTAGTACGCTCGGGGGAGTAGGTCTATGGAAATTAACTAAGTGTTATGACGAATGATTCATGGGGTTTGTGATTGATGACTGGTGGTAGACTGTATTGAGGCGTTATTGATTAATGAAAATGATAAGTATTTCAGGTATTAAAGACTTGGAAGTAATTGCGCAAGGTAAGGTGCATGAATCATAAGGTTGATATGTTAGGATTTGGTAAGGCACGGGGATTGCGAGATTTGATACTTTCAGGATTGATAAAGGGTAGTGAGAAGATTTGAAATATGATTAATAACTCAAGTACTGTAGTCATTCAATATGTTTTGCATAAGTTGGTATGGTCTTGTTTTCTTAAAAGACATCATGTTCTCAACTATATTTTCCCACTTAGTTAACAAACCAAGTATGTAGATCATCTAAAAAAAGGTTAAGCAACTGGTGTGGATATGGGTTAATTTGCATGTCTCCCATCGCATGTTTAAAGTGAATCACTTTAACCTGTAATGATAAGTTGAGCTCATACTACCATGGTTTTGTTATGATCCATCTGGTTCTAGATTAAGTCTGAGTACAGGAAAGGTACAATACCTTACTGGCTCTCAAAATTGTCTAAATCAATTTTTGTTCTCTCATGTTTGCTTATAACTAGTTTAGTTCATTTAAACTCTAGTCATGTCTGCTGGTCATGTGTTTTTGTGATTTCTTTCTTTATTTCAATAGAACTAGTTTGGTCAAGAAGCATCTATGTTGTCTTAGGTGTCTATGTGAGTTTGGGTCCACTGTGATGTTGATGTGTTGTGTATGATTGCGTGAGGGTTCTGTCTTGTCTGTGATGGTTTTAGTATGGATAGGTTTGATCTAGATGAGTTTGTGACACCCTTACGCCATGTTGCGATTATCTGATGCTTTGAGACTATTTGTATATTCATGCTGAACACCTGAATGTGATTCATGCTTGTCTAATTTTCCATTTGAATGATGTATATCTAGAGAAATTAGAATGACCAAGCATGTGATAGGATTATAGGCTTAGGCTGTCTAAACTAGTTTCGAATGTGTTTAACTAGAACAAATGCATGGTGTATAAAATGAGGATATGTCCATTGACCCTTGCATACTCTAAATGAGATCATAATTTGTATTAGGTTGACTGCATAGGCCAGAATCTTTTTTAGCCTCCATGAGTTGTATTTTTATTTTAATATTTGCTTTTAGAAAATGATTACTTGTTTAAAAAAGTGAATGATCTTGGTTGGAATGTTAATGAGACCTAGAGGTAATGGATCAACTTATTGTATGTGAGTCATTGCTTGGATAGAAATCATGACATGTGTTAGGAAGATGAATGTGTTTCCTATGATCAGTATACCAACTCTATGTGTGTGTATATCTGGTATACTGATGTTGAACTGATGTGAAATTCCTCTATTCTCTCTTCCTTCTTTGCTCTGTATTACTGCTTTTTGATATACATAGGATATACAAGATATACACATCCCATGTAAGCTTCGGTATATATTGTGATGTATATCGTGTATATTGAGGATATATCACAAGGATTGTTTAATCTAAATACCTATTGAATGATAGTTTGGGCCTGCTCTTTGTTTGCTTCCCAATAGAGTTGATTTGGGCTTGTCTTCCCTTATTTGCATCGCTGTCAACATTGGGCCTCTGTTTATTTGTGTAATTATTGGACCCGTGTTATGATGCTTGTGTCCTGGGATTTGGACCTCTATTGGTTTATTTAACTGTCTGGGCCTTTTATCACATTTTTCTCTTATTTGCTGAATCTGTTTAGTATCTATTGGGCTTACCTTGGCAATATATAGTTTGGACATACATATACAACTGATATGTGCTTTTGTGATATTTCATGTACTTATTAGATAAGTTGCTAAGTATAGATGCTTTCTAACCGCATTTTTTCTTTTTTTTTTTCCCTTTCTTTGCATGACTTACTCGCATGGGCCATTCGGGTCAAATCCCAACAACTGCTGCTCCGTTGGGCCTTTCATCAAGTTTGTAAATTCAAATATTGAAGGCCCAACCATGGATAAAAATGGTTAACTGGTGGGCTTGGTAGGCCCACAAGACTTTTCATGTCTTTTATTTTATCTTTATTTTATAATGTCTCTCTTTATATGTATGAGAATACACTGTATATATTGAAACCCCTATATATGGAACTTAAGATTTAGGCAAACGATACGTACATCGTTTAGAATGAATAGAACCCAAACACATTTTCAAACCGGACCTGAAAGACGAAGAGTTGTACCTTCGTTTGAAATAAAGGTAAAAATATTTTATTATACAAAAACATTGATTACCATTAAATATACCCTTAAAGTGTATTTCATGATTTGTAGGCTTTGAGAAAGAAAAAAAAGGTGAAAATGGATTGTTTTTTACCAAAACAATAAAATAAAGATTTTTTTCCAAATTGTTGAACTTTGAATTTAAGTTGATTTAGAAAGGATAAATTGTGGACAAATCTTGAATTTCAAAAATAACTCTTTCCAAACTTATTTTGGGTCGGGCCCACCTTAAATGAGTCTAAACAATGAATCTCACTTAAAGCCCAAGTCTGGGGAGGAGTTCTAAGAATATGGTTGACCTTCTAAAAAATAATTTGAAAACACTTACATATTTTGTGGCATATTTTACAAAAGCTATATTTTGAAAACATTTTAAAACTTCTAAGGATAATCAAATAGGACATGACATTTGGACCAAAATGAATTGGACTCTACTCAAAGGAGACTTTGGGTGTGTCTTGGTCTGAAAATGAAATGACCAATTTTCAACCTTATATGAACTTTTCCATGTAAAACTCAACTCTTTCCAAAAATAATTTTTTTGTCAAAGATTGCAAAATGATAGGCAACTTTTATATGCAACGATTTGAACATTTTTAGCAAATAATCACAATAAGTCATACTATGAAACTTGAAGATCAACTGTATTCTATGGATTCTTAATATCGGGGTGTCTCACGCCTTCCCCGAGAAATCACCAAAACTCTTACCTCGAACTATGATTTTAGAGGATTTTTCTTTTATTTAAATAAACCCTTTAACTTGGTTTTCCTGATTTCCTAATAAATTAGGTGGACTCTAAAAATAAAATATCCAAAAGAGTCCACAACTTCAAAGTAGCTTTTATGCCTCGTGTAAAAGTGAATCGTAACAAAACTGACCTAGAGTATTCAATATATTCATTTGGTTCATCCCACAGAGTTATCTTTTATGTGTCTTATTCATGTTCAGGAGCCTCAATGCTTATTATGTTTATGTTATCTGCTTTACATATTTAGTACATTTCTTTGTATTGATGTCCCATTGCTGAAGCGTTGCATTCATGCCTGCAGATACAGGTAGTCAGTTTGACTAGCCCTCACAATAGATAAGCTTGTTATTCAGATAAGGATCAGTAAGACTCTATCTCTTCCGAAGTGCAGCCGAGTCTAGCGATTACTATGTTTTGGCATGTATATAGACTTAACGAGTAGGCTGGAGCCCTGACCCAACCAAGTTATGGATGTCATGTACTCTTAGAGGTTTTGTAGACGTATGTTAAGTATGTATAGTCTGTTTGTGGTCTTGTCTGCCCTTGTTCATGTTGTCTGAGTTGTTTAGATATAGAAATCATGGTGGTTTTGACGACCCGCATAGGTATATATATATTGTTTGGGTTGCGTTTTAGCTCGATTGAGATAAGTGCCCATCTACATATTTAGTACGAGCTGTGTCCTTGTCGGCCTATGATGTCGGAAAGTAAATGAAGTTGGCCTTATGGGCCTAAGTATTCTGATTTATGTCCAGAGTCTATGAGTTATAGGTTGCTACGCTCGGTCGAGTAAGGCAACGGGTGCCAGCCACACCTCCCCGGGTTTGGGGTATGAAATCAATATAAGAACCAATCAAATGTCACCAAGTGTAGCTCTCCTCTGCAACTATAAAAAGAAGATCCATAAGTCTTCCTCGTATTAAAAAGGATTCATAAGTCTTCTGCATATCAAAAAGATCCATAAATCGTCCGCATATCAAGAAGATCCATAAGTGCTCCACATATCGGGAAGATCCATATTCTTCAGCAGATCGAGAAAATACATAGAGAAGATATCCTCTCCAAAGGTAATCCGAAAGTCTTTCGCATACTATGAAGTCTTCGTCTCCAAGTGGTGAGCTGCAAGTCCCCATACCTCCACGTTTGTGATTAAATCTTGGCTCCGCATTCGTGGTGAAATTACAATAAGTAATCCATTTATTCAAGAACAAGCAAAGCGCTTGATTGACCGCCGTGTGGAGAAGAATCAGGATTACATCTTTTTATTTAAGATTTTATAAAGATTATAACCCCTCACAAATCTTTGAAATCAAATATTATTACTTGTTGCTACATTTTTCTTGTTTTGATTATTCTTTTCAGGAACGAAAGATTAGTCGTTATAAATTTGGCACGCCTAGTAGGCTAATATTTACCTCTCATCTCTTCTCTACAAATTTCAAGAACACCAAGATGGTCGCAATGAAGTTCAACCCTAGATCTGATTCCAAAAGAAGATTGGAAGTTACCATAGAAATTGTTGGCCAAATCAAAAGGAGCAAAGCCACAATGCTGGGATAACAAGTGCTTCAAGTACCGTCCAAGTCGTATCATGTTTCTAGTTCGTCTTCTCCCAAAGAAGTGATATCATCTTTGCACATATTAAAATAAGGGAACAACAATTCTGAGGTAGTAGAAAGAACTTTAGCTCGACTAAGGCTGTCACAAGAGGGTCATTGCCAGTCCAACGATCCTTTCATACAAAATTATGATGATGCCTTGAGCCCTAGATATGCTCCAATCTTCTGTCATGTCACTCCCCAATCTGAGTTCTATCCAAGTGATGATCCATACTATACTCCATCATCTATGGTGGTCATGCAAGCTATGGTGATTGAAGCTTTCAACATAGAATAACAACTTGCAAATTTGACGAAAGTAGTTGAAGGCCTATCAAAGTACGTTAAAATCATGATGTTAAAATTACCAAGTTAACAAATATGATGGAGATCATGGAGGAAGCACAATCTATTCAAAAAAATGTGAAGCTTCGTGAAACACAAGAGGAATGAGAGTCTTTTGCAAAACAAGAAACGATGATTAAGGAGGTCTAAATTTCCATCGAATGTCTAATTCCTGTTGACAAATTGAAGGACTTCATCATAGAGGTTATCTAGGATAAATCTGAGTCTACATCCAAAATATCTCTTACATATATGCAAAGTCTTATACACAAAGGATTCATAACTTGAGGATGCCTGCTGGCTATCATCCTCTTAAATTGCAGCAATTCGATGGCAAGGGAAATTCAAAATAGCACGTAACACGCTTTGTTGAAACTTACAATAATGCCGGAACATATAGTGATTACCTAGTCAAACAATTTATTCGATCCCTCAAAGGGAATACCTTTGATTGGTACATAGACCTCGAACCTTGTTCCATTTATAGTTAGGAGCAACTAGAGCAAGAATTTTTAACTGCTTCTACAATACAAGACATACCGTAAGCATGGTGGAACTTACAAACACTCGCCAGTGGAAGGAGGAATGAGTTATTGACTTCATCAACTGATGGAGGCATTCAAGACTAAATTGAAAAGAGAAACTTAGTGAAGCATCATGAATAGAGATGTGCATTCAAGGTATGAACTGGGTCTCCGCTATATCTTGCAAGGCATAAAGCCAAATATATTTGAAGAGTTTGTGACTAGTGCGCATGATATGGAATTAAGCATGTAGAGATCAATGGTCGCCTGCCTGTGAGCCTCACGAAGATGAATATATAGAAGAACTCCATAGTAGAGGAAAGTTTGAATCCGAAGATGAAATTGAATATTCCATGTATGTTACAATGGTCCTCATCGCACGAGCCTAAACTGCAAGTTAAAGCGCTCATTGACGTATGACCCTAAACTATAAGTTACATTACTCCTTGATACACAATCCTAAATTATATGTCGCAAAGCTCACCAAGTTTGAGTAAAATATTCAAGTTGAAACGCATCTTGACACACGAGCCTAAATTATACATCAAAAAGCTCGCCAAAATTCAAGCAAAATCTTCAAGTTGAAACACTCCTTAACATGTACGTCGTAAAAATCATAAAATTCGAGATAAACCTTCATATCAAGAAGCTCCTCAAATTCGATCCAAATCTTAAAGTTGCAAAGATTTTCAAATACGAGCCAAATATTCAAGTAGAAAAGCTTGCCAAATTTGAGCCAAATTTGCAAAGCTCGCTAAATTCTCAAGTTACAAAGCTCTTCAAAATTGAGAAAAGTTGTAATAACCTATATTTTTATAAAGGTTATTTAGTAATCTAAGATAAAAGAAGAAAAAAAATTGAATTTTCATTAAGAAGAGAAAAAGTGGGTCAAGCCCAATGCAAAGAAAAATATATATATAAATGATGGTCTGCGAGAATGTGAGAAATTAGATTGCAGAAGAACACAGGAAAAGAAAAGAAAATGTAGTAGAGAAAAAGAAAAGAAGAGGGGAAAAAGAGAGGAAAAGAGAAGAGAAAAATAAAGATTTTGCACCCAACTCATCAAGGTAATGACTCTAATATTTTATTTAAGTTTATTACATAATTATGAGTAAGTAATTGACGAAAGATCAAAAAGATCAAGAAAATAAAGAAGCACAAGATTGAAATTAAAGACAAGAAAGTCCAGGAAGCTCAAGTTTGGAGATTAATTTCTTCCAAGAATGGGAATTCATTTTTCTTGAATCCTTTCTTGTTTCTTGTCTCAAGTTTGGAAATTAATTTATTCCAAGAATGGGAATAGGTTTCTTGTTTCTTAATTATATTATAGTGGGGATTTAATTTTATATCATTAGTAGGATATTTATCTTAGTTCCCTGATCGATTGGTTCTTTTTTAACTCGAAGAATCACATCAATAATTATGGTGAAAATATGGAGAAATTATGAGGAATTGAGAAAGTTTAGCCCTAATATTCTTCAACCTAAATCACTGATTTGAGGGGGAAACAATGTCTTATTTTAGACTTCTATATATCGTTGGAATTGCCTCGTCAAGAGCTTCCCGAAAACATATGTCTTGTTGGGTTTTGAACACATTGACCAAAGGGTGTTTTCATCCTTTAAAATTTGACTTTGACCATTTAAACCTCTAAAAATATAGAAGTGGTTTACCCTAAGGATTTTGACCATTCTAAATTCATTTTTGTGTAGTTTAAGGTGATCCAGAGACTCGAGAGCACAATTTTAATTTATTGAAAAGTTTGCTTGAATTGTGAGGTAACTGAGACTTTAAAATTTGAGTGCTTGCTTTTCAAACCCGTTTTAAATGTATGTCTTATCGGCCTGGTCCATGTGTTGGAACAAGTGTATGCTTGGCGGAATCAATGGTCTTTGACCAGCCGCGACTATGTTATTTTGAGAAGATATCAAAACCTATTTAGTGAGTAGTTTGTGGAGTAGCATGGTCTCGTACCATGGCATTGGGCATTGTACATCAATCCTTCACTGCCTTTATATGCTTACTATGGGTATGCATACACTGCTGTAATATGTTAGGGGCATACACATGTTGTCGTAATATGTTAGGGGAGTTGTACTTGTTGCGATTGTATATTGTTGGGGCATCATCTATGTTGTCGTGGACTCATCGGGGTGTTAGGTTAATATCCTTCGCTGCCATTTTATGACAAGTCCTGAATGTGAAATGTGTTGAGTTATGTAGTGTACTTATTGAGTATTTGTTTGGAGTTTATTGAGCAATATATTATTAAATATACTTTTGTGCATATTATTTCGTGCTCGTTGTGTGTTTGTATTTTATAATACTTATTCCATGGGTATTTGAAGTGGTGGGTCGAAGATCTTACTAGGTTATAATTACATATAACTCACTCCTTACCTGCATGTCTATGCAAATACTGTTGCTGACGGTGAGACTAGTGGCTGATGAGTTTGTTCGCATATATCATGTTGTTGAGGTGAGCCTTCACATTATTCGTGGAGGCTATCGTTTCAGCTCTATCTATTTTATAGCATTTATTTTCTTTCCTTCAGTGTGCATGCTTGACAGTTAAACTCATGTTACTCTATTAGATGCTCCATAGTCTTAGTATGGGATTTGGGCTAGATATCATTATTTTACCGATCATTGGATTTTGTAAATTGATACATTATTTTTGGTGGGATGATTATTTCATATTTAATGATTTTCAATGCGCTTGGGCTTGCATATATCTTTCTCAACGCTTATTGAAATGGTAAAGTGTATGGAAACTGGTTTGCCTGGTTTGTGGTGTTAGCATGTGCCAGTCATGTCTAGGGGATATTTTGGGACGTGACGAAGTTTGTATCAGAGCTTAAGCTTTAAGTCCCGGGACATGGAGTAGTGTTTAGTAGAATCTTGTTCATGGGTATGTAGGAGCCTATACTTATGATCTTGAAGCTAATGAGCATCTAGGATGTTTCCCCTTCTTTCATTCCTTCTTCGTGTGTTGAGCTGAATCAAGTTGAACCTTTGGATATCCCTTTCGCAAACAGCTAGGACACGCATATCCTCCTCTGCTAGATGACATAGTTAATTTGAAAACTTTTAACAATACATGTACAACTGAGGGAGACAATAAGTACATAGGATATTGAGGTTGAGATTGGAGAGGTTGTACATTTTTGGATAGCTCTATTTATAAAGGAACCTCTGTAAAAAAATATATTAAATTAAAAAGTTTGTAAGTTGGTGAAATTGTTGATTGTTAAGAATCGATGTGAATGAAAACATGGACATGATATGGTTATTGCGCAAAAATGACTTATTTAAATTCAAGATTGTGAGTATGACTCCCCGTTATGAGTCTGATCAGTAAAAGAAAAGAATGTAGCGGAAAGTAAAAAAGTATAATAGCTTATCCACAGTTGTTGGACTTGGTGGTGAAAGACATTTGGAGAAAAGTGCTTATATAATTTTAAATTTATTACCTTTTAAATCAATTCTCTATTAGTAGTAATGTCATGATTGTGATGTCATAAGTATAATTGTGATGTGAGAATACATAATTCAAGTATATTTACCATGACTTTGATAGTAGCACTATGATATGCGCAACATGTTCATGTAGCAGGTCCGTGAAACAATTCCAGTTTTTGAAGATGAATAAGACTTAAGTATAAGGCTTTATAAATCAACATGGTAAGTGTTTGAGTTTTAAACTCGAAGCTCAATGACATTATTAGAGGATGAAGTAAGGGTAAGACGTGGAGTATTGAGATTGTCACGCACCATGACGAAAATAGATGAACCATAAAGGAAGTTTAAGTACCAACAAAAATGAAATGACATGTTGTCTCTGTATGAATTGGGTCTATTAATATACGTTCTGTGGGCTAAAGCATATGTTGACAAAGATGAGCAATAGGTTTATTAGATGATAGTGTAGATGAAGAAAAAGAAAGAACCTAAGTACTTAAACATGCCATTTGTGGTTTCTACCCAAGTGGGGGAGTCTATAATTATTGACTGATCTATCGATTATGTGCGGACAGAATTCAGAGTCATGATACACTTACGTACTATTATAACTTGGCATAACTGACCTTGAGGTTATATTCAGGCCAAATTGAACGACTTCATCTTGCTTGATGCTTGATTGCCATAAAAAAGGTTGTTTGATTTTTCATTTCGATTGAGCATAGTATTAATATATATGATGCACTTTGTATATCTATGATCTAAGATACTTCATCAATAAAAGTTCTATATATGATAAATAACGGGTATGTGTTGTAACCAATTATAATTTGGTGCACCTGGATGGAGAAACCGAGTATTGAGCAAGTCTTAGTGGTTAATGAGTTTTTCGATGTAGTTTTAGAGAACTTACTGAGTGTACCACCTGATAGAGAGATAGACTTTGATATTGAAATGATGCTTTATTTAGTATTATAGAATGGCTTTGTGGAGTCAAGGGAACTAAAAGAGCAAATTATGAGACTTCGTAATCAAGAGGTCACCATACAAAGTATAGCGTCTAAGGTGCTTAATTTATATATGTTGCGAAGAACGGTAGACTCATGCAGATATTTATCGATAATAGACAAATGACTTAAAGTGCCATGAAGGGAAAGTATTTTATTCTTTTTTTTTCAAACTTAAAGGATATGTGCCCACAGTCACAAGGTGTTATAGCAATTCTAAGATAGACTTGTGATCGAGATACCATGAGTAAAAGGAGAAAGGGTTGGATAATCTAAATATTGTCACGACCCAATTCATAGGTGTCGTGGTGGCACCTACGCTATCCCCCCGGTAGGCGAACCAATCCCAAAATATTTTTACAACATAACTATTTAACAATGCAGAAGATAAGAAAAAGGTACAAATATAACAAATCTCTTTATTGAATTATCAAACATCATTTACCCTTACAACATTACTCCTAAAATCTGGTCTGACTCGTACAAGGACTACTAAGTTACAATGGAAAAAGAAATAGATCAATGTCATCCTAAATGAATAGGGGCGGTCTACCTAGAATGAACACCAAGGCCGCCAGGGATGAGAGGTCTGCCTTAATCTTCTTGTGCTCCAAGCTGCAACCTGAATAGACCGAATACTTGTATCCATATAAAAGATGCAGCAAGTGTAGTATGAGTACACAATGTACCCCATCATTGACTCTCTCACGTAATCATGTAAAAGACAGTCCAATAGTCACATAAGTCACCTTATTCACGTAAGAATCCAATAACAGTCAAGTACTATTCAATTCATATTACACATAGAGATCTTACAATTGATACCCATCGTTTAATAACCTATGTCTAAGTCATATTCATATTGTCACCAACTACCCAATTTATAGAATAATTAATTAAGATAGGTTGACCCTAGTACACAACGTCATAACACAATCCTGTTCAAAGTATGTGTGTGTGTGTGTCATAATTAGTTTAATCCTAGCAATTTTTGCTTCTTATTCTCTCTGACTCATAGGCTTGGTTATCTTTTTATACAAGTAAGGGTAGGACACATATTCGTTCATTTAATGTCCTCATTATACTCTAAGTAGAGGTCTACTTCGTATATCATTTGGGTAAGGGAGGGATCTAAACATGCACAACATACAAGTTATTTACCTACAACAACACCACCTTAACCAATTCTTTACTAGAATCTCTATCAAATAACGTCATCAATCATCAAGCAATACAAGACATGCATAGTTCTCTATGATCAACATGATAATTCTGCCAATAGAATCCACTGACCATAATATAGTTCAACAGTGAGTACTCAGACTCATAAAGGTGTAACCACACAACCCAATTCACAAAGAACAAGCCAATCACAACAACCCATCCGGTCCAATATAATCAATCCAAGGGGATAGATGGAGTAGGTAAGGAATTTCATTTTGGGAAATTTTTGGGTGGTATAACAATACAACTTGAGAGCCTTTATAGAGGCCTCACAAATAAATCTTGTTTTCGAAAGGCCAAGTGCCTCTTCCTGTTGGAGTGGGGTCGCTTGCTCTTTTCTTTTCTGTATGGTCAAATGCCTCTTCCTATTGGAGTGGGGTCCTTCCTTTTCTGAAAGGTCAAATTCCTATTGATATGACTTCTTCTTTTTGTTTTGTCTGCTTTTGAGGCAGGTTCTTTTGTCGTTGTCCTTTTTTATTCCAAAATATAGGATTGTGCCAATCCTCTGGGATGTAACATGTCCCCATTATCTGAGTCACTTTCTTGTGATGATACTTTGTTAATGAGATCCATTATCGCCTGAGGATCTATGTGATCATCTAAGTTTGATAGGGCTTCTTGAAGCCTTTTCTTTAATTTTGCTTTTGGAACTTTGCGTTCCTTTCTTGTTGATGAAGATGATGTACTCTTATCCTCTTTGGTCTTGGGAGTCCATCCTTTAATTCTGATACTCTTACTTAAGTATCCGATTCTATCAAATTCATGAATGTCAAAGGACCAGTTAATAATATAGGAGATCCTTCTGTGGATAAAATACTTGCATAATTTAATATGCTCGGGCAGAGTCGAGATCTGTTGTTCCTCTTGAATGGTTTTGTAGTGTATCTGGAAGCTGGGAGCCATTACTTGTTGGGTGCCTCCAAACATATTCCACCATTCGTAAAACCATCTTGGGATGACGGCCTCCTTTAATTTGTCCGAATACATAACGAACCATGTATGGGTGTAAGGTCTAACATATAGGAAGTTAAACCATGTTGTTTTATAATCGTACCAGTTATAGGTCTGTGGCCTATGCTGTCTTGATAATGGAATGGGGGTATGTAGATGTTCTGCATACCAGTTAAAAGGACTTAATATCATGTTAATGGTAAATTTAGAGTATTCAATACTCTCTGGATTCTTTTCAAAATAATGATGCTCGATTTGGATCGAGTCAGTATCTTCTAAAATAAACTCATAATATTTTCTTATTTTAATGGGATTGTCAGTATCAACGTCCTGATAATTTGTGTAGCAGGGTTTTAAAAGTTCTTCTACCCTAAGTTCTCACATTGTTTGTCCAGTGCCATTGTTGGCACAACCTCTGTATTAACAAACTCCCATTTTGGGATCTCTTTATTTAATTGGGCTGTCTCCTTCTGCTTTTGGGAGTCTCTTGGTTTCACTGCTTCTGAATATGATTTTGGGGTCTTCATAGCGTAGCTATCCCGGTTCTGTATTACCGCATTCTTTGATGTGGTGGCTTTGAATGGCTGGATTATTGTTTTCTGAGTAATGGGTTCTTTTAATGGAGAGGGAATGGTTCCTCTGGGTAAAAGGGGGAACTCAGCTAAAGCTAATATCTATTTATGAGTTCTGGTCTGGGAACTGGTTTATTTGGCTCACTAGGGCTTTGGAAAGGATTTTTCATCTTTTCCTCTGGTTTAAGTTGGAAAGGGGGTCTGTTAGGCCGAGTTCCTAGGAAGCTCGGTCTCATTTTTTCCCTGCAAAAATTATCTTGTTAAAAAATATGGTAAAGAGTTTTGTTCATCTTTTATAAAATCGATTTGAAAATCAAAACTTGATAATAATGCTTGCCATCTGGCAAAAATCTGTTTTGAAATAAGGTTTTTAACATCCTTTTGTAAAACGTCTTTGGTTGCTTTACAATCAAGCCTTAATAAAAATTCTTTGTTGATCAGGTCATCCTGAAACTTGGTGATACATAGCACTATAGATAAAATTCATTTTTAATAGTACTATAGTTCTTTTGAGGTGGGTTCCAGACACCGGATGTGAATCTTACTAATTGTTTAGCAGACTCGGGGGATATTTTTTGTTTAGGGATGCCACCGTATCCGATATCGGAGGCGTCTGTTTCAACAATCATAGATGCTTTAGGGTTTGGAATTCCTAAGCAAGGAAGTTTCTAGACTATTTCTTTAACTTGTCTAAATGACTTGGTTTGTTCTATTGACCAAGGGACTGGATTTTTCTTGAGTCTTTTGTAAAGGGGTTCACAGACTTGTCTAATATTTGGGATAAAATCTGCTACATAATTTAGGCTACCTAAGAACCTCTGCAATTGGTTTTATCAGTTATTTCATCAGGAAATTTAGTTGAGAACTCTACGGCTCTACATATTGGTTTGTAGGTACCTTGGTAAAGATCATGTCCTAGAAATCTGATTGATGTCTAAATATCTTTATTTTTTTGGTGCTTACTGCTAAGTCGTTTGTTTTGACAACCTTTAGAAATGTATGAAGGTGTTTAAAATGCTGATCTATACTTTCTGAAAAAATAAGAACATCATCTATATAAACAATAGAGAATAGGATATATGGGTTGAATATGTTATTCATTATATTCTGAAATTCTGACAAGGCATTCTTGAGCCCAAATGGCATAACATTCCACTCGTATTGTCCGAAAGGAACATTAAAAGTTGTTTTATATTTATCTTTTTCGTTTACTTGGATTTGCCAAAATCCTGACTTCATGTCAAACTTACTTTAAATATTAGCTTTGTAAGTTCTTTTTAATAGGTCTCTTTTATTAGGTATCGGGTACCTAATCCATTTTAATATCTGATTAAGAGGCTTATAATTGATTACGAGCCTAGGCGCTCCTCTTTCTCTTTCGGCACTATTGTTAACATAAAAGGCCGAACAACTCCATGGAGACTTGGAGGGTCTAATTATCTTCTTTTGGAGTAGATCGTTTATTTCCTTTTTACAATGTTCCATGAGTTCATGGTTCATTTGGATAGGCCTAGCCTTTGTAGGGATTTCTTCTTCGTTGAAGCTCTCTACATAAGGTAGTTCTACTATGTGCTTTTTCCTTTCCCAGAAGGCATTGGGTAAATCTGAACAAACTTCTTTTTCTATAAGGGTCTGAAAGTTTTAATCCTTTTGTCTACCTCCGGGGTTTTTAAAGCGGATTCTATCCTTTTAATTTGTATATCTTCTTTGAGATAATTAATCTGTTTTGATAAAAGATTAATACGAAAAATAGTATTTTTCTTTACAAAATTACTTTCATTTTCTGAAAGAGGCCTTAAATAGGGAAAGATTAATTCTTTTCCTAAGGTGATGGAATAGATTCCATATATTCTTGCCGTGTATGGTTTAATCTGGGTTGCAAATGGAGTACCCAGAATTACTTCTTCGTTAATGTCTCTTGTGATGAAAAATCATTAACAAAACAGACTTCGTTATTACAAACATGAGCCTTAGAAAGTTTATAATTTATTTTTAACTTTTCACCGTTAGCGGTGTATAATTTGGTAGTACTTTTTTCTAAGTACTTTGTTGGGATTAATCCTTCGGAAATGCAGTTTTGATCTGCACCCGTGTCAAACAATGCTATTTTGTTTAGTATAAAATTCTTATTTATCACCAGTTTTACGGGGATATGATAACTTTGTGCTTTAACTATTGAAATTGTTTTTATTCCTGGTTGTTCAAGAGCTGAAGTTCTTCTTCTTCTTCTTCAGAACTGATTTCAGTTTCTTCTAGATTTTTAGAGTTAGATACTCCTGGTTTTGAGTAAACGTTGCCCAAAGGGTTTAAGTCCTTCATAAGCTTATTTGCAAATGATTCTAGCTCTATAGAGCTGAGCCTTTCTTTAACATCTTTTATCTCTTGTTTAAGTTGTGCCAACTCTGTCTGCAGATCTTGCAAAGTAGAGTCTTGCTTTTGGGTTTTGAATTTGTTGAAGACTCCTTTCATATTGAAAGGGACAATTTCTTTCTTATTATCCTTATGATTGAGGACAATGTGTTTTAATTCTGATAAATACTTTCTTTTTACTTCTTCGTCTTCGATGTGATCTATCATATCAAAGAAGAATTCTTTTGTATTGTTTGAAATGACATTTACTGATTTACTGTCACAGGTACAGAAGGTTCCCGTGCGGTTACAAGGATTACTGGAGTTGCTACTGTCTGAGCTATAGTCGACATCTAGCAGTTCTTCATCACTGTATTCATCAGTATCAGAGGAATCGCTATAGCGTTCTTCTAGGATTGTATAAATTTTTTCCTTTACATCGAAATTTAATTCCAAGAGATTTATTTTATCTTTTTCTTGTTAGGTTGCTTACAATCACTGGCTCGATGTGGCCGATCTTGCCGCAATTCCAACATTTGCTTTTCTTAGTAGAATAAGTTGTATCCTTGGAAGATCTTTTGGGTTTTGATTTTCTCTTGTATGGTTTATACCTTTTCTTATAAGAAGAGCTTGGTTTATTGTGCTTTTTATGTCTTTTGTTATTTCTGTTGAAGGTGCAGTTATTTTAGTATAACCAAAATCTTGACAAAAATTTCCTAATTCTCCTTTAGAGAGTTTTCCCTCTCGTTTGAGTTGACTTTTTAATTTTAGATCATTGCATAGTTCTAACCCTGTAAGGTTTATTAGACTAACAATGTCTCCGTAAGTTAGATGATTATAAGGAATTTTTCCATCAAATTTTTTTTTAATGTTCGTCCTTACCTTTTCTGCGAATAGGTGAGGCAAACCACTTATAAATCTTTCTTTCCAATAGTCGTGATTACAATCTTCTCTGATCATAACTTTGTTGAGGAAGACATCTTTATACCATCTAAAGTCATGCAGTTTTGGGCATGTTAGATTGTTTAGGATCTCTAAACTTTTATCTTGAAAGAGTTTAGGTTCCCCTATGAAGTGTTTAACGATACAATACAACAGGGTGGCTGTTGCATCTTCTCGGTTTTCTCTGTCCTATTGTTGTATCATCTTTAACAACTTGTATAATTTCTATTGCATTTATTATATTTTGTCTATCTTCTTCGGTAAGATAATTATCCCACCAATTTCTTAACATTCCGGTAAAACCGGAAACCAAGATTGTTGCACATTGTTTATCAGTACTTCCATTTATTTTATGAGCAGTTATAGCTATGCCCATTTCATGTAATTTACTGTAAATTTGACCTTCTGCGAGGCCGTCTATATTCCATTGAGCTATCTCTCTTCCCGAATGAGAGGTATGAGATAAAAATTCATTTTCCTCATATTGCATATCAGGGAATGAGGGTCTATGATAATAGTTTTTCTTAGTGTTAGTGTGACGTGATAATCTATTAATTTCCATGTCATTGCTGGAAAGTGTTTTAATACTATCTTTATCCTTAAGAGTAAGGCTTCTGCTTAATCTCTGATTTATTTCTTCCATTATTTTATCAGTGATTTTGCCTTTTATCTTTCAGGTCTGGGTATTTACTAGCTGTAAACTCCGGTATTTTAAATATCGGGTTGGTCTCATTATTTTTCTGAGTCCTAGAGGGCTCTCGCTTTTCCTTAAGCGTTGACTTCTTACCAGCCTCACTAAGATGATTTGAGACTACATATAATAATTGATTTGTGTAATTGTTTTGTTGTATTAATTTATTAATGTCCTTATTTTTAGGATCTCCTGTGGAATCCTTTATATCTCTTTTAAATGGAGCAGCTGTGACAACTTCTCCTTCAGTAGGGATATTTATTTTTTCTAAAGGGGGTATCTCTGATTCTATTACCCTTTTATCGGTATACCATTTATTAACAAGAGTATTAAGTGACTCTTGTTGGTCGTCTAGTTTACCAGTGATTTGAAACCACCTAAAGAATTCTATGTTACATTTTAGTCTATTCATATCCTTGATCCATTGATCTCTAAAAGACGATCTTTGGTCTAAGGTATAATTGGCAACGTACCACTTTCTTTTAATATCATGTTCTGGGCTTTTCCAGAGTTATCCTATTAACTCAAAGTCAATGTCAAAATTTTCTTTCGACCTGACCATGACAAGGGATCCTTTTTGTTTTGTTACTATAGGACCCCGCATTTCACTATTTGTGGGGTTTCTAGGTCTATTAATAACCTTAGGTTGATATTGGACTTTAGGTATTGGTTTTGTAAAATCAACACCTTTTAGTTTTTGTTCTATTTCTCCGATAGATTTTTCGGAGTTTTGGTCGTATGGATCTTCCTCTTCCCGGGTTTAGAAGTGGATGATCTTGTAAACGAGTATCTTTTCGAGGAAGATTCTGATCTTAAGAATTTTAAATCAATAGATCCATCTCGGTATTGAATTACTTGTTCAATATTTGAGCTTTCGGTCAAGTTTTCGTTGTGTAATGGCCTCAAAGTGTCATTCATCTTTAGATAAGATTTCATCCCACTTAAGCATCCGAGGGACAAAGATATTGCTATGCTCTTGGTTTGCTTTCATAAGCATAGTAGCTCCTTTGTTGCTCATTAATTTAGCCTTTGGGGCTAGAGTTGTTTTCATTAGTCTATAATATACTCTGTATATTATAGCTATTTCTTTAGTGTTAACCTTACTAGTCATATTTTTTGTTTTTATATTTAAGGTTTACGTATCCATAATATTCTGGTCATTTATGTCGACCGAGTAATTTGGATAGCAATAGTATAATGGGCCACGTGCTAAGTTATTTTGTAAGACCCCTAGTAAGGAGTCGTCAAAGTTTAATAGTCGGGCATCTCTTAACAAGAGACATATGGGCGTGTCTAAACCTAAGCGATACAAAGGTTTGACCGCAACTTGGACAAGTCCTATGTGCAGGAAATTGAATTCCTTTTTATATCTGTTTATATCTTGAGCTGCTAATAGCTTAATAATTTCTTTTGAATTATTAATAGCTATTGTAGACTCACAAATTTTGATATTATAACTTTTAATAAAGTCAAACTTTCCGTTTTCATAAACCGATTTGAAAGATTCTTTTGGAATATTTCAATTATGTAGATCTTGTTCTACCTTTGCTATTTTTGAGGTAGACAAGTTTTCACTATTTAAAACACTCTGTTTTTCTGCTCTATTCATTTTAGAACTGTGTAGTCAAATTATTTTGTATTGTAGAGCCCCACTCTATCTATCTTTGTTGGATGGAGATATTAAGATTAATATAGCTCAATCTTCTATATAATACTATGATTTTATCTAAGATTGTTCTTCTAGCAATTTCTCTACTATAGTTATCTAGTGACACTGAGGGCACTAATCTTGAATAATAACTTAGCAACCTTCGAATATGGGTTCTTTGTTTTAAAAATTTTCCTTTTATTTCTAAATGTATCCATCTAGCACGATTAGCATTATTTATGCTACGAAATGAAGGATGGGTTTTCATTCACCAATTCGCAAATAATACGAGAGGTTTAGAACTAGTGGGCAGGCTACCGTCCTTGGAGATATTGTTCTATCGATTATGAACTGTTGATAATATATACTTTTCGACACCCTATTCTGATCTTAGCGGGTATCCTGGGCTTAAGTCTGACTATTCTTAGTTGTAAGTAAAGGGTTGATAATTTCTTTCCTTAGAGGTCTTGGAGAAGGAATACTCCGGGTCCGCTCTCCTAGCTACCTCATAGTTACTACAACTTCGACCGCACTCAGATGAATTAAAACTATCGACTGATTACTGTAGACTAACAATATAAATTCAAGCAGAGGATAACAACTAGGTAACAATGGGGGTGAATAGTAATGGAGTATCAAAAGGTCTTAACCTCTGGACAATAATTCTCTAGGACAGTAGAGGGATTTAGATGTTCATGCTTAACAACATGGCTTTGATACCAAAAAAGGCAGAACAAGGTATTATATAAAAAATTATAATTTAATAAAGCAGTAAATAAAAGCAAGTTTAAAAACTTAACAAGTTTTATTTCAACAGTAGGAAAGCATAAAAGAGAACACGGGAGATGTACAAGGGGAGAGATGGAGTAGGTAAGGAATTTCGTTTTGGGAAATTTCCGGGTTTTAACAATACAACTTGAGAGCCTTTATATAGGCCTCGCAAATAAATCTCGTCCTAACAAGTGGACGGTATGGATTAAAACTTTTATGAAAGGTTGCATGCTCTTTTCTTTTCCGAAAGGCCAAGTGCCTCTTCCTGTTGGAGTGGGGTCACTTGCTCTTTTCTTTTCTGAAAGGTCAAGTGCCTCTTCCTGTTGGAGTGGGGTCCTTCCTTTTCCGAAAGGTCAAGTTCCTATTGATATGACTTCTTCTTTTTATTTTGTCTACTTTTGAGGCAGGTTCTTTTGTCGTTGTCCTTCTTTTATTCCAAAAGATAGGATTGTGCCAATCCTCTGGGACGTAACATGTCCCCATTATCTGAGTCACTTTCTTGTGACGATAATGAGATCCATTATCGCCTGAGGATCTGTGTGATCATCTAAGTTTGATAAGGCTTCTTGGAGACTTTTCATTAATTCTGTCTTTGGAACTTTGCGTTCCTTTCTTGTTGATGAAGATGATGTACTCTTCTCATCTTTGGGCTTGGGAGTCCATCCTTTAATTCTGATACTCTTACTTAAGTATCTGATTCTACCAAATTCATGGATATCAACGAACCAGTTAATAATATAGGAGATCCTTCTGTGGATAAAATACTTGCATAATTTAATATGCTCGGGCAGAGTCGAGATCTATTGTTCCTCTTGAAAGGTTTTGTAGTGTATCTAGAAGTTGGGAGTCATTACTTGTTGGGTGCCTCCAAACAGATTCCACCATTCGTAAAACCATCTTGGGACGACGGCCTCCTTTAATTTGTCCGAATACTTAACGAACTATGTATGGGTGTAAGGTCTATTATATAGGAAGTTAAACCATGTTGTTTTATAATCATACCAGTTATATGTATGTGGCCTATGTTGTCTTGATAATGGAATGGGGTATGTAAATGATCTGCTTACCAATTAAAAGGAGTTAATATCCTATTAATGGTAAATTTAGAGTATTCAATACTCTCTGGATTCTTTTCAAAATAATGATGCTCGATTTTGATCGAGTAAGTATCTGCTAAAATAAACTCGTAATATTTTCTGGTTTTAATGGGATTGTTAGTATCGACGTACTGATAATTTGTGTAGCAGGGTTTTAGAAGTTCTTCTACCTTGAAGTTCTCACATTGTTTGTCCAGTGCCATTATTAGCACAACCTGTGTATTAACAAACTCCCATTTTGGGATCTCTTTATTTAATTAGGTTGTCTCCTTCTGCTTTTGAGGAGTCTCTGGTTTCACTTCTTCTGAATTAGATTCTGGGGCTTCTTAGCGTAGCTATCCCGGGTCTGTATTTATGTGAAGAAAACTCTTTACCAGATTTTTTAACAAGAGAATTTTTGCAGGGAAGAAATGAGACCGAGCTTCCCAGGAACTCGGCCTATCAGACCCCCTTTCCAACTTAAACCAGAGGAAAAGATGAAAAATCCTTTCCTAAGCCCCAGTGAGCCAAATAAACCAGTTCCCAGACCAGAACTCATAAATAGATATTCAGCTTTAGCTGAGTTCCCCCTTTTACCCAGAGGAACCATTCCCTCTCTATTAAAAGAACCCATTACTCATAAAACAATAATCTAGCCATTCAAATCCACCATATCAAAGAATGCGGTAATACATACCCGGGATAGCTACGCTATGAAGACCCCGGAATCAAATTCAGAAGCAGTGAAACCAGAGACTCCTCAAAAGCAGAAGGAGACATCCCAATTAAATAAAGAGATCCCAAAATGGGAGTTTGTTAATACACATGTTATGCCAATAATGGCACTGGACAAACAATGTGAGAACTTCAAGGTAGGAGAACTTCTAAAACCCTGCTACACAAATTATCGGTACGTCGATACTAACAATCCCATTAATACCAGAAAATATTACGAGTTTATTTTTGCAGATACTGATTCGATCCAAATCGAGCATCATTATTTTTGAAAAGAATCCAGAGAGTATTGAATACTCTAAATTTACCATTAACAGGATATTAAGTCCTTTTAACTGGTATGCAGATCATCTACATACCCCCATGCCATTATCAAGATAGCATACACCATAGACCTATAACTGGTACGATTATAAAACAGCATGGTTTAACTTCTTATATGTTAGACCTTACACCCATATATGGTTCGTTAAGTATTCAGACAAATTAAAGGAAGCCGTCATCCCAAGATGGTTTTACGAATGGTGGAATCTGTTCGGAGGCACCCAACAAGTAACGGCTCCCAACTTCAAGATACACTACAAAACCTTTCAAGAGGAATAGTAGATCTCAACTCCGCCCGAGCATATTAAATTATGTAAGTATTTTATCCACAGAAGGATCTCCTATATTATTAACTGGTCCTTTGACATCCATAAATTTGGTAGAATCAGATACTTAAGTAAGAGTATCAGAATTAAAGGATGGACTCCTAAGCCCAAAGAGGAGAAGAGTACATCATCTTCATCAACAAGAAAGGAACGCAAAGTTCCAAAGGCAGAATTAAAGAAAAGGCTCCAAGAAGCCTTATCAAACTTAGATGATCACACAGATCCTCAGGCGATAATGGATCTCATTAACACATCATCGTCACAAGAAAGTGACTTAGATAATGGGGACATGTTACGTCCCAGAGGATTGGCACAATCCTATCTGTTGGAATAAAAGAAAAACAACGACAAAAGAACCTGCCTTAAAAGCAGACAAAATAAAAAGAAGAAGTCATATCAATAGGAACTTGACCTTTCAGAAAAGGAAGGACCCCACTCCAACAGGAAAAGGCACTTGACCTTTCATAAAAGTAAAGAGCAAGCAACCCCACTCCAACAGGAAGAGGCACTTGGCCTTTCGGAAAAGCTAAATCCCTCTACTGTCCTAGACAATACCATAAAAAGGTTGTTTGATTTTTCATTTCGATTGAGCATAGTATTAATATATAGGATGCACTTTGTCTATCTATGAGCTAAGCTACTTCATCAATAAAAGTTCTATATATGATAAACAAAGGGTATGTGTTGTATCCAATTATAATTTGGTGCATCTGGATGGAGAAACCGAGTATTGAGCAAGTCTTAGTAGTTAATGAGTTTTTCGATGTAGTTTTAGAGAACTTACTGAGTGTACCACCTGATAGAGAGATGGACTTTGATATTGAAATACTGCTTTATTTAGTATTATAGAATGGCTTTGTGGAGTCAAAGGAACTAGAAGAGCAAATTATGAGACTTCATAATCAAGAGGTCACCATACAAAGTATAGCGTCTAAGGTGCTTAATTTATATATGTTGCGAAGAACGGTAGACTCATGCAGATACTTATCGATAATAGACAAATGACTTAAAGTGCCATGAAGGGAAAGTATTTTATTCTTTTTTTTCAAACTTAAAGGATATGTGCCCTCAGTCACAAGGTGTTATAGCAATTCTAAGATAGACTTGTGATCGAGATACCATGAATAAAAGGAGAAAGGGTTGGATAATCTAAATATTGTCACGACCCAATTCACAGGTGTCATGGTGGCACCTACGCTATCCCCCCGATAGGCGAACCAATCCCAAAATATTTTTACAACATAACTATTTAACAATGCAGAAGATAAGAAAAAGTTCAAATATAACAAATCTCTTTATTGAATTATCAAACATCATTTACCCTTACAACATTACTCCTAAAATCTGGTCTGACTCGTACAAGGACTACTAAGTTACAATGGAAAAAGAAATAGATCAATGTCGTCCTGAATGAATAGGGGCGGTCTACCTAGAATGAACACCAAGGCCGCCAGGGATGAGAGGCCTGCCTTAATCTCTTCGTGCTCCAAGCTGCAACCTGAATAGACCAAATACTTGCATCCATGTAAAAGATGCAGCAAGTGTAGTATGAGTACACAATGTACCCCATCATTGACTCTCTCACGTAATCATGTAAAAGACAGTCCAATAGTCACATAAGTCACCTTATTCACGTAAGAATCCAATAACAGTCAAGTACTATTCAATTCATATTTACACACAGAGATCTTGCAATTGATACCTATCGTTTAATAACCTCTATCTAAGTCATATTCATATTGTCACCAACCACCCAATTTATAGAATAATTAATTAAGATAGGTTGACCCTACTACACAACATCATAACACAATCATGTTCAAAGTGTGTGTGTGTGTGTGTCATAATTAGTTTAATCCTAAAATTTTTAGCTTCTTATTCTCTCTGACTCATAGGCTTGATTATTGTTTTATACAAGTAAGGGCAGGACACATATTCATTCATTTAATGTCCTCATTATACTCTAAGTAGAGGTCTACTTCGTATATCCTTTGGGTAAGGGAGGGATCTAAACATGCACAACATACAAGTTATTTACCTACAACAACAAAACCTCGACCAATTCTTTACTAGTATCTCTATCAATTAACGTCATCAATCATCAAGCAATACAAGACAGGCATAGTTCTCTATGATCAACATGATAGTTCTGCCAATAGAATCCACTGACCATAATATAGTTCAACAGTGAGTACTCAGACTCATAAAGGTGTAACCACACAACCCAATTCACAAAGAACAAGCCAATCATAGCAACCCATCCGGTCCAATATAATCAATCCAATCATCCAGATCAATTTAATTAGAAAATCACCCAAGCTCTAATAACCAATCTATATCACTTTACCAATCCATAACTAATCAATGCATAATGAATGTATGATATGAATACAATGCATATGCTAGGTACCTTTCATCTCCAATATATAGGCATTTAAATTCTATGAACTGCACACTCATGGGTGACCGCGAAGTCCATATACTCATCCGAAATTTCTCAACAGATCCCAATTCTTAGTTGTAATAACATAAGTTGTAGGCATGCAATTCGTTCTTCCGCATATCATCATTATCATCAAACCAAGACCCATTTGGAATCATATCAATCATTTCAATGTTTCCAACAATCTCATAGTATTCTTACCTTTCCGGTCTCTTGGACCCACATCATTTTATACCACTATCTTTTCAATATCATTAGAACCATGAGTGTATGAATACAAGTAATCCAAATATATGAGATGCAACCAAGTATAATAGATGAATATCACATGCTTTCAGGAAGTCAATAACACATAATTCACGTACAATCAGGATATCATATCGAAAGTAATGTAATGAATAAACACAACAATAGCAATTATGGCGACGAGCCCATATAATGGCGATAAGGTCAATCAACAGCAATCAGAATCAGCTTAAGGTTGATTCCCCAAATCACCCCTCATCACAGTTCAACAATGGTACCCACCCAAGAATTTATCACAACCTTTAAGGTGGGACCCCCAAACACGCCCAACACCTCTCAACATTTATAACTACTACGTACTTCTATCAAAGTCTGCATAAGAAAAATTATAGCCTACCTCAAAGCCGAGCAGGAGCCATGAATGGTACACGCTCTACGCATGTCTTGCCCTTTTGGAGCGCCTCGTAGTAACCGTAGTCTAACATACATATACTCTACGTTAATAGTTAATCTAATATACATGCAAGGACTTAGTCCTTTAACATACCAAAAGACACATAAAACCAACCCTGGGCCCACAATGCCAAAATCCAAACTTTATTATTCATAAAGCACAATTACATACTAAGTAGTCACATCCTTAGATTAATTTGAAATCTAAGCCCAAATGGATCCTCAATTTCAAGATTAGGCAAAAAGCCTAAATTCTAAACCCTAGGTTTTTCTCCCAATTTCAAAAGAGTTTCTAATACCAAATTAATCATCACAACATGATCATCTATCATTAATCAGCACTAAATTACAATATCTCAATCATCTATTCAATATACAATCCTCAAATACAAGATTCTTAGTCTCTTATTCTAGCATGAACAACTTAGGCTATCTTCTTCCCCAAAAAGAATTCTACACTAGGATAGAAGACTTAAATGATAAATAATAATTAAAAGGGGATGAAATTATACCTCCAATGAAGAACCATGATGGAATACTCAGAATCGCCATCTTAGCCGAGCTCAACTCCAAAGAGAATGAATTTGGGAAAAATTGTTTAGGCCATTTAATAATCTAGTCTGAAATAGTGATTCCGCTTCAGTGGAATTGATTTCGCCGAAGCGGACACGCTTCGGTAAAAAAATAGGCTATCAATACAGACTTACTTAAATTCTCTGAGGGGCACTGGAGCGACAAGGACTTCGTAGAGGCGTCATCATCTCTGCGGGATAACTTCCATAGAAGCGAAAACCACAATAATGCGCAAGGCCCGCATCTGTGAGCCAACCTCCATAGAGGCAGACACACAGAAGAGTCCAGAAGATTGTTGGTGCGGACACAAAAAACTAGCAACTCTAGAATTAGCTAATTCTCTACCAAACACCCAAAATACTCCCGGGACCCCATGGATACAAACTAAACATGCTACCCCAAGGTAAACGGTGCTAAAAACTCATTCACACACTTAAATTTCTCATACGATCGGGCTAAGACATAATTTTATATGAAACCAACCAATACATTCAAGTTCAACAATTTTACAAATAAATCCATAAGTACATCTGAATGCCTCGGGAAGTGAACCAATGACTCGACTAAGGTTTTTCTTTTCATACTTGGCATGATCCATTATCGAAAGTAATCATGAAATGAGTTTATGACCCAAAAAGAGTTCCAATTTTATTTTTTAGAGTTTTATTGCTCTTTTATCCTATTTGCCCCTTGTTGAGAGTACTTTCAGTATTTAGAGCTTATTGTTGCACAATAGAGTTGTTGATAGTTTTATATGTCTTGGTAATAGCTATCGAGTTGTTATTGAGAGATACACCAAACCTAAATGGTTGGGTAGATGACACTGATCCTAAATGGCCGGGTAGATGACACCGAGCCTAAATGGCCGAGAAGATGACACCGAGCCTAAATGGCTAGGTAGATGACAATGTGCCTATACGGATGGATAGATACACAATGAGCCTCATATGGCCAGGTAGATACACACCGAGCCCTATATGTGGCCGGGTAGATGCGAGAAAGATAGTTGTTATTACAGATTATGCAGAGTATGGCCTTATCGGCCTAACTTAGTGTTGTCTTCAGCATCCGTGAGTTACTGATGGTTTGCTCGGGGCCAAGTAAAGCACCGAGTGCCGGCCATGCCTCTCTAGGTTTGGGGCGTGATAGTCATCCGAACTGATTCTAAACATAACTGATAAGATTTCCATAAGCATGTGGTGACCTATTCCGTCCCTTTTCTCATGAGTAATCAATCATGTGTCGTCACCCATGACTCCAAAAGCTGGATTGTATACAAGTCATCCACTTAGTACCGACGAATTATACCTTATGATTGTAATCCTCATGTTTCTAAACTTCCAATCGATACGCAAATATGATAGAACTCCATGAACTCTAAATACATCAAATTCTCTTTGTACTTTCTCTTAGCTTGCCAACAACTCCAAACATTTTGATGTAAAGACGGTTGTCTCATTTACTACACCTCCACCCATCGAGCCTCTTATAGTAATACCTTACTTAGTTACTAAACATGAAGTTAATCCTATCAAGGATGTCAAACCAATCATGAATTTAATGTAACTAGGCATATCAGAACTTAACAATTGGAAATGAAGTATTGATATTCTGAACTAACACAGGGCACACAGACGAGATATTAGACCTAAACTAACATGTTTAGACACATAGGGGAGCTAAACAGACATGATCATAACTAGAGTGGACCTAAGTTGATTACCAGTAGACATAAAAGACATAAGAAAAAATGATTTTTTGACAACATGTAGAGTGTAATACTAGCCTATCACACAGATCTCATCCAGACTGAACATATCATGGCAACACTATGATGCACTGATTTAGTTTATCTTAAACAGGCTGAAAAGACTTCCCAAATCACACAACAAGAGGAGAAAATACACTGCCATGCACCCAAACTCAACAACTAAAATATTTCTTAAATGATTCATATATCCAGTTCATCGAAATAGCACAGACAATAAATGGGAACATGGCATTTCCAGTGAACAATACTATAACATTGATGCACATGATCACATAGCCTAAACCATAGCATTAGGGATAGTCGTATGTTTAAACTTTATCTAAACTTGATCCGCATGAATAATAACCTAATGTTAATAAGGGTCACACAACTAATCACCTCTCTAGTCACCTCTCTAGTCAGGTATGATTGAGTATCATAGTCCTAGATTAATACACATATATGCAATAACCAAGTATTACAGACTCAGATAAACATTTAGAAAGCTAATATCAGCATCCTACAACAATATACCAATAGGAAAAGAACATCTCAACAATCTAAGTCAAACAAACTCACAGAAAAATAAAAACCAAATAACCTAATCTCTACATTCAGGAAATTAAACAAGCATACAATAGATGAAATAAAAGGGAGTGGGTTTACCTCATGTGAGGGAAGCCTAGTGTCGATGATGGTCGGGATCAAATTCCTCCACCGTTATTCAGCCGCACTATGAAAAGGAAAATAAAAGAAGAAGTTTTTAGTGAAATAAAACTGATCTATTTTGCAAGGGTTTCAATTTAAAATAAACTGAATCCCTAAATTAATTGACTTCTTGAATCTTTAGGAACAAAAAGGCTAAAGAAATGATGAAACGAATAGCAGATATTCTTAAGAAAGGTGGCGATGATGGCTAAACAATAATTTTGGTGATTCATGACAGGGCTAAAAACAGATGACAAAGCACTCTCTGAGGGCATGGAATGTCACATTTTTTGGTCAAAATATCCATAGTAATGTCTCTATTAGATTCTCTGGTTGAAATAAGGGAAAGGTCAATTCAATTCTCGATGGAAACAGAATTTTGCGAATTCTCCCCCGAACTGGAAGATCATTTCGAGATCTTCGAACATATTCGAGGGTTCAATGTTACTATTGTAACTTCGGCCAACACACAAGATGAGGCTTTACCACCGTGGAGCAGCTTTTTGCAAAAAATTAGGGGGAAAGTAAAATTCAAACTCTCCTAACACTGATGGATAAAGTCTCTTTTATAGAGCCCTAGAAACCTTAGGATTTGTGCCCAGATCGGTGTGGAACGAGTGAAAATGAAGGGAAATGTCCATCCAATATCAAATAGCCAATAGAAATTGGGAGTTTGAAATCATAAATGGAAAAAGATCATTAAGATATCACAGAGAAGTGAATAGAGAGGGGCAACGTTACTTGTGGTGGGGTGGTGGTTTCACTGCGATGGAAGAGGAGAGAGGGTAGGAGCATTAATGGCTCTTACCCATTTTAGCCATACCAAGCCTGATGAAAACTGACTGTGCTCTAAGTCGTTTACATTTCCAACAACAATGACGCGGAGAGAAAGCATGACATGACGGATAGGGTTTCTCATACCCTAGATGCGAGTCATTGAAAAGGAGAAGGGCATAAGGCCATTTGGTCGTTTAATGAGAGAATTTGGCCGGGTCCGGTCCTTTCGGACTGGGATCGACTGAAATTTAAAATGAATAGAGGCCCAATCGCCTATTAAACATGGCTAATGAACCAGTGGCCACATTTGAAAAATGTGGCCATTAGTTTAATCCAATTAAGAATTAGGTTGTTATACCCCATACTTTGTACGTCGTGTCCATCATAGGATAACTAACGTAAGATTGGAAAGGTTGAGATCCCTACACAAGGTTAGGAAAGGTTTAAATAAGTGATAAGTATGTTTGATAAGAGTTCGGGTCTAAATAAATCGAACGAATTAAGTTCGTCGAAACTCTGGGAAAGTTAGGCAGAAATTCTGGACAGAAGTTTGGCCCAATCTTTTGGGGTATATATTCTAGAATATATGAATTTAAGGGGTCCAAAACCTATTTAAATTCAACCTTAGTCAGTCTACTTTCTAATGCAACAAACCGTTCGTCAATTAGAGATCTATGCAAGATGTTATTTGCATTTTTAAAAGGTGCTGCAGAGAAGATCATAAAATTAATTACGGACCATAAAACTAAATTACGGACCATAAAATTATGATTTCCCATAGTAAAACTAAACAGAAACTTGGAATTTTTTCATAAAAAATTGTGAAGAAAAAATGGGGCGTAAAACCTAGCGTAAAGGTGGGGTGGTGGCCGACAATCTCGTGATTTAAAAGAGTTCTAGCCTTCATTTCTCACTATTTTCACCCCAAATCAGTTCCTGAGTATTCCCAAATCCTCTCTAAGGGTATTCCATACTCATCTTAGCTAAGTTCGAAAAGAAATAATGCTGATATTACAGCAAGAACCTTGTGATACTTGGGTATCTTCTAAATTTCTCCCTTGCCATTGTTTTGAGCGGATTCCTTCAACATTGAATCGTAAGTTCAAGGTGGAAACTTGGAGTCTAATGGTAAGTTTCCTCTCTTCTATCATGCTCTTGAGGTTATATAAGAAGTTGGAGATGAGTTATAAAGGAAAACTCTATAGAACTTGAACTCATAAACTTGGAGTTAGAATAACTTGTTGTTGGGCTATTTTTAATGAAGTTGAGGAGTTGTGGGAGTAGTAGATCTTTGTGGTGTGTGTTGTCGAATTAAGAGAAGTGTATTTGGATGATTTTTGGTGTTATTATAGATAAGCTTCCATTGTAGAAAGGTTCAGGAATTTCATGTATCAAAGTTGTTTGACAAAATGTTTAAATGAATTTCCTTATAAGTTTAAATCTCAAATTGATATAAATCCTTTGTATAATGTAGATAATCATCCGTAGAACGTGCAAAATCTCATGGAACGTAGATAACCTCATTGATAAGGTATGTAAGTCTAATTTCCTTCTTTGGCATAATCTAACACAAGTACTTTCTTGAAATGATTCTCTACAAAGAAGTCTAAGATTTCTATGCTCCTTCTTGTTGAAGCCACTCATGTCTCTTGAGTATTCTTTGTTAATCATGTTTTCCATAATCGTTATATCTCTTGATGATTAGTTAAGGGTGAAGAACATAGCGACAATAATGATAGTCGGAGGATAACGACCATAGGTCACTGGCATGGAATTGCTTGGATAGTTGTGAATGCTACCCTCTCTGTGGATCACGACCTCGTGGCCTTCTCATATGAACTTCAGAGATTGGTGCAGGGATGATGGTACTGCTCCAGCTATATGGATACATGGTCTTCCTAATATTAGATTATAATTGGTTGTGATTGCCATGACTTGGAATTCATTAGAGAATTCAGAGGGCCCTATATGGATATTGCGATCCACTTCTCCAATAGGGTCGTGTTGGGCTCTATCGAAGGCTCTCACATTTTTGTGACTCTAGCGTAGTTTGTCAATATCGTAGCCCAATTTTTTTAGCGTAAATTTGGGATAGATGTTGAGGCCAGCTCTAATGTCTACCAACACTCGTGCCACAATCTTATCTCTACATTTGACAGTAATGTACAGTGCTTTGTTGTGTGACATTCCTTCCTTTGGCAACTCATCTTGAGAGAAGGAGATTTGATGATCTCTTATGACATGGGCCACCATATCAGCCAAATCCTCAATGATTGTGCCTACGAGAACATATGTCTCATATAATACTCTCATTAAGGGTTAGTGATGTTGCGATGAACTTCGTATCAGTGCCAACACTGATATCACGATTGGAATTTTCTTCAGATATTCAATAATAGAGTACTTTTTTGGCTGCATTTTACACCAGAAATCTCCAACCTCACCTTCTGTGATGGGCCTTCTTTGGTTTCCTTATTTTCATAGTGCTTATTGTGACAATTCTTCAGGAGTATACCATCTCCCGAATCGTGTCATACCATGGGCGACTGTGGCCTAGACAACGAATTCTTTTCTTGGAGCCCGCACTATTTCTCAAGACACTTATGTTGTGGCCGGCGTAGGGATTAATATCTAGAATTGTGGGCGATCTTGAATTGTGAGAGAGGCCACTGTGTGCTCTAGAATTTTGACAGGTTCTTGGACCAATGGCTTGCACACATCCCAAACTTCTTCCTTTTCGATCATATGGATGTTGTTATTCCCATGATTCAACAAAGGGTCGGTGTTTACATTTGGTGTCGTTGTCTGTAGGGTGATTTCTCTCTTGTCAATTATATTTTGTATCTTGTGCTTCATGTTGATACAATCTTTTGTACTATGTCCATTTCTGCCAGAATAATAAGTATATGTCTGATCAGTACGAAAAAATAAATTTTCGGGATTGATGGGTTTAGGAGGAATAGTGTGGATCAGACCGGCGGCACTTAGCCTCTCAAAAAGTCGAGTTCATTTTTGACCAATGAGGTGAACACCCGAGGCGGCTTCTTCTCAAAGTTAGGATATGGTAAGTTATATATGGTCGGGGGGTGGCTGATTTTGATGATTTTATGGAGCTCGGTAAATAGGTGCGGGTGTTTGATAATACGACTGTGGAGCCTGGTAAGTACGAGCGGGCGTTTAGAAATTTTGTTATGGAGCTTGGTAGGCGTGCGCGAGTGTTTTAAAGTTTAGTTATGCGTAGAAGACAAGCACAAGACTGTATGGTGCTGGCAGGTAACTTCTTGGGGTGGTGATTGATATATGTCGAGGGGCGAGTGAGGTCCCTCTCGCTTTTTGGTTTAGGGATTGGGTGTATAAGAGATATTTGCCATGTCCTCTTTTTCCTTTCTCAAGGGCCCCACAGTGCTCTGGTGAGTAGACTTGTTGGCTACACTAATTATCATATCGGATTTGAGGTAATCCTCTATAGCCTCTTCCATCTTGACCAACTCAAAGAACGACCTTTTGGCCACGGACAACATTCGGTCGTAAAAGTCTGACTCTTATGATCAGATGAAAACAGAGACCGGTTCTTCTTCGCTTATGGGCGGTTGTACTCGGCCAGCTTCATCCTTCCACGATAATTCTTAGTTGATATTTGTTTTACATTTTCCAGGTAGTATTAGTCAGGCACAGTTTCCACGTTGAATCACAACCTTTTTATGAAGGCCGCTTCCATGTCTTCTAGGGGTCCGATGGTGCATGTCTTAAGTGATAAGCCATTCAGAAGCTTCTCCGATCAGTCTTCGACTGAATAGCCCCATGATTAGGGCATGATTCCTTTTTACCCCGACCAATTGATCGCATTATGACCGTAAGTGTGCTTTGGAGTTTTAATGACCCATTGAACATCTCGAATTTGGTCACTTTAAAGCCCTTAGGCAAATCCAAGTCATGATGTATTCAACGGTCATCATAACTCAATCTCATTGCTTTTCTGGTGGCTCTCGTAGACTTCTTGAGAAGCTCTATCATTTTTTATTCCATTTCCTTATCACGTTTGTCCTGTTCAACCATCCAAGCTTTTTTCATCTCCTCGTAATGTTGTAGTTCTGGGGAGAAGTCACTTGGAGTGATAGGGGTGTGAAAGGATATTGTGGGATGTATCGGGCAATTTCTGGGGTACTAGTAGTTCGTGTAGTGGGTAAGATAATAGTTCTTGGATGAATAATTGGATTAGTATGAGAGGGCGGCGATACTTGGTATGAAGGCACCGAACGAGAAGTTCCGGGGATTTAGGTTACATTGGGAGGTGGTGGATGTGGTAAGAGGTACCAATGTGGGGAATTTTTATTGGGAGTGGTTTTGGGTAGGTAGCACGGTTCCCATATAGTAGGCGGGAAAGTGGTCGGGCAATGGAGAACTTAGAGATGGAAAAGGTGGAGGAGGCCTCCTTGTTTCAACAGGCGTTTCTTTAACTGCATTGGCCATTTTAGCCCTTATGACCTTCTCCTGAAGCTCAGTAACGTTTTCAAATAGCAAGGCAATCACGTCCTCGTGATGCGATGCCTCTTTCGAGTCTGGAGATGCTGGCTCCCCTATGAGGAGTGTGTTATCTCATTATCCGAAGTACCATTCATCTTTTCTTTATCTTTTTAGGAAAGAGATGTTGTCGCAACTTTTGATCTGGTGAAGTATGCCAGCATGACACAACTTGAATCGACCCTCTCTTTAAGATAAGAAAAACTCAAAAGCAAATGATACATTAGTGATAAATAAACAATGCAAGATATAACAGATAAATTTACAAGTAAACACACAAGGCATGATAACACATAGATTCATGCGTTTGATTCAAACACTTGATTCATTCTCCATTCCGAGGTTTGGGGTATTTGGTCATTTTGGTTTTTTGTGGGTTTTGAATTGGGAGTCTATGGTTGACTTAGTTCTGTATTGTCGTCGGGATGGACCCCAAGGTGACCCCTTGAAGTTTCATCATTCTTTAATGGGGAATATAAAATTTAGATAATATAGGGATCGAGTCTTACATGGACTGCCTATGTACCCCTCCGCGGGAAGTCATGCCCTTCCGTAGTTTGGTCTATATAAAATTATCCCATAATTTTGTTCTACCCAAAAGGTTCTCAGACCAGGTCCAATAAAGGCTTCCTATGTCCCGCCCCCCTCCCCCATGGGACATCAAGTCGGGCGTAGTTTATTTTACAATAAATTGGAAGGGATAACATTTGATTGTAAAAGGGATGCCTAAATCTACCTAAAAGATGGCTTCTTCTTGAAGACATAGTGGGTTTCCATCCTTACAACTGCACATTTGGCCAATGGCCCTACTTCCTAATAGCGGCGGGGTAGCACTACCTAAATTTCCCTGGTGTTGACTAGATGCTCCAATTCAAACTTGAAGGCTTCACATTCATCGATGTTGTGCTCGGGTATTGCTGAATGAAACAAACAAATTCCTTTTTTGTTTGGTATGTTGGGTAAGGTCTTCAAAGCAGCCTCGATTGGGCAGTATTTTTTTGTGCTAGCCAGGTTTTAAAGATACTTGCATACGAGTCTTCAAAGATGGTGAAGTTGTATCGTCAGATCTATGTGTCTACAGTGATTCCTTCACTGGGGATGACTGGGTCACGAATCAATAGGGAGTGTGGTCCCCACAAGTTTCATATTGTCTTGTCATCAATCAGCCTCACAATCCTCATTTTGAGATCTAAGCACTCATTGGAGGTGTGGCCGAGTTGATTCTTATGAAAAATGCACCTCTTGTAAGCATAGATTGGTGCGCACAGTGAGTGTCTCTCATAGGTAAAGCATGATGCCCATATGGCCTTCATTTCCTCAAATATCTTGATGCACTGCACGGGTCTTGGTGCGACCCGAAAAGGAGAAGCACAGACCTTGAGGGCATTCTCACACCAGGTTTGTGATGGTGCATGAGCCGATCCCTAAGGAGTCTCATAGTAGTCAGCAACAACGAAGGTATCGGCGTAGCCTTCTTGGAGGGCCTACTTGATTCTCTCTCATATGTCTTGGGCTCCTCCTCATGTGCCTCCGTCTCTCGCTTGGGTGTATTTAGTCCTCCCAATATAGGTACGTAGCTCCTTACCAATCCTTTGAACTCATCCAAAAGGTTTTTATTATAATGCTCACTTTATGTAACTCATTTTGGTGGGCTTCCCACTAGGTTCAAAATTTGGTTGGCCTCTTTGATCTTTGCTTTGACCAAGTCAATTTTCTTTTCCAGCTTCCTGATCTTTGCGCAAAGTGAGTCTTCGCTTTCCTCTCACTAACCAGGTTGATGACAGGGGCAATGAAACTCTAGCTATCTTGAATGTCCATGGCAGCAAGATAACCTTTTAAGAGGTGCAACGTGGGTTAGGCATTTGGTGATTTGGTATCTTTTGTGTGTTCCTTTGGTTTAGTGTCCGGATTGTTGAATTAATCAATAATTCATATGAAATACATGAAAGCACATAAACATGGAATCATATAATTGCAATAGATTATAATATGCTTGTTTGTACGATTTTTTACATCAAGGCCTTTCTAGTCACTTGAAACATGATTGTGCCAATTTTTAATTCAAACCATTTCCCCCCATAAATCATAATTTCATTAATAATAATATTTTCCCAAAGTGGTTTAAAATATGATAAAGCTGACAATGGGATATAAAGGAAATAAAGAAAAATCAGCAAAAATGGCCTCCAGTGGCGGATGATGAGGCTCTGTTTGTCCCAACTTTATTGGCCCTTCAAAGGGCGGTCTGTATTCGGAGGTGAGTCGATGCCAGTAGTGAATCTACTAGAACCCATTCTCTATGAATTCAGTGGAGCAGTCTCATCAATTGCTCTCTTCATCTGAGCATTAAGATCCTTCAAACATTCATGTGTGAATTCCATCTCCTTAGTCATATTAGCTATGATGGCTTGATCATGTTATATCTTGCCATGTTCTTTCTTCTCTAGGTATTTAGAATGTCGGTCATTAGCTGGTCTTTGTGTTAGATGCATCTTGATCTCGGCTTTGGAGACTCTATCTTGGACATATTGATAACGGTTGGGTCCGTAAGTGAGGGTTCCTTGTAAATGTGCTCTCAGCGAGTCTTTGTAGTCTTCATCACACCCATGGTGAGACCTGGTTTAATCTAGAGTCTCGGGACCCTAAATCACCTGAATCATTCAACTGTTCCATTCCCGAATGATATCCACAACCTCTCGGATCTTGTCTTCCTCAAAGTCGATCACATATTGTCCCATGTTCCCTACTTGAGGTATCATTTGTGTTCTATCGAACTGTCTTAGAACCCTAGCAGGTTCATAAGGATGGATTCCTCGGATCCCCATGAGTGCAAAGAATGGGCATTTTCTACCTCTATCGCTAACTCGCTTAGATATAAAGTCAGGGAACATCTATTAGATGTTGTCCTCCCTAAGTCTTGAAAAGATAAAGGCCCAACCCTCTTTGGTTTGGTTCTCGAAATTTGGACAATGGGTTTTAAGGTCATCTTTCCTATCTTGGTTGTTTAGGTATGAGAGACCCTCAGATTTATTAAAGTGTTTGATAATGCACCATTGTAACATTAGGTTGCATCCTTGGAAGTACCTATGGAGGTTTTGGCATTGACCTAAAGCCCGATACATATCGGCTAGGATGACGGCGACCAAGTCAAAGTATTTTGTTTCTCCATTTGTGGTTATGCCATGAAATATAGCATGGGTGACATAAATAACATGTGTATCAATGGCAAGGTGTCGTTTTTGGTAAAAACCATGAGTCCTAGTAGGTATATGGCAAAGGCTAGGGATCGGGTGGCTTCTCGATCGGCAAAAGTTCGGAACTCGATGTAGTGCTCTATGAATCCCCTTTTGGTTTCAAAGTGGTTGTAGAGATCCCTAAAGGCTACAGTTGGACCAAATATCCAATTGGAACTGGCTAAGGATAACAACTTCATTATTTCATTGGGAGTAGGCTTATGTGGGACCAGAAGGTTATGGTCAGGTTTCTTCCTCCTCCTTACGCAGGTTCCAATATTGTCTATACAATCCCGGATCTCCTCCAAAAAAATTTATACAATCCCGGATCTCCTCCAAAATTGAGGTCTTGTCTATCTCCCTGAACCTAAACACCATTCTATCATAATCTCAATATCTGGTTAGGACCTCTATCAGATCCTTACAACATTTCATCGTCATTAATGAAGGTAGGTCCCAAACAGTCCCTAACCTTTATTTATTGTGCGGTATCTAACCAAGCCCACCATATTTTCAGCATCTCAGGTGCCTCGATGACCATGTCAAATTTAAGGTTGGTATGCATCTACAAAATAGAGTACGGTTAATTCCCCCCACCCAGCCCACCCCTCCCCCCCACCCCCGAAAGGACAATGGTTTAGCATACAAGGAAATGATGTCTCCAATTATCAAGTAGTTGGATACGATGTCTTCATTTCATAGACCATCTTGACACAAGGTGGTATCATTATGAGTTCAGATACGTCTAAAATATCCAAACCCATCTAGGTAAGCATGCGCTACTCTATTGTAATTTGTCTTCGCACTATCCTAGGCAATCTAGAGTGGTCTTTGAAATGACTGGGACTCGAGCGGACTACTCGGGGTGAACCATTGTCGACTGTTGGACGAAAGCAAACCAACTCCATCTTCAATATGTTCCAAATAAATAATTTGGATTTTTAGTAAAGGATCAACTGCGAACCTGTGTAGTCGTTTTTGAAATCATGCAGTTTTTTTCCAGTGTGGCGAAGTTTATGATATGCATGCTATGACAGTTATATTTATTAGAATTTAAACACATAAGCAAATATTCACAATAAAATATATTGTACCGAAACCCTTGTGGTTAGAACCTAGTATTATCTCCAGCAGAGTCACCATTTGTTACATTTCATTTATACGTGAGGCATAAAAGCTACTTCGAAGTTGTGGATTCACTTGAATATTTTATTTTTTAGAGTCGTCACCTAATTTATATGGAAATTAGAAAAACCAAGTTAAAGGGTTTATTCAACAAAAGAAAAATCCTTTAAAACTAGATTTCGAGGTAAGGGTTCTGGTGATTCCTCGGGTAAGGCGTGAGACACCCCGATATTAAAAATCCATAGAATACAGTTGACATTCGAGTTTCATAGTATGATTTATTATGATTATTTGCTTAAAAAGTGTTCAACTCCTTGCATATAAAAGTCATGGCATATCATTTTTCATTATTTGACAGAATCTTTTGTTTTTTGAAAGAGTTTACTTGGAAAAGTTCATGTAAGGTTGAAAAATGGTCATTTCATTTTTGGACCAAGACACACCCAAAGTCTCCTTTGAGTAAAGTCCAACTCATTTTGATCCAAATGTCATGTCCTATTTGATTATCCTTATAAGTTTTGAAATATTTTTAAAATATGAATTTTGTAAAGTATGCCACAAAATATGTACAAGTGTTTGCAAATTATGTTTTAAAAGGTCAACCATAGAACCCCACTCCAAACATAGGCTTTAAGTGAGATTCATTTTGTTTAGAATCATTTAAGGTGGGCTGGCCCAAAATAAGTTTGAAAAAAAGTTATATTTTAAATGCAAGATTTTACTACAATTTATCCTTTCAAAATCAACTTAAATTCAAAGTTCAACAATTTGGAAAAAAACTTTTTTTTTTTTGTCAAAAACAGTCCATTTTCGCTTTTTTTCTTTCTCAAAGTCCAAATCATGAAATACACTTTAAGGATATATTTAATGGTAATAAATATTTTTGTATAAGAAAACATTTTCACTTTTATTTCGAACAAAGGTACGACTCCTATCTTTCGGGTCCGGTTTGAAAATGTGTTCCATTCTAAATGTACGTATTATTTGCCTAAATCTTAAGTTCCAACTATAGGAGTTTCAAATCAATATATACAATGTGTTCATCAAACATATAAAGAGAGACATCACATACGATAAAATAAAAGGCATGAAAAGTTTGGTGGTCCTACCAAGCCCACCAATTAACCATTTTTACCCATTGTTGGGCCTTCAACATTTGAATTTACGGACTCGATGAAGGAAGGTGTTGGGATTTTGGCCCACGGAGCAGCAGTTTTGGGGATTCGACCCGAATGGCCCATGCGAGTAAGTTCATACAAAGAAAGGGAGAAAATGAAAATTGTGGTTGGAGGGCATCTATACTTAGCAACTTGTCTAATAAGTACATGAAAATATCACACAAGCACATATCAGTTGTATATATATGTCCAAACTGTATATTGTCAAGGTAAGCCCAACAGATACCAAACGGAATCAGCAAACAAGAGAAAAATGCGGTAAAAGGCCCAAATAGTTAAATAAACCAATAGAGGCCCAAATCCCAGGTTACAAGCATAATTACATAGGCCCAATAATTAAACAAACAAACAGAGGCCCAATGTTGATAGTATGCAAATAAGGCAAAGACAAGCCCAAATCAGCTCTATTCGGGAACAAAACAAATAGCAGACCCAAATTATGATTCAACGGGTATTTAGATTAAATAATCTTTGTGATATACCCTCAATATATACGATATACAGCCCAATATATACCGAAGTGTAGTATATCCTGTGTATATCAAAAAACAGCAACGCAGAGCAAAGAAGGAAGAGAGAAGAAGAAGAATTTTACATCCGTTCAACATCAGTGTACCAGATATACACACACATACAGTTGGTATACTGATCATAGGAAACACATTCATCCTCCTAAAGCATGCCGTGATTTCTACCCAAGCAAAGATTCACATGCAATAAGCACATCAATTACCCTAGGTCTCAGAAATATCCCAACCACTTTTTAAACAAGTAATCATTTTTTGAAAGCAAATATCAAAATAAAAATACAACTCGTGGAGGATAAATGAGATTCTGGCCTATGCAGTCAACCTAATACAAATTATGATCTCATTTAGAGTATGCAAGGGTCAATGGTCATATCCTCATTTTATACACCATGCATTTGTTCTAGTTAAACACATACTGAGCTAGTTTAGACAGCCTAAGCCTCTAATCGTATCACAAGCTTGGTCATTCTAATTTCTCTAGATAAACTTAATGCAAATGGGCAATTAGACAAGAATGAATCACGGTTCAGGTGTTCAGTAGGAATATATAAATAGTCTCAAAGCATCAGGTAATCACTACATGGCTGGCACAAACTCATCTAGATCAAACTTATCCATATTAAATCAGCACAGAGAAGACAGAACTCTCATCAATCATACACAACACATCAACATCACAGTGGACCCAAACTCACATAGACACCTAAGACAACATAGATGTTTTTTTGACCAAAGTAGTTCTATCGAAATAAAGGCAGAAATCACAAGAACACGTGACCAGCCAAAATGATTAGTGTTTAGGTGAACCTAAACTGGTTATAAGCAAACATGAGAGAACAAAACCTGATTTAGAAGATTTTGAGAGCTAGTAAGGTGTTGTACCTTTCTAGTATTCAGACTTAATCTAGAACCAGATGGATCATAATAAAACCATGGGAGTATGATCTCATCTTATCATTACAGATTGAAGTGATTCACTTTAAACATATGACAGGAGACATGCAACATTAACCTATATCTACACTAGTTGCTTAACCCTTTTTAAGGACGATCTACATATTTTATTCGTTAACTAAGTGGCAAAAGAAAGGTTGATAGTATGCTGCCTTTTAATCAAACAAGACCAGATCCATCTTATGAAAAACATATCGAATGACTACAGTACTTAAGCTATTCCTCATATTTCAAATCTTTACTCAGTTACCAAACATGAAGTTCATCCTATCAAGGATGTCAAACCAATCATGCATTTAATATAACTAGGCAACTCAGAACATAAGTTAACACATGGAGACTAAGTATTGATATTCTGAACTAACACAGAGGCACACAGACAAGATATTGGACCTAAACTATCATGTTTAGACAAACAGGGAAGCTAAACAGACATGATCATAACTAGAGTGGACCTAAGCTGATCACCAGTATACATAAAAGACATAAGAAAAAATAAATATTTTGACAACTGAAGAGTGTTATACAAGCCTATATAATCCAGACTGAACAGATCATGACAACACTATGATGCACTAATTCAGTTTATCTTAAACAGACTGAAAAAGACTTCCCAAATCACACAACATGAGGAGCAAATAAACTGTCATGCACCCAAACTCAACCACTCAAACATTTCTCAAATGATTCATATATCCAGTTTATCTAAATAGCGCACACAATGAATGGAAACAGGGGATTTTTAGTAAACAATACTATAACATTGATAAATATGATCACAAAGCCTGAACCATAACATTAGGGATAGTCCTATGTTTAAACCAGCTAAACTTGATCCACATGAATAATAACCTAATATTAATAAGGGTCACACAGCTAATGTCACGCCCCAAAACTGAATGGGATGGACCCTATTCAATATGCAACTACTATGAACCTGTAACAGGCAATATGACATAACACAAAACTCAAATGAGAATTGTAAAAGATTTTTGTATATAGATGTGGCCACAGGCCTATGATATGCAACTGATGTAAGTAGACCCACCAACACTATCTATAAAGCCCCTACGAGTACCTATAACTGGACAATTGATGAAAGTGGCGGGATAGGGATCCTTTATACCCTTAACATATATATACAAAATCATACCAACTCAAAATGGCAACTCCAAAACAAATGGAGTGTACCAACACCACCACTGAGCTGAGAACCTACGTATAATGGTTGTCACTCCATCTATCTAATCCTGCGGGCATGAAACGCAGCACCCCCAACAAAGGGACATCAGTACAAATAATGTACCAAATATGTAAGGCGAGTAAAGCATAAAGAGGTGCAATAGCGTAAAGAGAGATAAAGAGACAACCTATAACTCTGAATGCCATTGAGGGCGTATGATATGCATGCTTTCTGATGTAAGTAAGGAAGGGTGTAAGTGGGTCGGAGTTTGGTTATAAACGGGTCGACCCAAAAATAAGCTGGAAATGGAGGTATTCGGTTGGGCGTTACTACCGAGTAGCATGGTATTTAGTGGCTATTTCGGGTAGTTATATAGGTAATTGGGTTAAGGCGTTTTATGGGAGTGTTACAGGTGTGTTGAGAGTTGGGATGATGATCGGGGTTGATTGGTTTGGTGGTGGAAAAGTCTCGGAAATGAACCAAAACAGTGAGGTTTCGGTAAAGGTTGTTTTAGTGGACTGTTTGTGGTTGTCGGGTTTGGACGGTTATATACGTGTGGTTTCGGTTGGTGGCTTTCATAGTGGATATTAGGGAAGCATTTTGGGAAGTGGTGGTGGAAGGAATGAAGTGGTTTTGTCAAGGAATGAACACGGGATGCTAGATGCAAACTAGAGTACAAACCAAGTGATGGACGGTCGATATAGCAAGGATAGTCGACACCAAGATGAGTTTGGCCAATTGGACAAGGACTAGACCGGGGTTGCAAAGTAAAAGCCTGTGACAAGCCAAGTGAGAGTGGCTGATAACTTTAAGATAGACCCTAGGCTTGGGTTTGGTTGGATCACACAAGTTCCAATGTCCACTTGCACCAAGGGGGTTCCTTAAGCTTGGGTTTGATTAGGTCACACAAGTCCTAACCAAGACTTACACCGAAGGGAACCTTAGCTTGGGTTCAACTTCTATCACACAAGTTCTAGCTAAACTTACACCAAGGGTTTGACCCACAAAAGGATAGAAGGCCCACACAAGGACCAACTAAGATAGAAAACACACAAGTTGATAACTTAGTGATTGAGTAAAACTCAAATAATTTCTATTCATCAACTCTATCTGAAATTTAAAATATCCTAGGGGTCCTATTTATAGTAATACATGGACTATTCTATAAGACAACCAAAAGGATACAAACTACTTGGATTTTCGGCCAAGTGTGGACAAGTGGGAAAGGGTTCGTCCTTGCTTTGGGAGCAAGGTGCTTCTCGGCTTCAACTCCACAAATGGGAAAGGCTTTGGTTTTACTTGGGGACAAGGTTGAACTTAATCTCCTTCACACCCCCTTCTGGTTCCCATGTAGGAGAATGCATGAACTTGGTTCTTCAAAAATTTCATCTTCTTGGAATGTGTTTGGAAGCTTTCATTCCTTGCATATATGTTTTGAGTGAGGTGTTTCGTCCAACTCTTCTCCTCCCCTAGGACGACCTTGATGTATTCTAGGTAGTAAAATCCATGAAGTAGTTGGTTCATGGATTCTCTTCTTGGAAGCCTCATCTTCTAGACCATTCTTGTCCATGCCACCTTGTCATCTTATTGTAAGAACTATCGGCCTTGTCACCATATTTCCTATTACATGGCTTATTAATTTTGTCCTAATGGGAGAGGAGTTATTTACACGTTACACCATGTCCTAAGGAGAAATACAAGCTAAGATAGGAAATAAAGACAAGCTAAAAGAAAACATGGTCTCGGCCAAGACCAACAAGAAGGCCGAATAAAATGTCTTCTTCTTCAAATCTTCAAGTCCAATCTTCAATCCCACTCCACAATGCATACCATATTAGGCGTCTAAGTGTAGATTGATGGGGCATCATTGGCATTCTTAGTAAAGCTCTTCTCGACTCATGTTGAAAGTTTAAGTTTGTGGGCTTTCTTTCATCAGTCTCCCCTTCTTTAAAAGAATTTGCCCTCAAATTTGTGCCGTCTAAATGTGGTAATAAGTCTTCAACAATAAGTGTTGATCTAATACCTCCACCTTTAGATAAGCCCAGAAGTTTTATCTTGTAGACGTTTTCTTCGAATTTTGCCCAATAGGGATCCGAATATAAGCCACATGGTTTTGACTTAAAGTGATGTTCATATTGCACCACGAATCCCATAAAGTATAACGCCTTTCCATAGGAAGAATAACGGCACGGCGCATCATTCAATTTTTTGCTAGAGCACAAGACGGCACTTACATTAGTTTTACGTTTGACTTCCAATGGCTTTTCATGGCCTGACATAATTAGAACCGGGGCTTCACAAATCCTTTTCTTCAAGGCTTCAATGACTCTTGTTGCTCCTTAGAACCATTCATACTACTTTTCTCATTAGTTCATTGATAGGGGCAACAATGTCACAATAATTCCAAATGAAATGATGAGAAAAAAAGCCAGACCAAGGAAACTATTTACCGCAATTATACCCGTAGGCTCGGAACATCTTTGGCTAGATTCCACCATGGTTGGACTATCACACATGCCCTTGGATGATGTGGTGTAACCCATGGACCGTTGTAGCATCTTGTGCATGAAGCTCATAATAGATATTGTAGCATTGCACAATCTACTTGGCATGATGAAAGTTTTGCCCTGTGGTGCTCTTGGGTAACCGAGAATAAGATCCAAGTTCACAACTTTCCATGGTTGCTCCGGGACTGGCAATGGAGTACATGATTCTTGGTGGAAGAATCTTCCAGCCCCTTGATACATGGAATGCTTTCTTACTACTCCCTTCACATCTTCAAACTTGGGATTTTGTTCATGGAACTCCTTTAGCATTTCAAAATCCATCGACCTTTGTTTAAGCATGGTCAACATTATGCACCTTCGAAGAAGTAAATCCGCCACTATAATGAATTTGTCATCTTCATGACTTGTAGCGAATGTGGGAGTTTGTAAGTATTCTACCCACTTAACAAACCTCAGATTCAACGTCCTTCACACCACATCAAATTTCGTGTGGTAAGTAGAATAAGGAAGTTGTGTATCAACCAATCGTCCACTAGAGGAGGCCATGGATTCCCGATCTTGAGGTAAAATGACTCCAATATCATATTCAACTTCAAGGTTCAAAATAGGAGTAGTAAGGAGACCATAATCTCGGATGGTATAAGGATAGGAAGAAGCCGAGCCATGTAAGCTTCTTACCGCACTTGCATTTGTACACTCGGACTAATTTCGGATGGTTCTTACTTCGGGTGGATTGATGTGACGGTTCTCATGTAAGATCTCGTGTTCCCGGACCAACCACTCTTCATGCATGAGACTTACAGAATAGCTTAGGATGGCACAAACTTCGAATGACACCATGAACCGTTGGTACATACCCTGTTGGATTTTGAAGATCATCTCCCCTTCAATTCCCTCTCGGATTCTTATTGGTTAGGAATCGTCCTTCAACTCCATTTTGGAAAGCAACCTGTCTCCACTCATCTTATTTCAATAGTCATCTATCCTTGGCATAGGAGACTCGTTGTAGATTGCTCGGCCATCAACACATACATTCCAAGTTCCATTCTCTTTTGGCGTCAATAAGGTGGAACAAAGGCCCTTTCGGTCATAGCCTTCGCCTAACAATTCTTGTTCTTGGCCTGGCAATTCTTTAGTTTCTTCTGTATGGCATCCATAGTATTGGTGAGTAGGAAATCATAACTAGAGGGCTCCCCTTCTTAAATTCTTCGTCTATCCTTTGTGCATCAAGCAAGGGAGTCTCGGGTTCCTCTTGTTCTTCAAGTAGTACTGGTTCCTTAATAGCCAAGGAAAACCCACACTCTCGATACTTTTCTATAAGCATGGCCCAGAAATTAGGACATCCACTTGCAAAGTGTCCTAATTCTTGACATTGGAAGCATTTTTTTATTTTTTTATCTACCCCTTTTATAAACTCTTCACATTGTTGGGTATACAATGGCTTAGTGGAAGAAGTGTGTCCCCCTTTCTCTCCTTTTATTTTCTTCTACACCTTTTCGGTGATACAAGGGGTTAGTAAACGAGGTGTCGCCCTTCTCTTTAAGATTCGTGGATTTGACATAGGGTATTTGGGTACCTTTTCTTTCAAGCCTTGGACTGTTTTGCACAACCCTTGACTTGTAATTATTACTCATGGTACGTCCCGCAAGTTCTCTTTTAAAGGCCCGCACTTGTTCTGTAAAAATATCACTTACGAGCCTTCTTAGTTCTTCTTTGTTTACGTGCGTCATAGCGTCAAAACGTGGGAAGGGATTGTCTCGCTCTAATACCAATATGATGTAAGTAAGGAGGGGTGTAAGTAGGTAAGTGGGTCTGATTTTGGTTATAAACGGGTCGACCCGAAAATGAGCTGGAAATGGAGGTTCTCGGTTGGACGTTACTATCGGGCAGTGTGGTGTTTGGTGGCTGTTTCGGGTAGTTATATATGGAATTGGGTCAAGACATTTGATGGGAGTGTTACGGGTGTGTTGACGGTGGGGATGATGATCGGGGTTGATTGGTTTGGTGGTGGCAAAGTCTCGAAAATGAACCGAAACAGTGAGGTTCCTGTAAAGGTTATTTTAGTGGACTGTTTGTGGTTGTTGGGTTTGGACGGTTGTATACGTGTGTTTTCGGTTGGTGGATTTCGTAGTGGATATTAGGGAAGTATTTTGGGATGTAGTAGTGGAAGGAATGAAGTGGTTTGGTCAAGGAATGAACATAGGATGCTAGATGCAAACCCAAGTACAAACCAAGCGATGGACGATCGATATAACAAAGATAGAGACACGAGGGTTTTAATGCTCGAGTCGACACCAAGATGATTTTGGCCAATTGGACAATGACTAAACTAGGGTTTCTAAGTACAAGACCGTGAACAAGCCAAGTGAGGGTGGCCGGTAACCTTAAGATAGACCCTAGTCTTGGGTTTGGTTGTATCACACAAGTTCCAACGTCCACTTGCACCAAGGAGGTTCCTTAAGCTTGGGTTTGATTAGGTCCCACAATTCCTAACCAAGACTTACACCGAAGGGAACCTTATCTTGGGTTCAACTAGATCACACAAGTTCTAGCTAAACTTACACCAAGGGACAACACACAAGTTGATAACTTAGTGATTGAGTAAAACTCAAATAATTTCTATTCATCAACTCTCTCTGAAATTTACAATATCCTAAGGGTCGTATTTATAGTAATACATGGACTATTCTATAAGACAACCAAAAGGACACAAACTACTTGGATTTTCGGCCAAGTGTGGACAAGTGGGAAAGGGTTCGACCTTGCTTTGGGAGCAAGGTACTTCTCGGCTTCAACTCCACAAATTGGAAAAGGTTTGGTTTTACTTGGGGACAAGGTTGAACTTAATCTCCTTCGCACACCCTTGTGGTTCCCATGTAGGAGAATGCATGAACTTGGTTCTTCAAAAATCTCATCTTGGAATGTGTTTGGAAGCTTTCATTCCTTGCATCTATGTTTTGGGTGAGTTGTTTCGGCCAAATCTTCTCCTCCCCTAGGCCGACCTTGATGTATTCTAGGTAGTAAAATCCATGAACTAGTTGGTTCATGGATTGTCTTCTTGGAAGCCTCATCTTCTAGACCATTCTTGTCCATGCCACCTTGTCACTTTCGACCTTGTCATCTTGTTGTAAGAACTCTCGGTCTTGTCACCATCTTCCCTATTACATGGCTTATTAATTATGTCCTAATGGGAGATAGGAGTTATTTACACGTTACAACATGTCCTAAGGAGAAATACAAGCTAAGCTAGGAAATAAAGACAAGCTAAAAGAAAACATGGTCTCGGCCAAGACCAACAAGAAGGCCGAATAAAATGTCTTCTACTTCAAATCTTCAAGTCCAATCTTCAATCCCACTCCACAATCCATACCATATTAGGCGTCTAAGTGTAGATTGACGGGCCATCGTTGGCATTCTTAGTAAAGCTCCTCTCGACTCATGTTGAGAGTTTAAGTTTGTGTGCTTTCTTTCATCACTTTAGTTTTAAAATCATAATCATATATATAGGCCTCACAATAGGCAATACTATCATCATCAAGCTGCTCTCTAGATCTAATATCATCATAACATACCCAACTATAGTGGTGTGCACATATAAGAGCCATATCCGGTCGGCTATAGCGCGAATTGGAGTCATAAAATAGATACATATATATAATGCATGAAATACCTCAGAAAGACATCACGAACATGGTCGGAGTGATGTAACGTCGTTATCCTACGACTGTCGTTATGTAACTACATACATCAGTTGTCCTAAAACCAATAAGGAGCATAGAATATCAAATGAAAAAAAGAGCAACCCGATGCACTAAGCTCCCGCTATGAACGGGGTCCGGGGAAGGGTCGGACCAGCATAGAATATCAGATATCGAGGGATAATATAAGATGCGGAAAAGACTCCCGACAAGGGACAAACAAGATCCAAGAAACATCTTCAAGGATAAAGAACAAGTACATCTCCAATGTTTAAGAGTATAGTCTTTTTTACGGGACGTTTCGCTATGCATCGTTTACACTAGGATCATGTCAAAAGAAAGAAAAGGTGAGCCTTACATACCTTGCTTAAATCCTTTGAATGACTACGATGAGTCAATCCTTTCGATATACACCTAACTTTGAATCATAGCTCAATGGTTCGATGCCAAACTTTCAACATTTAGCTACTATGACCAATCACTTCCACTTGATGTTGATATACTTTGATTTCACAGCTTGTTTCTACGGGTGTTTCCCAAATTTTGCTAGAGAGTTGCTTCACTTGAATCTTGGGAATTGATGTAGTCTTGGTAACGTTTTTTGTTTTGGATGATTATATATATAGAAAGAGAAAAAGGGTAAGGAATATGGAATTCTTTTCCAACGGTTGGAAAGATGTCTTTTAAAACGAATGAACTCCTTCCTTTCAAAAATAAAAAACATTGTTAACTATATACGCTAAATGGCGTTGGAAACGATGCTAGCTGTCAAGTTTTTCCATTATCCATCTATCCCTTAGGTGGTTTAGGATAATGTATATCCTATAGTTAAATAATTTGAACTACTTAGCCTTTAAGAAAATACAATTAAAAATGACTATAATTGGTAATTTGAAAGCTTTGGGCAGTGGAATAATTTGGATTATCCACTATTTAATAACTCTCTCTTAAATGCATCAACTTTTAAAATATCTCTTATTAAAATATTGATAAATCACAAATACTATATAGATTTAAAACATACACTAACATTTTATTAAAAAAAGTAATACATCTATAAAATATATTCAATCAAATTCTAATTTTTCCCACCTATAATCAAGAGTACACATTTTTGTTTTATTAATTCTCAAAATTGGAAAAGATGACAGTTTCTATGAGAAAATAATTTCTACTCTTATAGTGAATAAAATCTCATTTATAAACTTTCTTGTGTCACACATATAATGTAGGACGTTTCCAAGAAGTAGTAATAATAATAACTATAGAAAATAATATTTATCAAATTTTACTAAAATGTTATTATATCAAAATAATTTAAAACGGTATCAAGGTTATCAAGCTTGCGGGTCTTACAATAACACTATCATAACCCCTCTATAACCTCATAAATGATCATAATCCCTTCAACTCATATGAATTTACCACGAGGCATCCAAATGTCAAGGTACAGGGTGTTACATCATTCCCTCTTAGAAACATTCGTCCTCAAATGTGGACTGTAACTCTTGGAGCTAACGCACAATTTGCACATCCAGGAAACACTCGATCTGATAAAGAATTTGTGATTACTTATCGCTTTTAATCTTGCGCATACAAAGAAGAAAGATCTAACGCACGATTTGCACATCCAGGAAACACTCGATCTGATAAAGAATTTGTGATTACTTATTGCTTTTAATATTGCGCATACAAAGAAGAAAGATCTCTTAAAAGATATATGTACTGCACGATCTAGAATACGAAAGAAGGGTAATATTTTCTAAATGCCTTGTAGCCTCCTAATTATAAGTGTGTCGCGCAACACACCCATAAGTGAGACTTTACTAGATACGATCTCATAAACTCCCTAGGATTGAACTGCTCTGATACCACTCTGTTATGCCCTAAACCTGAATGGGATTGACCCTGTTCAACATGCAACTACTATGAACATGTAATAGACAATATGACATAACACAAAATTCATATGAGAACTATAAATGATTTATGTATATAAATGTGGCCACAAGCCTATGTTATGCAACTTATATACAACTGATGTAAGTAGTCCCATCAATAGTATCTATGAAACCTCTACGAGTACCTATAACAAGACAATTGATGCAAATGGTGGGATAGGGCCCCGCTATACCCATAACATATATATAAAAATCATACCGACTCAAAACGGCAACTCCAAAACAAATGGAGTGCACCAACACCACCGATGAGCTGATAACCTACTGAAATTGATCATTACTCCGTCTATCTGAACCTGCGGGCATTAAAATGCAGCGCCCCCAACAAAGGGACATCAGTACGAACAATGTACTGCATATGTAAGGCAAGTAAAGCATAAAAGGTGCAGTAATGTAAAGAGAGATAAAGAGACAACCTGTAACTCTGAATAACACTGAGGTCGTATGATATGCGTGCTTTCGTTTTAAAAACATAATCTTATATATTGGCCTCACAATGGGCAATATTATCATTATCAAGCCGTTATTTAGGGCTAATATCATCATAACATACCCAACTGCAGTGGTGTGCACAAATAAATGTGTTATCCGGCCGACTATAGCGCGGCTCGGTATCACAATATATATATATATATATATATAATGCAAGAAAGACCTCAGAAGGACATCATGAACATGGTTGAAGTGACGTAAGGTCGTTATCCTCCGACTGTCATTTATAACTACATATATTAGTTGTCGTGAAACCAATAAGGAGCATAGAATATCAGCTATAGAGGGATAATATAAGATGCGGAATAGACTCCCAACAAGGAACAAACAAGATCGAAGAAATATCTTAAAGAATAAAGAACAAGTACATATCCAACATTCAAGTAGAGTCCTTTTTGCGGAACATTTGATTATGCATCGTTTACACTAGGATCATGCCAAAAGAAAGAAAGGGTAAGCCATACATACCCTGCTTAAATCCTTTGAATGATTACGGTGAGTCAATCCTTCCAATATACACCTAACCTTAAATCAGAGCTCAATGGTTCGATGCCAAACTTTCAACATTTAGCTACTACGACCAATCACTTCCACTTGATGTTGATATACTTTAATTTCACAACTTGTTTCTACGGGTCTTTCCCAAAATTTGCTAGAGAGTTGCTTCACTTGAATCTTGGGAATTGATGTAGTCTTGGTAACATTTTTTGTTTTGGATGATTATATATATAGAAAGAGAGAAAGGGTAAGGAATATGGAATTCTTTTCCAACGGTTGGAAAGATGTCTTTTAAAACGAATGAACTCCTTCCTTTCAAAAATAAAAAAACATTGTTAACTATATACGCTAAAGGTCGTTGGCAACTATGCTAGCTATCTAGTTTTTCCATTATCCATCTATCCCTTAAGTGGTTTAGGATAATGTATATCCTATAGTTAAATAATTTTAACTACTTAACCTTTAAGAAAACACAAATAAAAAAGTATATAATTGGTAAATTGGAAGTTTGGAGCAATTTGGATTATCCACTATTTAATAACTCTCTTAAATGCATCATCATTTAAAATATCTCTTATTAGAATATTGATAAATCATAAATACCATATAAATTTAAAACATACACTAACATTTTATTAAAAAAAAAAAGACATCTATAAAATATATTCTACCAAATTCTGATTTTTCCAACCTATAATCAAGAACACAAATTTTTGTTTTATTAATTTTCAAAATTGGGAAAGATGACAATTTCTATGAGAAGATAATTTCTACTCTTATCGTGAATAAAATCTCATTTATAAACTTTCATGTGTCACACATATAATGTAGGATGTTTCCAAGAATTAGTAATAATAATAACTATAGAAAATAATATTTATCAAATTTTACTAAAATGTTTCAATTAAAAGAAACAGTTGTATATATTATATCAAAACAATTTAAAACGGAATCAAGGTTATCAAGCTTGCGGGATCTTACAATAACACTATCATAACCCCTCTATAACCTCATAGATGACCATAATCCCTTCAACTCATATGAATTTACCACAACACATCCAAATGTCGAGATACGGTGTGTTACATCATTTCCCTCTTAGGAACATTCGTCCTCAAATGTGGAATGTAACTCTTGGCGCTAACGCACGATTTGCACATCCAGGAAACATAAAGAATTTGTGATTACTTATCGCTTTTAGTCTTACGCATACAAAGAAGAATGATCTCTTAAAACATAGCTCTACTGCACGATCTAGAATATGAAAGAAGGGTAACATTTTCTAAATGCTCTGTAGCCTCCTAATTATAAGTGTGTCGTGCAACACACCCATAAGTGAGACCCTACTAGACACGGCTTCATACACTCCCTAGGATTAAACTGCTTCGATACCACTCTGTCATGCCCCAAACCTGAATGGGATGGACCTTGTTCAACATGCAACTACTATGAACATGTAATAGAAAATATGACATAACACAATTCAAATGAGAACTGTAAATGATTTAGGTATATAAATGTGGCCACATGCCTATGTTATGCAACTAATATACAACTGATGTAAGTAGACCCACCAATACTGTCGATGAAACCTCTACGAGTACCTATAACTAGACAATTGATGCAAATAGTGGGACAGGGCCCCGTTATACCCATAACATATATATACAAAATCATACCGACTCAAAACGGCAACTCCAAAACAAATGGAGTACACCAACACCACTGCTGAGATGAGAACCAACTAAATGGTTTGAATGGTTTCACAACATCTGATAACACTTCCAATTGTTGGTCAAAACCAACCAAACAGACTACATACGTTGGAGTAATCTAGCAGTCGTTGAATTCAAAGAAGGAACTCACTATCAACAATTCTGCCAATGTATTAATGGGTTATTAGAACAAGAAGGATTTCTGTATTATGTCAGTACACAGAAATACAAAAGGAAGCACCACACATGCTTTTTCATTGTTATCAGACGTTCTTTTTCAATAACTTAAACCAGCCACTCTCTATCTTAAAACCGAAGCTAATAAATCAACTTTATGACAGGACATAGTGATACATGCCTGCCACTGCTCTTAGTTATTTATCCTCCTTCACCTCCTCTTACTGTAATAGTAACTACCATAACAGAAATACGGGTCCTTGCTCTCATCCCATCTTTTCCGCCATTGCTCCCACCTATCCTCTTACCAAAGCATATTGTCAATGACCTAACAATTTGTTTTAACCTCCAAAACTGCCAAATAGATATCAATTTAGTCTCAATAGGATCCATATAGACCTACCAAATTCGAAGTGAAACCAAAACAGACCTTCTAAACTCCTGGGAACTCTGTACGCTTACTACAAGGTCTATAAAACTGAAAAGAAGCATTTGATGTACAAATCCTAGCAAATACTAAGTTAGCTAAAGGTTTCATATAATAATCCACATGTTGGTAATGAATACTATATTCTTTCTGAATAACTTTTTCCCTAAGAGAATTTAGGATTATAGCTTCAAGCAAGGGCGGATTTAGGGGTTAGTGAGGGTGTACACCCTCGGCAAAAAATTACGGTAGTTTTTTTTGTGTTTATGTACATATATTAACTTTTGAATACCCTGAACAAATGCCAACGACTAGCTCAAGTGGTCCAGTATGTTCAAAGTTGTCCGAGTGTCTTACGTTCAATTCTCAAGAACAACATTATTTTTTATGTTTATCTTTTATTGTTTTTTCCGAACTCCCTGAGTGAAAATCCTGAATCCGCCGCTAGCTTCAAGTACCATCAAAAAACATTTCATAGGATTATATTTTTTAAATCATTTACTTTTAGGTTAGGTTGGTGGTATATGATAATTTTGGGAAAGTCTATAATCCTAAATGAAGTTTTCTTCCTCCTTTGAAGCAAATCTTTCCAGCCAAACATCATAAAATGATTAGATGAAGGAACGACTCTATAATAACAAATAGAAGCTTTCACATATCTATTCATGTATATATCCAAGAACAAAGCATCTAATAACCCACGATTATTCTAACTCATGGCTTGAATTAAAACATATAAACTTTCACAGAATTTAAAAATGGAGGAGGATACACTAGATAAGTGCCATGGACAAATGCACCCGCCAAGACACCATAGAACAAACGATCCCTAAGAAGTGGCTTGTGCCTCAGCGCTATCCTAACTGAAAATCCAAAAAAATCAAGGCAAGGCAAGGCAATGAGCTAGCAGATCCATAGATAAATCTAGAAAAGAATTGGATAGATCAAAAACTAACTTACTGAGGGGAAGGACGGGTGCATAAACAAGTGGAATCAAATACTCAAATGCGGGTCCTTTTCTCCTCTTTATAACTTGCCTTCAACAAAGAAACCACATTTAAAACCAGCTCATATAGTAGATTCACACGGAGCTCTCAAATTAACTTACGAATCCGACGGCGAAGCCATGAACGACAGAAATTCCAAGAGATACCAAACCAAAATTCGATTGCGGTAATAGGCGGAAGGAGCAAATGATAAGGCGGCCACCAGCCCACAGTTTCCTCTTTTTCAGCTTTTGAAAATCTTTGGTAATGTTCGTGGTTTATTTAATGGGAAAAGGGTCCCCCCTCCTCCCTCCCTGTTACTATTATCCATGTGATGCTATCTCAAGTTTGTACCAGTATTTTAAAAGGGCACTTTCACGACTCGATTTCGATTGTATGTTCTAAACACGTCTAGCGTTTAGGACTCGTCTAACAGTTCGTACACATAAATTATATGTTAAATTTTTTAATTAAAATCGTTGACTCTCATAATTCTTTAATAAATGAATAATACTTAATAGTTTTTCATCTTAGAAATAAGAAGATTGTGTGTAACTCAAATAACAAGTCATAGTATTGCATATTTACTATTTGAGAACATCGTGAGGGTGAATATCATTTAATATTTTTAAAAAAAATACATAGCCGATTGTACATTTTCACTTGTCGGTGGTCTTTTGTCCTATGTATCAAAATTATAATACTGATAAATTTTATTGATTATTTTCTTATAAGGAGATAAAATAAATAGTATGATAGTAATATTATTTTATGAAGTTGTGATATTTTTATTATTTGAAAGTTAATATGTTAGAGTTGATTTGCATTTCATAATAGCTTTTATTTCATTTTATTGTTTATAATTTTAAAATTATGTTATATATAATCACAAGTTATAAGTGGTGTATAATGAATTGCTTTAATTAGTTTTTTGTGAGGATGTGTGTGTGCGCACTATATATATATTTTCTTTTATTTTTTCTATGTAATTTTACCTATTAAAAATATTTATTTTAATTTATATTATTTTATGAAATACTAAAAATTAAATGCCTATAGGGATTACGCCCATGCCACACCCCAGCCGGATGGCATGACTGGCACCCAGATCTTACCTGCCGAGCACCAGCATACATGTCTTAACATATAACAAGTCGTCAAGGTCGCCATGATAGGCTGAATGGAACTGAAAGGGATATAAACAACCGACGACACCAACATGATATGCATATATACATAAAAAGGGCCAACAAGGCCACCAGGGAAATTCCTACGTCAAAACATACGCTGGAAAGGCCACACATTGTAACATTGTACCTTCGGGAAATTAGGGAAATTACGTCTCTATTGAAATACCTAACCCAAACTTTCTATACACTTTAAAGTCACGTCAAACTATACACATATGAGGTAAACACATAATTACATAACCTTAGAGGGAAATGTCACATCTTATCATCTCATAGTAATATCTACTTCTTATAGTAACTTACTAACGTCACTCTCAAGTTCTGATCTAAATAAACTTACCCAAATAAAATTCTATTCCCTGAAGTCCAATATCAGCTGTTCTTCGTTATCATGTCGTGCATCATCTCTTCTTAGTCATGTGCATAGGTCGTACGGAAATGGTTTTTATAAAATCATGTCATTTTTCCTCCTAGGTGTTTTGCCCTTAGGCTCTTTTTTGCTCAAAATTATCATGAGTCACTTATGCCCATTGCGGCTAACTTCATAACATGTTACCCTGTAAGGTCTTAAACCTGAGCTATCATCCTCACTCTTGTAGCATCATGGTCCAAAAATCCAAATAAACCTATCCTGTAAGGTATAGAACATCTGTATACTATCATGCAGAAACTTGTCCTTAAAAATGGTACTATCACCTGATAAATACATCATGCGTCTTTTGGCGAGTTTTGGGTCTTAACCTGGACTTAAAAATGCGAAGATTTTGATATAGTCATTGTTACTCACACTTTCTTTTAGCACCCATAGGCCTCACTGTACCCTCACAAGTCAAGTCACAAGGATCTCGATACACCAAAAATTGTAAAATGTGATAACTACATAACTGAACACTGGTGTACTGAATAACCATACTCCTACTAACTTAATTACTGTATAGTTGGTAACTGAGGTAAACTGATAACCGTAAAACATGATAACTGCCTTTGTACTTTCTGATAAGGGTTATGCTCTAGTCTGCAGTAAATATGCAATTTGTTCCACTTTCGATATTATCTCAAATCTCATATGTTATCAACATGCACTTCCCGATAATACCCCAATGGGTAATCTTCCTCACTTGGACCTTGAATTTCCTACTCGTCATTTGCGCATTTGATACGTTTGGAATTTGATGGAGAGAGAATGTTACTTACTGTTTTAGGCTTCATGGCACGAGTTAGAAGAATTCCTGAAAGTACTGCTGTAATTGCACGATCTAGAGTATGAAAGAATTGAGATAATCCTAAATGTCTTGGTGGTCAACCGTTTATATGTGTGGCGCGCACAGACATATAAAAGTGATCCAATTAGACACAATTTCGTAGACTCCCTAAGACACTTGAACCTAGGCTCTGATACCAAGTTTTGTCATGCCCCGAAACCATGGTCTGGCATAACACGGCACTCGGTGCCAGACTGCATATGACCGAGTGAACTACATGGCTTGTTGAATCAACATGGGCATCAATATCATGAAATAATAATTAAAAACATGTAAAACTGCATACTGTAATTATAGTTTGAAAATATAATTGTGGAAATAATATGAAAATGTAACAAGTCTGAACAACTGACTTGACATGCTAGACAGTCTATGAAACTTCTGAACATGAGTCTGACTGATAAAACTATTTTCACCAGGACAAGGCCCTGGTATACCTTTAATGCATAACATGATATGTAAAATAAATAAACTAACACCCTGAATGAGATGGGGCTCACCAATAGCTGAGACGGTAGAAATCCTAACGAATTGATCTGTCGTCCTAAAACTCCATACCTGCACCTTGAAATGCAGGCCCCGGGAAAAATGGATGTAAGTACATTTGAATTGTATTGTATGTAAAGCTACTAAAAGAATATACAGAACAAGATATAATAGGAACATGAAATTGGAACTGAACATGAACATGAATGTAATAACATGTGGAAAATATGTAAACTGTATATCTATATATATGTGGGAGAGCAGTAGTATAGCCGACAACATGAAATCACCATGTGGGTACGTGGAGTCTGGTACCTGGCCCGACCAGCAGAGCACTCCCTACCTTGCGGGGGTATGAGACATAAACATAACATGAAAGGATCCAATCAATAATCTGAAGGTATCGTCCTCTAGGCGAAATGATCCTTATTCTACGCTGGCATACGTAGTTTCTGTCTGTGATAGCTTTCTCGGTAATCTATGCAACTCCCAAAACATGTACTTGAAAGTAGTTGTCTTGTAAGCCCATGAATTTCATGAAAATAACTTGTAAAACATGGTTTGCAATTATGGTTTAACATGTGAAAGGATATATCATATAACTTACATAAATCATGAAAAACATATATAATTTCATGAAAACTGAGTAATAGTAATTATAACTTGTCCTCAAGAACTCCTGGGATACAAAGCATGCATTCAAGGATTACATACATGTTCATGACAATCATAATGACCTATCATGAATACAATTGATGACTTGTAATAAATACATGACGTATAATAATTAACATATATTAGGGTTATCATGATAATGGAACAAAACCCTAAACTTATGAAGAATTTGTGTTTTATGGAAAAGCATAGCATGGGGAAAGAAATGTATATTCTTACACGTGGATAGAAACTCTACATACCTGTAATCACTCCTAGCAAACGAACTATGTTGATTTCAGACGAAGAACACTACAAACCCTAGCTTGAATCTCTTGCGAATGATTTCGTTGTCAGCCCTATATTTTAGTTAGATAATCGTGTTACTAATCATTATTTAATTCTAGAATTACTAAGGAATCGTTAGGAGCGAACTTACCTTGTTGTGGGAGGTTGAGAGGTGAGAAAAACACTATTGAGATAGTTTTCTACGAGGTTGAACGAGTTGGTGAATAATTTTTCGGACTAAGTGTTATATTTAAAGGATGGGAATTTTGAACCCCCTGTCTCGCTAAGCGAGGTCCATAGCGATGTGTTGTCTCACACTAGGCTTCGCTGGGCGAGCTCCCCTATCCATTTTACACTTAGATTAATTTTTATATTTTTTGACAATACTGACAGCGTCTACGTAAAATAGCCATAACTCCTAGCACAGGGCTATGTTGTAGCTCCACCACGTATGGATGCAAAGGTATTTTAAAGGGATACAATTTTCATGAAGGAAGTTTTCTCAAATTCGTTATAGAATATTCCGAGTGCTCGCTTTAAATTAGGTCTTGTCCAAACTCACTTGAAAACATGGCCCGTAGATTAGCTTCCAACTATGTTTTTCCAAAAGACTCTTCTTATAACTTGATTAGTTTTCAAAACACTTCATAAACTCTTCATCTTGGTTCCATGTTTCCATTGTACTGGTTAAACCTTAGCCCGAAAGTACGGGGTGTTACAATAGGGCTCTTCTCTATTTACGTTGGACAACACGTATTATTGTCCGTCCGTAGTCAACGTTCACAGGGCACCTATGTTTTTCATAGGCCATCCATAGGGCTCACATCAGAAGTATATGCAACATCAATCATAACATACAATGTATCACTAGTGATTAGCAAGTCAAAGAATCGTGACCATTCATTATGAATTCGTAAGCAACTTATTACCTTCTTTGCTTTATTTTCCAATTCTACTATATTAAGAGTTCATCAAAACCATTTCTATGATAGGATAATCATTAGTGACAATCGAAGGTCCCAAATAGTACTTATAAGCTTAATCGTTCTACACATTTTACGATAGTTCTATTTCGATACGTTATTCATATGGACGTCATGAATCCCGTCTAACATTCATAGGTTTAATCATTTATAAGCTATGTATTACTTCTTAGAAACTTACGCTACTTACATAAAAGGTGGCCTTGGATCCAACCTTTCAATATCTTAAAGAGTACACGTTCTTACGGGGAGCTTTGTCCGCTCTTATGATATACATGAGGTACTTCAACTAGAGGAAGGTTCAACATTCTCAAGTCCAATCTTTACAAGAAACCATAAGCAGACATTGAACTTTCGGAATAGAGGTTCTACGATAGCTTATACTTTAAATCCTTTAAGGAAGTACTTTAAATCATCAATGTGTGGCACTATATCATGAAGTTAAGAGAGTGACATTTATATATATATATATATATATATATATATATATATAGTGCCACGTGTAAAGATGTTCCCTTAATCCTATCCAATTTAACTTACTAATTACCTTAATCTTCCATTATACATCAATATGTAACTAATCACACATATAATCATCTCCTTAATCTCCATTTGCTACATGAATTGGTTATCTTTAATACAATTCATATATTCATAATCATAATCATGTGATATAACACTAGCTCATTGTCTCTTTTCTACAGACAAATTCTATTTCAAATCATCGCTATCACACCTTCAAATCTTAAATCACTTCGGGACTCATCCTTTTACACTAAGCTCTTGATCCGCGATCCGTATAACTTGTTTAAAATTCTGAACTTCAACGAACTTGTTTTAAACCATCGTTATCTATACACAAGGTTCTATACCTTCCCGAGTCACTTAGGTTTATCAACGACGAGTCTTGAAGTAAAACTACGGGATGTGACACTTACGTTGCATTCAAACCCATCGACGGCCCGTTGTGGTCGTCCAAATTTTTCACTTAGACACCTCAGCTAAATGTTGTTCCATTTAGACACTCGGACTACATTAAATTTGTTTCAATTTGACAATTTTTTGACAAACACATAAACTTACAAAGTGGGTGTAATACACTCGTGGGTGACGTGGCATGATGACCAATTAAAAGAGGACATGTGATATGTGGATGTAGAATAATAATTTTTTAAAAATATATAAAGAAAAAACCATTTTAAACAAAAAAAAAAAAAAAAACATTTTCTAAACCCCACCCCTCCTTTCCCCTTTATTCCAGGATCTCCGGCTAGAGCGTTGCTCCCGACTACGTCCGTTAAAACCACCTTTCTTCTTTCTTTCTTTTTTCTTTTGGTTTTCATTTTATTCAGTTCTCATTATTATTATATTTTAGTTTTAGTTTAAGTTTCTTTAATTTTATATATAGAACTTTGCATTCACCGACCAACCATCAGCCACCAATCTCCGTCTTTTTTTCTTTTCAAATTTGATTATTTTATGGTTATAAATTTATATTTTTTCCGTTGTGAAATTATCCGGCGTCAGAATTACAAAGGAGAGAAGGGGATTTGAGAAGTATTATTAGTAAGAAAGAAGGCAGGGACAACAGTCACAATTTCACTAGAGTCCTATGAGAGTCCTGCAGATTTTGCCCTTGTTCTTGGCTATTTAGCGAGTGAGCTTGGTCGGAGTTTTTTTCTGGTATCGCTCTGGTGTTCGTCGTTGAAGCGACGCCCCCCCTCTCCCCCTATGTTTATCACTTTATGCCGGAAAAACTTGTCTGGTGGTGGAGTTGTGGTGACAGGGTAACAATTTATGGTGGACGAAGTGTTGGAGGGAAAGAGAAGGAACGAGACATATAAAAAAATATAAAATTAAGCCCTTCACGCAACTGTTATCATACAATTTGCTAACTCAGCGAAAAGTGTCTAAATGACACATTATGGTCCTACGATAGGTGTCTAAATGGAACAACATTTAGTTGAGTTGTCTAAGTAAAAAATATGGACGACCACAAAGAGGTCGTTGATGGGTTTGGCCTTTTAACATGTAAATGTACGGGATGTAACAATTGACTTGACATGCTCCATCACTTATGCACATGTCATGATTCTATTGGTCCTTGACTTGGTGTGTCACGTCATTCAACACATGACATGGACCTTAGGAGAAAGGAGCGGGCTTATCATGTGAAATCCAACAAGATAGACTAGTCCGATTGGATTGATCTTTCAATTAAATCCATCCATATGCATTAACTTAATCAATAAATCCGATCATATTAATCCATAATATTTATTTGGATCAATACATCTCGAATTTAGAATATGATCCCAATTTAATTTGTGAATTTAAATCCGGCTAAGTTTCACTGCCTACAGATGTAATTGAAAAGAAATATTACTTGAAATCATAACCACTTACTCCATGTCCTCTGGTGCAATATCTGTGAAAACATGAAAATCAACTATATTCCCATCTTGGCATACTTTCTACTTTCTCTGTTTCCAATTTTTATGGTATGGTTCGGAATTAGAGAGTCAAGCGAATTTCTTTTCAAACACAATTTTTTATATGCTTTTAAATATTTTGATATTTTAATTTTTCCCTAATTCATATGAATTCAATACTTATGACGTGGAACACAAATTCTTAATACCTCCAACTGACGACATAAATCCTTAAAAATTGATTGATGCAACCAAAGAATCGAACTTACTTTAGATTGCGGTGAATATGTCATGATGAATTGTAAACCCTTCAGTAGTTAAAAAAAATGGTTTAGATGAGGATGGGTGAAAGAGTGACATGCTTCTTTTGTTAGTTTTATAGCCATTATGTAGCCATGCGTCTGTTAAGAATCTTCAATGTTGTAACTTGTAAGCATCTGTTCAAGTTGCCAGTTTGCCAACGTTATTTTTATTAAGTGTTGCAACCGTAAGTTCACTGTTTTGGAAGGAATTTAAGGACAAGTAATAACTTGTGTTAATAGTGAGAGGACAAATAAATAAGGTGTCTTTAATATTTTTTACAATTTTTTTAGACAAAAAGAAATGAAAAAATTGAGAAAAAACCTTAGAGAGGTTATATTGTAAGTGAGATTATAGTATTATTCACAATTATTCATTTTTGACAGAAGCGTTTTATTGATTAGGTGTGGGCACACTCTGTCAGACAACCTTTTATCAATAATAAATATCATGAATTTTATATATATTAATAGATAAAATACCTTTGATAGAAGGTTACTCACTTGAAAGATTGTGTCTTTATGAATAAATATATTTGAATGGTTGTGTCTTTATGAATAAAAATCATTCAAATATTGTGTCTTTATGGATGGACACCATTCAAATGTCGTGACCTTATGAAATGATACATCTTTTAGAAGGGTTGTGTCCATTATGAAAAGAGACTTAAAAGTCTATAAATTATCCAGATTTTACTACAGATTTAGATATAGATCAATATAGATATATAATTAGTTCTAGAAACACCATATTATTTTCTTGAGATAGTGTTTAGGATTTGTTGTACCTTGGGGGTAATTTACCATAAACTCTTAGCAAACCTTGTGTTGGTGAGGGTAAATAAAACCTTAAAGGAAAGTGTTTCTACACGCCTCAAATTCTGTTTTGTCATTTCTCTTCTTTTGCCTCCTTATTCTTCTTTTACTCCAACAATATCTAAGGTTTTAATTTTGCAATGGAGGCTTCTAAAGATATGACTTCGTTCCTCAATTCAAATGTTCAACTTTATCGCTTTGACGGCACCAACTTCACTCGCTAGAAAGGAAAATTGTTCTTTCTTCTCACTGTGCTCAAGATTGCTTATGTGCTTGATCCAAAGTTGCCACAACTGCCAGAGCCAAAGAAAGATGACAAAGAAGTGATCAAGGCCGCCTGGAAAAAGCGTGAAGATGATGAGGTGATGTGTAGAGGTCACATTCTCAATACTCTTTCCGATAGGCACTATGATCTCTACAACTTAATGGAATCTCCGGTTAAAATTTGGAATGCTCTCGAGTATAAATATAAAACAAAGAAAGAAGGTACGGATAAATTTCTTGTATCTAAATATCTTGAATTTACCATGATTGACACGAAGTCCGTTCTTGATCAAAAACATGAATTGCAAGTCATTGTTACTAAACTTCGAGAATTGAAAGTTGAAATTTCTGAACCATTTCTAGTGGGGACAATTATTGCTAAATTGCCTCAAAGTTGGAATGGTTATAGAAAGAAACTTATTCATAAAAGAGAGGACATACCTTTGGAAGAATTCGAAAAGCATTTGAGAATCGAAGAAGAGACTAGATCTCGTGATTCTAAGAACAAATATGATTCTTCCAAAGTTAATGTCGCTGAAGCTAGTAAGTTCTCAAAGAATTTCAAAATCAAAAACAATCAGAAATTCAAGAAGTCCGATAATGGCCCACAAAAGTTCTCCGGAAATTATTTTAATTGTGGATAAAAGGGTCATTGCAAAAGTGATTGTTCAAGAAGAAGGAAGAAGGAAATTCCAACAAGGCCAATGTTATTGAGGAAAAAATTGAAGAAATTTGTGCTATGGTTTTCGAAATTCAAATTGGCATGATTACCCAAATCAATATGACTGAAACAAAGTCTTCGGATTGGTGGCTCGACTCGGGCGCAACCATTCATGTTTGTAATGACAAGAATCTATTTAAGTCTTACAAAATGGAGAATGAAGGACAAAAGGTTCTTATGGGGAACAATGATTCAGCTGTGGTTGGTTACAAAGATATGATGGAAATTAACTTCACTTCCTGAAAGAATGTCACATTGAACAATGTCTTCCATGTGCCTTTCATTAGGAAGAATCTTGTTTCTACTAGTCGCTTGTGTAAGAATAGGCTTAAGATTGTTCTCGAGGGCAATAATTGTATTGTATCAAAGAATGCAATATTTGTGGGGAAAAAGTATTCTTGTGATGGAATGTATAAGCTAAGCATTAATAATAATAATTTCAATTCTGCTTATATTGTTGAGTCTTTTGATATTTGGCATGATAGATTAGCACATTTAAATTTTCGATCTTTGAAGTACATGTCCAAGCATGGTTTGATTAATTGCAAAGATATAAAAATGATAAATGTGAAATATGCATCCAAGCAAAATTGACTAAGAAATCATTTCTAAGTGCTGAACGAAATACTCAAATATTGGATTTGATTCATACCGATTTTTGTGAGTATAAAGGTGTTTTGACTAGAGGAGGGAAAATATATTTTATCACTTTCATTGATGATTGTTCAAGATACACTCATGTGTACTTACTTATAACAAAAGATGAAGCCTTTGAGAAATTTAAAATTTTCAAGGCTAAAGTTGAGAACCAAAAAGATAATTGAATCAAAATGGTTCGAAGTGATAGAGGAGGTGAATATTTTTCTAATGAATTTGATAAATTTTGTGAAGAACATGGAATTATTCACCAAAGAACAACATCTTTTACTCCTCAACAAAACGGTATGGCCAAAAGAATATAATTTTTACAGGTATGATAAATTCTATGATTCTTAATGCTAAGTTAACAAAAAACTTATGGGGGGAAGCATTACTCACTGCATGTCATGTACATAATAGAATTACCTCTCTAAAAACACATGTATCTCCCTATGAAATTTGGAAAGGAAGAAAACCAAACTTGATGTATTTAAGGGTATGGGGTTGTTTAGCTTTTTATAGAAAGCATGACCCAAAATCATCTACGTTAGATTCTAGAGGTATTAAAAGTGTTTTTTGTGGGATATGCTAAGAGTTCCAAGGCTTATAGATTATTAGATTTAGATTCTAATATCATTGTTGAATCAAGAGATGTTGAATTTATTGAAAATAAGTTTAATCATGATTCTGTAACTCAATTAGAATCTATTATTGATCAACCATGTGATGATTCTCTTGGTCTTTCTACTGATTATAAAAAAGGAAAGAGTCTATGACATCTTTCGAACCAAGGAGAAGTCAACGTGAAAGAAAAGGAAAAGATTTACCATCGAATTTTATTTCATCACAAGCATTACTCTTATTCGTTGAAGGGGATAGAAATAATGTACTAAACAAAGTACCATTATTGCTAAATGTTGAAGCAGATCCAAAGACATTTAATGAAGCTATGTCTTCAAGAGATGCCTCCTTTTGGAGAGAGGCGGTGAATGATGAAATGGATTCAATTATGTCAAATCAGACATGGATTTTGGTTGATCTTCCACCGGGATCTAAACCAATTACAAATAAATGGGTCTTTCGTAGAAAGTATAATACCGATGGCTCTTTGCAAACTTTTAAGGCTAGATTGGTAGCTAAAGAGTTTAAACAAAGACATGTTATTGACTATTTTGACACATATGCTCCGGTAGCAAGATTAACATCTATTAGAGTTCTATTTGCAATTGCTTCCTTGAACAATTTGCATGTGCATCAAATGGATGTGAAAACGGCTTTTCTTAATGGTGATCTTGATGAAGAAATTTATATGGAACAACCCGAGGGATTTGTTTTGCCTGGAAATGAGAAAAAGGTATGCAAGTTAGTCAAATCTCTTTATGATTTAAAGCAAGAACCAAAACAATGGCATGATAAATTCGACAAAGTCATTTTATTTATGGTTTGAGCATAATAATGCAGATAAGTGCATATATTGCAATTTTACAAGTGACTTTGGTGTGATTTTATGCTTATATGTTGATGACATGCTTATCTTTGGAACGAACATGCAAAGGGTAAAAGACACTAAGAATTATCAAGCTCCACAATTTAAGATGAAAGATCTTGGTGAAGTAGATACTATCTTAGGTGTAAAAGTGCGGAAAAATAGTGGGGGTTACTCGTTGTGCCAATCTCACTATATTGAGAAAGTACTTCTTAAATTTAATCACTTAAAATTTAAAGAAGCTAATACCCCATTTGATTCTAGTATTAAATTACTAGAGAACTCAGGCCGAGTTGTAGCACAACTTGAATATGCTAGTGCGATTGGTAGCTTGATGTATGCTATGCATTGTACAAGGCCTGATATAGCTTTTGCGGTATGCAAAATGTCTAGATTCACGAGTAACCCGAGCGTTGAGCACTGAAAAGCAATTGGACGAATACTTGGTTATCTTAAAAGAACTATGAATTTTAGTTTGCATTATAACAACTATCCTGAAGTAATTGAAAGGTATTCAGATGCTAGTTGGATAACCAATATAAGTGATAATAAATCCACATATGGATGGATCTTTATAATTGCTGGAGGAGCCGTTTCTTGGGCATCCAAGAAGCAAACATGCATAACTCACTCAACAATGGAAAGTGAGTTTATAGCACTTGCAGCAGCAGACAAAGAAGCAGAATAGCTGAGAAATTTGTTATTTGATATAAAGTTGTGGCCACAACCGGCCGTCTATTTCTGTGTACTGCAATAGTGAAGTTGCATTGTCTAAGGCTTATAATAAGTTGTATAATGGAAAATCTAGACAGATTAGCTTGAGACATGAGTATGTGAAACAATTAATAACCGATGGTGTTATTAATGTGATGTACGTTAGGACAAATAAAAACCTAGCAGATCTTTTAACAAAAGGTCTTTCAAGAGACTTAGTTAAGGATACATCTAGTGGATTGGGGCTGAAACCTTTTAGTTTTACAATCACCAATGATGGTAACTCAACTATGTAATAGTTATACCGTTATTCCATAGTTAAATGGGTAAGAACAATTCATTGTTTAGTAACGGGTTTGGCACCGAAAAAAAAATTAACTAGTCCCTTCCAAGATGTTCGGTGCAAATAGCTACGAAGTAGAGGTTGAGTACTAACTCTTAATGAAGTTCAAGTCTCATAGTAGCTAGAGGCAAAATTTGAACCTTCACCTAAGTGAGCATAAGAAATGGTGTCGTTTCTAACAAGATCGTGGTTTAATCTTGTAAATGCTCATGAATCCAAGATAGGGCACAAGGCCTGAATAGTGCTAAATAAATTAGAACATAATTTAAAATCTGGGATAGCTTATATGTGATGTATCTCCAGTATTTACTTAAGAGGCAAAGTTCAATGCGAAGCACACTATTGTCTTGTGGATACTTTGAAATGCAATTATCGAAAGACATCTCTTTGTATGTATAAGTTTATCATTGTAAATCTGGAATAATATTACAATCTAGAGGGGGATTGTAAGTGAGATTACAATATTATTCACAAATATTCATTTTTGACAGAAGCGCTTTATTGATTTGGCGTGAACACGCTCTGTCAGACAACCTTTTATCAATAATTATATATACATATATATATATATATATATATATATATATGAAATATCACAAATTTTATATATATTAATAGATAAAATACCTTTGATAGAAGGTTACTCACTTGAAAGATTGTGTCTTTGTGAAAAAATACATTTGAATGATTGTATCTTTATTAATAAACATCATTCAAATATTGTGTCTTTATGGATGGACACCATTCAAATGTCTTGACCTTATGAAATGATACCTCTTTGAGAAGGGTTGTGTCCATTATGAAAAAAGACTTAAAAGTCTATAAATTATCCAAATTTTACTACAGATTTAAATATAGATCAATATAAATTTATAATTAGTTCTAGAAACACCATCTTATTTGCTTGAATATTGTTTAGGATTTGTTGTATCTTAGAATACTCTTAGCAAACATTGTGTTGGTGAGGGAAAATAAAACCTTAAAGGTAAGTGTTTCTACACATCTCAAATCCTGTTTTATCATTTCTCTTCTTTTGCCACCTTATTCTTCTTTTACTCCAACATATATATATATAGAGAGATATATTTGATAAGTCATAATTTTTGCATGTTTTGAGTCAGCTGCTTTTTTCACATTAAACCATGTATTCTTACTATTCCGCATTTTACTATTTTTAGTTATTGGAACTGCATACTCATAAAAACCAGATTCTATAGGTCAAGTTAAGCACACTTAAGAATTGAGGAAAATTAATTAAGACCTAATTCACCCCTCTTAAAATCATTAAGGCGCACCCAAACTAACAAACTCAAACAAATGAAGGAAATGCAAGAGTACGGATGTGGAACAATATGACACAAACATTTTTTTTAATAACTGTGGTGTTCGATCCAGCTTGCGTGCATCTCGATTAATTCCCCAAGGAACTGTCACCTCCCACCACCAATAGGTACCAGGTAACGTGGTCTATCAAAACTTGGACAAATGAGAAGAAATCACCTAGTATTTTGTCTCTGCTGGGACTATGAACAAACAGTAGAATTTAAGGAATCTTGTCGGTGAAACCTTGAGCAATACAACACTGGGTTTCCTTAGTTACGACAGCTACATATGTTTCAGCAAAAAATCTCAAACAAATAAAATGATACAAAACAGCAAATGTTTCAATGGGGATTTATGCTACCCCTCTCAACAGAGGGTACAGGCATGGTCTCATGCACATATAGTATAAGATATGTCATCAGAATATCAAATTGCATCTCGTTTAAGCGGAGGAAAAATTGCTGTAGGACACGACAACCAAAGAAGATATCTCCGGGTAAGATTTTCCATATCACTTGCTCTCAGCATCATATAGATCTGTACTGAACTGTCGGTTAAGGAAAACAAATAATGGCCCCAGAACAAGCAAAATATATATGACATATGGTAGATTGAACACTTCACCCAAAAGTGAGAGAACTGAGAACTTGATACTATTATTGCGTTGTCTTAATAACAGACCATATAACACACAAGCACACACCTGAAGGGGAAAGAAAAAGAACACAAGATGCAGTTCCAATACACAATATCTCATAATAATCCCCATATATAAGCTCAACAAAGTGTCAAATTAGCATAGGTAACGAAGAAAAGATCCAAGTACTTCCAACCAACGTCTTCTTTCTATGTTAACAAAACTTAATTTAGTAGCCAAAAGTAAAACTACGTGTAACCTATGTGCAAAATATAATTTTCCTACGAGGGGGATTCAATTGAAAACTCTTCCACTTACTAGCTCCGCCCTTCGGACAAGGGTGACTAAGAAATGTGTAACATTTTTTATGCATTTACCTTAATGTTAGAATTCTTCAAACTATTTCAATTACTTTTCCGTTCTATCTATTTGAGACTACAATTTTAGATAAACAAAGAATTAACCATTTGATTATTGTTGCTACAGTCAGGAAGCATACACTGGGTATGTTGTAGTCACGAAGCATATAAATAATGATAACCAAATGAAAGTCCTATCTTCTCAAAACTCTTCATTCTTAAGCATAAGTGTAGTTGTCATTATCTATGGCAAGAGTCGACAAAAGAATACCTAATAATAACTGACTAAATCCCAATCAGCTGTTGTTTCACGTGTCTCATAGCTATGCATAAAGCTCAATCTGCAGGTTTAAATTATATCTCTTGAACCTTTGCGAAACAAAAATATCACCACACTATCTTTATAGCGGAATCTTTACAGCTTAGTTCTCTCTGCAGCAATAACTTGCATGTTCGGGTATGCGAAAGTGAAGCAGCTACATACAGTTAACAGCTCTGAGTCTAAACAGGTAAAGTGCTGGGAGCTCCTGGCGCTCATTTTCTAAAGTTTAAAAGATGTCCTGAACATGAGTATCATTCAGCTTTCACCACTGGAATTCAAGAGGCTTATGAAAGCAATGAGATGGTTGACGGTTTGACCACGAAATCTTCATGCTACAGCTAAAACTTATTTGGCAACATAAAACTGTCTGAACTCCGTGTGAAAGCATTTAATTAGATTTTCATGATCTAGGGTTGTAAATATGTATAGGGAATAACTAATATGTCGAATTATAGGATTTGACTAGCCAAAGGTCTAATATAAGAAGATAATGTACCAATACCGCTAAGATACTATCAATAAAAGGAAGGACCAAAAGTTCTACTTCCTCAGATACAACTTTGTTATGCTAAAAAATGAGATAAATGAATTCTGGGACATCATTATCTTCAACCCTTGTGCACTTTTTCTGCTTCTCAGACTAGAGTAACTAGAGCTTTGAAATATGCAAATTTATAGCATTCTCCCGTATGTTCATTAAACTGATCACATCATGGTTAATGACAAATTGTCAGAAGCATGCATCCCTCCTCAGCTATCAGGGCTTAAAAAAAAAAGAAAATTGCTGCTCAACCATCATATTTATTTACTAAAAACAAAAACTGTTTTGAAATAACCAGTGTAATAGTATTAGGTATCAGTATTCAGAGGTGCCAAAAGAAAATTTTTAGGGGCAGCATTCAGATTGATGCAACTACAGCAATGAACTTGTTGCGCTAGGCATCTTTGCGATTGATGGACAATATGAAATTAGAAATGAACAACTTAGTTCAGATGTATGGCTAACCGAGATGGATTCGGTGTAGCATAATAGATTTTCTTTTCTACTGGGTCAAAAACAATTTGTGAATGAGGTATTCAGCCTCTCTCTATTATACAAAGAGGATGCTTCTTGAGCCTCAGCTCGACCAGAGGAATATTTCTCATTCCTTTTTTCTTCAATTCCTATACGCAAAAGCACGTACGCATACTTCTATTAGATAAACCAAGCAGAAAGAAAATGCTTTCCCCTTTTCCACTTCTGCGCTGCAAAATAAGATACAGTATCTTGTATTCTAATCAAAAGACCAAGATATTTGTATCTTTGCTATATATTTAAATTAGAAAACAACCTACAATCAGATTCTTTCACTAAAATCTATTGTTCCGAAATTCCCACCCTTTCCGTGAGGCAAAACCTCACTACACTACACTACGACACAAGAGAAGAGGATGGGGTGTGTTGTATCTTCGGGATCTTGTTTCACCATCCCAATCATCAAACCAGAAAGCTCTCATCAGTCACCACGAGGAGCAACTCAATACAAGGAATAGATTTAATTTTAATAACGATTCAATCATTTATTTAGATGTCCAACATCTAATTACATTGATTAGTAGGTACCTGGAGAACTGGACTGAAGCCGGATGGGATTTTAAACATCATGCAGTGATCTGACAAGAAAAGGAGAAGTGAGCACTAGTCTTCCTTTGCTCATATCATCACATTTGCAAACATTAAAACGGCCATCGTTTCATTTTTAACAGCAATTCTAGAGATTCATCAGATGCAAAGATGGGAGGAACAAAGGGAGAAACCATTATATAAAAGCATAAATGTCACTTTTGAGGTAAGAAATATCCTCGGAATATGCAAAAGCCTTACTACACACTGAATCAGTTAATTTCAGAAATCATGGATGGTTTCAGACTAGATGACAGAAGATCCCAAAAATATTCAAATTAGGAACAGGTTACTGTTACGAACCTGACCTGGCACAGAGTAACATGTCTAAAAAGTCCACATTTCTTTTCCTACTTATTATTGATGAAATGTCATTTTTATGAATTTACAAGCACACCTACTTTTGTTGTCATTTTTACAGAGGTGGCAAACTTAGCCCATGAAACCATAACCCGCCCAACCAGCTCAAGTTTGGGGGTTATTGACCCGCTCATTTATTAGCTTAGCCCATTTCAACCCAACCCATTTCAGCCCATTAAAATTTGGGCGGATCTCTAGCCCAAATTGATCCATGAGAATTTTTTTCAAAAAAATGTTCGAAAAGATTTCATTTATTTGGTATGTTGTATATAGACATAATAAAGAAAAACAATAATTTATTAGGTACTAAAAATTATAAAAGAACTAAATAAGACAAGTAAAGCTTAGTAAGAACTGGGCGAGTTGGGTTTTGACCCGCTTTTTAGCCCATTTCAACCCAAGTAACATTTGGATGGGTCAATAACCGACCCAATTATTAGCTCAACCCATTTCGACCCGCAAAAAATCAGCCCAAACCGCCTATTTGCCACCCCTACATATATATGAGATGTAAACAATGAACTTAACAACTACCTGCAAAATGCCTATCCATTTTGGGAACAACCAATCGATTCTTAATACCGCAGGAGTATAATGACAAAGGTCTTGAGGCAATATGGCAGGAGTATAATGTTACTTAGTGTAACAACTCAACTCCTCTGTTTTGAATAATTGAATCCAATTTCATGTTTTGAGACTTCCTATAGGTTGATATGATGTTTTGGGACTTGTTTGCATGGTTTGGAATGAGAACCGAGGGGCTCGGGTAAGTTCCGACGCAATTCGAAACAAGATTGCAATTTTTTGTTGGTCCAAGTTTGTTTATCGCGATCGCGAGGGTTCTAGTCACAAGGGAGAAAAACACTCAAAAAATATGTTCAACGCCATCGCAATGGGTAAAGTCGTGATTCTGATGAAGGAAAATCTAAGCAGTGTATAAAAGGCTGAATTTTGAAAATTTTGGTCATCTTTTACCACATTTGGACTTGGGGAGCTCAGAATTGAGAGGATTTTGGCTTAATTTTCCCCACAAGCTTGTGTTAAGTTTTACTTTTTAGAAGGTAACAACTGTTATATATATCCAAAAAAGACTTTACCAACTTAATGCAGTCCAAAGTAAAATTACAAAAGGCTATAGATCAGTCTCCTATTTCTTTGGTTCACAAGGTTCCTATAGCATCTACAAAGGATTCATGATCTTTCATGTATTCATATTTACACCAAAAATAAAACAAAACTAAGAACTTCATCTTCATGTTATGGATGGACCTGCATTTTTTGTCGAAGCATCTCCGATTTCTTTCCTTCCGCGCTATCCACCAAATACAAACAGGGACAATTTTCCATCTCTCCTTCTCTGTAGCCTAGCTACTGTAACTGTTCCAATTCTCCAAAGTCTCCAGAATACTTCCAGGCATTACCCAAAAAGGTCCTTTCAAATTTATGAAGATCCTCCACAACTGACTTGTGGTTTTACAGTGTAAAAAAAGATGATTAATTGTGTCTGCCTCCTCTCCACATAGAAAGCATGTTGAACACAGATGTATATTCCTTTTTGCTAAATTATCCTTAGTTAGCCCAGCATTTCTAGCTAGTAGCCAAGTAAAGCATGCTACTTTATATGGGATTTTGGCCTTCCAAATCAGTTTCCAAGGCCAACAGTCAATCTGATTGTTTGAGACATTGTATTCTCTGTAAGCTCCTTTGACAGTGTAAGAACCTTGGCTATTGCTTGACCATAGTACAGTCTTCAAAAGTGGAAACTTGATTGAACTGTTCCAAAGAGTCATAGAAACTTGTTAATCTGTCAATCTCCAGTCATTAAGCAACCTCTTGTAACTCAAACTCCAACCTTGGTTATCCCAAACCTCTACAACAGTTGAATTTTGTTGTTGACTCAAATTATAAATATCTGGGAATAGTTCCTTCAATGATCTTTGCCCTAACCATTTGTCTTCCCAGAAAGAAATCCTCCCACCATTTCCTACTTCGAAGTAAGAGTTGTTCTTGAATTTTGACCAAAGATTCCTGATTGATTTTCAAACACTAACACCACAGGGGCTGACTATTGGCTTTGTCATCCAATTTCCCTCCATGCCATATTTCTGACTGATAACACTTCTCCACAGGGACTGCTCATTTGAGACAAATCTCCACAACCACTTCATCATAAGGCTGTGATTCTGAATTTTCATATTTCTAATTCCCAAGCCCCATCCTTCTTGCTGACAGTAAGTACATCCCATTTAACTAGATAAAAAAAAAATTTTGGAATCACAATTGCCTTGCCACAAGAAGTTTCTTCTCAGAGCATCCATTGTTTTCACTACACTTACAGGAATTGGAAAAATAGACATCATGTAAGTTGGTAGAGCATCTAACACACTGTTTATTAAAGTCAATCTACCCAGAGAGAGGTATTGACTTTTCCAATTCACCAGCATTTTTTCACATTTTTCCAAGACACTATTCCATAGTTCCTTGGACTTGCTCTTTGCCCCCAGTGGCATACCCAAGTATATATTGTGGGAAGCTCACCAACTCTTCCTTCAAGTATTCCAGCCAACATATTGATATTTGTTACCTCATTAATAGGATATAAGAACCTCTTATTCCAATTGATGTGTAACCCAAAAATAGCTTTGAACAAGATAAATATTACCCTCAGAATTTTCAATTGTTCAATATCAGCATCACATGAGTATCAGAGTGTCGTCTGCATACCAGACCTAGTAGAAACACTGAAGCCCTTTATCCAGCTGTTTGTTTGAGCAGTCTTCAGCATATCATTAAGACCTTCCATTGCAATGATGAACAAAAAAGGGGACAAAGGGTCAACTTGTCTCAGGCCTCTTTGAGAAGAGAAGCCTTCTAGTGAACTATTAACCAAGATAGAGAATTTAACTGAACTTATGCAAAACTTGATCCATCTAGAACCGAAACCCATCTGCCTCAAAATTTCAAGTAGAAAGTTTCAGTTTAGATGGTCACAAGCCTTCTGAATATCTAACTTGCAAAGCATTCCTGGATTACCACTTTTAAGTCTTGAATCCACGCACTCATTGGCAATTAAAATAGCATCCATGATCTGTCTTCCTCTTATAAAGGCCATTTTTTGCCCATCCACCAGTTTAGCTATAACCTTTTTAAGTCTTTCGGTAAGAAGCTTGGAGATAATCTTGTAAATACAACCTATCAGGCTAATAGGTTTAAACTCTGTCAGCTCCTTTGCTCCCATATTCTTTGGAATCAAAGCCACATATGTGGCATTAAAGCTCTTCTCAAAGACCTCTTTCATGAAAATTCTGAATAGCAGCAATAACATCCATACTCGCCACATCCCAACAGTGAGTGAAAAAAGCCATGGAGAACCCATCAGGGCCGGGTGCTTTGTCACCAGCACATGCTTGAACAATATTCCACATCTCCTGACTATCAAATTGTCCCTGTAGTATCAAGTTTTCTTCAGCATTAATCATGGGGTATGGCCTGATGTTGCCTTGAGATCTTCACTCCTCTGCTTCTGCGTATAAATTTTGATAAAAGGGGACAACTTCCTTCTTGATATCTTCTGGGTTCTTCATAGATTCACCTTCAATGATCAACTCATCAATATTATTGTATACAGAATTTGTGGTTGTATGAAAGAACTTTGTATTTGTATCACCCTGTTTCAACCATAAAGCCCTAGACCTTTGTCTCCATGCCGCCTCCTCAAGCCTAGCATTATCCTCAAAATCCACTAGCAAAGCAGCTTTCTCTTGAATTTCTTCTTCACTAAGGTTCCTTTGCTCAAGGAATTCCTCCAATTCAGAGAGTTTGTTGAAGATGTTTAATTTCTGATATTTCAGGTTCCCTAGTGTTGATTTGCTACACTCTCAGATTGCCCTTTAATGCTTTAAGTTGGAAAGCCAGAATAATGTCTGGTCTCCCTTCACATACAAAAGACTCCAACCAGTTCTTTACTCTATCTTTAAACCCCTGTCTTGAACCACTAGTTTTTGAACTTGAAATAGGATTTGCTTGGTTCCCAATCACCACATTGTAGAAGTACAGGGTTATAATCTGATGCCACTCTGTGCATAATTGATTGCTTGATATTTCTAAAAAACTCATCCCATTCATCTGATATCAAAAAATTGTCCAATCTAGCTGCTACATCATGCCTATCTCCTTTTTTCCAAGTGTATTCCCCTCCAACAAGGGGTAAATCCACCAAGCCCTTGTCCTCAATAAAATCTGAGAACTCAAACATTGCTCTAGTGAATTTGTTACAGTTTTTCTTTTCAGAAAGATATCTTACAGTACTGAAGTCTCCACACACAATCCATGGCCCAGCAATAAGCCCCCTAGTAGCTCCTAATTCCCCCCAAACTTCCGCTCTTTCCACCCTACTATTTGGAGCATAAATGCTGGAAAGGTGCCAAGAGAAGTCCTGGGTCATCCGAGTGAAGCTACAAGTAAGAGAATAGACTCTCACACTGCTGGCTACACCTTCCCAGACCCTACCATCCCAAAAAATCACTATACCTCCCCTGGTTCCACTAGCTTCCAATTGTGTAAATTTTACCCATCTATTTGCCCATAATTACTTCACAATCTTCTTGATTTCACCTTCAATTTTTGTCTCTTCAAAACAATAAAAAACAGTTTTCCAGTTTTTTACTAAACTTCTGATCAAGCTTCTCTTTCTTGCTTGATTCAGACCTCCTCTCACATTTCATGTAATGATGTTGACTTTCATTGACCACCATTTGTAAGGTATCCCCCTGCTTCTAGTACCATTGCTTTTAAAGTTGCTCCCAATATCCAACTTTTTAATTTCTTAGCCCATTTGATTTTTGGGGTTGCTGCCACCTTCATGTTTGTCTCTTGATTGCTAGTTTGTTTTGCATTGTCAATCTTTAGGAATAGTTGCAAGGCTTCTTTTTCATATCCTACAAAATTCACACCAAATTTTTCGATGAGCTTTAGTATGATCTGATGTATCCGTAAAAGAGCGTCAAATTCAGGGCCTTTTTCCTCCCATAGAATTTGTACATTCAAAAGAGTTGTTTCATCTTCCGCACATTCTTTTTCTCCAACTCCATCATCTTGCATGTCTTCAACCGATACTGGTTCAGCCCCAGGCTATCATTCAATATAGATATAGCCAAAGGCCCTTCACTACTGCATGGTTCTTTTTGTTGTTGGTGATCTGTTTCTTTTACAGCTAGCTTCCATCACTCTACTCCGAGTTGATTATCTCGTCTTTGCTGGTGGTTTGCATGGAAGAAGAGAGAGTTTTAAGTGCTACGATCTCTTCCATAAAAGGGTCAGTTACGGGTTCATTTTAATGGCCCTTTGGGACCAGACTTTTCTACTTCTTAATAACTTGTTTCTTTTGACCCATATCATTTACAAGTCCCTGCTTGTCACATGTGTCCGCATGTGACCCTAGATTAGGGTTTGGAATAGTCATATATGAGCAGCCCACGTGCCCTGACACCTCCTTGTGACATAGAGCCCCTCCCATAGCTATGTAAGCTCCTTCAAAAAACCGCTAGTCCATAGCCGGCTTTCCTTTACCTTCGCCGGATTTGAATGTCGGCAAAGATTCACACCAAATCTGGATCTTGAATAAGATTCCTTCATGGTCTAGTTCCACTGATTTCGGGATTGCATCCCCATCTCCCCTAATTTTAAGCCTAGCCCATTTGAGGTTAACTGTCAAACAAATTCCTATGTTCCTGTTATTTTGTCATTTCCGTTATATCTCCATATATACTGAACATGTTAAAGGTAATGTTGTCTTTTTATGTAATGCTTGCCACTACCCTGATGGGAGCTGTCAATAAGACTTAATGGGTACACGTTGACAATCATACTCACGCTACACTTATTGCACTTTTTGTGCAGGTCGGAATCCTATTCCTAGTGAAGTCTGTGATTGAGTTCCAGTTCAAGGATTCAACCTAGTGGTGAGCCGCTTGGTTTATCCCGCTATGGCCACGACATCTACTTTATTCTAGTTATTATATTTTGTCCAGTCATCTCTGTAGTCCCTTTCTAGACATTTGTATCGTTATAACTAGTTTTGCTCATGAAAAGCAACACCAATTCTTAGGGATTTAGTATTTTTTTTTGGGGGGTTTACTTCCGTGTTGTAAATTGGGTTTATCTAGTTATAATATTTCTGCATATTAGACTTTATTGTTTTTGCTTCCGCTATTGAAATGGGGTTTACGAGTGCCTTGGCTCGCCTGGATTGGGATAGTCAAGTGCCATTGCGGATAAGGGGATTTTTCTCGTGGCATGTAGATCTTGAGATAACAAATGGAAATGTACCCACTCTAAAGGGAATAAACGGAAAATGTTTTGAGAAGGATCTATTTATTTATTTACCTTCTTCGTTTGAGAAGAGATACACGGGAAATGCTATTGCCTTAATAGGAAGTTAAGAAAAAGAGGTTGGGTAGTTGCAAAAAGAAAAGATAAAAGTATTGGGTGTGTTTGGAATGACAAAAGTCATTTTCCATGGAAAGATTGTTTCCTAAAAAATATTTTCCTTAGAAAATATTCTCTTGAAAAATGTTTTCTGGTGTTTGGTTAATGAGTGAAAAATATATTACAAATTAATAACAATATTAGCAAATCGGAGACTAATTTGAATACTAAAGATGAATCATAATGTCTAAGTGTTAATTGGTGCAAGTAATATGAAGTTAAGATAGTTGTAAGGAAAATGACTTTCGCCTTTAGGTGACAAAGTAAACCCCCACCCACCAGCCCATGGATAATGTTTTCCTTGAGTCATACCATACATCAGAAAATGACTTCCTCATGAAAAACAATTTCCTGGAAAATGAATTTCGTCAAACCAAACACACCCATCGTCTCCGACATTCAGATAGTACAAAAATAAAGATACAATGCCCTAGCCCTTTAACTGTTGAAGTTGTTATGCACATTCTCAGACTATTTTTAGGATAAACACGAAATTCCATATGAATTCTTAAATAATGCAAAATCATGTCCACCTTATACCTCTCCTGTTTATTTGTTAAATTTTATCAGACAAGCTACAAAGGCTTTAAATGGTTTCACAACATCTGATAACTCTTCCAATTGTTGGTCAAAACCAACCAAACAGGCTACATATGTTGGAGTAATCTAGCAGTCGTTGAATTCAAAGAAGGAACTCACTATCAACAATTCTGCCAATGTATTAATGGGTTATTAGAGCAAGAAGGATTTCCGTATTATGTCAGTATACAGAAATACAAAAGGAAGCACCACACATGTTTTTTCATTGTTATCAGACGTTCTTTTTCAATAACTTAAACCAGCCACTCTCTATCTTAAAACCGAAGCTAATAAATCAACTTTATGACAGGACATAGTGATACATGCCTGCCACTGCTCTTAGTTATTTATCCTCCTTCACCTCCTCTTACTGTAATAGTAACTACCATAACAGAAATACGGGCCCTTTCTGTCATCCCATCTTTTCCGCCATTGCTCCCACCTATCCTCTTACCAAAGCATATTTTCAATGTCCTAACAATTTGTTTTAACCTCCAAAACTGCCAAATAGATATCAATTTAGTCTCAATAGGATCCATTTAGACCTACCAAATTCGAAGTGAAACCAAAACAGACCTTCTAAACTCCTGGGCACTCTGTACGCTTACTACAAGGTCTATAAAACTCAAAAGAAGCGTATGATGTACAAATCCTAGCAAATACTAAGTTAGCTAAAGGTTTCATATAATAATCCACATGTTGGTAATGAATACTATATTCTTTCTGAATAACATTTTCCCTAAGAGAATTTAGGATTATAGCTTCAAGCAAGGGCGGATTTAGGGGTTAGTGAGGGTGTACACCCTCGGCAAAAAATTACGGTAGTTTTTTTTGTGTTTATGTACATATATTAACTTTTGAATACCCTGAACAAATGCCAACGACCAGCTCAAGTGGTCCAGTATGTTCAAAGTTGTCCGAGTGTCTTACGTTCAATTCTCAAGAACAACATTATTTTTTATGTTTATCTTTTATTGTTTTTTCCGAACTCCCTGAGTGAAAATCCTGAATCCGCCGCTAGCTTCAAGTACCATCAAAAAACATTTCATAGGATTATATTTTTTAAATCATTTACTTTTAGGTTAGGTTGGTGGTATATGATAATTTTGGGAAAGTCTATAATCCTAAATGAAGTTTTCTTCCTCCTTTGAAGCAAATCTTTCCAGCCAAACATCATAAAATGATTAGATGAAGGAACGACTCTATAATAACAAATAGAAGCTTTCACATATCTATTCATGTATATATCCAAGAACAAAGCATCTAATAACCCACGATTATTCTAACTCATGGCTTGAATTAAAATATATAAACTTTCACAGAATTTAAAAATGGAGGAGGATACACTAGATAAGTGCCATGGGCAAATGCACCCGCCAAGACACCATAGAACAAACGATCCCTAAGAAGTGGCTTGTGCCTCAGCGCTATCCTAACTGAAAATCCAAAAAAATCAAGGCAAGGCAAGGCAATGAGCTAGCAGATCCATAGATAAATCTAGAAAAGAATTGGATAGATCAAAAACTAACTTACTGAGGGGAAGGACGGGTGCATAAACAAGTGGAATCAAATACTCAAATGCGGGTCCTTTTCTCCTCTTTATAACTTGCCTTCAACAAAGAAACCACATTTAAAACCAGCTCATATAGTAGATTCACACGGAGCTCTCAAATTAACTTACGAATCCGACGGCGAAGCCATGAACGACAGAAATTCCAAGAGATACCAAACCAAAATTCGATTGCGGTAATAGGCGGAAGGAGCAAATGATAAGGCGGCCACCAGCCCACAGTTTCCTCTTTTTCAGCTTTTGAAAATCTTTGGTAATGTTCGTGGTTTATTTAATGGGAAAAGGGTCCCCCCTCCTCCCTCCCTGTTACTATTATCCATGTGATACTATCTCAAGTTTGTACCAGTATTTTAAAAGGGCACTTTCACGACTCGATTTCGATTGTATGTTCTAAACACGTCTAGCGTTTAGGACTCGTCTAACAGTTCGTACACATAAATTATATGTTAAATTTTTTAATTAAGATCGTTGACTCTCATAATTCTTTAATAAATGAATAATACTTAATAGTTTTTCATCTTAGAAATAAGAAGATTGTGTGTAACTCAAATAACAAGTCATAGTATTGCATATTTACTATTTGAGAACATCGTGAGGGTGAATATCATTTAATATTTTTTAAAAAAATACATAGCCGATTGTACATTTTCACTTGTCGGTGGTCTTTTGTCCTATGTATCAAAATTATAATACTGATAAATTTTATTGATTATTTTCTTATAAGGAGATAAAATAAATAGTATGATAGTAATATTATTTTATGAAGTTGTGATATTTTTATTATTTGAAAGTTAATATGTTAGAGTTGATTTGCATTTCATAATAGCTTTTATTTCATTTTATTGTTTATAATTTTAAAATTATGTTATATATAATCACAAGTTATAAGTGGTGTATAATGAATTGCTTTAATTAGTTTTTTGTGAGGATGTGTGTGTGCGCACTATATATATATTTTCTTTTATTTTTTCTATGTAATTTTACCTATTAAAAAAATTTATTTTAATTATATTATTTTATGAAATACTAAAAATTAAATGCCCACGGGGCTTACGCCCATGCCACACCCCAACCGGATGGGCATGACTGGCACCCGGATCTTACCTGCCGAGCACCAATATACATGTCTCAACATATAACAGGTCGTCAAGGTCGCCATGATAGGCTGAATGGAACTGAAAGGGATATAAACAACCGACGACACCAACATGATATGCATATATACATAAAAAAGGGCCGACAAGGCCACCATGGAAATTCATACGTCAAAACATATGCTGGCAATGCCACACATTGTAACACCTTGTACCTTCGGCTAACATTTAATTCGTACGATGGAAATGTAATGGAACTAATATGAGGAGTATAGAAAGTGCTTTGAAAACTAATCAAGTTATAAGAAGAGTCTTTGGCAAAGTATAGTCGGAAGCTACTCTAGGGGCCATATTTTCAAATAAGTTTGCACAAGGCCTCACTTCAAGAGAGCATCCGGAATATTATATAAGGAAATTGGGGAAACTTCCTTCATTGAGGTTGTATCCCTTTGAAACACCTTTCCATCAATATATGGTGGAGCTTCAACTGAGTTCTGTATTAGGAGCTATGGCCATTTTACTGAGACGCTATCACTACCGTCGAAAAATATAAAAATTCATCTAAGTGTAAATTGGACAGGGGAGCTCGCCCGGCGAAGCCCAGAGCGAGTCAACACCTCGCTATGGACCTCACTCAGCGAGATAGGTGGTAAAAAATGCCAGTCCTTTAAATATAACACTTAGCCCAAAAATCATTCACCAACCCATCCAACCTCGTAGAAAACCCTCCCAAAAGCATTTTTCTCTCCTCTCAACCTCCCACAACAAGGTAAGTTCATTCCTAATGATTTCTTAGTAATTCTAACATTAAATCATGATTAGTAACATGTTTCTTCAACCCAAAACATAGGAATAACAATTAATCCTTCTCCAACGATTCGAAACTAGGGTTTGATGTTCTTCTTCAGATAAGCAAGATAACCCGTTGGATTGTAGCGTTTACATGTATGTGAGTCTAACTCTCTATGTGTGGAAACTTTATTAATCATCCACACGCCTCGTTCAATTAAGATTACTACAAATTCCTTCAGATATAGAGATTATGCCCTAGTTCATGAAAAGTCTAGAACTTTTATATTTTAAGAACATAACCTCGTAGTTGTTTACAATTATCACTTCGAATATTGTGAACTCATTATGTAATCAGTATAGATCTGTTTTCGATATCCCACGAGTCTTAGTCGTGATAATTCAGCATTATGAACAGTTAATTCTTCAAACTTCATAATCAGTCTATGAATACATGTCTCAGTACAGTTTTGTTCAGTATTCCAGTGTCATGCATTACAATATAATTCTCAGTTTCATTCCTCAACTTATGATACTTCTTCGAAAAGGGCAGAAATATGATGATCCTATATGTTACACACTTATGTTATGATTTCACATGATAATGAAATAGGATGACTCTATAGTTTAGGAACTCATGATAGGATACACGAAATCATAAGAGTTTAAGAAACATAATTATATCAATTGACAATCATGCCTAAATTCAAGAACGCTTATGCATAGTAACATTGTATATCTCATGAATAGTTCATGAGTTCATATCTTAGTTCAGTATTGTAATAATCAGTCCTGCATATCAGCACCTCAGTATGTTTTCATGTCTCAATATAGAAACTTTCAGTATCCCATAATAGTGTTATAGTATGACTCTAAAGATTCACGTTAAAACTACAGTTACGCATATAGCCTGACAGTGGATGATGTCGCCCGCCAAGTTATGAACCATGGTGCATTATGATACATATATACTGGCAATGGATAATGATTCCCGATATGTTATGAACCATGGTGCATTATGATATATAGCTTGGCAGTGGATGATGCTGCCCGCCATGTTATGAACCATGGTGCATTATGATATATAGTCTGGCAGTGGATAATGTTGCCCGCCATGTTATGAACTATGGTGCATTATGATATATAGCCTGGTAGTGGATGATGTTGCTCGCTATGTTATGAACTATGGCGCATTATGATGTATAGCCTGATAGTAGATGATGATGCCTGCCATGTTATGAACCATGGTGCATTATAATATATATCCTGGTAGTGGATGATGTTACCCACCATAATATGAAGCATGATTCATAGTTTGAGATACATATTCTCTAAGTTAAAATGGATTACGAACCCTAGTATGGTTTATTACAGAATAGAGGTGACTTTACCCCCATGTTAAACAAATTACTATGCTCAATGACACTTATGTCTATGTTTCAGTTTCACTATCATGTTCCTATTATATCATGTGCCTGCTTATTCTTTCAGTTGCTTTACATATAGTATAATTAAAATGTACTAACGTCCCTTTGTCCAGGGTTTGCACTTCACGGTGCATGTACTGAGTTTTAGGACGATGGACATGCATGCTAGGATTTCACTTGTATCAGCTATTGGTGAGCCCCATTTCATTCGGGGTGTCAGTTGGTTATTTTTCATGACTATGTTTTAGAGTAGAGGTATGTAAAGGCCTTGTCCTGGTAAATAGTTTCACAATCAGATTCATGTTTTAGAGGTTTCATAGACTAGTCTAGTTAGCATGGCATGGCAATATTGTTTTTACACCTATCATGTTTTATTCAGATAATTTCGCTATGATATATCAGATTATATTTCGGTATTCTATTTTAACTCTTCTACATTCTTAAGGATATTTGTTCTTCATCTCCTCATCCGCCTCCCATGTCATCTCTTCTACATTCTTATTCCGACATAGAACTTTCACAGAGGCTACTTCTTTAGTCCTTAGCTTGCGGAATTAAATATGTACGCCTAAGTTGAGGTTGAGGAATTCACTTAAATGTAAGAAATGAGATTTCGGGCAAATAAAAGTGAGTTGCTTGCTTACCCGTCCTACTTGCTTGGGTTGCTTTCTTACACGTTCTACTAGCTTGAGTTATTTAACATATGTCGTGATTATTAAAAGGACGAGACACGTATCTAAATATTATAAGGAATGCATCATCTACTAACTAAGCAAGTAGGTGCATCACCTACTTGCAAATGAGTGGATAATGAGTTGCTTGCTTCACCACCCCCATTTAATGAGTTGCTACTTGTCATCACATTGAGGAGAAATTAAATGAGTCATAATACTATATAACCATACTTGCTTAGTTAGTAGATGAGTCATAACTATATAACCCCCATTTAATGTGATAACTACATAACTGAACACTGGTGTACTGAATAACCATACTCCTGCTAACTGAAATACTATATAGCTAGTAACTGAGGTAAACTGATAACCATAAAACATGATAACTGCCTTTGTACTTTCTGATAAGGGTTATGCTATAGTCTGTAGTAACTATGCAATTTGTTCAACCTTCGATATTATCTCAAATCTCATATGTTATCAACATGCACTTCTCGATTATACCCCAATGGGTAATCTTCCTCACTTGGACCTTGAATTTCCTACTCGTCGCTTGCGCATTTGATACGCTCGGAATTTGATGGAGAGAGAATGTTACTTACTGTTCTAGGCTTCATGGCACGAGTTAGAAGAATTCCTGAAAGTACTGCTCTAATTACACGATCTAGAGTATGAAAGAAGTGAGATAATCCTAAATGTCTTGGTGGTCAATCGTTTATATGTATGGCGCGCACAGACATATAAAAGTGGCCCTATTGGACACAATTTCATAGACTCCCTAAGACACATGAACCTAGGCTCTGATACCAAGTTTTGTCATGCCCCGAACCATGGTTTGGCATAACACGACACTCGGTGCCTGACTGCATATGACCGAGTGAACTACATGGCTTGCTGAATAAACATGGGCATCGACATCATGAAATAATAATTTAAAACATGTAAAACTGCATACTGTAATTATAGTCTGAAAATATAATTGCGGAAATAATCTGAAAATGTAACAAGTCTGAACAACTGACTTGACATGCTGTACTAGTCTTTGAAACTTCTGAACAAGAGTCTGATTGAGAAAACTATTTTCACTAGGACAAGGCCCTGGTATACCTTTAATGCATAACATGAAATGTAAAATAAATAAACTAACACCCCAAATGAGATGGGGCTCACCAATAGCTGAGATGGTAGAAATCCGAACGAATTGATCCGTCGTCCTAAAACTCCATACATGCACCTTGAAATGCAGGCCCCAGGAAAAATGAACGTAAGTACATTTGAATTGTATTGTATGTAAAGCTACTGAAAGAATAAACAGGAACATGATATAATAGGAACATGAAACTGGAACTGAACATGAACATGAACATGAATGTGATAACATGTGGAAAATCTGTAAACTGTATATCTCTATATATATGGAAGAGCAATAGTATAGCCGACAACATGAAATCACCACGTGGGTATGTGGAGTCTGGTACCTGGCCCGACCAGCAGAGCTCTCCCTACCTTGCGGGGGAATGAGACATAAACATGACATAAAATGATCCAATCGATAATCTGAAGGTATCGTCCTCTAGGCGAAGCGAACCTTATTCTACGCTGGCATACGTAGTTTCTGTCTGTGAGAGCCTTCTCGGTAATCTATGTAACTCCCAAAACATGTACTTGAAAATAGTTGGCTTTTACAACCCATGAATTTTATGAAAATAACTTGTAAAACATGGTTTGTAATTATGGTTTAACATATTAAAGGATATATCATATAACTTACATAAATCATGAAAAAAATATATAAATTCATGAAAATTGAGTAATAGTAATTATAACTTGTCCTCAAGAACTCCTGGGATACAAAGCATGCATTCATGGATTACAGACATGTTCATGACAATCATAATGACCTATCATGAATACAATTGATGACTTGTAATAAATACATAACGTATAATAATATTACATATATTAGGGTTATCATGATAATGAAATTTCAGAAGGATCTCTTGAGTTCTTGCCTCAAGAGTTGGAATACAAAGAAGTCAGACAAAACCCTAAACTTATGAAGAATTTGTGTTTTATGGAAAAGAATAGCATGGGGAAGGAAATGGATATTCCCACACGTGGATAGAAACTCTACATACTTGTAAACACTCGTAGAAAATGAACTATGTTGATTTCTGACGAAGAACGCTCCAAACCCTAACTTGAATCTCTTGCGAATGATTTCGTTGTTAGTCCTATATTTTAGTTAGAGAATCATTTCACTAATCATTATTTAATTCTAGAATTACTAAGGAATCATTAGGAGTGAACTTACTTTGTTGCGGGAGGTTGAGAGGTGAGAAAAATGCTCTTGAGATAGTTTTCTACGAGGTTGAACGAGTTGGTGAATAATTTTTTGGACTAAGTGTTATATTTAAAGGATGAGAATTTCAAACCCCCTGTCTCTCTAAGCGAGGTCCATAGCGAGGTATTGTCTCACTCTAGGCTTCGCTGGGCGAGCTCCCCTATCCATTTTACACTTAGATGAATTTTTATATTTTTCGACAATACTGACAATGTCTACGTAAAATAGCCATAACTCCTAGAACAGAGCTACGTTGAAGCTCTACCATTTATGGATGGAACCGTATTTCAAAGGGATACAACTTTTATGAAGGAAGTTTTCCCAAATTCGTTATAGAATATTCCGAGTGCTCACTTTAAATTAGGTCTTGTGCAAACTCACTTGAAAACATGGCCGTAGAGTAGCTTCCAACTATGTTTTTCCAAAAGACTCTTCTTATAAGTTGATTAGTTTTCAAAACACTTCCTAAACTCTTCATCTTGGTTCCATGTTTCCATTGTACTGGTTAAACCTTAGCCCGAAGGTACGAGGTGTTATAATATGGCTCTTCTCTATTTATGTTGGACTACACGTATTATAGTCCATCCATAGTCAACGTTCACGGGGCACCTATGCATTTCATTGACTATCCATAGGGCTCACACCAGAAGTATATGCAACATCAATCATAACATACAATGTATCACTAGTGATTAGCAAGTCAAAGAATCATGACCATTCATTATGAATTCGTGAGCAACTTATTACCTTCTTTGCTTTATTTTCCAATTCTACTAGATTAAGAGTTCATCAAAACCATTTCTATGATAGGATAATCATTAGTGAGAATCGTAGGTCCCGAATAATACTTATAAGCTTAATCGTTCTACACACTTTACGATAGTTCTATTTTGATACGTTGTTCATATGGACGTCATGAATCCCGTCTAGCATTCATAGGTTTAATCACTTATAAGCTATGTATTACTTCTTAGAAAATAACGTTACTTACATAAAAGGTGGCCTTGGATCCAACCTTTCAATATCTTAAAGAGTACATGTTCTTACGGGTAGCTCTGTCCTCTCTTATGATATACATGAGGTACTTCAACTAGAGGAAGGTTCAACATTCTTAAGTCCAATCTTTACAAGAAACCATAAGCAGACATTGAACTTTCGGAATAGAGGATCTACGATAGCTTATACTTTAAATCCTTTAAGGAAGACGTATATGATGTATCCTATGAAATCATGCCGAAAGAAAGAAGGATAGCCATTACATACCTTTCATATTCTAACGGACACAATCCGTGACATACTTGAGGTGTATAATACTACTATCTTAAACAAATTGGAACCAGCCCGTTATCCTCGAGTTTTCAAGAACAAACGACTATGACAACTTATATTGTTGCCCATGTTTTCTTCCTCAAAATAATTTATTCCCAAAGTGTAGGTTGCTGGAACGATTTGGTGATTAAAAGAATACTCAAAGTTGAGGTATAAGTTCTCAAAGTGCAAGGAAGAATTTCCCAAAAAGGAAAGTGTTGCTGCATATATTTGTTGGGTTCGTTGATGCCTATTAAATATGAGTCTCAAAGTAATCTCTCCTAAGTGAAACATGGGGCCCACCATAATTATTACATTCATATTAATGGTGCAAATTAATCCTAAAGGAAGTCATCTTTTTTTCATCAATGTGTGGCTCTATATCATGAAGTCATCTTCCACTATACATCAATATGTAACTAATCACACATATAATCATCTCCTTAATCTCCATTTGCTACATGAATTGGTTATCTTTAACACAATTCATATATTCATAATCATAATCATGTGATATAACACTAGCTCATTGTCTCTTTTCTACAGACAAATTCTATTTCAAATCATCTCTATCACACCTTCAAATCTTAAATCACTTTGAGACTTCATCCTTTCACACTAATCCTTTGATCTACGGTCCGTATAACTTGTTTAACATTATGAACTTCGACAAACTTATTTTAAACCATTGTTATCTATACACAAGGTTCTATACCTTCCCGAGTCACTTAGGTTTATCAACGACGAGTCTTAACATAAAACTACGGGATGTGACACTTACAATGCATTCAAACCCATCGGCGGTCCGTTGTGGTCGTCCAAATTTTCACTTAGACACCTCAGCTAAATGTTATTCCATTTAGACACTCGGACTACATTAAATTTGTTTCAATTTGATTTTTTTTTACAATCACCTAAACTTACAAAGTGGGTGTAAAACACTTACGGGTGACGTGACATGATGACCAATTAAAAGAGGACGTGTGATATTTGGATGCAGAATAATAATTTTTAAAAATATATAAATAAAAAACCATTTTTAACCAAAAAATTAAATAAAAACACATTTTCTAAACCCCACTCCTCCTTTCCGCTTTCTTCCAGGACCTCTGGTTAGAGCGTTGCTCCCGGCTACGTCCGTTGAAACCACCTTTCTTCTTTCTCTTTCTTTTTTCTTTTGGTTTTCATTTGTTTCAGTTCTCAAGGAGAACAGTCACAATTTCACTGGAATCCTATGAGAGTCTTGCAGATTTGGCCCTTGTTCTTGGCTATTTAGCGAGTGAGCTTGGTCGGAGTGTTTTTCTGGTATCGCTCCGGTGTTCGCCGTTGAAGCGACGCCCTCCTCTCCCCCCTATGTTTATCACTTTTATGCCAGAAAAACTTGTCCAGTGGTGGCGTTGCGGTGGCAAGGTGACGATTTATGGTGGAGGAAGTTTTGGAAGGAAAGAGAAGGAAGGAGACATCAAAAAAATAAAAGTTATAAAATTAAGCCCTTCACGCAACTATTTTGCGTGAAGATCATACAATTTGCCAACTCAGTGAAAAATGTCTAAATGACACGGTATGGTCCTATAATAGGTGTCTAAATGGAACAACATTTAGTTAAGTTGTCTGAGTGAAAAATCTGGACGACCACAAAGGGGTCGTTGATGGGTTTGGCCTTTTAACACGTAAAAGTACGGGATGTAACAATTGACTTGGCATTATCCATCACTTATGCACATGGCATGATTCTATTGGTCTTTGACTTGACTTGACTTGGTGCGTCACGTCATACAACACATGACATGGACCTTGGGCGAAAGGAGCGTGCTTATCATGTGAAGTCCAACAAGATAGACTAGCCCGATTGGATTGATCTTTCAATTAAATCCATCCATATGCATTAACTTAATCAATAAATCTGATCATATTAATCCATAATATTTGTTTGGATCAATACATCTCGAATTTAGAATATGATCCCAATTTAATTTGTGAATTTAAGTTCGGCTAAGTTGCACTGCCTACAGATGTAATTGAAAAGAAGTATTACTTGAAATCATAACCAGTTGCTCCATGTCCTCTGGTGCAATATCTGTGAAAACATGAAAATCAACTATATTCCCATCTTCGCATACTTTCTACTTTCTTTGTTTCCAATTTTTGTGGTATAGTTCAGAATTAGAGAGTCAAGCGAATTTCTTTTCAAACACGATTTTTTATATGATTTTAAATATTTTGATATTTTAATTATTTCTGAATTTATATGAATTAAATACTTATGACGTGGAACACAAATTCTTAATACCTCCAACTTACGACATCAAATCCTTAAAAACTGATTGATGCAACCAAAGAATCGAACTTACTTTAGATTGCAGTGAATATGTCATGATGAATTGTAAACCCTTCAGTAGTTCACAAAAAAAAATGGTTTAGATGAGGATGGGTGAAAGAGTGACATAATGCTTTTGTTAGTTTTATAGCCATTATGTAGGCATGCGTATGTTAAGAATATTCTATGTTCTAACTTGTAACGAAGCATCTGTTAAAGTTGCCAGATTGCCACCATTATTTTTATTAAGTGTTGCAACCGTAAGTTCACTGTTTTAGAAGGAATTTAAGGACAAGTAATAACTTGTGTTAATAGTGAGAGGACAGATAAATAAGGTGTCTTTAATATTTTTTACAATTTTTTTAGACAAAAAGAAATGAAAAAAAATAAAAAATTTGAGAAAAAAGATAAATGTTAATCCTAACCTTAGAGAGGTTATATTGTAAGTGAGATTATAATATTATTCACAAATATTCATTTTTGATAGAAACGTTTTATTGATTAGGCGTGGGCACGCTCTGTCAGACATCCTTTTATCAATAATTATATATATATATATATATGAAATATCATGAATTTTATATATATTAATAGATAAAATACCTTTGATAGAAGGTTACTCACTTGAAATATTATGTCTTTGTGAATAAATATATTTGAATGGTTGTGTCTTTATGAATAAAAATCATTCAAATATTGTGTCTTTATGGATGGACACCATTCAAAGGTCGTGACCTTATGAAATGATACATCTTTTAGAAAGGTTGTGTCCATTATGAAAAGAGACTTAAAGTCTATAAATTATCCAGATTTTACTACAGCTTTAGATATAGATCAATATAGATTTATAATTAGTTCTAGAAATACCATCTTATTTGCTTGAGATAATGTTTAGGATTTTTTGTATCTTGGGGGTAATTTGCCATAAACTCTTAGCAAACCTTGTGTTGGTGAGGGAAATTAAAACCTTAAAGGAAAGTGTTTCTACACGCCTCAAAACATGTTTTGTCATTTCTCTTCTTTTACTTCAACAATATCTATGGTTTTAATTTTGCAATGGAGGCTTCTAAAGATATGACTTCGTTCCTCAATTCAAATGTTCAACTTTATCGCTTTGACGGCACCAACTTCACTCGCTGGAAAGGAAAATTGTTCTTTCTTCTCACTGTGCTCAAGATTGCTTATGTGCTTGATCCAAAGTTGCCACCACTTCCAGAGCAAAAGGAAGATGACACAGAAGTGATCAAGGCCGCTAGGAAAAAGTGTGAAGATGATGTGTAGAGGTCACATTCTCAATACTCTTTCTGATAGGCACTATGATCTCTACAACTTGATGGAATCTCCGATTAAAATTTGGAATGCTCTCGAGTATAAATATAAGACGGAGAAAGAAGGTACAAATAAATTTCTTGTATCTAAATATCTTGAATTTACCATGATTAACACGAAGTCCGTTCTTGATATTCCAAGTCACTGTTACTAAGCTTCGAGAATTGAAAGTTGAAATTTCTGAACCACTTCTAGTGGGGACAATTATTGCTAAATTTCCTCAAAATTGGAATGGTTATAGAAAGAAACTTATTCATAAAAGAGAGGACATACCTTTGGAAGAATTAGAAAAACATTTGAGAATCGAAAAAGAGACTAGATCTCGTGATTCTAAGAACAAATATGATTCTTCCAAAGTTAATGTCGCTGAAGCTAGTAAGTTCTCAAAGAATTTCAAAGTCAAGAACAATCAGAAATTCAAGAAGTCCGGTAATGGCCCACAGAAGTTCTCCGGAAATTGTTTTAATTGTGGGAAAAAGGTCCATCGCAAAAGTGACTGCAAATTCAAGAAGAAGGAAGAAGGAAATTCCAACAAGGCTAATGCTATTGAGGAAAAAGTTGAAGAAACTTGTGCTATGGTCTCCGAAATTCAAATTGGCATGATTACCCAAATCAATATGGCTGAAACAAAGTCTTCAGATTGGTGGCTCGACTCGGGCGCAACCATTCATGTTTGTAATGACAAGAATCTATTTAAGTCTTAGAAAATGGAGAATGAAGGACAAAATGTTCTTATGGGGAACAATGATTTAGCCGTGGTTGCTGACAAAGGTATGGTGGAAATTAACTCCACTTCCGGAAAGAATGTCACATTGAACAATGTCTTCCATGTGCCTTTCATTAGGAAGAATCTTGTTTCTGCTTGTCGCTTGTGTAAGAATGGGCTTAAGATTGTTCTCGAGGGCAATAATTGTATTGTATCAAAGAATGCAATATTTGTGGGGAAAAAGTATTCTTGTGATGGAATGTATAAGCTAAGCATTAATAATTATAATTTCAATTCTGCTTATATTGTTGAGTCTTATGGTATTTGGCATGCTAGATTAACACATTTAAATTTTTGATCTTTGACGTACATGTCCAAGCATGGTTTGATTAATTGCAAAGATATAAAAAATGATAAATGTGAAATATGCATCCAAGCAAAATTGAAAAAGAAACCATTTCTAAGTGTTGAACGAAATACTCAAATATTGGATTTGATTCATACCGATATTTGTGAGTATAACATTGTTTTGACTAGAGGAGGGAAAATATACTTTATCACTTTTATTGATGATTGTTAAAGATACACTCATGTGTACTTACTTATAACAAAAGATGAAGCCTTTGAAAAATTTAAAATTTTCAAGGCTAAAGTTGAGAACCAAAAAGATAATAGAATCAAAATGGTTCGAAGTGATAGAGGAGGTGAATATTTTTCTAATGAATTTGATAAATTTTGTGAAGAACATGGAATTATTCACCAAAGAACAACACCTTTTACTCCTCAACAAAATGGTATGGCCGAAAGAAAGAATATAATTTTTTTCAGATATGATATATTCTATGATTCTTAATGCTAAGTTAATAAAAAACTTATGGGGGGAAGCATTCCTCACTGCATGTCATGTTCATAATAGAATTACCTCTCTAAAACACATGTATCTCCCTAAGAAATTTGGAAAGGAAGAAAACCAAACTTGATGTATTTAAGGATATGGGGTTGTTTAGCTTTTATAGAAAGCATGACCCAAAATCATCTAAGTTAGATTCTAGTGGTATTAAAAGTGTTTTTGTGGGATATGCTAAGAGTTCCAAGGCTTATAGATTATTAGATTTAGATTCTAATATCATTGTTGAATCAAGAGATGTTGAATTTATTGAAAATAAGTTTAATCATGATTCTGTAACTCAATTAGAATCTATTATTGATCAACCATGTGATGATTCTCTTGGTCTTTCTACTGATTATAAAAGGAAAGAGTCTATGACATCTTTCGAACCAAGGAGAAGTCAACGTGAAAGAAAAGGAAAAGATTTACCATCGAATTTTATTTCATCACAAGCATTACTCTTATTCGTTGAAGGGGATAGAAATAATGTACTAAATAAAGTACCATTATTGCTAAATGTTGAAGCAGATCCAAAGACATTTAATGAAGCTATGTCTTCAAGAGATGCCTCCTTTTGGAGAGAGGCGGATGATGAAATGGATTCAATTATGTCAAATCAGACATGGATTTTGGTTGATCTTCCACCGAGATCTAAACCAATTACAAATAAATGGGTCTTTCGTAGAAAGTATAATACCGATGTCTCTTTGCAAACTTTTAAGGCTAGATTGGTAGCTAAAGAGTTTAAACAAAGACATGTTATTGACTATTTTGACACATATGCTCCGGTATCAAGATTAACATCTATTAGAGTTCTATTTGCAATTGCTTCCTTGAACAATTTGCATGTGCATCAAATGGATGTGAAAATGACTTTCTTAATGGTGATCTTGATGAAGAAATCTATATGGAACAACCCGAGGGATTTGTTTTGCCTGGAAATGAGAAAAAGGTATGCAAGTTAGTCAATTCTCTTTATGATTTAAAGCAAGAACCACAACAATGGCATGATAAATTTGACAAAGTCATTTTATCTTATAGTTTTGAGCATAATAATGCAGATAAGTGCATATATTGCAAATTTACAAGTGACTTTGGTGTGATTTTATGCTTATATGTTGATGACATGCTTATCTTTGGAACGAACATGCAAGGGGTAAAAGACACTAAGAATTATCAAGCTTCACAATTTAAGATGAAAGATCTTGGTGAAGTAGATACTATCTTAGGTGTAAAAGTGCGGATAAATAGTGGGGGTTACTCGTTGTGCCAATCCCACTATATTGAGAAAGTACTTCTTAGATTCAATCACTTAAAATTTAAAGAAGCTAATACCCCATTTGATTCTAGTATTAAATTGCTAGAGAACTCAGGCTGAGTTGTAGCACAACTTGAATATGCTAGTGCGATTGGTAGCTTGATGTATGCTATGCATTGTACACGGCCTGATATAGCTTTTGCGGCATGCAAAATGTCTAGGTTCACGAGTAACCGGGCGCTGAGAACTGAAAAGCAATTGGACGAATACTTGATTATCTTAAAAGAACCATGAATTTGGGTTTGCATTATAACAACTATCCTGAAGTACTTGAAAGGTATTCAGATGCTAGTTGGATAACCAATATAAGTGATAATAAATCCATATATGGATGGATCTTTATAATTGCTGGAGGAGCCGTTTCTTGGGCATCCAAGAAGAAAACATGCATAACTCACTCAATATTGGAAAGTGAGTTTATAGCACTTGCAGCAGCAAGCAAAGAAGCAGAATAACTGAGAAATTTGTTATTTGATATAAAGTTGTGGCCACAACCGGCCATCTATTTCTGTGTACTTCAATAGTGAAGCTACATTGTCTAGGGCTTTTAATAAGGTATATAATAGAAAGTCTAGACACATTAGCTTGAGACATGAGTATGTGATACAATTAATAACCGATGGTGTTATTAATGTGATTTACGTTAGGAAAAATAAAAACCTTGTAGATCCTTTAACAAAAGGTCTTTCAAGAGACTTAGTTAAGGATACATCTAGTGTAATGGGGCTGAAACCTTTTAGTTTTACAGTCACCAATGATGGTAACTCAACTATGTAATAGTTATACAACTATTCCATAGTTAAATGGGTAAGAACAAGTCATTGTTTAGTAACGGGTTTGGCACCGGATTTTTTTTTTAACTAGTCCCTTCCAAGATGTTCGGTGCAAATAGCTATGAAGTAGAGGTTGAGTACTAACTCTTAATGAAGTTCAAGTCTCATAGTAGCCGGAGGAAAAATATGAAACTTCACCTAAGTGAGCATAAGAAATGGTGCCGTTTCTAACAAGATCGTGGTTTAATCTTGTAAATGCTCATGAATCCAAGATAGGGCACAAGGTCGGAATAGTGCTAAATAAATTAGAACATAATTTAAAATTTGGGATAGCTTATATGTGATGTATCTCCGGTATTTGCTTAAGAGACAAAGTTCAATGCGAATCACACTATTTTCTTGTAGATACTTTGAAATGCATTCACTAATTAAAGGTTAAAATCGAAAGATACCTCTTTGTATGTATAAGTTTATCATTGTAAATCTGGAATAATATTACAATCTAGTGGGGGATTGTAAGTGAGATTATAATTTTATTCACAATTATTCATTTATGACAGAAGCGTTTTATTGATTAGGCGTGGGCACGCTCTGTCAGACAACCTTTTATCAATAATCGCTCTGTCAGACAACCTTTTATCAATAATCAGACAACCTTTTATCAATATTTATATATATATGAAATATCACGAATTTTATATATATTAATAGATAAAATACCTTTGATAGAAGGTTACTTACTTGAAAGATTGTGTCTTTGTGAAAAAATACATTTGAATGATTGTGTCTTTATGAATAAACATCATTCAAATATTGTGTCTTTATGGATGGACACCATTCAAAGGTCGTGACCTTATGAAATGATACCTCTTTGAGAAGGATTGTGTCCATTATGAAAAAAGACTTAAAAGTCTATAAATTATCAAATTTTACTACAGATTTAGATATAGATCAATATAGATTTATAATTAGTTCTAGAAGCACCATCTTATTTGCAACTGTAACAATATTCATGGTTTTCTCGTTAATGAACTTGGATATCTTAAACACGATGTCCATCCAGCCTGCATTGAATGATCACTTTAGAACAATGATAACCGACCTCCTTTTACCTTGCATATTGATAATACTTATATAACGCCCATACTTGTTATAGTTTCTTGAGCAGAAAATGTCTATGACATCTTGATGAAACTTCCGTCTTCTTACTATGTTTCCATGTGTCTTCGATTCTTCCTTCAGAGTGTGACTTAACCATTCCATCGTCTTCTGGCTAAAACTTGTTCTTGTGATCTTATTTCGACTGCGTTCCACCCATTCATACCATATCTTGCCTCTTGATTCGATTCTGGTGATATCATAAGATTTAAAACCAACATAAAAATAGATGGTGTTGTCGTCCATCTTCCTACAGAGTTAAAACTGGTGAACTGAGTTGAAATTGGAAAGAGAAAGGTTCCTAGGGAAGATTTATGTTGGGAACAGAGTAAAAATGGGTGAAATAGAGGTCTTGATGAAGTTCAGGGAGAGAGAAAGGTTAGAAAAAGCCTGGGTAGAGGTCGTACAGGGAAAAGAAGCGGTCTGAGAGGGCTTTGAGGAGATAGAAAGTCAAAGAAGAAAGCTGGTTTATGTCGGAATAAGGTTTTGCATGGCCGGCAGGATGAGTTTAGGAGAGAGAAAGTCGGAAAAGGGGTTTTTAGGTTAAGTTATTCTAACTTGAATATATGATTATTTCATGAATCTAACCTTGGATTTGTCATTTGAACATGAATTTAAAGATGAAAATTGCGCATTTTTGGACCTAGATCTAAAATCACCTAATTTGAGTTTTTAGTGTCCAAATGAAAATCTACACATAGATTCGGACTCGTGCGGTTGTGGGTCAATAGGATTTGAATTCCCTTTCAAAGTTTGACCATGGGGCCCGAGTTTGACCTTTTGAGTGTTGACTTTTGTTTATTTTGACCGACTACATATTAAATTATAGGATTTAACTCCTTAGTTTCATTTGACGTTGTTGAAAATTCTTTTGGCTAGAATTGAGCCGTTTGGACGCATTTGGGTATGGATAGGAGGTCGTGAAAGGTTGAAATCGCACTTTAATGACGTAAGTTAAGACTTTGACCTCAATAGGAAAAAATTTCCCAACTTTATGTGTTGTACGTGATTGGTAATGTAAGAATAATGTACACCTGGCTTGACAAGCATATATCTATCGGCATCGGGTGAAAAAAGGAAATTTCCTTGAAATGCTAGTTTGTAGCTTTATTTTCTATATTTTGATGAGTTGAGCATGATACATAATTTGTTGATGAATTTGTACTAGTTATATACTAGATAAGCATGATTTATCTTTTTTGAAACCATATTTTAGCATAGATATGCCTTACCATGTGTTATTTCTTTATCTACTTTGTTATATGTGATGTGATATTGTTGTGGAGTATTGAGATTGCATGAGTCCGATGTTGACACAGTATCAAGGACCATATGAGACCGCTGTCGATATACATATGAGGACAGTGTGAGTCTAATGTTGATATCAGTAATGTTGATATACCGATGAGGAATGTGTAAGTCCAATTTGATACAAAGATGTGGGGACTATTGAGTCCAAATGTAAAAGAGATTATATGGGGACCATTGAGATCGTTGATATGATCGATATGCACGTATGGAGATGGATCCATCTCTCATGAATCACCGACTTGGGGTCCCCTTGCGGTGTGTACGCTGGTTGTGAAAGGGTTAGTCAACTTAGTTTAGAAGTAATTTTTGTGATAAAGATTCAACCTTTACTGTTTCCCCCAATGGTTACTTACTTTGATTATGATCTTTGTTGTACATGTCCATTCTGTTGATTTGAATTTAAATGCTTAAGTGAGGTTAACTGTCAAACAAATTCCTATGTTCCTGTTATTTTCTCATTTCCCTTATATCTCTATATAAATTGAATAGGTTAAAGGTAATGTTGTCTTTTTATGTAATGCTTTCCACTACCCTGATGGGAGCTGTCAATGAGACTTAATGGGTACACATTGACTATCATACTCACGCTACACTTCTTTATGATTAAGTTCCAGTTCAAGGATTCAACCTAGTGGTGAGCCGCTTGGGTTATCCTGCTATGGACATGACATATACTTTATTCTAGTTATTATATTTTGTTCAATCATCTCTGTATTCCCTTTATAGACATTTGTATCATTATAACTAGTTTTGCTCATGAAAAGCAACACCAATTCTTAGGGATTTAGTATGTTTTTTTAGGTTTTTACTTCCGTGTTGTAAATCGGGTTTATCTAGTTATAATATTTCTGCATATTAGATTTTATTATTTTTGCTTTCGCTATTGAAATGCGGTTGACGAGTGCCTTGGTTAGCCTGGCTTGGGATAGTCGCGTGCCATCGCGGATAAGGGGATTTTTCTCGTGGCATGTTGATCTTGAGATACAACAACAACATACCTAGTACAATCCCACAACCTGGGGTCTGGAAATGGTAGTGTATGCAGACCTTACCTCCACCTTAGTAGGTAGAGCGGCTGTTTCCGGGAGACCCTCAGCTCAAGACATAGCATAATCACAAGGAAAGCAAGAGAAACGGTCGGACTCAGACAAGAAATTAAAGTAGTATGAACATTCTGATAATAAAATTGAATACACCAAGACAACACCTTCTAACAAGAGGAAGCAATACAACTAAATCTGATAAACAAAGTACACTAAAGATCACATAGCAGTAGAAATCAAAATACATGTGACTATAGAGCACTACTGCGCCTATAAGTGTGATAGGCTAATCGGGCCTACAATTATACCACTACAACTATCATCTTATTAGCGTAAGTAGGGCTACACTCGACTACCTACTACCGTACTACCCTAATCTATGTCCTCCACAATCCCCTATCTAAGGCCATGTCCGCAGTAGGTTGCACCGGTGCTATATCCCGTCTAATCACCTCTCCTCAATACTTCTTCGGCCTACCTCTACCCCACATAAACCCATCCATAGCCAACATCTCACACCTCCATTCTGAGGTATCTATGTCTCTCCTCTGCAGATGCCCGAACAAGCTTAAGCTCGCTTCCCGCATCTTATCCTCTACCGAGGCCACTCCCACTTTGTCCTGGATATCATAATTTCTAATCATATCTCTCCTTGTATGCCCACACTTCCATCTCAGCATCCACATCTCCGCAACTTTTATCTTTTGTATGTGCGAAGTCTTGACTGGCTAACACTCCACCCCATACAACATAGTCGGTCTAACCACTACCCTATAGAACTTGCCTTTAAGTTTTAGTGGCACTTTTTTATCGCACAAGACTCCAGATGGGATCCTCCATTTCATCCACCCTGCCCTAATATGATGTGTGACATCGTCATCAATCTCTCCATTCCCTTGGATAATAAGCCCTAGGTACTTGAAGCTTCCTCTTTTTGGAATGACCTGAGTACCAAGCCTCACCTCTATGCCTGTTGCTGAACTTGCCTAACAAATATTCTGTTTTGGTCCTACTCAACCTGAACCCTTTAAATTCCAGAGTTTGTTTCCAAACCTCCAGTTTGGCGTTCACTCCGCTGCGAGTCTCATCAATCAAGACTATGTCATCTTCGAATAACATACACCATGGTACCTCCCATTGGATTTGTCGTGTTAGTCCGTCCATAACCAAGGCAAATAGGAATGTGCTAAGAGCTGATCCCTGATGCAGCCCCATCATTACTGGAAAGTGCTCTGAGTTTCCTCCTACTGTCCGTACCCTAGTCTTGGCTCTGTCATACATATCCTTGATCGCCCTAGTGTGGTACACCTCTAACTTCCAAACATTTCCATAGAACCTCCCTAGGAACTTTATCGTATGCCTTCTCGAGGTCGATGAAAACCATATGTAGGTATTTATTCCTCTCCCTATACTGCTCCACTAACCTCCTAATAAGATGAATAGCTTCAGTAGTCGAATGCCCCGGCATGAATCCAAACTGGTTCTCGGAAATAGACACGCCTCTCCTCACCCTCATCTCCACGACCCTTTCCCAAACTTTCATAGTGTGGCTCAGCAGCTTGATACCCCTATAGTTGTTGCAACTCTGGATATCACATTTGTTTTTGTACAAGGTAATCATTGTACTCCACCTTCATTTTTCGGGCATTCTTGTCGTCTTAAAAATGACGTTAAACAACTTAGTCAGCCACTCATCCCCTACGCATCCTGTGCACATCATCTTTAACCTTTTCAACCTTAATGCTTCTACAATACCCAAAATCCAGATACCTACCAGAATGCTACAGATCTCCCAACATAATATCTCTATCTCCTTTTTTGTTCAAGAGTTTATGAAAGTAAGACTGACACATTCGCCTAATATGCGCTTCCTCTACTAGTACTTTGCCATCCTCGTCATTGATGCACCTCACATGATCCAAGTTACGGGCCCTCCTCTCATTTTTCTTGGCTAGTCTGTACAACTTCTTATCTCCGGCTTTCTCCTTTAATTCCATATATAGGCGTTCAAAAGCTGTCATTTTCGCTGTCGTAACCTCTAGCTTTGCCTCATTCCTTGCCATCTTATACACATCCCTATTCGTCCACTTCTCCACCTCATCCTTGCTTTCTACCAATTTCACATACGTCGCTTTCTTCGCTTCCACCTTCTCTTGAACTTTACCATTCCACCACCACGCCCCTAGCACTTCTCTAGCTACCTCTCAAATGCAACTGGACGTCTTGTCCCACATACCAATCACATCCCCACTACTCCCCCAAGCCCGGGCCATCAACCTCTCCCCCATCTCCTTTGCACTAGCCATGGTCAAACACCTCCATTTGATTCTTAATCTATCATCCACAACCCTCTTCTTCTTCTCCAACTTGATCTCCAAATCCATCACCAAAAGCTTATGTCGGGTAGGAAAATCCTCCTTCAGAATAACATTGAAGTCTTTTCAAAGACCTTTGTCAACCTTCCTAAGGAGCAGAAAGTCAATCTGAGTCTTAGCCACCGATCTACGAAAAGTCACCAAGTGTTCCTCCTTCTTCAGGAATCTCAAATTGTCTATCACCATCCCACAAGCTTGAGCGAACTCCAAAAGTGAGATGCCTCCCCCGTTCCTATCCCCGAGTCCAAAGCCTCCAAAGGGAATAACAAATGGAAATGTACCCACTCTAAAAGGAATAAACGGAAAATATTTTGGGAATGATCTATTTATTTATTTACCTTCTTCGTTTGGGAAGAGATACACGGGAAATGCTATTGCCTTAAAAGGAAGTTAAGAAAAAGAGGTTGGGTAGTTACAAAAAAGAAAAGATAAAAGTATTGGGTGTGTTTGGAATGACAAAAGTCATTTTCAATGGAAAAAAGGTTTCCTAAACAATATTTTCCTTAGAAAATATTCTCTTGAAAAATGTTTCCTGGTGTTTGGTAAATGAGTGAAAAATATATTCCTAAAAAACATATTACAAATTAATAACAATATTAGCAAATCGGAGACTAATTTGAATACTAAAGATGAATCATAATGTCTAAGTGCTAATTGGTGCAACTATTATGAAGTTAAGATAGTTGTAAGGAAAATGACTTTCGCCTTTAGGTGACAAAGTAAACCCCCACCCATCAGCCCATGGATAATGTTTTCCTTGAGTCATACCGTACATTAGAAAATAACTTCCTCATGAAAAACAATTTCATGGAAAATGAATTTCGTCATACCATACACACCCATCGTCTCCGACATTCAGATAGTACAAAAATAAAGATAAAATGCCCTAGCCCTTTAACTGTTGAAGTTGTTATGCACATTCTCAGACAATTTTTAGGATAAGACACGAAATTCCATATGAATTCTTAAATAATGCAAAATCATGTCCACCATATACCTCTCCTTTTTACTTGTTAAATTTTATCAGACAAGCTACGAATGCTTTGAATGGTTTCACAACATCTGATAACACTTCCAATTGTTGGTCAAAACCAACCAAACAGGCTACCTACATATGTTGGAGTAATCTAGCAATCGTTGAATTCAAAGAAGGAACTCACTATCAACAATTCTGCCAATGTATTAACGGGTTATTATAACAAGAAGGATTTTTGTATTATGTCACTACACATAAATACAAAAGGAAGCACCACACATGCTTTTTCATTGTTATCAGACGTTCTTTTTCAATAACTTAAACCAGCCACTCTCTATCTTAAAACCGAAGCTAATAAATCAACTCCATGATAGGATATAGTGATACATGCCTGCCACTGCTCTTAGTTATTTATCCTCATTTACCTCCTCTTACTGTAATAGTAACTACCATAACAGAAATACGGGTCCTTGCTCTCATCCCATCTTTTCCTCCATTGCTCCCACCTATCCTCTTACCAAAGCATATTGTCAATGTCCTAACAATTTGTTTTAACCTCCAAAACCGCCAAATAGATATCAATTTAGTCTTAGTAGGATCCATTTAGACCTACCAAATTCTAAGTGAAACCAAAACAGACCTTCTAAACTCCTGGGCACTCTGTACGCTTACTACAAGGTCTACAAAACTTAAAAGAAGCGTTTGATGTACAAATCCAAACAAATACTAAGTTAGCTAAAGGTTTCATATAATAATCCACCTGTTGGTAATGAATACTATATTCGTTCTGAATAACATTTCCCTAAGAGAATTTAGGATTATAGCTTCAAGCAAGGGCAGATTTAGGGGTTAGTGAGGGTGTACACCCTCGGCAAAAAATTACAGTATACATATAAGGTAGTTTTTTTTGTGTTTATGTAGATATATTTACTTTTGAATACCCTGGACAAATGCCAACGACTAGCCCAAGTGGTCCAGTATGTTCAAAAGTTGTCCGAGTGTCTTACGTTCGATTCTCAAGAACAACATTATTTTTTATGTTTATCTTTTATTATTTTTTCCGAACCCCCTTTGTGAAAATCCTGAATCCGCCGCTAGCTTCAAGTACCATCAAAAAATATTTCATAGGATAATATTTTTTAAATCATTTACTTTTAGGTTAGGTTGGTGGTATATGATAATTTTGGGAAAGTCTATAATCCAAAATGAAGTTTGCTTCCTCCTTTGAAACAAATCTTTCCAGCCAAACATCATAAAATGATTAGATGAAGGAACGACTCTGTAATAACAAATAAAAGCTTTCACATATCTATTCATGTATACATCCAAGAACAAAGCATCTAATAACCCACAATTATTCTAACTCATGGCTTGAATTAAAACATATAAACTCACATAATTTTAAAATGGAGGAGGATACACTAGATAAGTTCCATGGGCAAATGCACCCGCCGAGACACCATAGAACACACAATCCCTAAGAAGTGGCTTGTGCCTCAGCGGTATCCTAATTGAAAATCGAAAAACATCAATGCAAGGCAAGGCAATGAGCAAGCAGATCCATAGATAAATCTAGAAAAGAATTGGTTAGATAAAAAACTAACTTTCTGAGGGGAAGGACGGGTGCATAAACAAGTGGAATCAAATACTCAAATGCTGGTCCTTTTCTCCTCTTTATAACTTGCCTTCAACAAAGAAACCACATTTAAAACCAGCTCATATAGTAGATTCATACGGAGCTCTCAAATAAACTTACGAATCCGATGGCGAAGCCATGGACGACATAAATTCCAAGAGATAAGAAAGATAATCCGTTGGATTGTAGCGTTTACATGTATGTGTGTCTAACTCTCTATGTGTGAAAACTATATTAATCATCCACACGCCTCGTTCATCAAGATTACTACAAATTTCTTCAGATATTGAAATTATTATGCCCTAGTTCATGAAAAGTCTAGAACTTCTTTATTTTAAGAGCATAATCTAGTTCCATTCCTTAGTCTATGAATACATGCCTCAATCCATTTCTGTTCAGTATTCCAGTGTCTTGCATTACAATATAATTCTCAGTTCCATTCCTCAACTTATGATACTTCTTCGAAAAGGGAAGAAATATGATGAACCTATATGTTACACACTTATGTTATGATTTTACATGATAATGAAATATGATGACTCTATAGTTTAGGAACTCATGATAGGATTCACGAAACCATAAGAGTTTAAGAAACATAATTATATCAATTGACAAGCATGCCTAAATTCAAGAACGCTTATGCATAGTAACATTGTATATCCCATGAATAGTTCATGAGTTCATAACTTAGTTCAGTATAGTAACAATCAGTCCTGCATATCAGCACCTCAGTATTTTTTCTTGTCTTAGTCTAGAAACTCTCAGTATCCCATAATAGTGTTATAGTATGACTCTAAAGATTCACGTTAGAACTATAGTTACACATATAGTCTGACAGTGGATGATGTTGCCACCATGTTATGAACCATGGTGCATTATGATACATAGACTGGCAGGGGATGATGTTTCCCAATATGTTATGAACTATGGTGCATTATGATATATTGATTGGCAGTGGATGATGCTGCCCGCCATGTTATGAACTATGGTGCATTATGATATATAGTCTGGCAGTGGATAATGTTGCCCGCCATGTTATGAACCATGGTGCATTATGATAAATATCATGGTAGTGGATGATGTTGCTTGCTATGTTATGAACTATGGTGCATTATGTTGTATATCCTGATTGTAGATTATGATGCCCGCCATGTTATGAACCATGGAGTATTATAATACATAGCCTGGTAGTGGATGATGCTACCCACCATATTATGAAGCATGATTCATAGTTTGAGATACCTATTCTATCAATTAAAATGGATTACGAACCCTAGTATGGTTTTTTACAGAATAAAGGTGACTTTCCCCCCATGAATTACTATGCTCAATGACACTTATGTCTATGTTTCAGTTTCACTTTCATGTTTCTATTATATCATGTGCCTGCTTATTCTTTCAGTTGCTTTACATACAGTACAATTCAAATGTACTAATGTCCCTTTGTCCGGGGTTGCACTTCACATTACAGGTACTGAGTTTCAGGATGATAGACCTGCACGCTAGTATTTCACTTGTATCAGCTATTGGTGAGCCCCATTTCATTCGGGGTGTCTGTTGGTTATTTTGAATGACTATGTTTTAGAGTAGAGGTATGTCAGGGCCTTGTCCTGGTAAATAATTTTGCAGTCAGATTCACATTTTAAAGGTTTCATAGACTAGTCTAGTTAGCATGTCATGACAATATTGTTTTTAGACTTATCATGTTTTATTCAGATAATTCCGCTATGATATATCAAATTATATTCCAGTATTTAGTTTGCATGTTCTATTATCATTATTATTTCATACTTCATGTTGATTCAACAACCATGTGATTCACTCGATCACATGCAGTCCGACACCGAGTGTCGTGCTTCGCCTAGGCCATGGTTTAGGGCATTACAAAGCTTGGTATCAGAGCCTAGGTTCAAGTGTCTTAGGAAGTCTATGAATCTGTGTCCAGTGGGGTCACTTTTATATGTGTGTGCGCACCACACATATAAACAGTTGACCACCAAGACATTAGGATTGTCTCACTTCTTTCATACTCTAGATCGTGCATTTAGAACATTACTTTAAGGAAATCTTCTAACTCATGCCATGAAGCCTAGATCAGTAAGTAACATTCTCTCTCCATCGAATTCCGAATGTATCAAATGCGCAAGCGACGAGAAGGAAATATAAGGTCTAAGTGAGGATGACTACCCATTGGTGGTATAATCGGGAAGTGCATGTTGGTAACATATGAGAATTGAGATAATAGTCGAAAGCTACTCTATGGGCCATGTTTTCAAGTAAGTTTGCACAAGGCCTCACTTCAAGAGAGCATCCGGAATATTCTACAAGGAAGTTGTGGAAACTTCCTTCATTGAAGTTGTATCCCTTTGAAACACCTTCCATCCATATATGGTGGAGCTCCAAATGAGTTATATACTAGGAGTTATGGCCATTTTACTGAGACATTGTCAGTATTGTCGAAAAATGTAAAAATTTGTCTAAGTGTAAAATGGACAAGGGAGCTCGCCCGGCGAAGCCCAGAGCGAGACAACACCTCGCTCAGCAAGACAGGAGGTCTAAAATGCCAATCCTTTAAATATAACACTTAGTCTGAAAAATCATTTACCAACTCGTCCAACCTCGTAGAATACCCTCCCAAGAGCGTCATTCTCTCCTCTCAACCTCTCAACCTCTCAACCTCTCAACCTCTCACAACAAGGTAAATTCATTCCTAATGATTCATTAGAAATTCTAACATTAAATCATGATTAGTAACATGTTTCTTCAACCCAAAACAAAGGAATAACAAGTAATCCTTCTCCAACGATTCGAAGCTAGAGTTTGAGTGTTCTTCATCAAGGAAGCAAGATAATCAATTGGATTGAAGCATTTATAGGTATGTGAGACTAACTCTCTACATGTTGGAATATTAATCATCTACACGCCTCGTTCATAAAGATTACTACAAATTTCTTCAGATATAGAGATTATGCCCTAATTTATGAAAATTCTAGAACTTATATCTTTTAAGAACATAAACTCGTAGTTGTTCATAATTATCACTTCGAATATTGTGAACTCATTACGTAATTAATATAGACCCGTGATTGATATCCCACGAGTCTCAGTCGTGAAAATTAAGCACTATGAATAGTTAATGCTTCAAACTTCAAAATCAGTCTATGAATACATGTCTCAGTCAAGTTCTATTTAGTATTTCATTGTCATACATTACAGTATAATTATCATTTCCATTCCTCAACTTATGATACTTTTTCGAAAAGGCCAAAAATATGATGAACCCATATGTTACACAATAACGTTATTATTTTACATGATATTGAAATATGATGACTCTATAGTTTTCAAACTCCTGATAGGATTCACGAAATCATAAAGAGTTCAAGAAACATAATTTTATCAATAAACATGCCTAAATTCAAGAATGCTTATGCATAGTAACACTCTATATTCCATGAATAGTTCATAAGTTCATGTCTTAGTTCAGTATAGTAATAATTAGTACTGTAAATCGATACCTCAATACGTTTTCATGTCTCAGTATAGAAATTCTCAGTATCCCATATAGTGTTATAGTATGACTCTAAAGATTCACGTTAGAACTACAATTACACATATAACTTGACAGTGGATGATGTTGCCCTCCATGTTATGAACCATGGTGCATTATGATACATAGACTGGCGGTGGATGATGCTTCCCGATATGTTATACATCATATTACATTATGATATATAGCTTGGAAGTGGAGGATGCTGCCCGCCATGTTATGAACCATGGTGCATTATGATATATAGTCTGGTAGTGGATGATGTTTCCCGCCATATTATGAACCATGGTGCATTATAATATATAGCCTGGTAGTGGATGTTGTTGCTCGCTATGTTATGAAATATGGTGCATTATGATGTATAACCTGATAGTGGATTATGATGCCCGCCATGTTATGAACCATAGTGCCTTATAATACATAGCCTGGCAGTGGATGATGCTACCCACCATTGTATGAAGCATGATGCATAGTTTGAGATACCTATTCTCTGAGTTAAAATGAATTACGAACCGCAATATGGTTTATTACAGATCAAAGGCGACTTCCCCCCATATGTTAAACAAATAACTATGCTCAATTAGACTTATGTCTATGGTGTGCTTCCTGCTCGCGAGGAAAGAAATAAGAGCGACAGGGTTCAATTCAGATTTGATTTCAGTTTCAGTTTCATGTTCCTATTATATCATGTGCCTGCTTATTCTTTCTGTTGCTTTACATACAGTACAATTCAAATGTACTAACATCCCTTAATTTGAGGCCTGTACTTCATGATGTAGATATTGAGTTTCAGGACGACAGACCTACACGCTAGGACTTCACTTGTATCAGTTATTGGTGAGCCTCATTTCATTTGGGGTGTCAGTTGGTTATTTTTCATGACTATGTTTTAGAGTAGAGGTATGCCGGGGCCTTGTCCTGGTAAATAGTTTTGCAGTCAGATTCATGTTTTAGAGGTTTCATAGACTAGTCTAGTTAGCATGGTATGACATAATTGTTTTATGACTTATCATGTTTTATTCACATAATTCTGCTATGATATCATATTATATTTTAGTATTCAGTTTGCATCTTATATTATCATTATTATTTCATCCTTTCGATGCCTATGTTGATTCAACAGCCATGTGGTTTGCTCGATCATATTTACAGTCAGGCACTGAGTGTCATGTTTCTCCCAGGCCATGGTTCGGGGCATTACACACATGACATCTATACAAATGACACAGATCTACAAGCCTCTAATAGTAATATAAAAATCATAAGGTCGGGATAGGGCCCTGCCATACCCATAATATTACATAAATCACACCGACTCAGACTAGCATCTTTCGAAACAAGTGGATTGCTCCAATACCACAGTTGCTGGGAACCTACTGAGACAGGTCATCAATCCATCTATATGAACATGCGGGCATGAAACATAGCTCCCCCAGCAAAGGGACGTCATTACGAACAATATACTGATTATGTAAGGCAAGTAAATCATAAGTAGATACGATAATGTAAGTAGGGATAAGAGAGAGACAACCTATGACTCTTAATGCCACTGAGGGCGTATGATATGTATTCTTTATTTTAAAAACATATACATATTTATATAGGTCATACTATGGGGGCAATACCATCATCATTAAGCCGCTCTCTGGGGCTATCGTCATCAATAACTGTTACACCCCATACTTTGTACATCCTTTTTATCGTAAGTTATCTATCGTAAGCTCAGAGAGGGCGAAACCCCTCTACATTGGTTAAGGTGAATGAGACTTGGAAAGAGATATAATATCCCATATTCACAACTGATGTGCTTGATCTCGGAAAATTTCATCCTTTACTCAAGACATTAGTCTTAAGGGGACTCTATTTTTCATAACCTTCAAATGTTGTTGTTCTGCAGTTAAGTCCCTTACTGCCTAATTTCTTACCTTGCGATTTCCGTAATACTTGTTGTTATAATAACTCTCGAGTTTCTAACTCATTTTTTTCTAGTTAGGCTTAAGGTACTTTCCAATATCGATACTTTATGATTCAGGGAGCTAAATCATCTGATTGATATATTGTGTTGACGTCTATCAATTTAAATGTCATAATGGAGACTTAGTCTCATAACATATTCCTCTTCACAACTCAGTATTTACTTCCTTTTTCCCTTCCTTTTACGAAGCTACAAACTTGTCGCAGTACCATACTTGATCTTACAACTCCCTAGTCGATTCTCAGATCTACTTGTGTGCCCTACTTGTCTTTCTGACAATCTTTTGCTAATCTCATTGCTTCTTATCTTATTCTGGATAACTCCAATGAAACATTCTTTAACTTTTAACTTTTTCCTCTTCGACTAGCCTTATTCTCTAGGCACCTAATGTTCATTATTTACTTCAAATAGGAGCCTTACTAAGGGAAATATTGCCTCGTGTACAAATATTTCAATACTTGGCCCCCGGACCTTCAAGATTCTTGAGGAGTCGTATTCGACTAACAGTTCCCGATTACATCATGTATATATATATATATCCTCCAAAGAGATAATATCGACATATTCATACTATTCTTTCGTAACACCATTCAGTTATGACAATATGTCCAACACTAAGGATTACACCAACCCTTACTAGATCCCGAGATCTCACTTCTTTCTAAAACTATGTCAATTGATGTCTGTAAATCATGAGCTGGAGTAGATACAACTTACTGTAATTCTACCACTGCTGGAAGTGGGATAACAACGCTTATATCATTCTTTCTGAATGCCAACCATTTTACAATCTTTTCTATTCAGACACTTGTATCTCTTTAGCTTTACTTTCTTTGCATTCTAAGACTCACACTTTACATTTTCAGGCTTTCATTACCTTCTCTATATACAAATGCGACAAATGCTCATACTTTGAAAATTTAGCGTAATACTCACACCTCTAGTGCATATAAGGATCTTTCATTTACTTTCTACGAGTATTGGATGTGAACCAGAAAGAAGGGTAACCAATCCTAAATGCCCCATAGCCTCCTTTTTATAAATGTGGTGCATAACACATCCATAAAAAAGACTCTACTAGACATGACTTGTAGACTCCCCAAGACACGACTTGCTCTGATACCATATTTTTCACAACCCAAACTGGAGGGCCATGACGGGCACCCGGGCCTTACTTGCCGAGCACCACTAGACATATATTCACTACATAATCGTAAATAAGCATGGGCCACGAATGACATCACGAGGTAACATGTTGAATCATAGAAATAATAAGCTGAAAAGGTGCAAGACCAACAAGGCATATATGTACATATATAGATGATGGACATGATTGTACGAGCTGACAAGGCTACCATAGATGACTATACAACATAAACATAGGCCGAGGAGGCCACATAACATCTGACTACATCATAACTTCCTACAAGCATCCACTAGAGTACGTGACATCATAAGGTCGAGATAGGGCCCCTCCATACCCATATGCATATCAAAAATATCATACCAAGACTAGAATGCAACTTTGGAACAAGTAGAGTGGTCTAATATGAGCTGAATAAGCAACCTACTGGTGCGGTCTATCGCTCTGTCTACCTGAACCTGCGGGCATGAAACACAGCGTCCTCCAGGCAAAAGTGGCGTCAGTACGAATAATGTACCGAGTATGTAAGGCATGAACATAGCACAATAGAGACCTGAGTAACATGAGACAAGAGAGAATCAACCTGTACAAAATGCCTCTATGGACCATAATATGCATAAGTATCATACATGTGCGTATATAACGCTTAGTCATATATATATATGTGCATATATAACGCCATCAAGCCTTTGTGGGCATCCCATTATATCATATCGGCCTATGTGGGCATAATCATCATCATATACAAGCTGATCAGGTGGTGGTGCGTATATAATGCCATAACCTTTTTCATACCCCATATACATATCTTATAGTAGCGTATATAACACATGTGAAGTCATGGTATATACATGTATATAATGCATGAATGATACTAAGACACTCTGAGTATATCAGAGTGACGTAAGGTCATTGCACCTTCGATTAACATTATGGAACTAACATATAAACATGCCTTTAATTATAAGTCAATAAGAAAAGATATACCTGAATCAACAAACTTCTTCAATAGAGTGAAGGACATATACATTTCTAGCTTTCAAGAGTAGAGTTACTTTGGAGGGGCATTCATTTACGTTCGTTTATGTACGTGTCATGCCAAAAGAAGAAAGAGTATCCTTAACATACCTTGTTGCTAACGACTCCACGAACTGCCTGTAGTACTTCAACCTACATCAACGTAAGCTCGGAGAGGGTGAAACCCCTCTACATTTGTTAAGGTGAATGAGACTTGGAAAGAGATATAATGTCCCATATTTTTTTTCAAAATATGTACGCCTAATTTGAGGTTGAAGAATTCACTTAAATGTAAGAAATGAGATTTCAGGCAAATAAAATTGAGTTGCTTGCATACCCATCCTACTTGTTTGAGTTGCTTTCTTACACGTCCTACTAGCTTGAGTTATTTAACACATGTCGTGATTATTGAACAAGGACGAGACACGTGTATAAATGTTATATGATATGCATCATCTACTAACAAAGAAAGTAGGTGACATGTAGGTGCATCACCTACTTACAAAGGAGTGGATAATGAGTAGCTTGCTTCACCACCCCCATTTAATGAGTTGCTACTTGTCATCACATTGAGGAGCAATTATATGAGGCATATAATATGTATATGTCTACACTTACTTTTTCTTGATGAATCTCTTCACAAAAACGTGACCAACATCTTGATAGCATCAAATAGCTTAGGAAGTTTCTCATGAACTTGTGTAGCAACCATAGTTGATCTTAGAGGGTTCATATACTATTTTGGATGTTCTTTTGAGCAAGAAAAACGTTCCTAGATTGTTTTTTCACTTGGAGGAGGAATCTTTCCATTTTGAGAATTGTTCTTTACCTTCGGAATTTTTTTGAAGCAAGGGGAAAACGTCCAACAACCTGCCACTTCACTTTGCTCAATTAAATTCTATGTAGAAACAACGTTTTTAGTCATTTATGGAGGCATGTTTAGTTGGTCTTCAAAGATCTAAATGAGCAGAGTTGTTATAGGTAAGTTATAGTGAAATAAAGTGGAAATAGGAAGTTCTTGTACAACTAAGGTAAGAAATATCCCTCCCTTCATGTGTGTGAGCTTGTGTAGGTGTTAGAAGTATTAGTTCCATGAAAACATATGGGGCAGTAACTAGAAGTTGTGGACTGGAGTAGGATACTGTTTTATTGGATTGTGGGAGTTATTCTTGCATTTTTGTAGGGCTGTCTGGATGAGATTGGTTATTGGTATTGTTAATATCATTGTTTAGTACTGTTTGGAATTTGGGGAAGTGAGGAAATGTAGGGAAAGTGCTGCCCAATTTTCCGCAAGAGAGCTACTAGCTTATCAATGTGTTCTGAGTCCTTCCATGGCATTAACCATATTTCTAATACCTTGATGTAGGTTGAAGTACTACAGACAGTACGTCGTGTCGTTAGCAACAAGGTATGTTAAGGCTACTCTTCCTTCTTTTGGCATGACCCGTATGTAAACGAACGTAAATGAATGCCCGTCCAAAGTAACTCTACTCTTGAAAGCTAGAAATGTATATGTCCTTCATTCTATTGAAGAAGTTTGTTGATTCATGTATATATTGTCTTATTGACTCATAATTAAAGGTATGTTTATATGTTAGTTCCATAATGTTTATCGAAAGTGCAATGACCTTACGCCACTCCGATAGACTCAGAGTGTCTTAGTATCATTCATGCAATATATACATGTATATACCATGACCTCACATGCTCTATATATTCTACTATATGATATATATATATATATATATATATATATATATATATATATATATATATGGGGTATGGCATTATATACACACCACCACCTGATCAGCTGGTATATGATGATGATTATGCCCACATAGGCTGATATGATATAATGGGATGGGATGCCCATATAGGCTTGATGGCATTATATATGCATATATATGTATGACCAGGCGTTATATACGCACATGTATGATACTTATGCATATTATGGCCCTTAGAGGCATTCTGTGTAGGTTTATTCTCTCTTGTCTCATGTTACTCAGGTCTCTATTGTGCTATGTTCATGCCTTACATACTCGGTACATTATTCTTACTGATGCCGCTTGTGCCTATAGGACGCTGTGTTTCATGCCCGCAGGTTCAGGTAGACAGGGCGACAGACCGTACCAGTAGGTTGTCTATTCAACCCATATTGGACCACTCTACTTGTTTCAGAGTTACAGTCTAGTCTTGGTACGATAATATTTATATGCATATGGGTATGGCGGGGCGTTATCCCGGCCTTATGATGTCACGTATTCCAGTAGAAGCTTGTAGACTGTTATGATGCAATCAGATGTTATGTGGCCTCATTGGCCTATGTTTCAGTTGTATAGTCATCTATAGTCGACTTTTTGACTTGTACGGTCATGTCTAACATCTATGCCTTGTCGGTCTTGCACCTTTTCAGCTTATTATTTCTATGAGTCAACATGTTACCTCGTGATGGCCCTTATGGCCCATGCTTATTTATGATTATGTAGTGAATGTATGTCTAGTGGTGCTCGGAAAGTAAGGCCCGGGTGCCCGTCATGGCCTTCCGGTTTGGGTTGTGACAATAACGTACACAATTGCAGTGGCATGCATATATAAGTGTCGTACCCAACTGACTATAGCACGAATTAGTGTCATAAAATTGATACAAATATCTATAATGCATGAATTACCTCACAAAACCATTATGTACAGGGTCGAAGTGACATAAGGTCATTCCCTCTGACTATCGTTATGTAACTATGTATATCAACTGGCATAAAACCAACAAGGATCATAGACATTACATAATGAGAGATAATACAAAGTGCGGAAAAGTACTCCTAGCAAGGAAAAAATAAGGTCCATGAAATCTTTTCAAGAGTAAAGAACAAACATATCTTCAGTAGTCAAGAGTAGAGTTCTCTTTTGTGGACGTTTCATTATATGTCATTTTTTTTAGTGTCCTGCCAAAAAAAAAGGAAGGGTAAGCCTTACATACCTTGTAGTATTCTCTAACAATTCAAAGAACACAGACGTACGTCACTTTGATCTATAACAAGTGATAAGGAACCATCATTAATCTTATTTATAAGTTAACACAAATAAGCGACAAACTCATTAATAATACTTTCGACAACACCTCCCTTACTTCTTTCACTTTTCTCAATTATTCAACATCAATACTAACACATCCAGCACACAAACAAACATATACATATCAATATCCAACCTTATACTCATCATAGAAATCTTAACAAGAAGCCCAACAAGATTCAATAACACTACGACTTCTTTAATTACCTATCTTGCAATTTTTCCATTGAAACAACTTGGCTAAGACGTTAGTTATACTCAAATCTATTAATAATTGGTAAAACTTACCTTTAACAACAAGGAGAAGCTCTGGATCAATATTCCTTAAGCTGGAAAGAACACCCAACTCATACACAACACCATAAAAGTGGTTTTCTCATTATTTACAACACTTTTTGATGAAAGACTTAGATGGTTTGGCCTCGGGTTTACTTGGGAATCATGGAGATATGTTTATGGAGCTTCTTTAGTGTACTTAGGGTCTGGTTTGATCTAGAAATGAGTCAAAATGATGAAGCCATCATTTAAATAGCTCAAAAAGGTCGACCATCGCCTCAAATATATGGCCTGTTCTGTGGCCCACAGAACCCTTCTGCAGTCCAAAAAACCTACTCTGCAGTGGAAAAGTAGGTCACAGTACAACCAAGAATTTTCAGCTTCTCTGATCATTTATGCGATCAACAGTGCGGTCCACAAACCCATTTCGCGGTCCGTAGAATTCCATTTTATCGATTTTAGTCAAAACTTATTTTCTTCAATCTGATTAATCTCAAACTTTCTCGAAACTTCATTAACACTTAAATAAACCTTTATTAACCTTGTGGAGCAGTATCACCTTCTCCCAGCCTACGTCGGCTAGCTTATGATGACAACAAAGTGAAAAAAGGGGTGTAAAATCCTTCCCCATTCATCCTCGAATGTGGGGGCATACCTAAGTATACAACACCTACTTAAGACCTTCTGGTAATTTTGGCCCAATTTCCCCTATAACTGAGTTATCTGCATTCCTGTAAACAAACAGAAGTAGAAGATATCTAGACTTACCTCGTAAGGCCATATATAATAACATACATGACATTAGAATCCACACTATCGTCAAACATCAAGTACAACATTTTGGAATAGGAACTTACTCTATGAATCATTGAATTAATTCTTGTTCATGCTATTCTTTACTCTGAGTATTAGTTAATTGTAACAGGAGGGTTAATATCCAGCCTCGCGTCATAATGGGGAGGGTCACATTTAAATCGTAATCATATACAACCTATGACCCAAAACAGTTGACATTACTTTATACTTTATCTCTTATTCTACTCCTTATGTCTTTTCCTTCGTACCTTTACTTTACCATAAAACCCTTTTACAGAAGCTATCATCTTTAGTACGTAAGTTGCAGACTTGCCGATTTTAGAAAGGTAATAGGGATTTCTTTATCTGATAGGTTCTTCATAGCCTATGTATTATCAACGATTCTAATCAGGGAAGGATTCCTAACATACTTTCTTATCATCGAAACATGGGAAATTGGGTGGACAACTCTAACTTTTGAAGACACATTCAACTTGTAAGCAACTTGGCCTATTTATCAAATTATGTGGTACGACTTAGTATACCTTGGACTAGGGTATCCTCTTTTCTCAAATCTTATCACGCCCTTCCTAGGAAAAATCTTTAGGGATATGCAATCATCAACTTTGAATTTTAAGTTCCATCGTCGCACATTTGAATACAGTTTTCTAACGGCTCTGAGCAGCCAATAATTGATCTTGAATAACTTCATCTTCTTTACGAGTTGGTGTGTTAAGTCAGATCCCATTAACTCTGTTTTGGTTACCTTGAATCATCCAATAGTAGGTTTACATCTCTGCTCATAAAAACCTTATATGGTACCATTATGATACTTAGCATAATAGCTGTCATTGTATGCAAACCCAATAAAAGCTAGGTAGTCATCCCAACTTCTTTTGGAATCCATATACATAAGTTCATAACATGTCCTCGAGCGTATGAATCACATGCCCAACCTATCTATCTGTCCGAGGGTGGGACTAATCTAAGTGCTTAGACCCCTTTCGAATCAGTTCTCCGGTATTTGCCGTAAACTGAGTGCCTTTGCCAATGTCATAGAGACAAGGTCACTAGTGAAGGCAAACGTCTTCTTGATGTACCATCTTGCGTAGTACTCTACTTATATGTAGTTCCACAGTGAAATCCACCTCCCATTTTCACATCAAGTTCCCAATGTTATGAGTCAACCTACCGTGTTTCTGATGCATATCCTTTACATGTTGGAAATTTGTACACTAGCTACAATCTCTGTAAGGTTCATTTTTCATGTCGTTCCATCGATACATCACTTTGTGATCATGATACATCTTAGTAGATCCTGAATGGACAAGATATCACGAATAATGGATCTTAGTCTTAATATTGCCTTGTGGCTTCGCTACAGTGGAAACACCTAATAGTCCTAGTACCTAAGGGTCCCACTTCTAGTAAAATTGAAGGCTATGGTTCTCTTTTGCTCAATACTCTTTCTAATTTCCCCTAAAAATGGGGTCATCATCCCGACGTTCCTTATTTTCCAATATGAGGAAGGACTCTATTGTATTACAGATCATAAGGGTATCATCATCTGAATCCATCAATAGAACTCCCACCCAGCTAAGTGATGTATTTCTCAGGTCACTTGTGGAGACACGACTAGTTGTACAGGCTAAAATGCTAACATTATCTAATCGGTATAGGTTTACTGGTGCATGAGATCCTTTAAAATGCTTAAGTCCTCACTTCTTTCATATACTTAGCTTCATTTACCAAACGGTTTGCCAAAAACTCTTATGATTTTGTAGTATCTTAATTATGAACACTTTCTAGACAATGCTAATCTGAAATGCACGTATCATTATGGTTAATTCTTGTCCATAGTCTGAAAGAAAATCCTTTTAGTACTTTCTCACTACTAATGATCATAATCAATTTCTTTCTTTACTTCTTTTTAACACTTGCTCATTCATTTGCTTAATTATCGTATTAATACATAATCTGAAATATTGCTCCCAATTCCAATCGTTCATATCATTCTTCTATAGATGTCGAGTCGTTAACTTGTCTCCCTTATTGGGTACGTATGATGTTTTGAAGAATTCATAATTATAAGACATTGTTCTACCATCTTCGAATCTGATCGCTGCATTTAGATCGACACCTTATACTTTATCACTTTGCTAAGGCCTTTCGCTAATAGCGCTTTGGGGAAAAAGTTTCCTTGACCTTTTTTAGTTGTAAGCTCATCATATTATTTGATTCGTAGATCTTTTGGTTAGTTCAAGATGCTCGTAGACATCTTTTTTTGCCTGCTACATCATCTTCGTTCCAATATCATTATCTCTTAACAACTCCGTTCTATGCTTGCCTTACATCCTTAGGACCATTGGCTTTTTTCACTTCTTTTTATGCTTATATCGAGCTTTCTCCCTGTTACTTCCAATTACGTACTTTCTAAAGGTCGTGACCATATGTGTTACGGAACCGATGCTTCACATGTTTAGATCCAATTTGCGGTGTTACATGGTCCAATGACTCATCCGAGCTTCCTTGTCTAATCGTAATTAGGTCCCCCATCGACTAATTGCTCAATCGTCTTATCTTTACATTTTCATTTCAAGTTACCTTAGAGGGGTGTCTTTGCATTGGCTTTTTGAATACCGACGGTCATTTCCCTACCATCCCTTATTTACCATTTATTCTTACGTTGTTATGGGGTAATCATACCTCTGTGAACCTGACATAACTACAATTTCATTCACTTTTATCTTTCTTTTTGTAATTCTTCTATCTATCCGTCATTAAGTGAAACACATTTCTACCTTTATACTTCATTATACCATTCCATTCGCTAATTGTTTTTACGTTTCTTACAACCATCCTTCAATTGTTCCAAAGCCCTCGTCATCACTTATCCCTAATGAGCTATTCTTATTCAAAAGGTTATTTAGAATTATATCTTATCGCACATCGAATTCGAAGATCTTAGCAGTCCAAGGCCTATAACATGCTTTAGCTTACAAACGTCAATACATGTAATTCTCAATGGTAAGCGGCATAGCTCCTTTCACAAATAAATGAGGGGTTTATGTCACCACCTACTACTATGAACAACCCAATCCTTATGAGCGACTCGGGATCATCACTCAGGGTATGTCACTTGACATAATCTCTGTAAACATATCAATGACTAATCTTCACATGATTTGATCGTGGTAACCTATTCTCATCAATGATATTCTAGGTCATCCCACACCCATTCTTAAGCGAAGTTTTAAGATTGAATCGTGCTACATAGTATATTTCTTTATTCTAACCAACAGAAGTCATCATGAAATGGGCAGATTCTTATGAACTGCCGAACATTCTAAGGACGCTTTCCGCATGTCATCTTTACATCTCCTATTTCTCTTACCATGTTCCCACAAAACTTGGGATTTCACACAATCATTGAGATGCCATGATATCGTAGATTTGGGATCTATCTAACATAGTCATTCAGAAGGATGAAACATTTTACATACTTTATCATCGTGTCCAGTTGGGGTTTCATATCCTTTCAATCTACTAACGTATATATGGGGTTCTAACTATCCTTTGGGCTGGAGCCCCCTTTGGCTCTTACCCTTACACCCATAACTTTCCCTTATCGAATTATCTTATCTCGCAAGTGGTACCATAAAACCAATCCCTATGATGAGGGGGATTCAATATTCTTAAACATATAATAAATCAATACTAGGTCTACAAGAGGTAGATATATCGACAACAAAAATGATAGCATACCTGCATCTAGCAGCTTACCTCAAACAACATCATAGTTTAAGGCTCTATCTTCAGTCTTACTCTTAAACTTGCGCTTAACCTAGGACACTCCCGAATCTTATGACCCTGACTGCCATACCAATAACAACCCCATGTTTCTTTACAACACGGTCTGACATGTGCTCGACCATATTGGCTACAAAATAACTGAGGTGGCCCCACTTGGTCTGCACTACTCTGACCCCAAACTACCGAGGTTTGTGAACCCTATCTTGGCCTTACCCACCAACTCTGATCATATACATCCTATCGTGAAGGTCTAGCATGTTGACCATACATAAGACAAGATCCGTATATATCCTTTTACGTTATGGACAATAGTCTCTTTTTCTTACTTGCTCTCTTGCTTGAACAATTATGCCAAAGGCTTCAATGTATAGTGTAAGGAGGGTGACTTCTGCAAAGTAATGGAGATTCAATGCTCCAAAACCAACCCAAAAGGCATAAATTTTTTGCCTTCCGTCGCTGGACCCTCATCCTAATTTTATCTTTTCTGAAACTCCAGGAACCAAACTGTAAATATTAAGTAATTTGGGGTCCAAAAAGATAATATCAGAAGATGCCCAATAGCCCACGACCCACGATCCACAGCCCACGACCCAAGACCCGAGCCTGGACTGAACAGGATGGACGGGCGGGGGCGACGCGCATGTGGGCTTAGCCTTGAACCCAAACACACCTAGGTCATCCCTACTTCAAACACATGGGTTACCCCTTGGGGTCCCAAATCCTTATCCATTTTTTAGACTTATAAAATGAACAAATCTTCCTTTTCCCCACTGATGAGGGAGATTTGTTCCACACCATATTTTCATGCTTCAAACACCTCACTTCGTGGACCAATATCTCTTTAATTTCTTATCGAAATTTGATGATCCTTGGCCTTACGGTCATCTACTCACTTAGTAGATTATGCACGTGTGAATAACCAAAGTCTCCAACATGCAAAACCCTAGTGTTTAAGTCATTAAAGATGGGTGGATGTAACTCCCACCAAAGGTAAATTTCCAACAATCCCCTCTTGAAAGAGATTTTGGCGCACTCACAAGGTGCCTATTTCCATCAATATTTCAGCGGACCGATGTTGCATCAGGAGAGGTAGCTTCAGCTTTGAACCTTCCATAGTTAAATACCATCGGACGTACTTACTACGCGGTGAACGTGATGTCTTAAACCGTCAGCGTTTAGAGTAAGCCAAGTCAATAGTACCAACACAACAACTTCATTTACTTTGTTCTTCATAATGTTTTGTCCGTTGTGGCCGTGGACACCTCTTGGATTCTTAAGTGCGTTCATTTGAGGCGGCCTGTCCTCGTACTTAAATAGGTGGTCTCTTATAAGGTAGTCTGCTATACCCCACTTTACAAGTGTTAGGAACCATTAAAGATTTCCCCAAATCTAACCTCAACCGTTGAGGATCATTAGAAGATTTTGGAAACTTAACCTTTACCCACACTGCAGATAGCACTTAACGTCTATCGCAGGAATGGCTTTGGGTTTATGTTCCTTACAGAAATCATAACCCGAAGTGCTCTTATTTCCACCGAAGTGCTCAACTGAACCTTTACAACTTAGTTTTACCATTGAACCAAATTCCTGGGATCTCTAGTCAGTAAGGTTGGATTACCACCGTATTGGTCCTTAGAGCTTAGGTTTTAAGCCCATTCCCCTAGACAAGCAGAATAACTGATCTCTGGGTATGTCTTTTGTCAGTGGGTCTGCTATGTTATCCTTTGATTTTATGTAATTAATGGATATTATACCCGTGGTGATCAGCTGCCTAATGGTCTTATGTCTCATTCGAATATGATGAGATTTGCCATTGTACATGGAACTCCGTGCCCTTCCTAAAACCGACTGGCTATTGCAGTGAATCATCACTAAATGTACGGGTTTGTCCCAACAAGGGACGTCTTCTAAGAAGTCGTGAAGCTACTCAGATTCTTCTCCTGCTTTGTCTAAAGCGATAAACTCTGATTCTATCGTGGATCGGGTGATGCAAGTTTGCTTAGAGGATTTCCAAGACACAGTCCCACCACCAATTGTAAATATATACCCACTGGTGGACTTGGTGTTCTCTATATCAGATATCCAGTTTGCATCATTGTACCCCTCTAGTACAACTAGATATCTCGAATAATGTAACCCATAATTAAGCGTGTACTTCGGGTAACGTAGCACCCAATTCAACGCTTTCCAATGATCATTACTTGGATTATGGGTAAACCTAGCCAACTTGTTGACTACATAAGCAATATCAGGTCAGGTGCAGTTTATTATGTACATCAAACTCCCAATGACCTGTGCATATTGCTCCTGCCATATAGGTGCACCACGATTTTTATCAAGCTTTTGATTTCTATCCAGTGGTGACTTCATAGGCGAATTGTCAAACACCTTAAACTTTCTCAAAACATCCTTGATGTAGTGAGACTGAGATAAGACTAGTTCGTCAGACGTCTTAGAGATTTCTATCCCTAAGATGACATCTGCGATACCCATATCCTTCATGTCGAAGCATTGTTTCAACATGTTCTTAGTCTCTAGGATTAAGCTAGGACTGCTTCCTGTGATCAATATGTCATCTACGTACATGCATATCATGACGAACGAGTCAGAGTTACCTTTCGTGTAGACACATTTTTCACACTCATTAATTTTGAAACCCTTTGATAGTAGAGTACTATCAAACTTTTCGGGGCTTGTTTCAGCCCATACAGAGTTTGACAAGTCGACAGACTTTCTTCTCTTGCCTTGGAACCACATACCTCTTGGGTTGTTCCATATATATTTCTTCTTCCAAATCACCATTTAGGAAGGTTGTCTTAACATCCATTTGATGTATCTCAAGGTCATGCAACACTGCAATCACAATGAATACTCGTATGGACGTCATCCTAGACACCGGGGAGTACGTGTCATAATAGTCAAGGCCTTCTTTCTGTTGATAGCCCTTGACTACCAACCTGGCTTTGTACTTGTCTATAGACCCATCTACTTTATACTTTCATTTGAGTATCAATTTACAACCCAACGGTTTATTTCCCGGAGGAAGATCAACCAACTCCAAAGTATGGTTATGCAGGATGGAGTATATTTCACTCTCAATAGTTTCTTTCCAGAGCGGTGCCTCTGGAATTGACAATGCTTCAACAATTGTCCTTGGTTCGTCATCAACCATATAATCTACAAAGTCAGGACCGAAGGTTTTATCCTTCCTAGCCCTTTTACTTCGCCTTAGTTCCATCTCTAGAGTCTCCAAGTTCTGAGAATATGGAACACTATATTCCGGATATTCAGCCACTTCGAAGTCCACTAGATCTGAATCATCTAGATCCGGGCAGTCAACGATTCCTGGTTCCTGAGAGAACTGTTCATAACTTCATTTCCGAGAGGTTATGTCTTTTTCCTTTCTAGGAAAAGTATCTTCAAAGAATTGAGCATTCCTTGATTCCATGATTGTACCCCCGTGGATATATAGAATATCTGACTTAAGCACTAAGAAGCGATAAGCACTACTGTAATTTGCATATCCGATGAAAATGCAATCTACAGTCTTAGGCCCAATCTTGACCTGCTTTGGCTTAGGAACTTCGACCTTTGCCAAACAACCCCACACCTTTAAATATTTATAGGTGGGTTTCTTTCCTTTTCATGATTCATATGGAGTTCTGTCCTTACCCTTATGTGGGACTCTATTAAGAATTGTATTAGCGGTAAGGACAGCTTCTCCCCACATATTTTGGGGAAGACCGGAATTGATGAGAAAGGCATTCGTAATTTCCTTCAATGTGTGGTTCTTGTGTTTAACAACACCGTTCGACTGATGTGATTATGGAGCCATCATTTGATGAATAATGCCCGATTCGGCATAATATTCCTCAAATGGCGCTACGTATTCCCCCTCTCTATCGCTACTTATTGATTTAATCCACATGCTTAGTTGGTTCTCAACTTCTGCTTTGTAGCGTCAGAACGCTTCATCTTTACTTTTCAACAAGTAAAGGCAACAATAAATTGTGCTATCATCAATTAATGTCACAAAGTACTTGTTCCCCCCTAGTTTGTGCAAACTTCAAATCACATATATCTGTGTGAATAAGTTCTAGAGGAGCGGTATTCCTTTCGACGGATCGAAAAGGAATCTTTGTGAGTTTTGCCTCTATGCACACCTCACACTTATGTTGAGGGTTTACGTCGATAGATGTCAACAATTCCAACTTTACCAACCTTTGGATGGACTTATAGTTAAATTGTCCTAATTTATGATGCCATAAATTAGAAGACTCAAGAAAATAAAAAGAAGCTTTAATTTTATTGCTTAGACGCATTACAGACATGGCGTTAACTTCGAAGAGGCCTTCACAGACGAAGCCTCTCCCTACAAAAGTTCCATTCTTGGTGATTACAAATTTATTGGACTCAAATACTAGCCTAAAACCAGCATTAACCAATAAAGGACCTGAAATTAAATTCCTCCTAATCTCAGGGACATGCATCACCTCCTTCAGAGTGAGCTCCTTTCCAGAAGTCATCTTCAGGACCACCTTTCATACCCCCTGCACGTTAGAGGAAGTGTTGTTACCCATGAACAGCTTCTTGTCGGTGACTGATGTATACGTAGAGAAGGCATCTTTATTGGAACAGATGTGTCAGGTAGCACCCGTGTCCATCCACCATTGCATGGGATTCTCAATAAGGTTTTCTTCAAGCACCACCACCGAGAACTCCTCAATCATATCGTCAAGAAGCATGTCTTTGATGATGTTAGCATGTGTCTTGCCTTTGGCCTTGGCCTTCCCTTATTGTTCAGTCTTGAGCTTGCGACAGTCCTTGATCATGTGAGCAGGTTTCTCACAGTGGTAAGAGTTCCCCTTGAACTTCTCCGCCGCCTGGGTCTTGCCGTCTTTCTGGAACTTGCGTTTCTTGCTTGGGTTCCCTTTTGCCTCAGCCAGATTTGCCTTTGCCTCAGCGGGTTGCTTTCCCCTAGGCAAAGCCTTCTCATTATCTTCTTGAATCTGGAGTTTGATAATAATTTCCTCAAATGTCATTTCCTTTGTCTTGAGTTTTAAGTAACTCATAAACTCATTCCACGAAGGATGTAAATTTTCAATTAGTGATGCAACAAAAAACTGCTCATTTGGTTTCATACCTTCCAAATCCAAGTGATGCAGAATCATTTGGAATTCCTGGACTAGGCACATCACAATTTTGCTATCCACCATTTGAAATTTCAGTAATTTCCCAACGACGAATTTCTTCGTACTAGCATCTTGTGAGTTGTACTTCTTCTACAGTTTTTCCCATAACTCTTTGGCGGTGCCTACGGTGCAATACTGTAGAGTCGGTCTGACAGACAATTAAAAATATAGTTCTTACACATGAAGTCGCTATGACTCTATGCATCAAGAACCATCTTCATGCTATTAACGACATGGATACCTTGGCCCCCTTCAGCCGTTTCATTAGGCTGAGGGTCCATCTCATCTCCAGCTTGTGGAGTATCTTCTGTTAGGAACCGAGCCATTCTCATAACAATCAAGTAAAATAACATCTTCTACTGCCATCTCTTGAAGTTGGAGCCCATGAACTTTTCTAGGCGTTCATGGTGGAATCCAGATGGTGGAGGAATTGTAACGTTTCCTTGAGCAGCAGGAAAAATGTTAGGCGTGCCTTGAACAACAGTGGGGAAGGCAGAGGGGTTGCCTTGAGCAAAGAGCGAGAAAGAACAAAGAAGAATGAATCGAAGCATGTTGTGCTTTTTCAGTCATCTTTCTAAGCAGTTACAACAATCTTGTCTTAAAATTGTGGGTTACAGCAATTGCAGGAAATGGGAAGTAAGTAACTGCTAACTATTACAACAAACTAAAATTACAACAACTTTGATAATTTGCTGGGTCGAGTGATAGCACTCTGTCTTTAAGACAAGATTGCCCCGTATATATCCTTTTACGTTATGGATAATAGTCTCCCAAGATAAAACAACTTAACAAATGAGCAAAGGAAACTCAAGTGTTACTTTGAAGAACTTAGAGTAAAGAAATGATGCTGGAGAGGGAGAAGAAGATTTTTGATTTTTCTGTCTCTTTTTCTTACTTGCTCTCTTGCTTGAACAATTGAGCCAAAGGCTTCAATTTATAGTCTAAGGAAGGTGACTTCGCAACTAGCCAACTAATGACTTTTAATAGCCATGTAATGACACTTAGTGATGAGTTATATTCAGCCAAGTAAATGACTGGGTTTATGTGCAAAGTAATGGAGATTCAATGCTCTAAAACCAACCCAAAAGGCAGAAACTTTCTGCGTTCCGTCGCTGGACCCTCTTCCCAATTTTATCTTTTTTGAAACTCCAGGGACCAAACTATAAATATTAAGCAATTTGGGATCCAAAAAGATAATATCAGAAGATGCCCAATAGCCCACGACCCGAGACCCGACCGGATAGGCGGGCGGCGGCGACGCGCGTGTGGGCTTAGCCTCGAACCCAAGCACACCTAGGTCCTCCCTCTTTCAAACACATGGGTTACCCCTTGGGGTCCCAAACCCTTATCCATTTTTGAGACTTATAAAATGAACAAATCTTCCTTTCCCCACCGATGACGTAGATTTGTTCCACACCATATTTTTATGCTTCAAACACCTCACTTCGTGGACCAATATCTCTTTCATTTCTTAACGAAATTTGACAATCCTTGGCCCTACGGTCATCTACTCACTTAGTAGATTATGCACGTGTGAAGAACCAAAGTCTCCAACATGCAAAACCCTAGTGTTTAAGTCATTAAAGATGGGTGGACGCAACTCCCACCAAGGCAAATTTCCAACATCAACACCATATGTGCATCATGACTCGTATTTGTGCATATCATTTATATGTTGTATTTAATATTTATTATGTTATTTCAGATGGATTTATCTTCATTCACTTATCTATTATCCGTTGAAATTATTTAAACTGTAGATGTTAAAACAAGTATTTTTAAGGTCAACACTTGCCACTACCTTGTTGGAGTCACTCAATGATTCTACTTGGTGAATACGCATTGATTTTGTACTAATGCTACAGTTGTTGCACCTTTGTGTGCATGTTAAGTGGACATGTTGCAGCTCGTGAGATGGTATTAGAGATTATTCTAGTGTTGAGCTGCCAGCTAGTCCGTAGTTGCTTAGAGTCTTCATTTTTTTGTATTTATACTCGATTAAATGTTGTCGCTTTAGTAACTAAGTTGTATTTTCTATTCTTAGTAGCTCATGATATGTGACACTAGTATTGGGGCTTGTAGAATATAGTTTCGTGTTGTATTTACTTAAAAAATATTTCTTGTATATTGTTTTTCTGCACTCTCTTTTTAAGAAGTGTCTGGGTAACGTGATTATATTTGGATTGGTTCGTCTGACGATTAGAGTTAGGTGCCATCATGCCTATGTTGGATTTTGGGTCGTGATATTTTACTGAAGGGACATGGTTCCTTGATATCTTCTTGAAATCTTCAGGACACTCTAGTAGTATAGCAAATATCTTCAAGGGGCCTAGTTCATCAACCACAGCTTGTTAATCATCAAAATCAATTTAGCTAGTTCAACAAAATTAACATGAAATGTTACTTATGGAATTTTTCTCCTTTACTCTCACTAGAAAAGTTATTTTTCTAACTTTGAAACTTATTTTCCTAACAAAAATATTGCCCAAATATTTGCCTAACCAAACATGAAAAACTGAAAACTCCATACCATGCATACTGTTTAAGTTAAAGAATTTGCACCTTGATGTGGTGTAGTATTTTACTATGTCTTGTAAATAAATTCAAAACGGAATGTACCATTGTGGGAGGCCATGTTAGGGAAGCATGAATCGGTCATCCAACTACTCGTCAATAATGGTGCTAAATTCTCAGCTGGTGATGTGTGTTAATTCATCTGCATTGCTATTGAACAAAACAACTGGAATTTTCTCAAGAAATTAAATTGTCCATTATGGTAGGGATGTCACAAGTCCCAGTATCAATTGATAATCATCCTTGCATGTTGTTGTTTGTGAAAGAAACGTCAAAATAGTAAACTACCTATTTGATCAGGGTTAAAAAGGATCTAGTAGAGAAACTAGGGTCACGAAGATATCAACACAAGTTCAGAATTCAAGAAAGTGACAAGAACTCAATCCTTTTGAAACTATCTCTGAGGAATGTCCTGGGCTTGGGTATCTTGAAATATTCAAAACCAAGTTTATATTTGCTTATCCCATTTTGAATAAAACTTCAACTTTAATTTCAAATTATGTTTTCTAATCCCAAATTCATTTCAAAAGTAGAATTTCAACTTCTAACTTTTTAAAATTTAAAACTTGACCCATAATTTTTAAAAAAATGACTCATATTTATTGCAAAAGTAATTTCCGAAGCCTACTTTACTCCCCACTTTACCTACCCATATTTATTAAAAATGTAATTCTTCCATAATATCATTGTTTCCCTCCCAAACCTAAAAGCCACCTCCTTCTCCAAATGATCACACTTGCTCAACTCATATTTGGGGAAGTTTTGATAGTCTTCACAAATTGTGGGGCTTCATGTTAATGAGAAAAAAATATATTTTTTGAAATCCAAATGGCAAATGATCAAATAAAATTTAACTTTAAATCAGTTTCTATTCAAATCAGTGATTTCGAGTTCATGAACAAAGGTCTACTAAAGCAAAAGATACATGTCTAGTAAATCTTCGTAAAAGCTATAAATTAGATGTTGAGAACTAAGAACATCTACTGAAACAATGTCCTCTGAAATCATCCATTATTAACAAGATTGTTGGAACAAATATTTGTGACTGGAGACAAAAGGACAAAAGTACCAGCACAATGATATGAACTACTTAACTATACCTTAGGTCGCTGCAATAAAGGGTTGTGCTCTGTGATTGCGTTGTAGTACATTCCAAATTGTTAAGTTAGTTACAGCCTTTTAGTATTTACATTTCAGTCCCTTTATGTCACAACCCAAGCAACAATATAGGCCGACAAGACTCTCATATGATATTCAGAATGAAAAGGGAAGTCTCTTCGTCAATCAGAAGACCCAAAAGACATGCATACATATATATAAGGCTCGATGAGGTCATCATGGAAGTCTATACATAAAAAAAAATAGGCCGACAAGGCCACACAAAATGACTATCCGTAGGATACATGTCTATAAGCCTCTAAGAGTATACAATTGCCATAAAGTCATGACAAGGCTCTGACATACCAAAAACAATGTACAATAGCATACCGACTCAACCTGGCAACTCTAGCAAGAATGGAGCTCGCCAACCAGCCGCTGAACTGGGGCAGCCTACTCTGGAGGTCCGTCAGTCTGTCTACTTGGACCTACATGCATGAAATGCAGCGCCCGAAAAGAGAGCGTCGGTACGAATTAATGTACCGAATATGTAAGGAAAATAAGGACATATGTAAAGGCATCAATGTAAAGAGTGATAGGGAAGAATAACCTGAAACTCTAAATGCCACTGAGGGCGCGTGGTATGCATACATATACTTACATACATATAAATAACATGCAGAGCCTTACAAGGACTCGTAAATCTCATAACATATCATGCCACTGTGGGCATCATCATCATCATTATCATCATCTTTCCATACCCATCTAATCAGAGGTAATAATACATATATATGCACAATAGGTGACTGCCCAACCGCTAATATCTCGATGGTAAGTAGAGATACCATATTCATATATATACATGCATGACAGACATTAGAAAGCATTCTGAGACTATCGGAGTGACGTAAGGTCATTAAGCCTTCAAATGACATTATGTTGCTAACTCGTCAATCATACGTCTCATTATGAACAAGGAAAACAGGGCGTAACTTAAGTCATTAAAATTTCCATAGAATTAAAAACATGAATATCTTAACTAACATGAGTAGAGTCGTTTTTAGGGACATTCGTTTACATTTCATTTCAATCAGATTCATGCCAAAAGAAGGAAATGATGACCTTAACATACCTTTGTCGATTCACTTCACAATCAAACAGTTCTGGACCATACAACCCTTAATCTACAATAAAACAATATTTATATTGTCAAGCCAAGAAAACACAAGTTCACAATATATCGTGCGGCAAGCTCAGTTTATAGTTAGCAGACAACACTTTAATTCCCTTTCTTCCTTCAAACTCATAACAACCACAATAAAAACAAAAACAATCACAACAAAGACATCATACTCACCTTCATTATAAATTTCCATTCATAAATTAACTTAGAACAACTTCAAAACAGTCCAGCAACTCACAACTACATCATATACAGTTTTTGATATTACTTCTGTATTTTCTCACCCAATAACTTAGCTATGAATTGGATAAACTTAAATACACCTAAGAGAAGGTAAATCATACCTTAATAAAGCAAGAACAACACCTTCTTCAAGCCAACTTCAACTTAGAAGAACTTCCAGCTCAACAACAAGAATAAAGAGATGAACTACACGATCTCTATGAACTTTGCGAGGGGAGAATTGGGTTGGAACCCCTTAGATGTTACTTGGGAACGTTTAGGGACTCTTATGGTGCTTTAGGGGGTGTTGAGGAGCTGCTTTGGTCGTGTAAATGAATAGAAAATGGGTGGCATCGCTTAAATAAGGAGGTGGAACTTTCCACCGCCTATGTGGGTCGCAAAGGGGGATGCCTGCGCTGTCCAGTTAAAATGTTCATATCTCTTTACTCCTACGTTGTATCGACAAATGGTTTAATACGTTGGAAACTAGACTCGCAGACCTTCAATATGGTAGGTGGATCACCCCGTAACCCCTAGTACGTTGGGAGAAACATTCAGTGACATTTGACCCAAATTTCAGTAAATTTATGAACATAACTTGCGGTAACTTTTGCCGACTTTTGTTTTACCACTTGTTTGACTTCAAAGATTGACATAAAAATATTATACGATTAAAATACCTCATAACATGACATTCTTATCATATTAAGCACCCCTAGATTACCCCAAAAGTACATGTCATAATATCGGTCTTTACCACGGTCCGTAAGTTACTCCGTAAATTGGAAATTTCACAGAAATTCACTAGCTTTGATTCATTCAACCTCTAACCCTTCCAACACACGGACCATGGTCTTAATAACTTATAGCCTTAGAAATAACATCACTCTTCATCTTTCGTCGACATAACTTAAGATGCAACTCAATGTATGAAAACACGGGATATGACATTGTAGTTTTATTTCATTTTAGTCTATTCCTGTTGAGTCTGACTGTTTGTAGCTCATTCCTTCATTGAGAATACGCATCGTTTATCCTTAAATTTAGCTTAATTCCTTGACATTTCTACAAATTTATCTAGGATTACATCAGTGGTATCATAACTCTTTCTTTATCTGTGGGTAATTGCGATGACTGGAGAAATTAAAGAAATTCCTAATCGTCTGGATCGAATGATGATTGAGGTTGCTAAATTTAATTTTCGGCAAAATGAGCTCGAATCTAGCAATGAACAAGCATTTCGTGAGCTAAAAGAAACACTTGTAGCTGGGAAGAATACTAACAAAGGAAAGAGAATCCAAATCGAGCTCAACAGAGAAGATCTCTACTCACCTATGGCCGGTCCTTTTGAGTTAACAAGTGTGAGTTCGTAGATATATTCCACAAGTTACTTATAATTCAAATGTCTATAGAACAACAGGATTACAATCTTCAAGCCCTCCATTCTATATGTCTCCAATGTCTTCATACCCAATTCAATCGACACCTCCATTTTCAATTCAACCCATGTTAAATGAATATCACCTTTAAATCCTCAACAAGCTACTTACATATAAACACCCCGAGTTTTTTGTGTTTAATCACATCATCATAAGTTATGTTATTCGGATAGGATAAAAATGTACACAAGGTTAGCAATAGTTTAAAACTAAAGTTGAGGCCAAACCTGTAACATCTCACACCTTTGTATTTATTTGTGTGCGTAGATGGTCGAATTAGACTATGATGACTTATGTTACATCCCATGTTTTTAAGTTTCTGTAATATCCCGTAATTTTAGACTATGTCGTAAACCGCTCAATGTGTGTAAATATGTCATATTCAAGTATGCGGACCAAGAGCTCGATGAATAAAAGGCGAAGTCCCAAAATAATTTACACCTTAAAAATGTGATGACAGGAATTGAAAATAATTTTTTTTGTGTGGCAAAAAAGTCTTTGGACTAGTTCTATACCACATGATCATGATGATTTATATTTAAGTGAATTGAAATTAAGAAATTAACTATGTGTGTAATAACCATGGACGAAGGACATGTGACTATTCATTTTGTTAGGTAACGTGGCATCTTTACAACTTACATTGAAATGGAAAATAGTGACTATTCATTTTATCGGGTAGATGTGATATCTTTATTACTTAATAGTTAAAGGTAATAGAAAGGGGTGGACCCCACCATCAAAGAAGTAGATCTCTACCTATCCATTCCATCTACACTACTAATATTTTTATTTAGCAAAATTTTATGTTGATCAATCTAGAGCTAAGTAATACTCGAGGCAACAAAAACATTTCCTCAAAGCTAACAGAAACGTACAAGGCTAACTTGGTAAATTAGGAAGTGTATAGACCGAAATCTCTTAGAATAGATGAATCCTTTACAAATCCAAGGCAACAACGAACAGATGGACAACATATATGCATCAACTTGTATTTTATTTTAAGATAAGTTGTAGATAAATTCCATTTTCGATTTCCCTTCAAAATTCTTGGGTTCTCATCGTTCTCTGTCGTGGTTGTAGTAGTTGCGTATTTCTTGAAATCACGGGGTCGCTTTCTTCCTGTGGTTACTATTAGAACACAAGACAAGAAACTCAAAACCACAACACAAGCCCCCTTTATTTACTAGTTTTGGAGTTTTCGCCCTTTGCTTCCGACGAAGGCAGAATATGATGGTTTCGGTTTATTTAAGGTATGTAATGGCTATCCCTTTTTCTATAGCATGAATCCATACCTAAAATAGTACTCGTCATAGATGTACAAGAGAAGAGTTTATAATTAGATCATGCCTCATATTTAGATATCATCGAGATGCTATTATTTCCCTTGTCGGGGGGTACTTTCCGCCTTAGAACTTATTTTCATCATTAGTTGAGTATATATAGATCTTACAGACGCAGTCCTTGGTTGATGAAAACTGTTTATTGTTTCTTGTTTCTTATTCCACAGAGCCTATAGATGGTCAAGTATGTCGTATATTTATCCCATAGAGCCTCGCTATGACTTGGTATGCTATATTTATCCCGCATAGCCTTGTTAAGGCCTGGTATGTTACATACACCATATAGCCCCCAGTGGCCCAGTACACCTAACTTAATGCCTGGTATGTTATACTTATCCACAGAGCCCTGATAAGGCCTGGTACACGATTGACATTACTACATGATGTGACCAGGGAACATGTATGTTACACCTTGTAGTTTTACGTCAATTCGTGTTATCGACTAACTATAATGCTCCGAGGAGATATGAGACCTTATGAAAATGAAAATGATGAGTTAAAACTATATTAAAGTTAAATAAATGGAAGAGAATATATCACGAAATTCCAACAAATTTCTCATTGTACGGTAGAGGTATGGACGATACATTTCTGTACGACTCGTACAAATTTTCCACGGTGACCATATCAACTATGTGGACCTTGGGGAATTTATTTCCAACAAGGTGTGGACCAGATGTACGGTCCATACAAATGGTCGTACCTTAGGGCAGTGCAAAATATTTCTTTTTTATAAATTCATTCGCTTCGACTTGGAGCCTCATTTATCATTTCCCCAGCTTCTAATAAACCCTAAATACCCTCTTAGGTCCCATATCATCTAAGACTTAAATCCTAAGGCAAATCAAGTTAATCCAACATAGAGAATTCCATAATCATCGTAGATAATCTTTCTTCTCGTTGTATCGACTTTGGAGGAAAAATTGGTTGTGATGTAACCCTTGTTTTGGAAAAATTCTTGAGATTAAAGGTAAGTATCATCTCTATCCTCTTATTCTTAAGATTATACAAGTATTTGGATTGTGATTTGGGAAGGATCTTCTTAAGAACAAGTTGTAGTATCTTGAAGCTAAAGTTAGTATAGTTGTTGGGCTATTTTACATGAAGTTACAGATGGTAATGATGATCAAAACATGTTATATGTGTTGTGGAGATTGAGGAAAGAGAATTTAAGAGGTTGTAGTGTTGAGATTTATGTAAATTCGGATGTAAAATCTCATAAAAACTTCATGAACATAAGGTGCTCGATAAAATTCCCAAATGAGTTTTCTTATGAGTTTTGAATCCGTTATTAATACCAATTGCTTATATAGTATAGATAATTGCCCGTAAAACGTTTGAGGACTCCCAAAATTTGCATAAGCTCAGGAACAGGGTATGTAAGGCAAACTTTCTTTCCTTTGGCATGATCAATATAGAATGACAACTACTTAGTCCTTAAGAAGATATTTGTGGCTGCCCGTAAACGTGTTATTGAATATCACTTGTTCCTTGTCGAAGATACATTCCACATTTCATAGTATCCTTTCCTTGTTACCATATTGAAGTCCCTTGTTGGTTTCCTGGAAAACTAAGTCAATAATATGATATGTTGTTCTTATGGAGTCATATGGAATAGTAATAAGTGACATGTTACTCCCATAAGTATAATCGGATGTGTAATGACCTTACGTCACTCCGACGAGTTGACAGAGTATTCCATGGTCCTTAAATGGTCATCATCATATATATATATATATATGATATATTACATATTTATATTGCCCATAGAGGCCTATGACATTATATACGCAGCTATACATATATAATATTGATGATATTGCCCATAAAGGCCTACGACGTTATATACGCGATATATTATATGAAAGATATTAGCCACAGAGGTCTACAATGTTATATACAATACTATATTTCATTTATGTATATTATGGTCCACAGAGGCACTTCTGAGTTACATGTTGTTTCATTTGGTTTCCTTTATTTATTGATGCTTTCGTTTACATTTTCTTATGCCTTACACACACAGTACATTCTTTTGTACTGATGTCCCCTTTGCTAGAGCGCTGTATTTCATGCCCGCAGGTGCAGGTAGACAGATGGATGCACCTCCTCAGTAGGTTATTAAATTCAACATTTGATTGTCCCACTCCACTTCTCTGGAGTTACTGTACAGAGTTGGTAGGCACTATTGTTCATGCATATAAATATTTTAGGTATGGCGGGGCCCTGTACCGACATGTCGACATGTCTTAGTACTCGTAGAGGCTTGCAGACTAGGGTTTGTTGTATATATATATATGATTTTCTTTGGCCTTGTCGGCCATTGTCTGCTATTAGCATACCTGTAGCCTTGCCGGCATTGTGATATATGTGCATATTATTTTGGGCTATCACTTATTCAAGTTTTTATCTTTTGTATGATTTTATTTTGAGGCCTTGTCGGCCCACATGGTTTCATATTCAGGTTATGATACACATGTAGTATGCTCAGGCTATTCAGGTGTATGGTGCTGACCGTACCCCCAAGATTAGGGTGTGACAAACTTGATATTACAGGTTGTATATCTTATGGGGTCTACAAGTTGTGTCTAGTAGATTTTTTTATAGATGTGTTGTGCACCACACTTATAAACATGAGGCTACAGGGCATTTAGGATGGTTATTTTCCTTCTTGATCTATATCGTGCGATAGTGTCGAGTCGTAAGTGTTCAGCTCCTAATTCTTTATTATTTTTATACTTTTAGCGATGCCTACTACTAGACATCAAGCGATTGTTCAAAAGGTTACATGTGGAAGTGGGAGAGGGTGGCAGTCAGGTACAACCAATTGATGTAGGGCAGCAGAAGCATCAAGATAAGGCAATATCTTAGGCCTCTAGGACTCCACCCCCACCACTTCTAAAGGAGCATATGGGAGCTGATGTACCCCCAGTCCCTCATTTGGTTGCTCCTGAGTAGGATCTTGAAGCGATGTGCAGTTATTACCTCGATTAGTGGACACTCAAGCCCTGCGCTAGAATGTCGATCCTTATGATAGAGTGGTTAGTGCACGAGTTTTGGATTTTATCAACCTGGACCCTTCGGTATTCACAGAATCAGACATGAACGCGGACCTAAAGAACTTTTTAGATCAGATGCAACATACTTTGTGTGTGATTCGTGCCACCGATACTGATTTGGTAGAGCTATAGGTTGTGGAATGTTGCAGTGACCTAGTATAAGTCTTAGGAGCAGTCCAGGGGATCTCGTGCCCCACTAGTAGGTTGGAGAGAATTTTCTAAGGCTTTCTTACAGCAGTACTTTCCAGTTGATCTTTGGTGGGCTAGACAAGATATGTTTCTACATCTGGAGTAGGGGAATATGAGTGTAAGGTAGTACAACATGTAGTTTAATTTATTGGCTAGGTACGCCCCCATGATTATAGCCGAGATGAGTGATAGAGTCCATCGGTTCGTTAATGGGTTGGGGCCGCATTTGGTTAATGAATGTATTACAACTTCTCTAAATCTGATTATGTAAATTGCTCACATTTAGGCTTATGCACAAAATCTGGATGATCGTAATAGGCAGCAACGAGTTAATCGAGAGTGGGATAGGGGCCAGCATAAGTGGGCCTGACCTGAAGGTGATACAACGAAGTTTAGAGGCGGATTTAGGCCACCATTTCCTATACATCTCTACCATCCAGTATCCAGTGAACCACCATAGTTCCAAGGCCAATGTCGTGATCGATCTAGTTATTCTGGTTAGAGTTAGAGCTCACGGGCGTCAGTCCCGTGGTATAGAGGGATGCCAGTTAGATGAGACCACCTTTGACTCGTTATGATCAGTATGGGAAGGCTCATCTAGGTCAATGCCACTGGGGCACATATTTTTGTTATGTTTATGGTTATCAGGGTTACATTGTTAGAGATTTCCCGATAAAGGGTGGAGGTTGTATGACGCAGTCGACAGGATCTGTAGCTACTTCTTCTTCATCAGTACATCCTCCTGTATAGGGCACTCAGACATCGTCTAGCAGAGGTAGATGTTGAGGTGGAGTGTCTAGCTTAGGTAGCCAGTAGAAACATATTTATGCATTGGGTGGTCGACAAGACATAGAGTTATCTCTTGATGTGGTTACAGGTATATTATTCGTCAACTCTTTTGACGTATATGCATTGATAGATCCAGGTTCTACCTTATTGTATGTAACTCCTTATTTGGCTACCAAGTTTGGTAAAGAACTTGTGTTATTGAGTAAGTCATTTGGCGAATCCATAATGTCAGGGTAGTATATCTGGGTTGTGATGTGATGATTTAAGATCGTCATACCTTAGATGGTCTAAATGAATTGGAGATTGTTGATTTTGACGTTATCTTGGGTATGGATTGGTTGGCTTCTTGTTATGCTAACGTAAATTACTATACTAAAGTTGTTCGTTTTAATTTTCTAGGCGTACTTGTTATTGAGTGCAAGGGTAATGAAGCAACACCTAAAGAGAGGTTTATTTCCTACCTTAAGGCCCGAAATATGATTTCAAAGGGTTACATCTTTCATTTAGTACGAGTGCAAAATGCAGAAGCAGAATCTCCAACCATTCAGTATGTCCCTGTCGTTAATGAATATCCTGATGAACTTCTGGGTATTCATCCTGAAAGGGAGATCGACTTCGCTATCGATGTACTTCTAGATACCCAACCTATATTTATTCTTTTGTATGGAATGGCCCCTGCCGAATTGAAGGCGCAGTTGAAAGATTTATTGGAAAAGAACTTTATTAGGCCCAGTACATCCCCGTGGGGTGCACCAGTGTTATTCATTCAAGAGAAGGAAGGTTCATTGAGAATGTGTATTGATTATCGTCAGTTGAATAAGGTCATCATCAAGAATAAAAATCCACTCCCTAGGATCGATGACTTGGTTGATCAGTTGCATGACACTAAATATTTCTCGAAGATTGATCTCAAGCCTGGGTACCATCTGTTGAGAGTTAAGGAGAAAGATATTCCCAAGATTACTTTCAAGACCAGATACGGTCATTTTGAATTCTTTGTTATGCCCTTCGGTCTTACTAATGTACCAACGACTTTTATAGATTTGATGAATCAAGTGTTCAAACTATTTTTAGATATCTTTGTATTATATCCATAAATGTAATTCTGGTGTATTATCGATTAGAGGCGGAGCATGCAGATCATTTGTAAGCGGTATTGCAGACACTCCAAGATTGTAATTTATATGCTAAATTCTCTAAATGTGAGTTCTGGCTGAATTCAATGGCATTTCTTGGGCATATAGTGTCAGATGAGGGCATTAAAGTCAATGGCCAGAAGATCGATGTTGTAAAGAATTGGTTGAGGCCCACAACTCTGAAAGAGGTACGTAGTTTCTTAAGCTTGGCAGGTTATTATCGAACATTTTTGGAGAATTTCTCTTCCATTGCTGCTCTGTTGGCGAAGTTGATCCATAAGGCGGTTATGTTTTAGTGGACGGATGCTTGTTAAAAGAGCTTCTAAGAATTGAAAAAATAGGTTGACCTCAGCACTTGTTCTGGCAGTTCCATAAGGATAAAAGGGTTGTGTTGTACATTATGACGCTTCTAGAGTGTGCTTAGACTGTGTTCTGATGCAGCACAACAAGGTCATTGCATATCCTTTAAGGCAATTGAAGAAGCACGAGCAGAATTATCTGACTCATGAACTGGCTGCTGTGATATTTTCTCTGGAAATATGGCGTCATTATCTTTATGCGGTTCTAGTCAACTTGTTTAGTTATCATAAGAGTCTACAATATATTTAGGCAAAAAGAGTTAAATATGAGGCAGAGAAGGTGGCTCAAGTTGCTGAAAGATTATGATGTGGACATCTGGTAGCACCCCAGTAAAGCCAATGTCGTGGCTGATGCATTGACCTGTAAGTGTATGGGTAGCTTGAATCATGTAGAAGCTAATAAATTAGAAATGGCCAGAGATCTATGTAGGTTAGCCATCTTAAAGGTATGACTGCTTGATACCGATAATGAAGGTGCTATAGTTTAAAATACTGCAGAGTCATCCCTAGTGGCAGAAGTAAAAGCTAGGCATTTCAATGATCCAGAGTTGGTTAGAATAAGAGAAAGGATTTATTTTCAAAAGAAATTGATGAAAAAAAGGCTATAAACTTAAGTTTCCAACATGAGCCGCGAGGTGATTTCCTAGGAGTGCCAAAGATTGCCAACAGTCCTATAGTGACATGCTTAATGTGGAGTGTAGTTGAAAACAAGAATTGAAGATCCAAGAAGAAAACATTTTTTTCAGCTTTTATGTAGGTCTTGGCCGAGACCACCTTTTAGGTTGTTTTAATTCCTAGCTTAATTACTAGATCTCCTTATAGGTTAATTACTATGCCATGTAATAAGATAAGATGACCAAGTCGAGAACCATCTAGAAGGAGAAGCTTTCAACGTTCCCCAAGGAGGTAATTCATGAACTAGCTAGTTCATGCACTTATCTACATAGATGATACAAAAAGGTGTCCTAGAGAACATGAAGAGGTAGGTCTTTTCCCTTCTCCCAAATCGACCGAACCTCTTCCCTTTCCCATTCGGCCTAGATGCATTTTTATGTCTATCTTGTTACCTTTTCTAAAAGGATTAGAACTAGTATAAATAGTTGATGAAAGGAGATGATGTAAATCAACCCGCGGACTTAAACTCTCAACCAAAGCCGAGAAGAGCTTTATCAAGAGTGAAAAGAATGGCACGTCATCCCACACTTAGATGCCTAACATGGCATGGAAAATGGAATGGCGTTGGAGTTATTACGTGAAGGTTCAAGAAGACATTGTATTTTCGGCCTTCTTGTTGGTCTTGGCTAAGACCATGCTTTTATTTTAGCTTATCTTTTACTTACTGGCTTAGCTATTAGCTTAGGACATAGTATTCCACGTAATAACTACCTTAGGACACAATTAATAATCCATGTAAAGATTGACAAGGCCGAGAGCCTTCTAATAAGGTGACTAAACCAAAAAGTCTTCCAAAGGGATGACTAGGCCGTGAGTTGGAGGACAAGATGGCAAGGACAAGGGACATCTAGACGATGGTGAATTCAAGGAGAGACTTTATGAACTAACAAGTTCATGAAGTTAGCTATATTGAAGACTTTAAGTCGTCCAAGGGGAGAGGAGTTGGCCGAAATGATCATCAAAACAAATAACAAGAATAGAATCTTCCAACACATTTCAAGAAAATGAGGTTGTTGGAAGAATTTATGGGCTAACAAATTCATGAATATGGTTACATGGTAGACCTCAATCTCGGCCTAGAGAAGAGGAAGAGGTGGAAGAACTCCCTTGGTCCCCAAGTCAATCCAAATGCGTTCACACTAGGTGTTAGTTTGTGTCTTTTCATTTGCTTTCTAGAATAATACATTTTGTACTATAAATAGAGTCTTAGGCCATTATAAAATTCAGAGTTTGATGAATAAAAATACTTGAGTTTTTACTCATTGCTAAACGTATTCAACCCGGTGTTGTATGCGTTAGTCGGTTCTCTGGGAGGACCTTGGTTCTTGTATGAGCAAAACTCTTAGCGTAAGTTTAACTAAGACTATGTGACTTAGTTGAATCCAAACTATGGTTTCCCTTTGGTGTAAGTTTGGATAATACTTTGCGACTTAACTAAATCCAAGCTTAAGGAACCCCCTTTGGTGCGAGTGGACGTTAGGACTGTGACCAAACCAAACCCAAACCTAGGGTCTATCTTAAGGTTTCCAGCCAACCTTACTTGGTTAGTTTTCGGGCTTGTACTTAGAAACACCGGTCTAGTCCTTGTTAAATTGGTCACCCTCATCTTGGTGTTGGCTCGAGCATTAAAAACCCCTTGTCATTATTCAAGCCATATCGATCGTACCATCACTTTACCAAGTCGATTATTCTTCACCCGAGCTTGCATCTTGAAACGCGTGGGCCATCCAACCCCAACCCACTATATGTTAATCACCCTCACCTCCCATAATACCTAATAAGCACTCTCCTTAAAGGTCAACACCCGAAACCAAGTGTACTCTACCGTCTAACCCAAACAACACCAAACCGTCCTCTAAACACCCCTTTCTAATACCTTACTATTTCAGGCCATCCCCGTCACCTTAGCACCACTAAACAACCAAACCCGACCACTACAACAACCTTCTGGGTGTCCACAATATCCCACGAAACTCCCTGACCCAACTCCTCTTGAATCCACCCGAAATAGTCTCCAAATACACACTATCCGACAATAGCCGAGAACCCCCACTTTGTGTCTTGTTTTCGCGTCAACTTGTTCCCTATCAAACTCAGCCTCGCTCACCCTGTCTCACCCCTCCTTACTTACATCAGGAGACATGGAATTTTTATGAAATATATTTGAGTTTTCTCAAACTTTGCTACGTTATTCAACTTTTGTGTTGTTATCTTTGTTGGTCCTTTTGTGGTCCAAACCTTGGTCCTTTTATGGTCCAACCCTCGGTCCTTTTATGGTCAAACCTTTGGTCCTTTTTTGGTCCAAACCCTAGGTGTAAGTCTGGTTAGAACTTTTGTGATCTGACTATACCCAAGCCAAGGTTCTATCCGGTTACTTTGTCAAAACACATAAGAAGGTCATCTCGGCCTACATTACCTTACCTGCACCCGAACTTGTCTATCAATTTTGTGCCCAATAATTGTCCAAACTACCTAATCCCTTTCAACCCAATACATTACAATACTTACCCAACCTACACCAAAAAGTTCATTAACCAAATCCTCCCAAAAACACCTGAGAACCCAACCAACTACTCTGCCATCCTCATTGGGTTCAACCTTCGTACCTTATTGTCCCGAACAGTTTCCACCACCTTACCACGATCCAACCACCAAATTCCAACCACCAATATAATCTACAACGTGTCTAGTTCATCCTATCTAAACGCCTTAGCCCCAAACCACCTAAGGGTACCCGTACACCTCCTACAAACCTAAACTGTTTGAAAACCGTCCTATTCCACCAACCTCCATTTGACTCCCATATTTGTGTTCGTCCATCCCCAAACCAACTCCGAACAACCTAACCATACAATCCCGTCCTAATATACATCAGTTTGGTATCACAAAAAGGCTTTCCTATCCCACACCTTGACGCTATGACTAACATAAATGAAGAACTTCGAAGGACCATAAGTGACCTTATAGAGGAAAAAATACAAATCTTGAGAAAAGGGTTTGCGGAGCGTGCCGTGATTAATGATAACGAATCCAGGGAGGAGGTTGCACAAAACAACCCGAGGCATGAAAATGAAGATGTCCAAGACAACCGAGGTATGAAAGGGAAGATGACCGAAGTCTACGGTTTGATCTTCCAACCTTTGAAGGAAATATGGACCCGGAAGAGTTTCTTGAATGGTTAAGGGCCATTGAGAGGCTTTTCGAATACAAGAAATATGATGACCACACGTGTTTTAAGGTTTCTACATTAAAGTGGAAGGAATTCGCTTATGTGTGGTATGAAAACCTTAAAAGAAGCCGGAGGAGGAATGGAAAAACCAATATTGAATCTTAGGACAAACCAAAGAAACATTTGAAGAAGACGTTCTTTCCAAGGGAGTATGAACAAGATCTGTACCTCAAGCTCACCAAACTCCGTCAAGGAGTTTTTAAAGTTGAGGAATACGTTCGAGAGTTCGACAAAGTCACCATGCTTTATGACTTAGAAGAGAAAGAGGCTCAAAGAATTGCATGATTCATTGGAGGCTTGAACGTGTCGATTCAAGAGAAGGTCAAAGTTGCAACATACAACACATTTGAAAACGTATGTCACTTAACACTCGTTGGAAGGTAAATGACAAGGTATGTAATATGATAATTATGGTGGAAGCTGTACCAATTTGGCCTTCGTGGAAATGGTGGACAAATTGAAGTTGCCTACCCGCAGCCATCATAAACCATATGCTCTCCAATAGTTGAACAAAGACAAAGGGCTAAAGAGAATGAAACAAGCTCTTGTTAGTTTTTGGGTTGGTAAGTATGAAGATGAGATATGGTGTGACATCCTACCTATGGATGCTTATCATATTTTATTGGGTCGGTCATATCAATTTGATAGGAAAACGCAACATGATGGAGAAAAGAACGTCTATTCTTTTCAAAAGAATGACTAGAAGGTCCGGTTGATACCATTTTCACCTAGTAAGGTGAAGAAAATGAAGATCCAAAATGCCAAGAACCGCAAGGAAAAGTCCGAGGCACTCTTGCTTACTGCATCGGAGATGGAAGAGGAGTTGAAGAAGGGGAGTCCTATAAATGCATTGGTGTGCAGTGATAAGAAGAGTCTTGTGGAAGATGCGGTTGAAGATGCCGACTTCAAGGAACTCTTGAAGAAATTTGAAAATGTATTTTTGGATGATCTTGCACCCGGATTACCACCAATCAGAGGTATTGAACATTCTATTGATTTTATTTTAGGAAATTCATTACCTAATTGTCCAGCCTATAGATGCAATCCGGAAGAGGCTAAGGAGTTACAAAGACAAGTGCAAGAATTACTGGACAAAGGCTTTGTCTGAGAGAGCCTTAGTCCCTGTGTGGTACCCTCCTTGTTGGTGCCAAAGAAAGATGGGACTTCGGCACATGTGTATTGATATCCGAGCGTTCAATAACATCACCGTGAAGTACATATTTCCTATGCCGATATTGGATGATCTTTTGGATGAATTGAGTGGGGCCAAGTTGTTCTCCAAGATAGATTTGAGGAGTGGCTACCATCAATTTAGGATACGAGAGGGAGATGAATGGAAGACGGCTTTCAAAACCAAGTATGGTTTGTACGAATGGCTTGTGATGCCATTTGGATTGTGTAATGCTCCAAGCTCTTTCATGAGGCTCATGCACGAGGTACTACGACCATTCATGGGTAAATTTGTTGTGGTTTACTTAGATGATATCTTAATTTATAGTCTAGATAGGGAATCTCACTTGGCGCACTTAGAAGCTTTATTTGAGAAGTTAAGAGATGTAAAGTTGTATGGCAAGTTAGAAAAGTGTGCTTTTATGATTATTAGTATCCCATTCTTAGGATACATAGTATCATCTGAGGGCATTCATGTGGATCCATCCATGGTGGAAGCTATCCGGAGTTGGCCCAAGCCTACGAATGTAAGTGAGGTAAGAAGTTTCCATAGTTTGGCTTCTTTTTATCATCGTTTAATTCGAGATTTTAGTACCTTTGCTGACCCTATCACTGAACTAATGAAAAAGGGTGAGTTTAAATGGTCCCAAAGAGCACAAAGAGCTTTGTAAACTTTGAAGGGAAGGTTATGTGAAGCACCGACTCTAGCTATTCCAAACCTTAAGAAGATATTTAAAATTGAATGGGATGCTAGTGGAATTGGTCTTGGAACCATCTTGATTCAAGACAAACAACCTATCGCTTTCTTTAGTGAAAAAATGGGTGGTGCCCGACTCAATTATTCTACATATGACAAGGAGTTTTATACTGTGAGATCCTTGGTCCAATGGGAACATTACTTGAGGCCGAAACCTTTTGTCTTGTATTCAGATCATTTGGTTTGGCTACACCTAAGGAAGGAAGGATTTCCCAACATGAGAATGAGTAAGCTAATGCCGAGGGCGGATGGTCCTTACAAGATATTGGCCAGGTTCAGGGAAAACGCCTACAAGGTAGAACTTCCGAACGAATATGGAGGTATTAGTTCAACGTTTAATGTTGGAGACTTATCACCATACAAAGATGATGCGAATTTGACGGGAAATTTTATTAAAGAAGGGGACTATGATCAAAATAAGGCCGTAAACTTAAGTTTCCAACATGAGACGCGAGATGATTTGCTAGGAGTGCCAAATATTGTAAACCGTCTTATGCTGACATGCTTAATGTGGAGTGGAGTTGAAGACAAGACTTGAGGATCCAAGAAGGAAACATTTTTTTTGGCTTTTATGTAGGCCTTGGTCGAGACCACCTTTTAGCTTATTTTAATTCCTAGCTTAATTACTAGATCCCCATATAGCTTAATTACTATGCCATGTAATAAGATAAGATAACCAAGTCGAGAACCAACTAGAAGGAGAAGCTTCCAACGTTTCCCAAGGAGGTAATTCATGAACTATCTAGTTCATGTACTTATCTATATGGATGACACAAAAGGGTGGCCTAGAGAATATGAAGAGTTAGGACTTTTCCCTTCTCCCAAATCGGCCGAACCTCTCCCCCTTTCCCATTCGGCCTAGATGCATTTTTATATCTATCTTGTTACCTCTTCTAGAAGGTTTAGAAATAGTATAAATAGGGGATGTAGTTAACGAAAGGAGACATGGATTTTTTATGAAATATATTTGAGTTTTCTCAAAACTTTGATAAGTTATTCAACTTTTGTGTTGTTATCTTAGTTGGTCCTTTTGTGGTCCAAACCTTTGTCCTTTTGTGGTCCAACCCTCTATCCTTTTGTGGTCCAACCCTTGGTTCTTTTGTGGTCCAAACCCTAGGTGTAAATCTAGTTAGAACTTTTGTGGTCTAACTATACCCAAGCCAAGGTTCTATCCAGTTACTTTATCACAAACACATTAGAAAGTCATCTCAGCCTACATCGCCTTACCCGCACCCGAACTTGTCTATCAATTTTGTGCCCAATAATTTTCCAAACTGCCTAATCCCTTTTAACCCAATACTCTAAAACACTTCCCCAACCTACACCAAAAAGCTCGTTAACCAACTCCTTCCAAAACTACCCGATAACCCAACCAACTACTCCACCATCCTTACTAGGTTCAACATTTGTACGTTACTGTCTTGACCCGTTTCCGCCACCTTACCTCCATCCAACCGCCAAATACCAATCACTAACATAACTTACAACGTGTCTAGTTCATCCTTTCCAAACTCCTTAGCCCAAACCACATGAGGGCACCCGTACACCTCCTACAAACCTAAACTGTCCAGAAACCATCCTATTCCACCAACCTCCATTTGACTCCTATATTTGTGGCCGTCCATCCCAAAACCAAATCCGACCAACCTAACCATACAATCCCTTCCTTATATACATCAGAAATAGTTATTTGAGTTGTCAGGCGACAGGGTTCTTAGATACAAAGGTCGATTGTATGTACCTGGCGTCAAAGGACTCCGAGGGTGGATTAAGTCTAAAATTCACCAGTCCAGGTTTCTATTCATCCTAGTTCTACCAAGATGTACCATGATCTTCAAGAGATTTACTAGTGGAATAATATGAAGAGAAATATTTCAGAATTCATAGGCCAATGGCCGAATCTCCGATAGGTTAAGGTTGAACAACAAAAACATGTGGGACTACTTCAGAATATTGAGATTCTGACGTGGAAATGAGAGGTGATTAATATGGACTTCATTACAGGGTTACCTAGTTATCATCAAAAGTTTGATTCCATTTAGGTTGTCGTTGATAAACTTTTGATGTTAGCCGATTTTCTACCTCTTAGAACTACTTATTTGGCCGAAGATTATGCCAAATTATATGTTAAGAAGATAGTTTGGTTACATGGAGTTCCAATTTCTATTATATCTAACAGAGGTTCCCAGTTCACTGCTAATTTCTGGAGATCCTTTCGGTAAGGTTTGGGTACTCGGGTTAATCTCAACACAACTTTCCAACCGTAGAGAAACGGACAGGCCGAGCGCACTATTCAGACGCTTGAGGATATGTTACAAGCTTATGTCCTAGATTTCAAGGGAAGCTAGGAAGATCATTTGCTACTTATCGAGTTTGCCTACAATAACAATTATCATTCAAGTATTAAGATGGCTCTATATGAAGCCTTATATGGGCAAAAGTGTAGGTCTCCTATCGGCTGGTTCAAAGTGGGAGAAGCAAAGTTGTTGGGGCTTGATTTAGTACAACAAGCGGTAGAGAAGGTAAAGTTGATTCAAGAGCGATTATTAACTGCTCAATGTCGGCAGAAGTCCTATTCAAACCATCTACACCAAGATCTAGAGTTTATAGCTGGTGATTGGGTATTCCTGAAAGTATCTCCTATGAAGGGCATGATGAGATTCGACAATAAGGTCAAGCTTAGCCGCAGGTATATCGGTCCATATAAGATTTTTCTAGAGGATTGGCCAGGTGGCTTATAGGCTTGAGTTACCATCGGAGTTGGAGGCAGTTCATCTCCACGTATCCATGCTTTGGAAATGCATAGGTGATCCCTCCCGTATCACCCTTATTGAGGATGTTCAGGTTACAGATGATTTATCATATGAGGAGATTCCAGTTGCTATCCTAGACCGTCAAGTCTGCAATCTACGAACTTAGGAAGTAGCCTCTGTTAAGGTATTGTGGAGGAATAATAATATGGAAGAAATGACGTGGGAGGCTGAGGAATACATGAAATCCAGATATCCTTATTTGTTTCAGACCACAAGTTTATATCGATATTCGTGTGATACAATTTTCTGATTCCTTTCTTGCATATTAAGCTTATTTTGTATACCTTGTATAGATAATGTTGTTGATACTTATATAATAGATGTAGCCCATACTTTGGTATATGATAGTTGAGATGAGTTATAACTAACTCTTTCGATTTCTGATTAGATGGATAGTCGTGTAAGGTCAGTATTATTATGTTTTGTTGTTTGAGGCTCTGTGTGGCAATGGATATGTGATGTTCTACTTGAAAGGTTTTGGTTAGTCCTATTTCTAGAGGAAACTCTGCCGAAATTTTCAAAAAATCCTTAAGAGTCGAAATCCTAAAGATACGCTATCTCAATATTCAAGGACGAATGTTCTTAAGGGGGGAATGATGTTACACCTCGTAGTTTTATGTCAAGTCATCTCATTGACTAATTCTAGTGCTTCGAGAAGATATGAGACCTTATGAAAAGGAAATGATGAGTTAATACTTGTTTAGAGAAGTATCGGAAGGTATGGAAGTTAAATCAATAGAAGAGAATATGTTTCACAAAATTCTGACAAATTTCTCATTGTACGGTAGAGGTACGGACCGTACATTTATGTACGACCCGTACAAATTTGCCAGGGGGACCGTATCAACTATGTGGACCTTAGGGAATTTCTGTTCAACAAGGTACGAACCATATGTAAGGTGCATAAATTTATGTACGGTCCGTACAAATGGTCGTACCTTAGGGCGGTGTAAGATTTTTATTTTGTATAAATTTGTTCACTTCGACTTGGAGACTCATTTATCATTTCCCCAGCTTCTAATAAAGCCTAATTACTCTCTCTAAAGGTGACATATCATCTAAGACTTAAATCCTAAGGAAAATCAAGTCAATCCAACATAGAAAATTCCGTAATCATCGTGGATCATCTTTCTTCTCATTGTATCGACTTTGGAGGAAAAATTGGTTGTGAAGTAACCATTGTTTTGGACAAATTCTTTAGGTTGAAGGTAAGTATTATCTTTATCCTTTTATCCTTAAGATTATACAAGTATTTGGATTGTGATTTGGGAAAGATCCTCTTAAGAATAAGTTGTATTATCTTGAAGCTAAAGTTTGTATGGTTGTTGGGCTGTTTTAGATGAAGTTACAGATGGTAATGATGATCAAAACATGTTGTATGTGTTGTGGAGATTGAGGAAAGAGAACTTAAGAGGTTGTAGTGTTGAGATTTATGTAAATTTGGATATAAAAGCTCATATAAACTTCACGAACATAAGGTGTTCGATGAAATGCCCAAATGAGTTTTCTTATGAGTTTTGAATCCTTTATTGATACCAGTCATTTATATAACGTTGATAATCGCCCAAAGAATGTCCGAGGAATCCCGGAATTCACATAAGCGTAGGAAAAAGGTATGTAAGACTTACTTTCTTTCCTTTCGCATTATCAATATAGAATGATAACTATTTAAGCTATCCAATAAAAACTCAACTCTTAGTATTTAAGAAAATCCTTGTGGCTGCCCCGTAGACGTGTTATTGAAAATCACTTGTTTCTTATCGAAGTTACATTCCACATTCCATAGTATCCTCTCCTTGTTACTATATTGAAGTCCCTTGTTGGTTTCCTGGAAAACTAAGTCATGATATGATATGTTGTTCTTGTGGAGTCATATGGAAGAGTAACAAGTGACATGTTACCTGCATAAGAATAATCAGAGGTGTAACGACCTTACGTCACTTCGGCGAGTCGATAGAGTATTCTAGGTCCTTAAATGGTAATCATGTATATATATTACATATTTATATTTCTCATAGAGGCCTATGGCGTTATATAAGCAACTATACATATATGATATTGATGATATTTCCCACAAAGGCATACGACGTTATATGCGTGATATATTATATGAAAGGTATTGCCCACAGAGACTACATTGTTATACACGCGACTATATTTCATTTATGTATATTACAATCCACAAAGGCACTTCTGAGTTACATGTTGTTTTGTTTGGTTTCTTTTATTCATTGATGCTTTCATTTACATTTTCTTATGTCTTACATATTCAGTACATTCTTTCGTACTGACGTCATCTTGGCTGAGGCGTTGTGTTTCATGCCCGTAGGTGCAGGTAGGTAGATGGACGCCCTTCGTCAGTAGGTTAACAAATTCAGCCGTTGATTGTCACACTCTACTTCTCCAGAGTGGTTTTTCATATATATAGATGTTTTGGTATAGCGGGGCCCTATCCTGACCTATCGACATGTCTTAGTACTCGTAGAGGCTTTCAGAGTAGAGTTTGTTGTATATATATGTACATATATATGTTTTGCTTTGGCCTTGTCGGCCCTTGTCAGCTGTTAGCATACTTGTAATGGCCTTGTAGGCCTTGTGATATATATGCATATCAGTTTAGGCTGTCACTTATTTAGGTTGTTGTCTTCTGTACGATTGTCTTCTGAGGCCTTGTTGGCCCAAATGGTTTCATATTCAGGTTATTATGTACAAGTGGTACGCTCGGGCCATTCAGGTGCCGGGTGTCGGCCGCACCCCCAATGATTGGGTGTGACAAGGTAAGTACATCCTTTGATTTCCCTATACTTTTTTCACAAGTAGGCGAACCACTTCCCAAATATTAACACACGATTTAAGAATAAGCGAAAATAAAGAATTAATTATAAAGTTGTCTCCTTATAATATAAATAAAGACAAATCAAATCCGATAATTTGATTATTACAACCCCATTGATCTAGTCCGTGATACAAGAGCACTATACAAGAGTAACATAGTCTAAAAGTACGACAAATGTTTCATGAATACAAATGAAAGACAGGGTACCAAGAGTAATATATAGGGCATGCTAGAAGATGACATGCTTACCCCGAACACTCTAATCCTCCAACTCGGGTCTCACTCACGTGGTCCTGAACTGGTGGAAGGTGTTGTATCTGCATCCAAAAGAATTCATCAAATGTAGTTTGTGTACACAATGTACCCCCGTAGGCATCATAGGCTGACAACTATGAAAGATACGTAATTAACATAAACATCAAGTTGACACTCATATAAATCCTATTCTAACAGTTCAACAAATCATGTAAGTCACATTGTTCACATAAGAGTTCATTACTCAACAACTGAGTTATTGAGGGAGGTAAATCAACAAGATCCATTAATCATGATAATCAATCCAAGTCTCAATAATCATTCCAATCACGTTACCACTCAACAAGTAATCAATAAATATCCTAATAGGGAGTCTTCAAAGTTTAGTAGCCTGGCGTCTCTTAATAAGAGACAGATAGGTGTGTCTAAACCTAGACGGTATAAAGGTTTGACAGCTACCTGGACAAGTCCTATATGAAGAAAATTATAATATTTTTTATAATTATTTATGTCTTGGGCCATTAATAGCTTAATAATCTCTTTTGAATTATTGATAGCTAGTGTGGACTCACATGTTTTGATATTATAATTTCTTATAAAGTCGAACCTTCCGGTTTCGTATATAGATTTAAAGGATTCTTTTGGGATATTCCAGTTTTGTAAATCTCTTTCTACTTTGGCTATCCTTGTAGTAGAAGTAGAGAGGTTCTCACTGTTTAATAAACTTTGATCTTCAAAGTTGTTCATTTAAAACTGGGCTGTAAACAAACTTAGTACATATTCTGAGTTATCGATTAAAGTCTCTTGACTAGATAGTAAATAACCAATATGTAGATTTTTCTTGTATAGACTTAGCATTTTATTTACGATTACTTGCCTAACTATTATTCGACAGTAAGGGTCTAGTGACTCAGAGGGTACTAGAGTTTTGTAATAGTTTAATTCTTTTAAAACTTGATTTTTTTGTTTTATAAGTTTATTCTTTTCGGTTATACTATTTATTTTCATAAAATTAGCGTCTCTAATTGTTTCGAATGAAGGATGTGTTTTCATTAGACCAAAATTCTTTAAGAGGAAGGGGTGTTGTTTTTGGCGGAAAGACTACTATCTTAGAGCTATTGTTCTATTGGTCAGAGACTATTGATACTTCATATTGTTCTTTACTCTATGTTGACCTTAGCGATTACTCTTTGTTTAACCTAGTTGTTCTTAGTTGTCGGTAATGTGTTGGTATCTTCTTTCCTAAGTAATCTTGGCGACTGGATCACCAAAACCGGGTTCGGCTCTAGCTTCGAGCTAATCCAACGGTAGTTTTAGGCTAGCCAACGTCTAATCCAGGAATTATTCGGATACCTCAACTGTGTAAAATATAATAACAACCTTATACTATAGACTCATGAATACAGGTTCTAAACAGGGAATAATAACTAGGTAGAGATGGAGATGAACAGTAACAACGAATCAAATGGTCATGACTCTAGACAACAATGCTCTAAGACAGTAGTATGAATTTAGCTACTCATGCTTGATGTCAACATAGATCTGATACCATAGAAAGGATCGTAGATATTACTGATAAAAAATATTTTAGTTACACAAAGATAACTATTCCTTCCAAGGAAGCTACCAAGAGATATAAAAGGCATAAGAAGCCCAGTACCTCCTCCAAAAAAGAGTATAAACATTACAAAATGAGATCTGTTAAACCCAAGAGATCTTCGAAATGAAAAACTTTTTCCAAAGAAAGCAAATGCTGGAATTGTGGAAAAACATGCCATATGGCCAATAACTGCAAAGCACCCAATAAGAAGAAGGATAAAATAAACCTACTAGAATTAAATCCTGAAATAAAGGAAAAATTATTCACAATCCTTGGATAACCCTCTAGCGAGTCTTCTGAAACCGAAGACTATAGCGATGAAGAACTACTGAACGTTGATTACAGTTCAGATAGCTCCAACTCCAGCAATGAATGCAATTGCACATGAACCTTCTGTACCTGTGACTCCAAATCAATCAATGTTATTTCAAAAGGTAGTCAAGAGTTCTTCTTTGATATGATTGAACACATAGAAGATGAAGATCTTAGAAAACAATACTTATTAGAGCTAAAAAAACACATTATTAATCATAAAGAAAGCAAAAAAGTCGTAGAGCCTTTCAAGATGAAACAACTCAAATTCAAATCTGCCAAGACAGATACCACTCTACAAGATTTACAAAATGAAATATCCCATCTTAAACAAGAAATTAAAGAAGTAAAAGACAGACTCAGTTCTATAGAGTTAGAATCTTTCGCCAATAAAATAATCAAGGAAGCCAACCCCATAGAGGATATGTATGCACCTACGACCTCTAGAGGAATAGCAGAAGTTAGCTCGGAAGAAGAAGAAGATTCTTCAAACCAAGTGCAGTCAGGATTAAAACTTATTTCAAAAGTAAAAGCCTTGAGCTACCATATTCCCATTAAACTTGTCATCAATAAGAATGTCGTCCTTAATAAGATTGCCCTATTTGACACTGAGGTAGACCAAAACTGTATCGCAGAAGGATTAATCCCAACAAAGTACTTAGAAAAAAGTACTTCAAAATTATATTCTGCTACAGGAGAAAAATTAAAAATTAATTACAAGTTTACAAAAGCCCATGTCTGTAACAATGGAGTCTATTTTATCAACGACTTTGTTATTACAAGAAATATAACTGAAGAAGTCATTTTGGGTATTCCTTTCGCAACCCAAATAAATCCTTATACGACAAAATTAGATGGTATCTATACCACAACACTGGGAAAGGAAGTAGTCTTTCCCTATTTAAATCCCCTTTCGATAAGTGAAAGTAATTATGTCAAACATAAAACAATCTTTCGAATTCAACTTTTATCCAACCGGATTAATTATCTTAAAGAAGATATCCACATCAAGAAGATTGAATCCTCCTTAAAAACCCCGGAGAAGGCAGAAATGATTAAAACCTTACAGTCTCTAATTGAAAAAGAGATCTGCTTTGAATTACCTAATGCCTTCTGGGAAAGAAAGAAGCATACGGTACAATTACCCTATCTAGATAAATTCGATGAAAAAATAATCTTCACCAAAGCTCGACCAATTCAAATGAATCATGAGCTCATGGAATATTGTAAAAAGGAAAGAAATGATTTATTACAAAAAAAAAATCAGACCCTCTAAATCCCCATGGAGTTGCTCCGCCTTTTATGTCAACAATAGTGCCGAAAAGGAAAGAGGAGCCCCAAGGCTGGTTATTAATTATAAACCTCTTAATCAAATATTAAAATGGATAAGGTACCCGATACCTAACAAAAGAGACCTTTTAAAAAGGACCTACAAGGCGAACATCTATAGTAAGTTTGATATGAAGTCAGGATTCTGACAGATACAAATAGATGAAAAGGATAAGTATAAAACTGCCTTCAATGTCCCTTTTGGATAGTATGAGTGGAATGTAATTCCATTCGGGTTAAAGAATGCCCCCTCAGAATTCCAGAATATAAGGAATAACATATTCAACCCTTACAGTCAATTCTCCATTGTCTATATAGACGATGTCCTTATCTTTTCAGAAACTATAGACCAGCACTTTAAACATATCAACCCCTTTTTAATAAATGGTTTAGCAGTCAGCGCCAAGAAAGTAAAACTTTTTCAAACTTCTATAAGATTCCTAGGCCACGACCTTTATCAAGGAACCTATAAGCCAATCTGTAGAGCTATCAAGTTCTCAACCAAGTTCCCTGATGAATTACTAGATAAAACCCAGTAACAAAGATTTTTAGAAAGTATTAATTATGTAGCAGACTTCATCCCAGATATCAGAAAAATCTGCGAACCCCTCTATAAAAGGCTCAGAAAAAACCCAATCCCTTGGTCTGAAGAACAAACCAAAGCCGTTAAGCAAGTAAAGGAAATAGTCCAAAAACTTCCCTGTCTAGGAATCCCATATCCAGACGCCTCTATGATTGTTGAAACTGACGCCTCTGACATAGGTTATGGTGGCATTCTTAAACAAAAAACATCTCCCGAATCTACTGAGCAGTTAGTAAGATTCACTTCTGGGGTCTAGAATACGGCTCAAAAAAACTATAGTACTATTAAAAAAGAAATTTTATCTATAGTGATATGTATAACAAAATTCCAGGATGACCTAATTAATAAAGAATTTTTGTTAAGGGTTGACTGCAAAGCAGCCAAAGATGTTTTACAAAAGGATGTTAAAACTCTTGTTTCAAAGCAAATTTTCGCCAGATGGCAAGCACTATTATCAAGTTTCGACTTTAAAATTGATTTCATTAAAGGAGAAAATAATAATCTACTAGATTTCTTAACTAGAGAATTTCTGCAGGGAAACCATGAGGACCAATATCCCAGGAATAAGGCCAATGAGGCCCCCATTTCAACTTAAGCTAGAAGACAAAATGAAACAGCCCTTCAAACCAGAAAAGCCCAAAGCTCCTTACCCAATGACACCTAACTTCGAGAATAAATTCTCAGCACTAGCAGAATTTCCCATATACCCACACATGGTTTGTAAAATATTCCAGTGAACCAAAGGATAAGATCATCCCGTGATGGTTCTACGAATGGTGGAGCCTATTCGGAGGAAATTTACAGGTGGTAGCCCCGAGCTTCCAAAATCAGTATGCAAGTTTCCTAGAGGAACAACAAATATCTACTTTGGCAAAACATATTAAGTTATGCAATTTTTTTATTACAGAAAAGAATTTCATATATTATCAATTGGTCCTTTGATATTCATCAAATGGATCGGATTAAATATCTCAGCAAAACGATAAAAATCAAAGGGTGGAGTCCAAAGCCCAAAGAAGATCGAATGAGTCCATCCTCTTCAGCAGTCAAAGAAACAGCTCCAGCATCTAGCTCAGTCTCTAAATCAGAAATGAAAAGGAGATTATTAGAAGCTCGGTCTAAATTAGAATATAATACAGAACATAATCAAATAATGGAGTTGATTGAATCAGCATCTTCCAGCACCAGTGAACCAGACAACGGTGACATGCTGGACCCCAAGGGAATAGCACAAGCATATCTCCTAAAGTAAAAAGGAATCTGATAAAGCAGAAGACCCCACATAAATAGGAAAGGGCACTTGACCCTTCAAGAAAGCAAAAGTTATTCAGAAAAAGCAACTTGACCCTTCGAAAAAGCAGAAGTTGCTCGAAAGGACAAATGAATCTCTATCGTCCACTTATAAAGATAGGATGATACTTTAAATTCTTAGAGGCCTATATAAGGCTCTCGAAATGTAATGGAAGGGCATCTGAAAATTGACCCCTACTTTAAATTTCCTGCAACTCTCTCCATGTCTCTGCAATTCTCTCTCTCTCATGTACAAACTCTTGGGAGGGTTTTATACGGATGAGAGGTTGAGAGGAGAGAAAAACTGTTGAGAGGGTTTTCTACGAGAATGAAGTGTTGGTGAATGATTTTTCAACTAAGTGTTATATTTAAAGGACATGCCATTAGACACCCCACCTCGCTGAGCGAGTTCCATAGCGAGGTGTTGTCTTGCCCTGGGATTCGCTTAGTGAGTTTCCCCGTCCGTTTTACACTTGGACAAATTTTTGGGGAAAATGCATTTTAGACACCCCACCTTCTATAGAGAGGTGTTGTCTTACTTTGACTTTCTCTTTTCGAGCTCCTATGTTCATTTCACAATTAGCCAAAATTTTACATTTTTCGACAATACTGATAGCGGCTTAGTAATATGTCCATACCACCTAGAGTAGATCTCCTTTTGAGCTCCACTATATATGGTTGGAAAGGTATTTCAAAGATCCACAACTTTTATGTTTTGTGGTTTCTTTAATTCTCAACTAATGTGCGTGAAATCGGGATGGAATGTAGATCTACTCTAAACTTAGCCGATTCTATCGAATCTCAAACACCTCACTACTCGTCTTGATGTCAAAACAACTATTTCCATCCAAACTCATCCCGATAGTACTTCAAATGTCACATTAATACTCATTTAACACATGCACACCTTATCTGAATTTATGGAGTGTTACAATTTTCCCATTAGTCTATGGGTGATAAGTAGTAGATGTCAACAACGACACCTTCTACAACTTAAATAGCTCCTTCTAAAAATTTCTAGCAAAGAATATATCTCCGTCAGACACAATTGTTGTAGGAATTCCATGCAACTCAAAAACACCATTCATGAACAATTGTGCAACATCTAATGCCAAGTAAGGATGTTTGATTTGCCATAAAGTGAGCTTCTTTACTTAGTCTATCAACAACCACAAAATAAATTCCTTACTAGCTACCTTGGGAAGGCCTTTTATTAAATCCATGGAGATGTCCTGCCATACTCTCTCAGGGATTGGTAAAGGTTGTAACAACCCAGGGTATGCAACATTCTCATCCTTGCATTTCTAACAACCATCATAATAACTGATATTAGAATAAACATCTAGTTTCATTCCCTTCCAGTAAAAAGTCATGTTTAAGTCTCTACTAGCTTGCTGCAATTCCAGAGTGACAACCATTTGAACTATCATGGTAGAATGATATTAGCTCTTTTCTCCCATTAGGCACATTTCCACCATCATTTTTATCTTCCTGCTCAAAACACCAGCCTAATATTTGTATAATGGTTTGTGGTTTTTTCCTACCTGTATGGTCAAAACTAGTTATTATTACTTGGTGTCATGATTCCAAGAGGTCTTGACAACATCCAATAACTAAGATTGTACCTCAGAATATTATATAACTAAATAGGTTCTTCCTTCTTAGACGGTTCATCTTGAACCACATTGTCTTTTCCTTTCTTATAAGAGATAATGTAATCATATCCATGTAGTATGACTAACCACTTCTGTTTGTTTGGAGTAGCTTTTATTTGCTCCAATAGTATTTCAAACTATGATGATCAGTATTGATCATGAATTGTCTACCCAATAGGTATGACCTTCATTTCTGTACAGCAGTCACCAATGCCAACAATTCATTTTCATAGTTTGAAAAGGACACCATATCCGACAAGACAAAGAAGTGACATCAAGAGAGTCAATGACACAGATAAACCTCATAAACTTACACCTTTTTCTACGGATGCAGGTCACTCAATATTATCAGGAACATGACTGTCATGCCACAAACCTTAATGGGACAAACTATGCTCCAGATGCAACAACTCTGATTCTATAATGGATCACATTATATAATGTAAAGGGGAAACGATATCTATGAATGACTTCTATACATAAAGATGGGATATGATCCTAGGAAGCTCATGACAATTACGAGGGCTATGATTTGTGATAAAGCTTTAAACGTGTATTTCTATGCCACATGCCATTTGATGATGAAGATAGGGCCTTTGGATGCATTGAAGAGAAAACCATAAAAGTGTACATTGTGTGGATGATTGCTTGAGAGGGAGATGAAGAGGAAGGCAAAAGAGTGAGAACCACAAAAAGTGGCTTGGAGTGCGATTGAAAGAAGATCCCATGTTCCGTTATTTGTGCAAATGACACTTTTGGGCCTTTGTCGTTATATGGAAAACTATAAATATGACCCTTAACTATTTTCATTCCTTAAATTGAATGTTGATGAAAACTCATATGAGTGATAGTTTATCTTAGTTGATAGTTGTAGTGTTAATCTTAGTGATTGGTCGAGTAATAACTAATTAAGGTGAATTTCTTGGTTGGTTATTGGACCTTGTTCATGATTCTCACATGAGTTTGCTCACTTGTGGAATTATCCTTATAGTATAGGTTATTGTATGGATTAATCTTTAGGAGGTCTTTAGTTTAATATAACTTTCGTTGCCTATTGATTTCTATATTTGTGTCTTACTTCTATCCTTTTATTGATATTTGATTTGGTTTATTCCATTGAGGTCTAAGCTTTCATATAGTTTAGGTTTCCTTGGATGCCATTGATGGTATCAATCTTCTATCCTTTCAATTTCGCATTCAATTTCTAGAGTTTCGCTTTAGGAACCGCACCATTTGGTATCAGAGCTTAGGCTAAAGAATTGTTCCTACAACTCTTAATCCTAGGTTATTCATATTTTAAAAATCTGAAAATTCCAAAAATCCCTAAAAATGTTGAGTTGTTGTTGGATTTGAGTGTTTCTATTGATGAACTCCTAGAGATTGAATCTACTACATATCAAAATTTCTAGGTGTTTCGATGAATTTTTAGTGATCCACCATTGGAGGACCTTCAAGGCTTAGAAGAACACCAAGTGAGTCTTGTTGATTGGAAGAGCAATTGATCTCAATTTGTAGTGGGCTTGTTCTCCAAGTTGAGGGGAACTTAGATATAAAATTTGAAGCAAATTCAAGTTGAAATTGAGGTACTTGGAATCTGGATGTCCTTAGCAATCTTCATATCTTCATAAGGAAAAAGACACCCAAAAGAGGTCTTTGATCCAAAATCTTCAAGTCAAAAGTTGGAATAGTGTCTGTTGGGCCAACTTTAGTAAAACATTTGAAATTTGTGGGCCCAAGGTACTTTTTGAGGTCAGCAAATCCAAGGTACTTTAGAGAGGCCTTGTTCATCGTGGCGCATAACCAGAGCGCGACAACCTATAGAGATTTTTGAAAAATGCTTTTCTCATTTTATTTCGTTGAAAGTTCTTGGCTCCTTCCGTTTGTTTATTGAGTCATCCGTCTTTCTAAACAACAAGAATCTATTGTTCCACAAGGCTTAGCAACCATTTGAGTTTGTTCGGATTAGAGGTTTGTCACCAACTTTGGAAGAACACTAGAGTGAGGTAAGGCTTGAGTGCAAATATGAGTGGCATGAGAAACTCTTGCTTCTAACGTATTTATTGAGTTTTATAGGTACGATGATTAATTTCGGATGTCATTATCATGATGGGGAGGACCTGATGTCCCTCATACTTATGGAGTTGACAAAGATGCATATGGAGATGTATGGAATAAGGGGGAAATTGGATAGTATAGATGCAAGGTTGGCGAATGTTGAGAATGAATGTAGAGGGGAAACTACACCATAACCTCACTCTAACTCCTTTAACCTTTCTACTTATTCATCTTGTTGTGAAGACTCTTTTGTAGGTACTCAAAGAAATAAATGGCTAAAGAAGTCTTCATGTGAAGAACCCCTATGCTTGAAAGAACATTTGAGATCAATCAAGGTGAGAATAACCTTTCAAATGAGCTACAAGGTAAGTTAGCTAACCTTAACACTTCAAGTGATTTGAATGATCATGATGAAAAATTGAGTGTGAATGGAGGGTTACCTTTTTGTGAACTTGATGATTTCTTGCATTTTTTGGGTATCATGATTCCTTGTCACGTGTTAATAATGTCACTATCTAGAGTGCCCATACACTAGTTGATCCTATTAATGACCAAATTGATTCTTCTTGTAAGATCGATTTGTGTCCACCTAGTGTTGACACTTGTGATTTGAATTATAGTACATTCTCATGTGATAAGGATGATCAAACAATAGTTTCCATAATTGTGGTAATCATGTTCGTAAATCTTGTAAGCTTGGCCTGCCACCAACTAGTGTTGATCAACTTAATAATAATAATAATCCATTATTCGAGGAATATTGTCATGTGCTTAATGAACCTCCGATGAGTGATAATGTTGATAAAATTGGTCCTTTGAATGAATGTGGCGTCCCACCGTTGTTTGATACATGTAAAAATGAATCTCTTCGTCTTGTCTTTGTGTCAAGTGATGAGGTCCAAGGATGCAGTGGTGATGTGTGTCATGTAAATCCTCATGTGGAGGAATGTTCTGAAAAAGAAGGTGATGCTTGTTTCCAAATTACTACTTCCTTCTGGAGTGTTCCAAACCCTTGTAGTATGATTGCTTGTGTCCTTGAACCTAATAGAACTACTACATGTGAGGTCACCATAAATGAAGTTATTTTAAGTGACACTTTTGTTTACTATTTGATTTCATATAATGAGAAACGTGTTCGTGTTGAGGATAAAGATCTTCCATGTTTCAAATATTTATCATTGGTTGACTGTCTTGCCTTTAAAGATAATGAATTATTTTATGATGACATGACTATCGATGATGATGTGCATAATGGCTTGAATAGTAATGTGGGAAATGTAGCCACTTTTGGGAGCTAAAAGATATATGGGAACCCACCATGGGAGGTTGACACCCTTCCCTTAGACGAAAGCCTCATCTTGAGGGATTGTAATTCAATCGTAGGGGTGAAATGTTTTGATGTTATTAAAGTGTCAAAAGAAGAGGCATCTATAGTTGAGCAGGAAATTGACTTACTTGATTGTTTGAGGAATCCAACTAGTCATTATCCATTCTCTAATGAACTTAATTGTGATCCTTTGAATGTTTCTCCACCCATCTATGATAGTAATATGCATGCTAGGCTTGATGCAAGTGACCTCTATGGATCTAATCCATTCTTTGATAAAAATGCTAGTGAGGAGAGCCATTTTGGTGATAAGAGTATGTTACCATCTTTGAATATCCCTATGTCAATGCTTGAGTTTGAAAGAGATGTTATGAGTGAATGTGATGACTTCAGTTATATTGGTGATATTGCTTCGGTATATAATTTCCTTTCTAAATTATCTTCTTGTCAAGTCTCTCATTTATGTAAGGAGGCATATGTATTCTCTAAGGATTTTTTACTTGATGTTACATTAAGGGGCACTTTACTCTTATCACTTGTTTGTTTATGATGACACTCATGCTTGTATTAAGGGTGCATTTCATATTGGGAGGGGTCATCATGGGGTATATAGTTGTTTTGAGAGTGAATGTCTTGTTGATTTTTTCAAAGCCAAGGTGAATAGTGGTTTTGCAATATCTTGTACCTAGGCCATAGTGAAACTACTAGATTCATTGACATATATGTTTTTGAGTGTCCCTAAAGGCTATGCCTACCCTTTTGACCCCAAGGATGTATTAAACTTGTGTGATTGGTATTGTTTAAGAAATGAGGATCGAATGTGCTTTATATTTTCTAGTTTCAATGTAGTATCACATACTTATCATTTTGAATCCATTGATCTCTTTGCTTTGTCATCATTTCATGATATTTGGAGGGATCAACTTCTTGATGCCTCATATGTGGAAGTTTTGTTCTTGGTAACCATTGATACGTGGTTGTACCACAAATTTACACATCGTTGGCATGAGAATAAGATTATTGCCTTTTGTGCTAACCCTCATGTTATAAGAACTATATTTTCATATATCTTCCCTTGGTTTTTGCAAGGTTTAGATTCAAGGATGAGTCCTTTTCAAAAAAGTGAGGATGATATGATCCTAGCAAGCTTATGAAAAATTATGAAGGCTAAGATTTGCGATAAAGCTTTGAACATGTATTTCCCTGGCATAAGCCCTTTGATGATGAAGATAGAGCCTTTGGAGTTCATTGAAGAGCAAGCCACAATGGGTGTACATTGTGTGTATAATTGCTTGGGAGGCAGATGAAGAGGAAGGCAAAAGAGTGAGAGCCACAAAAAGTAGTTAGGAGTGCAAATCGAATTAAGGTCCCATGTTGGACTATTTGTGCAAAGGCCACTTTTGGACCTTTGCTATAATAGGAAAAATTATAAATATGACCCTTAGCTATTTTCATTCCTTAGATTGAATGTCGATGAAAACTCATAAGAGTGTTAGTTTACCTTAGTTGATAGTTGGAGCGTTAATCTTAGTGATTAGTAGAGTGATAGATAATTAAGGTGGATTTCTTGGTTGGTTATTGGACATTGTTCATGATTCTCACATGAGATTACTCACTTGTGGAATCATCCTTATAGTATATGTGCTTGTATCAATTAATTTTTAGGAGGTCTTTTGTTTAATATACCTTTGGTTGCCTATTGATTTCTATATTTGTGTCTTGATTCTATCATTTGATTGATATTTGATTTAGTTTATTCAATTGAGGTCTAAGTTTTCATATAGTTAAGGTTACCTTGGATGCCATTGATGGTATCAAACTTCTATCTTTTAATTCCGCATTGTATTTCTAGAGTTTCTCTTTAGGAATCATATCAAGGTGGCTACTGGCCCATGATGTATGACTGAATATAATTGAACCCATATACATAGTCTATGAAGCCTATACGAATAACTATAACTGAACAACTGATGCAAGCATCCTACCCATAATCTCTATATATGAGAATACTAAACCTGACTCAACTCCAAGTAGAAATGAAGCTTACAACCATTTCACTGAACATCTGCACTATCTTGGGGGAAAGTCTGCCAACCTATAAATCTGGACCTACAATGTGAAAATAACAAATGCAGCGTCCCCCGCAAAAGGGACGTTAGTATATAAAGATTGTACCAAATATGCAAGGCAGACTGAAATAATCATATGAAAGAACATCATGTGTAAAGAGAGATAGATGAGAATCAACCTGAAACTGTGAATGCCACTGAGGGTGCATGATATGCATACTTATACTATATATATGTATATAACGCCTTTAAGGTACATACACTACATATATGCATATATAAAGCCTTTGAGCCTCTATGAGCGTAATCATCATCATATATGCGTATATAACCTTTTTGAGGTACATATACTATATATATGCGTATATAACGCCTTTGAGCCTCTGTGGGCGTAATCATCATCATCATCCATAACAAACTGATCAGTGGTAATTACATATATAACGTACTGGCCTCTGTGGGTATAATTTTAATTATATACATATATATACATGCATGAGGAACATTTGAAAGACATTGTGAGCTCATCGGAGTAACGTAAGGTCAGTAATTTATGTAACTAAATTGTCAACACGTAGCTCAATGAGAATTCAAGAACAAGTGTAAACATGATTTAATTAACATTGCAATAGAATCAAGAACATGAACGCTTATAAATATGAAGAATAGAGTCATTATGAAAGGAAGTTCGTTGTTACACGTCGTATTTTGACACTAGCATGCATCGTGAGCAAAGTAACGAAAGCCCGCAGAGGTTAAGGACCCTTACATGGAAAATGATTGTTTAAATCAAGTATTATGTAAGTCTCGTAAGAGTTTGGGGCTAAACAAATATGAGGAAATGAGTTTCCTTTAAGTTTGTAATGTTGAACAAGTTATACTGACATCATGAAATTTGGATCATATGCAAGTGTGCAGCTCGAGAGCTCAGTGTATAAAAGGATGAAGTCCCGATATAGTATAAGACTTAAAAGTGTGACGACATTGATTGGAAATAATATTTTGTGTGTACCAAACGAGGCTACGGGCTAGTGCTATATCACATAATCATGATAATGAGTATATAAAGTGTGTTAAAGAAATTATTATTTAAGTGAATTGCGATCAAAAAATTATTTATGTATGTAATAGATTAAATGTTGGATTGTAGCGGAGATAAAGAAATTAGATAAAACTATTGGAAAAGTGATTGAATATGTGATGAATCATCACCTTTTCCATGTGGCAGTAGGAGAGAATGGGATTAGTGACTACGCATTTAATTGTGTTTGGTGGAGAATTATTATTTTATTAAATAGATGGACCCCACACCCACTAAAATAAAGATTATGAAGATACTAATTTAGTTGGAAAAAGTTCCAAAAATTAGAAATCATAGGTAGTTACGTTTTCTTCCATGGGAAAGGTAGTATAGGTAGCAGTTTTATTCCTAGATATATATCATATGCAGCAAAATATTTTGGAGGAGCAACGTGAATTTAATTTCCAAGCAACAATATTTTTTCTATTTTAAGCAGAACAGAGATTTCTTTGTATTGAAGTAAAGTGATGTGAAGGCATCAAAGATTAACTTGTAAGGGAGGTGGGCTTCGTTGTCATTATTGAAGGATCGACATCAAAGGTATGTAATGGATGTCTCTCCTTCATTTGGCATGACTAATTAGAAGTGTACTCGACTAGGAGATTTACGAAAAGCAATTGGTGATAAGTACTCTACTCTTGTAGTTGACATTCTTGCTACGTTGAAATTGAGAGGCGTATAGTTGAGTTCAGAGATTTGTGATTTATAAGTCTGTTCCTAAGTTAATTAGCGTTTACTTGATTCGTTGCAATAGAATTATCATCAATAGTAAGTAAACCGACTTGTAAGAGTTGGGTCACAGATTTGCTAGTCGTACGGTTATCCGCGCGGGTAACATTAGTAGTATTACTTCCTTAGTTGCATTACTTTTAAATAATTGTATGTATTGTATGGTGTACCCTCTAAAGGGGGAAACTTTAGTTGGATGAGTTAACATACTTAAATCTTAGTTGCGTTGAGCGATACAACTTGCTGGCTCTTGTGGCTTATTTGTCAGCCTTTGAGCTTAATTGCTAGCCTTCAAGCTCACTTGCTAGCCATCGAGGCTTATTTGGCGGCCTTCGAGGCCTATTTGCTGGCCTTCCAAGGCCTATTTGTTGCTCTAAGTGGAGCGCATTTTGAGACAAAATTTTACTTATACCGATAGATAAAACTTAAACCCGTTATGATACTTTAGTTGGTATAACTGATAAACATTTCAGTAGAGTGCGACTTACAAATAAGTGACAGTCCCACTACACTCATTGTTACTTGTTTACTTTTTTCTACTCGAGGCTTTAGTACTTGTTATTGTGTTTATCTGCCTTACATATTTGGTACATTATTTCGTACGGACGTCCCTTTTGCTTTGGATGCTGACATCATGCTGCAGGTCCAGGTTCTCAGGTGGGCCGACTTTCTAGTAAACATTCTAGTTGATCAACAGAGTTTTAGTGAGCTCCACTTCCTTCTATAGTAGTCGAGTCTAGACGTCGGTGATATAATTAGAGATGTTATTTGGGTAGGCCGGGGCCTTGTCCCGACCAAGTTATTTCAGTCAGATACTCTTAGAGGCTTTTGTAGATCTATGTACACATGTGGTCAGTAGGCTATGTTTATAAGTGTAGTGTTGTACATTTGGGGGCTCGTAGGCTCATATGTGTGTATAAACTTGTTTTGGTATCTTCTGTTTGCAGGCAGTTGAGTACAGTAAGTTACATATATTACAGAGTATGTCATTCGCATAATTATGACATTAGTATTGTCCACTCCACTAAGGTTCGGGTATGACAAAATGGTATCATAGCAAATTTGTATCCTAAAGAGTCTACAAAGCTATTTTAGTAGAGTCTTGATTATAAGTGTGTTGTGCACCACATTTTATAAATAGGAAATTAAGGGGCATTTAGGATTGGTTATATTTCATTCTTACTCCAGATCGTGTTGTAGAGACGAGTCATAAGATTTTGAGTTTAATTTATGTTTTGATATTTGTACGCAAACTGATGCCTTTGACTAGAAAGGCTACAACTAGTTAGAAGGCTAAGAGAGTTGTAGGAGAAGGTACTAGTGGGACACTGTTAGTTGTTGTAGGCCAGTCCAAGGCCCAAGGTAGGTCCCCTTCTTAGGTATCACCTACTCCTACAACACTAGAGGAGTTGAGAGGAGCTCCAGTACCACATGTAGCGCCACTTCTATCGCTGGTTCCAAGTGATTAGGATATAAAGAGCGTGGTACAATTGTTGATGCAACTGGTTGCCGCTCAGGCTCATCGTTGTAATAGGGCACCGACAAATGTTGGACCTTATGAGGGACCGGGGAGTTATAGAATCTGAGAGTTCCTTGGATTGAGTCCCTCTGAGTTTACAGGGTCGGACATTTGGTACATTATTTCGTATTGACATCCCTTTTGTCTGGGATGCTGCATGTCATGCTGCAGGTCAAGGTTCTTAGGTGGGCCGAATTTCCAATAAAAATTCTAGTTGATCAACAGAGTTTTGGTGAGCTCCACTTCCTTCTACTGTAGCCGAGTCTAGACATCGGTGATATAATTGGAGATGTTATTTAGGTAGGCCGGGGTCTTGTCCCGACCAAGTTGTTTTGGTCAGATAATCTTAGAGTCTTTTGTAGGCGTATGTACACCTGTAGTGAGTAGGCTATGTTTATAAGTGTAGTGTTGTACAGTTGGGGCCTCGTAGGCTCATATGTGTGTATACTTGTTTGGGATCTTCTTTTTGTAGGTAGTTCAGTACAGTAAGTTACATGTATTACAGAGTATGTCGTTCTCATAATTGTGGCATTAGGTGACGTCCGCTCCACCAAACTTGGGGTGTGACAAAGTGGTGTCAGAGCAGGTCTGTATCCTATAGACTCTACAAAGTCATTTTAGTAGAGTCTTGTTGATAAGTGTGTTGTGCATCATATTTTATAAATAGGAAACTAGGGGGCATTTAGGATTGGTTACATTTCGCTCTTACTCCAGATCGTGTTGTAGAGCCGAGTCATACGATTTTGATATTTGTACGTAGACCGATGCCTTTGACTAGAAAGTCTACAACTAGCTAGAAAGCTAAGGGAGTTGCATGAGAAGGTACTAGTGGGACATCCTCAGTCGTTGTGGGCCTGTCCGAGGCCCAAGATGGGTCCCCTTCTAAGGTATCACCTACTCCTCCAGCACTAGAGGAGTCGATAGGAGCTCCGTACCACCAGTTCTATCGCTGGCTCCAAGTGATCAGGATATGAGGAGCGTGGTACAGTTGTTGATACAATTGGTTGCCGCTCAAGCTCAACGTTGTACTAGGGCACCAACAAGTTCTGGAGCTTATGAGGGACCGGAGAGTTACAAAATCGGAGAGTTCCTTAGATTGATCCCCCAGAGTTTACAGGGTCGGATGCAGAGAAGGACTATAAGGAATTTATTGATCAGTTTTATCGAATCTTCAAAGTTATGCACGTTTTCGACACGGAAGATGTGGATCTAGCAGCTTTCAAGGTACTAGATATAGTTATTTTATGGTATGAGTCATGGGAATGGTCCAGGGGACCAGATGCACTCCCGCTGTATGGGATGAATTTTCAGATGCCTTCTTAGATCATTCCCTTTCATTGGAGATTCAACCGGCTAAAGTTGAGAAATTTCTGAACCTTAGACAAGGAAATATGAGTGTTAGAGAATATAGTCTCCGATTTGATTCATTAGCTAGGTATGCTCTAAGGATAGTGGATACGATATGAGCTAAGATACATTGGTTTGTAGCAGGCCTTGACTTGAATTTAGTTGATGATTGTAATACAACATCTTTGAGTAAGAAGATGGATATTTCTCGTATTTAGGCATTTGCTCATAATTTGGAAGATCGTAGGCAGCGAAAGCAGATCGATCAAAATTGGGATAGAGAGCAGCATAAGAGACCAGAACGGGTGGTGAGTACAAGAAGAAAAAGAGTAATAGTGGGCCATAGTCGTATACACAAGATAAATCGTCACATAGTTCTATGGATAACCATGGTTCTCAGGCAGGGCCAAGTCGGGGTTCGCGAGCATCAGAATCTCATAATCAGAGTAATACATGTCGGATGGGGTTGCCTCGACCACTTTGTAGACAATGTGGTCGGCCGCATGCCGAGCCATTTCGTATGCGTTCAGAGGGTTATTTTTGGTGCGGGGGTCATGGTTACATGATACGGGATTGCCGAAAGCTTAATTGGGATGACCGCAGTAAGGGCGGGGACGGAGCCTCAGGTTCATGTGCTAGTCGAGACTATAGTGCAGGTGTGTCAATTGCTTTTTCATTAGACATTTACCTATTTGTTAGCCTAGTAATTACATGTTATATGTTATGTAGTTGGTGAGATCTTACCCTTAGATATGGATCCATAGGACCATTTGCAGGATTAGTAAATTTCATTAGATATAGACGATATCATATAGGATTGGTTATACCATTAGTCATCCCGTAGAATTAATAATCATGGGCTATAGAACGTTACCTAAGGTGAATCATATTAGTTAAATCTTATATCAAATGAATCATAGTTGTTGATAAGTTAAATCATATACTCGACTTCGAAATTGTTTATCTGTGGATAAACAGGGACGTTAGGTAGGTTAGGGAGCTTAGTTGAGTACGCGAGGCGAAGAATTACTAGGGATGTATCCGTAGGAAGAGGGGTTAGCTGTACGAACCCATATGTTGATAGATCATTAGGATTAACTTCTTTTCACATTTGAGGACAAATGTTTCTAAGGGGGGAGGATGTTACACGACGTATTTTCGTGCTAGCATGCATCATGAGCAAAGTAACGAAAGCCCGCCGAGATTAAGGATCCTTACATGGATAATAATGGTTTAAATCAAGTATTAAGTAAGTCTCGTAAGAGTTTAAGGCTAAACAAATCGGAGAAAATGAGTTTCGTTTAAGTTCGTAATGTTGAACAAGTTATACTAACAGGATGGAATTTGGATCATACGCAAGTGTGCAGCTTGAGAGCTTAGTATATAAAAGGATAAAGTCCTGATATCGTATAAGACTTAAAAGGTGTGATGACGGTGATTGGAAATAATATTATGTGTGTGCCAAACAAGACTACGGGTTAGTGCTATATCACATAATCATGATAATGAGTATATGAAGTGTGTTAAAGAAATTATTAAGTGAATTGAGATCAATAAATTATTTATGTGTGTAATTGGTTAACTGTTGGATTGTAGCGGAGATTAAAGAAATTAAATAAAACTATTGGATAAGTGATGAATCACCTACTATTTGTAATGTACACTCATGCGACAAACCAAATGAATTCTAATGGACATAGGAGCAGGTTTATGAGACACAGAACTCTCAACTCAACTATACACGTCCCCATCGGGTGTAGTAAGAATATCAAATACAAGAATAAAGTACCTACGATACTTGTTCTCCTTAAACTCTCTCTCATTTAGTACACTTTCTAATGATTCATTCCCAATTAATTAAATGATAGCCATTACATACCTCTAATCTAACATTTTCGCGGTGATAGCAGAACCATCCTCCTCCACAATTCAAGACAACAAGAAACAATACAATTATTAACATGAGGGGCATAACAATTAGCTGACAAACGGTAACCGGCTCTATACAAGATTTTACGGAAAATATATTTGCCTAACTCCTCTCTATTCCACATATCACCATCAAAAATACATGAATATGAGCCCTAACACATCACACAATAATTAAAACAACACTAGCCTCAACAAGAGAAACATATCATCTAAGTGAGCAACAAGCTCATTCTACAACAAATTGGGCAACATCTCCCCTAGTTCTTTCACCTCTGTCAAAGTAAAAAAATCAATAATAACATACTACTATTAATCCATATATCCAGCACCTCAACAACACAAGAACAACCCAACAATACAATACAACAACATAACGAGCAGCAAGCTAGCTATATGGTTATCTAAACGACGTTTCGCCACACATTTCTCCTTTCTGAACTCATAAGAACAACAACCATACATATCCATACTTATATTTATGTTTTCATCCCCTCAACATAGCAAGAATATCCCCCTATATCACAACAACATCAAAATAGCCCACATACACAACTCTATAATCGTATACGTTTTCCGATAGTAATTCCATATTTTTCTCATCAAACAACTTAGCTATTACTTGGATAAACTTAAATACATCTAGGATAGGAGAATTATTACCTCATTCAATCAAGAAAACATCTTAAAACAGTTCAACATACTATTGTTACATCCCGTATGTTCGTATGTTAAGATGTGTCGCAGGTTAGTCGACATAAGTTCAGTGTTATAACCCGTACTTTTGGGGTAAGCGTAGAAGTACTTGACATGCCAAGAAGGTCATGTCGCAAGGTATTTAAATTGTATAATAGTCATATGTTAAGCTTTGAAGTCGAGTGATTTGTAAATCGGAAGTCGGCAAAGATTATCGCAAGTTACATTCATAAATTCACTGAAATTTGGCTCAGATGTCACCAAACTTTTCTCCTAATATACTTTGAGTTACAGGGTCATCCACCCACTAAATCTAAGTTCTACGAGTCTAGTTTCCATCGCTTCAAACCTTTTGATAGTTGGACATTTCTACTAGAAGTTATGAATATTTTACGAAAGTCATGCTAAGCTGGATTTGTGTTTTTATACCAACGAATAAATTTAGTTTTATGGGGAAAATACCTTGTTTTAAGGGGAAAACGTTTGTACAGGATCCTTCCACATATGAGATGTAATGAGGACAATTTTCTACCTAACTTTTATTTTTATATATTATAATATCTACTAAAATTCAACACCTAGAAGGTTTGAAGTTTATCTCATTTCTTTAGTTTATACTAAAACAATTAGAGGATATATTTTTTGTTACCTTAATGACCCAATCCCTTATTGTTATTTAGTCTCTTATACACCAAGATACCTTAGTAACGAAGTAAGGTTTGGCCAACGATGAACTTGGATATGTTCAACCCACTCTACATCTATATGCTTTATATATATTGTGGAGCTTAAGTTGTAAATCTCATCTTTGGACATAATTCCTCATATAGCTTTTATACGAAAGTGCTCTAAAGTTTCAAATAATATTTTGCCATAGACTTTACACTAATTCCATATTAAGGTGTTGCTCGTTCATATCCTTTTGCTCAAGTAGAACATACATATGGAATAAGTACGTCTATTGAAAGAACAAAAAGTTTGGCATCAGACTTTAAGCTCGGTAAGAAAATAGACTTCCTGGAGTCATTTGGAACTCGCTGGATTACCGTTCGTTAAGAAACACCAAAGGTATATAAGCTCTCTTCCTATCTTTGTATACGAGCTCGTGTGAGCCTTCTCTATGATTGTTTCAATAAGAACTCACGAGATGGTGATCGGAAGACAAATATACATGGTTTATTCAAAATATACATGATATACTTGGGGGGTATACAAGAATATACAACCTTGATATACACCTAGTAAATACCTAGGTTTCTATATCTTATATATCCTGCAGTATATCACTGTATATTCACCAGAGCAGGAAGAAGAATCGAACGAAGGCAAGCCAAACATGATCATGCTCTCAACATTACAAGAAGAGGGCAAAGATTTGCACATTTTGTATTGATTTAGTGTCACGACCCAAAATTTCATTGTGCCGTGAGGGCACCTACCCTAACTCATAGGCGAACCCTACTCATACAAATTAAGAACATGCGGAAATGAATGTGGAAATTAAAGAAGTATAAGAGAAGTAATTAACAAGTCTTTAAATAGAAATACAAAGTCTGAAGAAAACCCCAATACAGATCTGATAGTCATCAGTACAAAGCTCTAATACGAATACAAGTCTGAACTGAAATAGAAACACTATTCAAAAGTAAATGACAGAAATGTAAAGATAGATAAAGAGCTCCAGTGTCAGGAATGCATTAGCGACTCACCTTGAAGTCTCCAAATGATCACCTCAGAATAAGCACGATCAGCTGCTTCGACACCTCTTGGCTCAGTTGCTGCACATAGAGTAGAGCAGGCGTAGAGTGAGTACAGGAAACACGTGTACACAATAATATCATCGATCGATCCTAGCTATAACGGTGACACGTGTTGGTACTTTCCGATACCTCTCTACTAATTAGTAACTTATGCATAATATAATTAGTTAACCGACCTAACATTAAATCTATGGTTCAATAATGTACAACTTCTCTCTTAATCTTAAGTTCGCACAAAATTCAGTCTAAACCCCATAATCGGGTGTCTAGTCCAATCAACCTCAAAATTCAACCTCACAACAGTTACAAGTCTCATGTATCAATAGTTTTCCAACAAGTCACAAGATCAAGTAGTCTATCAGACATCAACACCGAGAACACACAACATCAAATACATAACAAAATGAATATCAATGCAATGCAAATGATATGTATGTATGCAATGGGCATATGTACCCGGTATACACATGTTGCTACAATAGATACTTCACGTGACCCATAGGGACTCATGAGGTCCATATACCCATCCGAAATGTCCATTCGGATACCAACATTGTGGCTGAAGTGTCATCAACAGTCATCATTCTCGTAATCATGTACCATATCTTTTACCCGACTTTCCAAGCCATTTCGCAATAACATATCAGTAAACCAATGCCAATGATAGAATGTATGAATGATATGGATATGCATACACTATGCAATCAAGATAATAAGTTTAATTAGTATTTATTAGTTTCCATTCAAGAGTTCAGAGGAGATGTGGAGTGATGAATGCATGACAAGTCAAATCATAATATCATATCAAATGGCTACAAGCCCAATTAAACAGAAATCATACCAACCTAAGCGGACTCTTTCACAACACATTGTGGCCTGAAGGCTAAATACATAAACTCCTTCACATGCATATTTCTGATTCATTAATTACCCAATTAAGTTCACTCGATACCCGTATTAGTACTCATCACCTCACTAATACGGAACCCCAAATCCCCATTACTCCCCTTAGTTCATTACAACACATACCAACATGTAATGCTACACTAGAGTTTAGAGAGTCTCAACTTGCCTGGATAAAATTGAAAAAGTCACGCGGTATCTTTCCCCTTTCATAGCACCTCCTTACGAGCTCACTCTGATCAATCATATCGATAATATGAGATTACAATCTAGTCGATACCCATAATCCCCATGCTAGTTTACAAAGGAACCACGGACCCATATTACCAAAATATGAACTTTTCTACCCAAATAGGATCCATACGTGCTAGATAGTCATAATACTAAGTTAATTTAACAACGCACCCCAATTGGGTCCTCAATTTCAAGATAAGGTAAAATCCCCAATTCAAAACCTTAGAATTTCCCCCAATTCTTAAAAAGGATTTAAGAAAGCAATTGGTCAATTGATTAACATGTACTAGCCAATTAAATCACTAATATACAATACCCATAAAAATAGTCCACTAATTAGCTCCAAATTCTCAATTAAGACTCTCTTATTCTCAACATGGTCAATTTCCCTTTCCCAAACATGGATTCAAGCCTATAATAATGGAATATATCAATATAATTGACTAAGATTAGGGTTTAGAAGTTACCTAGATAAAGAACCTCAAATATACACGTTGAATCTTCCTAAAATGTGCTTTAAGGACATGGAAAATTGAAACAAATGGTTTGGTCTAGTGTATAAACCACTGGTGCTACAGTGTCTTCATCGCAATTGCAAGACCTTTCATACGATCGCGTATGCTAACCCGACCCGACCCCGCTGGACTCATCTCTATCGCGGATAGGACCACGCGATAGCGAAGCAAGGCGACTAAGCCTTCCCCACAGGTGCGTGCCCCCGCGACCTCGACCACTACCCACGCAATCGCGAGAGCCTAATTTCATCAAGGCTCGCGATCGCGCTCCCTCCCTCGCGATAGCAAAGAAGGAAACCATATAGCAGGCATCAGATTTTTCTGGTTTCACCCCAACTCTGAATCAACTCTCAAAAATCATTCAGGAGATAAATAACACAAACCAAACATGCATTTCTATCAAAAAATACATTCCAGACACGCTCACGCACTCAGAATTCCATGAAAAGGTCTATAAGGCTCGGGTTTGACCAAAAACAACTCTTAAACTTAAATTTCACAATTATACAACTAATTCCCCAAAACTCATCAGGCTGCCTCGAAAAATGAACCAAAGGCTTGACTAAGTCATAAACGTCATTCCAAAGCTAATGGAACCGACAAAACTACGAACGGAGCATGTTTACTTAAAAGTCAACTATAGGTCAAACTTATCCACTCTCTTAACTTGTAATTTCTCAAACCTACCAAAGTGGGTTTGAAACCTACCCGACCACCTCAGAAACCATGCCACACATTCCCACAAGTCACAAATAAGCAAATAAAGACTTGGAGAGGGTAATTTCGGGATTTCAAAGTAAAACAAGAAAAATGATTGTTTGAGTCGTTACATCATGTATAACTAAAACAAATGTTCACCCTCGAATGGTAAAGAAAAATGAATACCTATACTCTCACATAGCCTTGGGTAGTTAGCTTGCATATCAGACTCGGTCTCCCATGTAGCCTCCTCCACTGGTCGATCCCTCTATTGCACTTTCATGGAAGCTATCTCTTTAGACCTTAATTTTCTGACCTGCCTATCTAGAATAGCTACAGGCCCCTCCACATAAGCTAGATCCTGATCCAACATCACCGAGTCCCATCTAATCACATAAGAATCATCAGGAACATACTTCCTCAATATTGACACATGGAACACATGATGTACACTAGATAAACCAGAAGGTAAAGCAAACTCATAGGCCACCTCGCCAACTCTGTCCAAAGTCTTAAAAGGGGTAATAAACCTCAGGCTGAGCTTGCCTTTCTTCCCAAACCTCATCACACCCTTCATGGGAAAACCCTTCAGCAATACCCGCTCATTTACCATAAACTCCAAGGGACGAACTCTCCGATCCACAAAACTCTCATGTCTGCTCTGGGCTATAAAAGCCGGTCCTGAATCAACTTGACTTTATCCAACAAATTTCTTAGAAGATTAGTACCCGAAGGTCAAACCTCAAAAGCGTCAAACCACCCAATGGGAGAACGACACCTCCTACCATACAAGGCCTTGAACGATGCCATATCAATACTCGAATAGTAAGTGTTGTTGTAAGAGAACTCCGCCAGGCATAGAAACTGGTCCCAATTACCCCCAAAGTCAATCACACAGGCTCGAAACATATCCTCGAGAACCTGAATAGTCCGCTCAAACTGGTCATCGATCTGAGGGTGAAAGGATGTACTACGATCCAATCTTGTATCCAACTCCTTCTGCATGAAGATCTACTCTAGTACCCAACTCATTCTGTATGGACCACCAAAAGTGAGAAGTGAACTACGTACCGCAGCCAAAAATGGGCACCACGTACAATTGGACTATCTCTCAAATGTAAATCTTAGCCAACTTCTTGGAATTATAAATAGTCTGAACAGGAATGAAATAGATAGATTTGGTCAACCTATCCACAATAACCCATATAGTATCAAACTTGCCAAAGACAATCCTACCACGAAATCCATGGTAATTCGCTCCAACTTTCACTCAGGAATGGGCATCCTCTGAAGCACACCATAAGGCCTCTGGTGCCATCTTTCACTTGCTAGAAATTCAAACACCGGCACATAAACTCCACTATGTCCCTTTTCATCCTGCACCACCAATAATGCTATCTTGAGTCACGATACATCTTCGTAGCTCCTGGATAGATGAAGTACTTCGAACTATGTGCCTCCTCTATGATCAATCAGGTTAAGTCACCCGCCCTAGGAACACAAATCCAACCCTTGATCCTCAAGACACCATCACCATCAATTAAAACCTCTTTTACCTGGGCAACACCTTGTCACGGATTTTGCACAACTGAGCATCATCAAACTGTTGGGACCTAATCGACTCCAATAAAGAAGACCGGGCCTCCACACAAGCTAATACCATACTAGGCTCTGAGATATTAAGCCTAACAAACTAATTTACCAAAGATTGAACATCCATAGCCATAAAGCGCTCTTCCACATTCAACATAGCAGAACTACCCATGATCACCGTCTTGCGATTCAAGGCATCCGCTACTAAATTTGCTTTGCTTTGGTGATACAAAATAGTCATGTCATAATCCTTCAGAATCTCTAACCACCTACGCTGTCTCAAATTAAGCTCCTTCTGATTGAACAAGTACTGAAGACTATGATGGTCGGTGTAAACCTCACAATGCGCACCATAGAGATAGTGCCTTCAAATCTTCAAGGCAAATATGACTGCTACCAACTCTAAGTCATGGGTGGGATAATTCTTCTCATAAACCCTCAATTTCATTGAACCAGAGGCTACCACCTTCCCTTTATGCATCAACACACACCCAAGACCCACTCCAGAGGTGTCACAATACACAGTAAAACTATTTCCCTCAACTGGTAAGGTAAAAATATGAGCAGTAGTCAATAAAGTCTTGAGCTTTTGAAAGCTCACCTCACACTCCTCAGACCACTGAAAGGCTATATCCTTTTGGGTCAATATAGTCAATGGAGTTGTAATGGATAAAAATCCCTTCACGAATCCCCGATAATACCCTGTGAGACTAACAAAACTCCAAACTTCGGTGAGTGAAGCAGGCTGAACCAAATCCCTGACTACCTCAATCTTTTTTAGATCTACCATACTACCATCTTTGGTCACCACATGCCCCAAGAGAGCTACCGAACTAAGCCAGAACTCACACTTTGAAAATTTGGCATAGAGTTGCTTCTCATTTAGAATACCAAGCACGATCCTCAAATGCTACTCGTGCTCCCCCTCACTCCGAGAATAGATCAAAATGTCATCGATGAATACCACCACAAATTTATCTAAGTACGGTCGGAACATCCCATTTATCGACTCTATAAAGGTTGTAAACACTTTAGTCAACCCGAAAGACATTACCAAAAACTCATAATGCCTATATCGAGTCTGGAAGGCCGTCTTATGAACATCTTCGGCCCTAATAATCAACTGATGGTAACCGGACTTCAAGTCAATCTTGGAAAAGACTGAAGCACCCTGTAGCTAATCAAATAAGTCATCAATACGCGATACCGAATACTCATTCTTGATAGTCACCCTGTTTAATTGCCTATAATCGATACACATACGCATAGACCCATCTTCCTTCTTCACGAATAACACCAGAGTACCCCAAGAAAAAACATTGGGTTGAATAAAGTCCTTACTTAATAATTCTTGCAATTGCTCCTTCAACTCTCTCAACTCGGCCAGTGCCATCCGATATGCATAACAGAAATAGGTTGAGCGCCCGACTCTAGGTCAATATAGAAATCAATATCACGCTCTGGCGGAATACTGAGAAGGTCGGTGGGAAACACATCTGGATACTCCCAAACTACTGGAACTGATTCCAAGGGAGGAGTCTCCGAACTCGTATCACAAACATACGACAAATAAAAAAGACACCATTTCTCTCCCATCTTTTGAGCTTTAAGGAATGAGATCACTTTCTTCGAACACTAGCTAAGAGTAACCTTCCAAACTAATGGAGGGAATACTCGATATGACTAAGGTAATAGTCTTGGTATAACAATCCAAGATAGCATGATACAGAGCTAACTAGTCCATACCTAAAATAGCGTTGAAATCTACCATACTCAAAACTTTCAAAATTACCTGAGTATCATACCCCATCACATAACTACACAACCCAAATAAGCCTGATCTACCACTACAGAATCCCTAACAGGTGTAGAAACATGAATAGGCATGGCTAGAGACTCACACACCAAATCCAAACTCAATGCAAAGTAGGTAGACACATATGAATAGGTAGACCCTAGATCGAATGAAACTGTACCAGGTCGATGGGAAACTAAAAGAGTATCTATGATCACATCATCAAAGGACTCTACCTTTGGTGTGCCCGAAAAAACATAGAAATGGCCACAATCACCTAGTCTGAGCACCCTACATCTGCCACCTCGGCCAGACCGAGCACTACCCCGACTTATCTGAGGGCCTTTTCTACTGCCCTGAAACCACCTCTAGCACTGTGGGACCCGCCTCTAGTTGGCTGCCCCATTTCTTTAGATCCTAAAACCTAAGAACCCTAGTGCTGGCCACCACGTATGAGTCTGGGGTAATCTATCTTGAAATGCATAAAGACACCACACTCATAACACCCTCTCGGAGCTGCTGTCGGTTGAGAAGAAGAAGAAGAACTAGCACCAGCATGACCACTATAGCCAGAGGTCTAATAAGAACTCGAGGTCAACTACCCCAAACCATAAGAAGTACGAGAAGATTGGTCTTCCTCTAATGTATACATAGCTGCAACAATTAGGCTAGCACTCGAACGGTGGTGTCCTCCAGTATAATAACCCCTACCTCTAGATGAGGTAAATCCCCGAGCACTATGATGAGGCCTCTTGACCGCTCTCTCGTCCTAATCCTCTCTCTGAATAAACTCAGCCTCTCTCACAATATTAACGATCTGCTGGAAGGTGGAACCTGTGGCAGCCATCTGTGCTGCAATCAACCGAAGAGGACATTCCAACCCATTAGTGAACTTTATCACTCTCTCAGCCTCATAAAGCAAAATCATCAAGGCATGGAGACACAATTCATGGAAACGTGTCATACTCGATGAGAGAAATACAACCATGCCGTAAACCCTCAAACTAAGCCCGTCTCCTCTTTCTGACACTGCGAGACACAAACTTCTCCAAGAGGATTTCGATAAATAAACCTAAGTCATAGGAGTGGACCTTGCAGATCTGGACTCAAGATAAGACCTCCACTACCACTTGGTAGGTCCAACCATTTAGAAAGCAGTATAATCAAAACCACATGACTCCACTGGTCTGAGGTTGTGCAACCTCTCATGACAGCTAATCAATAATTCATAAGCATTATCCTCGAGATCCCTATCATATTTGGGAGGATCCAACTTTCTGAATGTCTCAAACATCTTCTGCTGCTCAATAGACATAGCATGTTGTACAACTGGAGCTATAGCAAGACCAAGTATAGATACACCAAGAAACTGAGGGATCCCAACAGGTGTTGGACAAACCCCTAGTGTTCGAAATCTAGACATAGCAGCATGGTTAGGAGTCTGTCCTCTGACTCTAGTATGAGATCTGTCAAAAGTAACTAGATTAACAACCTGAGCTATAGAATCCAAGAAGCTCATCATCCGAATCAAGGTATCCTGAAGTACTAGCGTAGCAATGAAACCTGGGGGCATCTGATCCTGTCTGGCCCCATCAGCCTGACCCTACTCATCCTCATCAACATGAACCTCATCATCTTCCAGAATAACCTCAGGCCCCAGAGACTACCCTATCACGAGCCCGAACAACTATAGGTGCTCTGCCTCGAGCTGCAACTCGAAGTCTACCTCTACCTCTACCTCTACTACACCCCCTACCCCATGCTCCATTTCTAACAACTGGTACGAGTACATATGCAGGATCATCATCTCCTCATGCGACTGATCTAGTCCTTACCATCTATGAGAAAGAGTAAAACAAAGAGATTTAGAATTCAATCATAATCAAATAGCATGAAAGATTGAAATTTTCCTACATGACTTATAGCTTCTCGAAGATAGGTAGAGAGCTCTTAGTACCGATCCACAACCTAGTGCTCTGATACCAAATTGTCACGACCCAAGATCCCATTATATCGTGAGGGAACTTACCCTAATCCGTAGGCAAACCCTACTCATACAACTTAATAACATACGAAAATATATACGGAAATTAAAAAGTATAAGAGAAGTAATTAACAAGTCTTTAAATAGAAATACAAAGTCTGAAGAAAACCCTAAATACAGATCCGGGAGTCCTGAATACAAAACTCTAATATGATACAAGTCTGCACTAAAATAGCAACATTGTCCGAAAGTAAATGGCAGAAATGTAAAGATAGATCAAGAGCTCCACTGCTGAGAATGCACCAGCAGCTCACCCTAAAGTCTCTAAATGGTCACCTTAGACTAAGCACGATCAGCTGCTCCATCACCTCCAGGCTCGGTACCTGCACATAGAGTGCAACAAGCATAGAGTGAGTACGGAAAGCATATATACTCAGCAGCATCGTCGATCGACCCTAGCTATAACGGTGTCAATGATTGGTACTTTCTTATACATCTCTACTAGTTAGTCACTTTGGCATAATATAATCAGTTAACCGAGCTAATAGCAAATCTATGGTTCAGTAATGTACAAGTTCTCTCTTAATCTTAAGTTCGTACAAGATTCAGCCTAAACCCCATAATCGGGTGTCTAGTCCCATCAAACCTCACAACTCAACCTTACAACTGTTACATGTCTCAAGTATCAATAGTTCTTCCAATAAGTCACAAGATCAAGTAGTCTATCAAACATCAACACCGAGTACACACAACATCAAATACATATCAAAATGATGGTTAATGCATTACAAATGATATGTATGTATGCAATGGTCATATGTACCCGGTATACACACGCTACTATAGTAGCTGTTTCGTGTGACCCATGGGGCACTCATGAGGTCTATATACCCATCCAAAATGTCCTATCGGATACCAGCTTTGTGGCTGTAATGTCATCAACAGTCATCACTCTCGTAATCATGTACTATATCCTTTACCCGAATTTCCAAGCCATTTCTCAATAACATATCAGTAAACTAATGCTAATGATAGAATGTATGAATGATATGGATATGCGTACACCATGTAATCAATATAATCAGTGCAATCAGTATTTATCAGTTTCCATTCAAGAGTTCAGATGAGATGTGGAGTGATGAATGCATGACAAGTCAAATCATAATAACTTATCAAATAGCTACTAGCCCAAGTAAACATAAATCATACCAACTTAAGCGGACTCTTTCACCACACATCGTGGCCTGAAGGCTAAACATGTAAACTTTTTCACATGCATGTTTATGATTCATTAATTACCTAATTAAGTTTACTGGATACACATATTAGTGCTCATCACCTCACTAATACGGGACCCCCAAATTCCCATTACTCCCCTCAATTCATTAAAACACATACCAACATGAGAAGATACACTAGAGTCTAGAAAGTCTCAACTTGCCTGGATAAAGCCGAAGAAGTCACGCGGTAGATTTTTCCTTTCGTAGCGCCTTCTCACGAGCCCACTCTGATCAATCATATCAATAATATGAGATTACAGTCTAGTCGATACTTATAAACCCCAAGCTGGTTTATGAAGGAACCTCGTGCCCACATGAACAAAATATAAACTTTTCTACCCAAATAGGATCCATACGTGCTATATAGTCATAATACTATGTTAATTTAACAACGGACCCAATTGGGTCCTCAATTTGAAGAATATGAAAAATCCCCAATTCAAAACCTTAAAATTTGCTCCAAATCTTAAAAAAGGTTTAAGAATGCAATTGGTCAATTAATTAACATGTACTAGCCAATTAAATCATTAATATACAATACCCCTAACAATAGTCCACTAATTAACCCCAAATTCTCAATTAAGACTCTCTTATTCTTAACATAGTCAATTTTTCTTTCCCAAACATGTATTCAAGCCTATAATAATGGAATATATCAATATAATTGACTAAGATTAGGGTTTAGAAGTTACCTAGATGAAGAACCTTAAATATCCACCTTGAATTTCCCAAAATATACTTAAGGACTTGGAAAATGGAAAATGGAAAATGGGAACAAATGGTTCGGTATAGGGAATAAATCACTACATCGCGATCGCGAGACCCCGCATGCGATCGTATAGGATAACCCGACCCAAACCCACTAGACTCATCGCTATCGCGGACAAGACCACGCGATCGCAAAGCACCAAGATTAAGCACTCACCCCAGGCGCGTGTCCACGCGACCGCGCCACTACCTTGCAATCACGAGAGCCTGATTTCATCAAGGCTCGTGATTGCGCTCCCTCCCTCGCAATAGAAAAGAAGGAAACCAGATAGCAGGCATCAGATCTTTCTAGTTTCACCCCAACTCCAAGTCGACCCTCGAAAATCATTCGAAAGCCAGATAACACAAACCAAACATGCATTCCTATCAGAAAACAAATTCCAGATGCGTTTGTGCACTTGGAATTCCCAGAAATGTCTCTAAGGCTTGGGTTTGACTAAAGTCAACTCTTAAACTCAAATTTCACACTCAAATTTCACAATTATACAACCAAACCCCAAAAATCACTAGGCTGCCTCGAGAATCGAACCAAAGGCTCGACTAAGTCATAAACGTTGTTTCAGAGCTAATGGAACTGACGAAACTACAAACGGAGCACATTTACCCAAAAGTCAACTATAGGTCAAACTTCTCCACTCTCTTAACTTGTAATTTCTCGAAACCTACCCGACTACCTCGAGAACCATGTCACCCATCCTCAGAAGTGACAAACAAGCAAATAAAGGGTAGGGAAGGATAATTTGGTGATTTCAAGGTAAAACAAGCAAAATAACTTTTTGAGTTGTTACATTTGACAAGTAGGCAGGTCCACCATAAGCACACATAGACAAGTTCAAATTCAACCAAGAGAGGCAGTCACGATTGCATTTTTCCCCAGATTTAAGTAAGAAAATCTAAGCCAATACAACATAAAGACCCGACCAGATATCATAGGAGGAAACACCAAATTTTCACAACATTGAAAACCAATAAAAACACCTTAGCATATATTCAGACTTGGGCCCAAACAAGTGCAGACATATAATGTATTGACATGTGAAAGACCTTGTTACATGTTAAACTAACTAACATGTATCCCTAGGATATAAAAAATAACCAGATTCATATGTTAACTTCATATAAGGAAACAAATGCAAATATCATAGGGGATTAAACTATATCATACTCCTAAAATATGCTGAACTTAAATAACTCTGCATCATGATTTCTACTAAACAAATACTAAAATAATATGCATATCACAAGACCCTAAATCTAACATAGCATACTTAAGTATAAATTATCAACTTGACAAGCAATACATTACAAAACACTTAACCAATTATCTCATAATCCTTTTAAAACAAGTTGCTAACAGTATTCTGACACACTGTATTAAATATGAATTTATTGAATAACTTAGCAGCTAGGTTACTTGTATTAAGCACAAATAGATTAACCAAACATTATACCTAGAGATCTTTGCTAGTATATACAGGATTTTACTAATCAACTATAACATATCAATCAGGAACTAAACAATACAAATCTAAATATTATTAATTTAAGCTTAACTAAGCAGGATGTCACACTTAATGAAACTTAAACATTTAACAACAAAAAAAATAGCTAAGCTAAATCAATTAGTAAATAACATAACACACAAAATAAAATAAAGGGACTAAGGGAAATTTGAGCTTACCTTTTCTAGGTGCAGCTGTGATCGAGATTCCGGAGTGGAAAGCGCTCCTCAAATTCTCATGAACTCAGACCACACACAGAAATATAAATGGAAACTTTAGACTATGAAAAATTTACTCTAGGGTTTTGATTGCTCAAAAGTTGAGACGTGTTCAAAAATATGAATTTTCGAACCCTATTGACACTGCTATATGGGGTTCTTTATATAGAACCACAAACCCCAATGTTTCATCTTGAAACCGATGTGGAAGAAGTATTTTACGATGATTTTAGACTTAAAATGAAAAAGGTTTGAATCGCAGCCAATGGGATGCATTGATTTCTGTCCTCAATAGGGCAAAAGCCATTAAAATGCTCAGAATGCAAAAAAAAAAAAAGAGAATGGGAGGGTTTTACCTTCGTTGGTCTGAGACGCGGTGGGGGTGTGTAAGTGCAATTAATTCTCTTACTCAAAAAATGGAAGCGAAGATTGAAAAAGGTGGCATGGTCTACGTTTTTTGCCTTCTTCAACCGCAACAGAGGAGAGGAGAAGAGACGGTGCAGTTAGGGCTTCACAAGCCCTTGCTTTGCAAAATGAAAGAGGGTTTCTCCCTTTTGCCTAACTTAAGGCGTAACCGGGTCTGATCCAGGATGGACTGGGCCTAGCTGAATTAATTAAAAATAAAAACCCAAAATCGGTAGAATAGAGGGTGTAGGGTGATTTTGAATAGTTTTTTCAAATGTGGTCACGAGATAATTTAAAAAATGACCATTTAATTTCAAAAGTAGTCAAATTGGCCGGATTAAAACTCAATTAAAGCTAGAATTTAAATAACCTTTAAATAATAGCCATAAAAATGTAAAATTCTTTAATCAAATTGACAAATAAAATTGAGATACTACTTGACCTCTATTTAATTAATCAATTTTCTAGACTTCATGGAGTAAAATATTAATCAATTTAAATGACAACTAATTTAGACAATTAAATTGACAATTGTCCTCATTAATTTATAAAATTGATATATATATTTTAAATATATACAAAAAATATGCAAATGATATACAATAGTATACTAATTATATTTTTCCATATAAATAGCAAAATGTCATCGGGATAATTTTGAAAAATCATTTTTGTCTTATAAAAATGCATATTTCACTCCGTTCGTGACTCATGAACTTTGAATAATTAAATAAAAGTACTGGAAGGTAAAATTTTGGTATAAACAACTGTCCTTTCATTGTTCGGGGATGGAGAGACCATCTCTGAGCAGCGAAATTTGACAAATCTGATTTTTGATTGACCAAGTCAAAATGCTTCTCGGTTTTTATGCAATTTTCTAAAATTATGACCTGATCTTGTTTCTAGGTTCCTACATATCTCAGGCTATATGAGAACTCAGGCCACTTGTAGTTCGACTCAATTCTTTTTTAAAAAAAAGATAAAGAAAAATTTCAAAGACAACTTTTGTTTGAATGTGACCGGTTCCCTAGTATTGAGTTCGCCTATATATCCCCGGTTTCGAGAATCAGGTCAGTTGTAGTTTGACTCAATCAAATGGAAGAGACTTTTCCTTATGCGGAAACACCTCAAAAATAAAAGAAAAATAAATGGTAGTTATGCGTGGTATGGAGTGGTTTTTAACTCCAGTCAGAGAGCTTGACTCTCGTTGGCACCCTGTCTCGACCGGCCGCGTAAGAAAAAGTTCCATATTTTGCTCTACATGCTTCTGGATCTGGTTAAATCTGCTGGCACTCTCAACAACTTCAAGCCTATTCTCTATCTGCTTGGTAACATTGTGGACCATGTGGTGTCATCTTTGTACTCTTAGGGCTTGACATTGTGGACCGTGTGGACCACCGGGTGTCCTCCCGACACTGCTTAGCTCGTACTTTTTCCCTAAAAATATGAGGAATAACCCCTTTCAACTTTGCCATAGGTGAACGTTCCTCTCGGCATTTTTTTATATATATATGGCCCTCTCGGCATTTTCTTGCATAAATAACCCTCTCAGCATTTTTTGTATCAATATGGCCTTCTTGGAATTTTTGTTTGTACATGGCCCTCTCGGCGTCTTTTGTTTCAATATGGCCCTCTTGATGTTTTCTCATTTACATCTCTCTCTCGGTAGTTTATATGAATTTTCCTCTCAATATTTTTTGTTTCAATGGCCCTCTCAGCATTTTCTCGTACACACAGACCTCTCAACAGTTTATATGAATGGCCCTATCAGCATGGTCCTCTCGACAATTTGTATGAATAACCCTCTTGGCATGGTCCTCTCGACAGTTTATATGAATGACCCTCTCGACATGGTCTTCTCGATAGTATGTATGAATGGTCCTCTCGACAGTTTGTATAAATTAGCCTCTCAACATGGTCCTCCCAATAGTTTGTATGAATGGCCCTCTCGACATGGTCCTCTTGACAATTTGTATGAATGGCTCTCTCGGCTTGGTCCTCTCGACAGTTTATATGAATGGCTCTCTCGGCAGTTTGTATGAATGACCCTCTCGGCATGTAAATAGTATAAATGAATGACAGATATGGCCCTTTTCTGTTGGATTGTCTTTTTTTCTTCCTTTATGTTGGTCATGACCCTCTCGGTCGGATTTCCCTTTTATCTCTTTGTTGGATGTGGCCCTCTCGCTCGGATTACCACTTTATCCGTTTGTTGTTGGTTGCGACCCTCTTGGTCGGATTACCCTTTTGTCCATTTGTTAGCTGTGACACTCTCAGTCGGATTGCTCTTTTGTCCCATGGTTGGTTGTAACCCTCTCGATCGGATTTCCATTTCATCTTTCATTGTTGGTTATGACCCTCTCGGTTGGATTGCCCTTTTGTCCCTTTGTTAACTGTGACCCTCTCAGCTAGATTGTCATTTTTTCCATTCATCGTTTGTTGTGACCCTCTCAGTCAAGTTTGCCTTTCTTGTTTTCTTACATAGCCCTTTTTGGTTGGACTGTGCCGCCCTTATGGCACTTTAATCATTTTAATAGCCCTTTCGGCTAGATAGTGCTGCCCTTATGGCACTTCATTATTTTGTAGCCATCTTCAGCTTCATTCTGCTGCCCTTGTAGCGCTTTACCCTTTCGTTGCCCTCTCAACTAAATTGTGATGCCCTTGTGGCGCTTTGTTCATTTACAACCCTCTCGGCTAGATTGTGCCGCCCTTGTGGTGCTTTGTTCATTTACAGCCCTCTCAGCTAGATTGTGCCACCCTTGTGGTGCTTTATCTTTTTATAGCCCTTTTGTCAAGATAGTATTTCCCTCATGGAGCTTTTGATGGATTGGGAATCTTCCCAGTTTTCTGCCTTTATCCTGTTTGACATCATGAACAAACAAGTTAATGAGATAAGTTTTCATCCTGCTGATGGCATTTGGAATCTACATCCATAGAAAAATGTCAGTTTAAATGGGGTTAGCTCATGTTATCGATTATATTGCTCCTTCTTGGCTGGATTGTGGCCCTTGCCCTATCATGACTTCTAGCTCGGTAGCATAAAAGATGAAGTTTTTGGAACATAGTAAAAACTCTTTTCAAAATATCAATATTAATTTAAATTAAAAATATGTTGATCAAAAAGGAATATTTTTTCCAAAACAACTTATATTAGTGTCATGACATGCGCGTTCGGAGAGAGACTCTATTTTGACTCTCGAAGCGTCCTATCTTAGCTTTGTCATGCAGAATTTTCTAGACCTTCTAAAAAATTCTTCCCTAGTCTGAAGCTTGTACCGTTGAACTCTCGTGTCGGCTCATGATGAAGGAATTTTTGAGACCCTCTTGAAAATTCAGCTCCAGTTGCGAATTCTTTATCAGTTGAAAATTTTTGAACTTTGTCGAAAGGAAGTTTTGAGATCCTCACAAAAATGCTGCTCCAGTTGAAGCTGTGTCGATGATCATCTTGTTCCGATTCTGAAATGGGAAATTTTGAGATCTTCTCAAAAATCCTGCTCTTATAGCTTCCTAAGGATTTCTTTAGTTTTTCTATTAGTGTGACCGAGCTCAGAGAGCGCCTACGTATCCAATCGCAGTAGGAATCAGGTCAAACGTAGTTTGTACCAAAATAGTTGATTTGTTTAATAATGTGATCGAGTCCTAAATGGACAACCTATGTATCTCGTATTGGGAAATCAGGTCATCGCATAGTTCATGTTACAAGGAATGTCATTTGGTTTTCTTTATATTACAAGAGGAAAAGACTGAAACCCGATAGGGATCTTTCTATGTATCTCTGCCATAAGAGATAAGTCCTGGTGTACTGATTACAAGAAAAAAGTGCGATTACAAATTGAAAAATGCGATGTTACACATTGTATCTCTTGATAACATTGTAATTGATGGCTTTAGGCCACTTTTGACCATCCATTTCAGCTAAGATTACTTCTCCTTTGAGGAGTACCTTGCAGACCATGTAAGGGCCTTGCCAGTTCAGTGCAAACTTTCCTTTGTACTCGTCCTGGTGTGGAAACACCCGCTTGAGTAACAGTTATCCCACTTGGGAGCGTCAGATTCTGACCCTTTTGTTGAAAGCTCGGGTTATTCTCTATTGGAATAACTGGCCGTGGCATACGATGATTATCCTTTTTTCGTCAATCAGGGCCAATTGTTTATATCTCTTTCGGACTCATTATGTGTTGTCCAGTTCTGCTTCTTGAATAATTCAGAGTGATGGTAACTTGACCTCAACCAAGATTATCACTTCCGTTCTGTAAACAAGCAAGTACGGCGTAGCTATGTCGATGTTCTGTACCCAAGAAATGTGTAGGGAAACTATTCCTACCAACCTTTGTAGTTATATGTCATCTTTTGTATTATCCTTTAGATATTCTTGTTAGTGGCTTCTACGACTCAATTCATTTGTGGCCTGTATGCTGTGCAATTCCGATGAGTTATACAGATCTGTTCACAGATGTCCTTCATCAGATGACTATTCAGATTTGCTCCGTTATCTATTATGGTGTACTCCAGAATGCCAAATCGGCAAATGATGTTGTTATTTACAAAATAAGCTACCACGTTCTTCGTTATTGACTTGTGTGAGGCATGTTTGACCTATTTGATAAAGTAGTCTATGACGACCAGAATAAATCGATGTCCATTGGAGGCTACTAGCTCAATAGGGTCGATGACATCTATGCCCCAAGCAACGAATGGCCAAGGTGAACTCCTGGTGTTGAGTTCGTTTGGTGGGACTCTGATCAGATCTCCATGTATCTGGCATTGGTAACACTTCATCCTCTTGTAGAGCGTATCTTGGTTTAGGAAGAAATTGTTGGCCATTCTCTAGAGGGTTTTCTTATAGTTTCTTGTAGTACCCTCGGAATATTGTCCCTTCTGTAAGTAAGTTGTTAAGTTGGCATACAATGGCTTGTCGTCTGGTTCTGCTTCCATATGAGAACAGTAAGCATGTTCTTCTTTCAAACTTATCTCAAGTGGGTTGATATAACTACTTTTCGGATATTGCATCATGGATCCTATGGTAGTGAGGGCATCTGCAAACTCATTCTGCATCATTGGCGTGTGCTTCAACTTAATCTTTTTGAATCTCTTGCTCAATCTTTGGATGAAACTGACATACAACAGGATCTTGGCATTCTTTGCGGCTCATTCTTGTTGTACCTGATGAATTTGAAAGTTTGAATAGCCTATCACCAAACTCATCTATAGCTTGACTAATGCCATTCGGAGACCCAAAATTTAGGCTTCATACTCTGCCATGTTATCGGTACACCGGAATGTAAGCTTGGCAGCCATTGAGTAGTGTTGTCTTATTTCTGATACCAACACTGCTCTGATTCTTGAACCTTGATAATTAACTGCACCATCGAAGAACATTCTCCAACCTGAATAGGGTTTGACCCCTCCTTCATCTAACATTAATACCTCTTCATCGGGGAAGTACGTTCTGAGTGGTTCTGCATTATCATCCACGGACTTTCAGCGAGAAAATTGGCCAATGCTTGACCTTTTACAATTTTCTGATCCACGTATACAATGTCAAATTCACTCAACGGCATTTACCATTTGGCCAGCTTTCCTACAGGCATGGGCTAGCAGAACATGTACTTTAATTGATCTATTATGGAGATGAGATGGGTATTATAAGACGACAAATAGTGCCTCAGCTTCTGGACCACCCATGTCGATGCATAACACGTCTTTTCTACAAAAGTGTATCGTGCTTCGCATGTTGTGAACCTCTTGCTCAAGTAGTAGATGTCGTGCATTTTCTTTCCTGCTTCATCGTGCTACCTTAACACGCACCTGAAGGCACTGTTCGACACCAATAAGTATAGAAGCAGGGGACTTCCTGCCTTGGTGGAACTAAAATGGGAGAATTTGATACTTCTTGATAGTGTCAAATGCTTTCTGGCATTCATCATTCTATTTTATTGGTGCGTCTTTCTTCACTAGCTTGAGTATGGGCTCAACGATCACTGTGGACTGAGCTATGAAGCTGCCGATGTAGTTCAACCTTCTCAGGAAGCTCATGAGTCCTTTTTAGTCTTCAGAGGGGACAAATCATGTATGACCTTGATCTTTTATGGGTCTAGCTCTATGCCTCTCCGATTGACTATAAACCCTAGTAGTTTTCCGGCAAGTACTCTAAATGCACACTTGGCCGAGTTCAACTTCAAATTATACTTTCGGAGTCTATGTCTTAATTTTAGGTTTATTTTATCTAACATTTTGTCACTTATTTCTACCGTTTCCTTTAGACTTGGGTAATTACTAGCTGAGAATTCTGGTATCTTGAAAATAGGGTTAGTAGTTCTGGTCTTACCCTTCGAAGATTCTGGTTACAAAACTGGAATATCCCAAAAGAATCCTTTAAATCTATATACGAAACCGAAAGGTTCGACTTTATAAGAAATTATAATATCAAAACATGTGAGTCCACAGTAGCTATCAATAATTCAAAAGAGATTATTAAGCTATTAGCGGCCCAAGCCATAAATAATTATAAAAAAAAATTATAATTTTCTTCATATAGGACATGTCCAGGTAGCTGTCAAACCTTTATACCGTCTAGGTTTAGACACACCTATCTGTCTCTTATTAAGAGACGCCAGGCTACTAAACTTTGAAGACTCCCTATTAGGGGTTTTACAAAGTAATCTAGCCAGAGGTCCGGTATATTTTAATTGTTATCCAAACTTTTCTGTTGATATAAATGATCAGAACGTTATGGACACTCCGACGTTAAATATCAAAACTAAAAATATGAATAGCAAAGTAAACATTAAAGAGATAGATGTCATATACATAATCTATTATAGATTAATGAAGACAACGTTAGCTCCAAAAGCTAAATTAATGAGTAACAAAGGAGTTACTATGCTCATGGAAGAAAAGCAAGAGCATAGCAATATCTTTGTCCCAAAGATGCTCAATTGGAACGAAATTTTATCAAAAGATGAATGGCATTTTGACGCCATCACCCAACCTAAAATAGAACCATAAAGTTCTAACATTGAAAAAATTATTCAATAACCCAATGGGTCAATTGACCTAAAATTCCTAAAATCTAGGTCTGAGTCTTCCTCGAGAAGATACTCTTTCAGCAGACCATCTTCCTCCAAAACCCGGGAGGAGATTGAGAATTACGACGAGGAGAACTTGCTCAACGAAATAGAACGGAAAATAAAAGGGGTAGATTTTACTAAAACCATACCTAAAGTTCACTATGAACCAGTCATTAGAACAAGTAGTCCTACCTTAAGTGAGATGCAAGGTCCTATAGAGATCAAAGAAGCGGGATCACTCGGAATGGTCAAGATAAAAAACAATTTTAATATAGATTTCGAACTCCTAGGAAATCTGTGGATAAGCCCTGAACATGCCGTTAAAAGAAAATGGTACGTAGAGACGTATACAGAAAATCAAAGATTATCCTTTAGAAAACAATGGATTGTTGACATGAAAAGATTAAATTGTAATATAGAATTCTTTAAGTGGTTCCAAATCATGGGACAATTAGGAAATGAACCTGAAACCTTAAACACTCTTGTAAACAAGTGGTACACGCGTACCAGAACAGTAGATTCAATAACTCCTCCGTTAGAAAAGATAAGTATCCATGTAGAAGGAGAAGTTATAGAAGCCGCCCCCTTTAAAAGAGAAATAAAGGACGCTACTGGAAGCCCGACTAATAACGACGTCAATAAACTTATCCAACAAAATAATTACACAAACCAATTACTACATGTAGTCTCAACCCAACTTAACCATGCTAATAACAAATCAATCTTTAAAGACAAACCGGAATCTTCGAAGGGTAAGATCAGAACTACTAACCCTATTTTCAAGATACCAGAATTCTCAGCAAGTAATTACCCAAGTCTAAAGGAAACGGTAGAAATAAGTGACAAAATGTTAGACAAAATAAACCTTAAATTAAGACAAAGTCTAACCGACAAGGGAAACAGTATTAAAACAATTACTAATGGGGAATACGATATAAATCGATTATCCCGTCACACCAACAGAAAAAATTATTATCCCCGACCAACCTTTCCCGATATGCAATATGAGGAAAATGAATACTTGTCTCATACTTCACATTCAAGAAATGACATCGCAGAATGGAACATTGATGGCCTAGCATAAGGTCAAATTTATAGTAAACTACACAAAATGGGTATAGCCATAACAGCCCATAAAATAAAATAAAATAGTGATAAACAATGCGCTACCGTAATAGTCTCGGGATTCACCGGGATGCTAAGAAACTGGTGGGATAACTACCTCACTGAAGAACATATGCAGAATATAATAAATGCTACTGTTGTAATACAGGTGGTTAAAATAAATGCAACTATAGAGGAACAAACTAAGGAAGATGCAACAGCTACCCTTATCTATAGTATTGCTAAACACTTTATAAGAGAGCCTAAGCTATTCCAAGAAAAAAGCTTAGAAATCTTAAACAACTTAACTTGTCCTAAACTCCACGACTTTAGGTGGTATAAAGATATCTTCCTCAACAAGGTTATGATCAGAGAAGATTGTAACCATGATTATTGGAAAGAAAGATTTATAAGTGGCCTGCCGACACTTTTTGCAGAAAAGGTAAGAACCACCATCAGAAATAAATTCGATGGAGAAATACCTTATAGTGGCTTAACATATGGAGATATAGTAAGCCTAATAAATCTCACAGGATTAGATTTATGTAATGACTTAAAACTAAAACACTCGTTAAAGAAAGAAGGAAGACTCTCTAAAAATGAATTAGGAAGCTTCTGTCAGGATTTTGGTTACACAAAGATAACTGCTCCTTCCAGGGAAGCTACCAGGAGATATAAAAGGCATAAGAAGCCTAGTACCTCTTCCAAAAGGAGTATAAACATTACAAAAGGAGATTTGCTAAACCCAAGAGATCTTTAAAACGAAAAACTTTTTCCAAAGAAAGCAAATGTTGGAATTGTGGAAAAATAGGCCATATGGCCAATAACTGCAAAGCACCCAATAAGAAGAAGGATAAAATAAACCAACTAGAATTAAATCTTGAAATAAAGGAAAAATTATTCACAATCCTTGGAGAACCCTCTAGCGAGTCTTCTGAAACTGAAGACTATAGCGATGAAGAACTACTGAATGTCGATTACAGTTCAGATAGCTCCAACTCCAGTAATGAATGCAATTGCACAGGAACCTTCCGTACCTGTGACTCCAAATCAATCAATGTTATTTCAAAAGGTAGTCAACAATTCTTCTTCGATATGATTGAACACATAGAAGATCCTAGAAAACAATACTTATTAGAGCTAAAAAAAACTCATTATTAATCATAAAGAAAGCAAGAAAGTCGTAGAGCCTTTCAACATGAAACAAGTCTTAAATAAATTCAAATCGGCCAAGACAGATACCACTCTACAAGATTTACAAAATGAAATATCCCATCTTAAACATGAAATTAAAGAAGTAAAAGACAGACTCCGTTCTATAGAGTTAGAATCTTTCGCCAATAATATAATCAAGGAAGCCAACCCCATATAGGATATGTATGCACCTACGACCTCTAGAGGAATAGCAGAAGTTAGCTCGGAAGAAGAAGAAGATTCTTCAAACAAAGAGCAGTCAGGATTAAAACTTATTTCAAAAGTAAAAGCCTTGAGCTACCATATTCCCATTAAACTTGTCATCAATAAGAATGTCGTCCTTAATAAGATTGCCCTATTTGACACAGGGCAGACCAAAACTGTATCGCAGAAGGATTAATCCCAACAAAGTACTTAGAAAAAAGTACTTCAAAATTATATTATGCTACAGGAGAAATTAAAAAATAATTACAAGTTAACAAAAGCCCATGTCTGTAACAATGGAGTCTGTTTTATCAACGACTTTGCTATTACATGAAATATAACTGAAGAAGTCATTTTGGGTATTCCTTTCGCAACCCAAATAAAGCCTTATACGGCAAAATTAGATGGTATCTATACCACAACGCTGGGAAAGGAAGTAGTCTTTCCCTATTTAAATCCCCTTTCGATAAGTGAAAGTAATTATGTCAAACATAAAACAATCTTTCGAATTCAACTTTTATCCAACCAACTTAATTATCTTAAAGAAGAAATACACATCAAGAAGATTGAATCCTCCTTAAAAAACCCGGAGATGGTAGAAAGGATTAAAACCTTACAGTCTCTAGCTGAAAAAGAGATCTGCTCTGAATTACCTAATGCCTTCTGGGAAAGAAAGAAGCATACGGTACAATTACCCTATCTAGATAAATTCGACAAAAAAATAATCTCCACTAAAGCTCGACTAATTCAAATGAATCATGATCTCATGGACTATTGTAAAAAGGAAATAAATGATTTATTACAGAAAAAAATAATCAGACCCTCCAAATCCCCATGGAGTTGCTCCGCCTTTTATGTCAACAACAGTGCTGGAAAGGAAAAAGGAGCCCCAAGGCTGGTTATTAATTATAAACCTCTTAATCAAATATTAAAATGGATAAGGTACCCGATACCTAACAAAAGAGACCTTTTAAAAAGGACCTACAAGGCGAACATCTATAGTAAGTTTGATATGAAGTCAGAATTCTGGCAGATACAGATAGATGAAAAGGATAAGTATAAAACTGCCTTCAATGTCCCTTTTGGACAGTATGAGTGGAATGTAACGCCATTAGGGTTAAAGAATACCCCCTCAAAATTCCAGAATATAATGAATAACATATTCAACCCTTACAGTCAATTCTCCATTGTCTATATAGATTATGTCCTTATCTTTTCAGAAACTATAGACCATCACTTTAAACATATCAACATCTTTTTAAAAACAATCAAAATAAATGGTTTAGCAGTCAGCGCCAAGAAAGTAAAACTTTTTCAAACTTCTATAAGATTCCTAGGCCACGACCTTTATCAAGGAACCTATAAGCCAATCTGTAGAGCCATCGAGTTCTCAACCAAGTTCCCTGAAGAATTACTAGATAAAATCCAGTTACAAAGATTTTTGGGAAGTATTAATTATGTAGCAGACTTCATCCCAGATATCAGAAAAATCTGCGAACCCCTCTATAAATGGCTCAGAAAAAACACAATCTCTTGGTCTGAAGAACAAACCAAAGCTGTTAAGCAAGTAAATGAAATAGTCCAAAAACTTCCCTGTCTAGGAATCCTAAATCCAGACGCCTCTATGATTGTTGAAACTGACGCCTCTGACATAGGTTATGGTGGCATTCTTAAACAAAAAACATCTCCCGAATCTACTGAGCAATTAGTAAGATTCACTTCTGGGGTTTGGAATATGGCTCAAAAAAACTATAGTACTATTAAAAAAGAAATTTTATCTATAGTGCTATGTATCACAAAATTCCAGGATGACCTGATTAATAAAGAATTTTTGTTAAGGGTTGACTGCAAAGCAGCCAAAGATGTTTCACAAAAGGATGTTAAAAATCTTGTTTCAAAGCAAATTTTCACCAGATGGCAAGCACTATTATCAAGTTTCGACTTTAAAATCGATTTCATTAAAGGAGAAAATAATTATCTACCAGATTTCTTAACTAGAGAATTTCTGCAGGGAAACCATGAGGCCCAATATCCCAGGAATAAGGTCGATGAGGCCCCCATTTCAACTTAATCCAGAAGATAAAATGAAATAGCCCTTCAAACCAAAAAAGCCCAAAGCTCCTTACCCAATGACATCTAACTTCGAGAATAAATTCTCGGCACTAGCAGAATTTCCCAGATTACCAACAGGAACAGTTCAGTCTCCTTCAAATGAGCTATTAAACAAAGAAACAAAGGCTCAGCCTTTTAAGGCTTCTCCCTCGACAACTCAAGTACATACAAAGGATAATTACAAAATGCAGAACCCTGAGACATATTCAGAGGCAGTAAAACCAGTGACACCTCAAAAGAAGGAAAAAGCATAGAGTAGCATCAGCGGTCCCGCACCAAAGTGGGAGTTCATGGTAAAACTAATCCAGCCAATTATGGCAATTGATAAGCAATGTGAGGGCTTCAGAGTTGAAGAACTCCTGATACCTTGTTACACCAATTTTCAGTATGTAGATAATTAGGACCCAATCAAAATCAGGAGATATTATGAGTTCATACTCATTGACACAGAGTCAATAGAAATTGAACATAGTTATTTTAGAAATAATCCAGAGGTCATTGAATACTCCAAGTTTACAATTAAAAAGATATTAAGTCCCTTTGAATGGTATGTGGATCACCTACATACGCCAATTCCATTATCCAGAACACATAAACCCCAAACCTTTAACTAGTATGACTATATAGATGTTTGGTTCAACTTCATATACGTTCGACCATATACCCACACATGGTTTGTAAAATATTCCAGTGAACTAAAGGATAAGATCATCCCGCGATGGTTCTACGAATGGTGGAGCCTATTTGGAGGAAATTTACAGGTGGTAGCCCCGAGCTTCCAAAATCAGTATGTAAGTTTCCTAGAGGAACAACAAATATCTACTTTGGCAGAACATATTAAGTTATGCAAATTTTTAATACAGAAAAGAATTTCATATATTATCAATTGGTCCTTTGATATTCATCAAATGGATCGGATTAAATATCTCAGCAAAACGATAAAAATCAAAGGGTGGAGTCCAAAGCCCAAAAAAGATCGAAGGAGTCCATCCTCTTCAGTAGTCAAAGAAACAGCTCCAGCCTCCAGCTCAGTCTCTAAATCAGAAATGAAAAGGAGATTATTAGAAGCTCTGTCTAAATTAGAAGATAATACAGAACAGAATCAAATAATGGAGTTGATTGAATCAGCATCTTCCAGCACCAGTGAACCAGACAACGGTGACATGCTGGACCCCAGGGGAATAGCACAAACATATCTCCTAAAGTAAAAAGGAATCTGAAAAAGCAAAAGACCCCACATAAACAGGAAAGGGCACTAGACCCTTCAAGAAAGCAAAAGTTATTCAGAAAAAGCAACTTGACCCTTTGAAAAAGCAGAAGTTGCTCGAAAGGACAAATGAATCTCTATCGTCCACTTGTAAAGATAAGATTATACTTTAAATTCTTAGAGGCCTATATAAGGCTCTTGAAATGTAATGTAAGGGCATTCGAAAATTGACCCCCACTTTAAATTTCATGCAACTCTCTCCTTGTCTCTGCAATTCTCTCTCTCTCCTGTACAAATGCTTGTTTGAAATAAAATTGTAAGTTTATTATCTTACTGCTTTCTACTTTTTAACTCATATTTTTATCAGTAATATCTACGATCATTTCTATGTAGGCCTCGGTGGAGAATATCCTCTATATAGTATATCGTATATATAACATTGTAGGCCTCTGTTGGCAGTATCCTTTATATAGTATATCACGTATATAACATTGTAGACCTCTATGGGAAATATAATTATATATACATATACATAAAAAACATCCGAAGAACATGGAATACTCGGTGAGCCTATCGGAGTGATGTAAGGTCGTTGCACTTCTTCATACATTAACGAACAACATCCAAACATCTTATACCCATAAATAATCCAGATGAACAACCCAATATCAACACAATATCACCTAAGTTCTTTACAAAGATTAGGCTACCAACTTATGAGAAATCGATTCATTATCACTTGTAGATGCTTAAACGTAACAACAACAAGATAAAGCTTACCTTGAATCCATCAAAATACTCCTTAGCACACTTTACTTTCACACCAACAACCCCCATAACACTAAAATGGAAAAAGAAGCAGTAGCATAGACTTACGATCACCCGAATGCGAGAGTCACGATGTTTTGCTTCCGAACTAGGCTTGGATCATCAAGATCACTTAGATAACCTTGGGAGAGATATTAGGGTCTGATTAGGGTTAAATAATGGATAAAATAAGGTCTAATTGAGCTTGGGTACTTTGAAACAACTTTAAAACATTTCCACCACCTCGATGTACGCCGGCCATATATGGTCCATTACAACTTATCGGTCCGTACCTATGGCCGTACAATTTGTATAGTCTATACCTCTGGTCATACCTCTACCCAAAATTCAAGCCAATTCTCTAAACATTTATACGACCATCACATGATTTTATATGATCCATATCTCAAACGTACAGTGTGTGCATGGTATGAGGCAGATGAAACTTTATCGAAACATATCCTCTTCAGTTCGTTTAACTCATATACCTCTCGACACTTCCATAAACAAGTTTTAAACTATCATTAGCCCTTCACATGTTCTCATATCTCCCCAATACTACTAAAGTTAATCAATGACATGATCTGACGTAAAACTATGGGGTGTATCACCGTGCCATCATCGTTGCACCAACCCTTGAAAGTTTTATTGAAAGACATGAAGTGGTAATACACGGGGAATGAAGCATTCACAATTACCCCAATAACACTATTCCAGTGATTGAAGAAACCCCCAAAAGCACAGATTTTCACATAGTTGAGCTGGTTGGGGCCGCATATAAAGAAGTTGTGTCACAAATCCCTAAGTTAGTTGTGTACTGAGTGGTTGCATCCACTATGTTGTAGAATGTTTTGAACCAGGAAAGGGTCTCAGGAAAGCTCTACATGGCATAACAAAACCGATCACAATTCTCAAAAATTACTTCCGCTATGATTTCGGGTATATTCCCAGCTCTAAAAAGGTCTCTGAAGAAGGTAAAAAGAATAAGGGTTCCCAAAGCTACGCAAGCCAATTCCAAATATGTACCAGTCATTCCTAGTCAGGATATTGATACTCAATGAAGATGATGCCGAGGAAGGGATAAGGATGTTGTTCCAAGAAGAAGAATGCCTTGTGGTCTTGTAAGAATGCACCGAGGTGCCCACTATTTGCAATGTCAATCCGGGTGAGTAGCTCTCCAACAAGACTTCTACCCTGCATCTAGTTCCTCGATAGCAATGATTAAATTTTTTCAAGTTTTCTGAAAAATTGGTATAGTTCGGCCGACGCTTGATTAGTCACCCTTTACTTATTTTCCTCGTGATGTTTGTTTGAAAAAACAAAAATGATTTGATGTAGATCCGAGTCAGGACCATAGTTTGTATCTACATTTCAAATTAATGAAGCCTCCATTTATCCAAATATGCTTTTAATTATTTTAAACTATGTATTACTAATCATACTTTGCCTTGGTTTTCAGAACACCTCAAGAATGAACAGAAACCCAACCGAAGTGATAAAGTGTGAAGGGTCAATGAAACAAGAATCAGTTCGCATCTGGAGTCATCTCAGAAAGGGGAGTTAATTAGTTTGCTGAAAGAGTATGTGGACATTTTTGCATGGTCATACGCTGATATTTCCAACCTAAGCACAGATATAGTGGTACATAAACTTCCAATCAATCCGGGCTTCAAACTAGTAAAGTAGAAAATCAGACAATTCAAGCCCGAACTAAGTATGTGAATCAAGGACGAGGTCAAACAGAAAATCGAATCGGAAGTGGTGAAGGTAACCTCATACTCTACGTGTTTATCCAACATTGTACCGGTACCTAAGGAGAATGGGAAGATCTGAATCTATGTGTGGACTACCAGGACCTCAATAAAGCCAGTCCCAAGGATAATTTTCCACTCCAAAACATTCATATCCTCATCGATAACTGTGTCAAGCATGAGGTGCAGTTATTCATCGATTGTTTCACTAGATTTCACCAGATTTTGATTGAAAATAAATATGCATAAAATAAACTTTCATTACACCGTGGAAAGTATATCACTACCGAGTAATGCCATTTATTCTCATGAATACCGGTGCTACCTACATGAGAGCCATGACCACCATCTTTCATGACATGATCTAAAATGAAATTTAAGTACACATTGTCGACATCATCATCAAATCGAAGGAAACTGCAGACTAAGTAAAGAAGCTCACTTTATGGCAAATCAAACATCCTTACTCGGCATTAGATGTTGCACAATTGCTCATGAATGGTGTTTTTGAGTTGCATGGAATTCCTACAACAATTGTGTCTAACAGAGATATATTCTTTGCTAGCAATTTTTATAAGGAGCTATTTAAGTTGCAGAAGGTTTCCTTGTTGACATCTACTACTTATCACCCATAGACTAATGGGAAAACTGTAACACTCCATAAATTCATATAAGGTGTGCATGTGTTAAATGATTATTAATGTGACATTTGAAGTACTATCGGGATGAATTTGGATGGAAATAGTTGTTTTGACATCAAGACGAGTAGTGAGGTGTTTGAGATTTGATATAATCGGCTAAGTTTACAGTAGATCTGACTTCCATCCCAATTTCACGAACATTAGTTGAGAATTAAAGAAACGTCAAAACATGAAAGTTGTAGATCCTTGAAATACCTTTCCAGCCATATATAGTGGAGCTCAAAAGGAGCTCTACTCTAGGCGTTATGGACATTTTACTAAGACGCTATCAGTATTGTCGAAAAATGTAAAATTTTGGCTAATTGTGAAATGAACATAGGAGCTCGAAAATAGAAAGCCAAAGTGAGACAGCACCTCGCTATAGAAGTGGGGTGTCTAAAATGCATTTTTTCCAAAAATCTGTCAAGTGTAAAACGGACGGGGAAACTCACTAAGCGAATCCCAGGGCAAGACAACACCTCGCTATGGAACTCGCTCAGCGAGGTGGGGTGTCCAAATGGCATGTCCTTTAAATATAACACTTAGTTGAAAAATCATTCACCAACACGTTGTAGAAAACCCTCTCAACAATTTTTCTCTCCTCTCAACCTCTCATCCATATAAAACCCTCTCAAGAGTTTTTCTCTCCTCTCAACCTCCCACAACAAGGTAAGTTCATTCCTAACTATACCTTAGTAATTCTAATGTTTGATCATGATTAGTAACATGATTCTCCAACTGGAATATAGGATTAACAACGAAATCATTTGCAAGCGATTCAAGATAGGGTTTGGAGTTTTATCAAAGAGAAGCTTTTTCCTAGACTATAGTGGCAAGTCTATTATTGTGTTTCGGAATTAGGGGAAATAAAGCTTCAACAAGTAGGAGCTTTCTGGCAAAGCTTCAAACAGTCAGATTCGGCCAAATAAACAGAATGGCAAGCTTCATTACCATTCAAAAAATACCATCAGTTCGAAACACAATCCTAAACTTTGGAGTGGCAAGTAGCAGAAAGAGAAAGTCCAACTTAGGCCTCAGGCTTGAGAAGGGTCATCGTTCCCGGTTATCTGAAAGAAAGAGCCTTTGGCCTTAGAAAGCCCCTCCCCGCTAACTACTGCTCAGCTCAAAACATGTGTTATTGGAGGACAGTCCCGTAGACCGACCACTTCCATAGGCTTCCCTAGCTGGCACCACACACTTGTACATCTCTACTCAACTAATCTCATATAGAGAGAGGGCGACGCCTCTGCATCTAATGCAAGATCTGGCTGCTACTTCCCGGCATTCCTACTTTATTGCTCCACGACGGCGGGTTTGGTTCTTCTGATAGGTATTGATCACCGACGAGAAGGTGAAGACCACTTAGCATAATATATAGTTTCAGTGTACTATAACTATATCTAAAGAAAAGTCTCCCATTTGAAACATTATTTATTAGTAGTCATGTTTTGGAGTTTGCCAAATAATTTTGGAGCGACGAAGTTACTAGGGATTTCTCTCCAGTGTCTGCTAAGATGCTCCGGTCTTTGGTTGATACTATTATGTATGTGGAAAAGACCCCGATTTTCTCAAAGATTAGAGATGTCACTGGTACTATGTTTCTGTCTTTGACCTATCGATTGAGAGGTGCTTCTTATCGTATCTGTGGTGCGCCCTATCGCCCTAAATCTAAGCGATGGAAGCCTCACTATCTTTGTATGCTTTCGCCGCCCATTATCATGAAAACTGTGGTTAGGATTTTCAGATTAGGGAGTGTTAACGCCGAGTGTCGCGCGGGCCTTCATTCTTGAAAGGGCTAAAAGTAGCGCCTTCGCTTTGTTTGTAAGGAAAAGGAAAGAGAAGATCTTCGGATATTTTTTCCAGGGGAGGACTTTCTTGATCACCTCATTCGGGTGTTGATGTGGCTAAAGTCTCTCCGATGGTAGCGTATATTACGCTTGAGGTCTCTCGAGACTCATGTTGTACCAATGTCTATATTCCATTCTAGGAATAAGGTCAATTTATTTTCCGGTATGTGGAGTTTTCTTTCGTTCTTACGACAGGCTGAGAGTAGTGCCCGCTCCCTTGTATTTGGGGGAGTTGGACGGCCGTTCCGCTCTTCGAGACTTTCTTTATTCTTTTTTCGTTAAAATAAATACAACTGAAAAAGACTACTAGGAATTTAGACTGACGGCGTACCTGAGCACTCATGCCTGCAGACCCCTCGATTCTCTTTCGCAGACTACTCTGGAAAAGAAAGTCTCACTACTCAATGGCTTTCGATCTTCTTTCCCTCATATAGATATTGAATAGAATGAGTTCGCTTCATGATTTTGTGACATACCAAATAAGGGATTGTTAGAAGAAAGCTCCTATAGTGGACAGATTGAACGGCAATAAGATAAGTCAACATTCAATTTAAGACAGCACTGATAGCTTGTAGTGAACAGCCCCATTATGAAACCAACCGAAAGAAACCTTTGGTACTTAAGTAGTTAAATTTTGGAACCCTTGCAACTATGATAGAAAGCCGTTTTCTTGTTGCCACCAGAAATCAACATAGTTTGTTGGATTCTTCCTTCAGTGTTTTGGAGTGATTAAGGTATGTACGACTTTCCTTTTCAATTGATAGTTATATAATATAAGTTCATAAGATATACGTTGATGGGTATGATAGAAGAAAAGCATGAATGATTATATGTTTAGATTGTTGACTTAGGGTTGTTGTTATCTTATGGGTGATGAAGTATAGTGATTATTATATCTATTTGTGATTGTAAAATCACCTAGGAACAAGAGAATGGGAAATTAGGTGTAGAAACACCATTAAAGGCTATGAAGCTTTATTCCTACCAAGTGTTTGATAAAATGCCTAGATAGCTAAAAACATGAGAATTATTGCTAATGTTGATTGTATTAACATATATTGATATAGATTAAAGTCGAAAGGAAGTGAAGAACATTGTATTACACTCAAGAGTAGGAAGTTAAGGTATGTGAGGCTAACTCTCTACGTTTGGGATTGTTAATTATTCTCCCTATGCCACATTTTTTTACTACATTATGAATTGCCTTAGAAATATAGTTAAGCTTAGTTCATTGAAAAGTTTCAGAACCTATGTTCTCTAGTTTCGTAATTCATTCATAACTTTCAATTCGAACGTTGTGAGCTCAATACGTAATCAATATAGACTTGTGAGTCTCAATCTAGAGAACTCAACATGTTGTGAACTAGTTAAAGCTTCAGTCCTCATAATTAGTTTCGTGAATGCATGTCTCAGCGAATCATTGTTCAGTATGTTAGTGTTATATCTATCAACATGATTCTGAGTTCCTTTATGTAAATTTTTAATATTGAACACATGTATTTTGGGCCCAAGGACACACATGTATTTGGGCCCAAGGCCACAGATTATGTATACGTATACTTGGGCCCAAGGCCACAAATTTGTGAACATATATTGGGCCTGAGGCCACAGATTATTATTTCAGTTAAACAGGTGATTCTTCATTTCAGAATGGAAAGTATTCATATCCTTTACTTTGTTCACTGTAGTTATTAGTTACTAGTTCAGTTTCAGTTTCAACATTTATAGTTTTTTCTTTTAGTTATTTTAAATACTAGTGAAATTCAAATGTACTAACATCCCCTTTTGCCCAGTCCCTGCACTTTACAGTGCATGTAACAATTTTCAGGATGACGCATCTGTACGCTAGGATCTCTAATATTAGCTGAGTTGGTGAGCCCCAGTCTTTCATGGCCTTATCATTTTTTTCCAGTCTTTATTGTTTATTACAGAGAGTCATATATGTCGAGGCCCTTGTCCCAGCAACAATCCGTTACAATACTTCATTAGAGGCTTCAGAGATTATATTAGAAGTTAGACAAAGTCGCAGGTAACTACCAAGACATTTAGGAATGTCTCATCTCTTTCTACTTTAGATCGTTCCATAAAGCATAGCATAATAACTAACATTCTCTTCCAACCGAATTACGTACATTTCGAATGCGCAAGCGACGAATATTGAATTCAAGGTCTAACTGAGGATAATTACCTATAGGAGTACAAATTGTGAAGTACTTACTGGTAACAAATGAGACTTGAGGTTATATTGAAAGTGGAATAAAGTGTACATCGCCCGAGAAAGGTCGTTGTATAATGAATTTGGAAGTTGAATAATAATGATGTACTTGAGAAAGGAGAATGAGATCTGCAGGAAGAGAATGACAGTGAAATTAACAAAGGTGCTAAGTCTAAAGGAAACGTAAATCATTGAGCATATCAGGGAGGTGGAGGCAGACAATTTTCTATTGGAGGTCATTAGGACCCACTCCATCTGCAGTCAGTGCACCAGTCTCAAGGTCCAAATATGATCAGAAAGGTTAGTTCATCCAGAAACAGATTTTTAGAGCATGTTTTAGAGCTTCATGCTCTCAGTCACAAGCCGGTATGGATCACAAAGATTTTCAGAATCCTATGTGTAACAGGTGTGATAAGAGGCACCAAATGGTGTATCGTTCAGGCATGGATATGTGTTTTAGGTATGGCAAGCAGGTCACTATCTAAAGGAACAAGGTACTAGAAGTAATGTGGCTCAGTCTACATATTCAGTAGCCCCTCGTAATTCTCAAACCCAAAGTAGGCGTAATGAAGCTAAGTCTGGTAATACAGTCCGTTGTCAGAACCGTTTGTATGCTTCAGTGGGTCATTAGGACTTAGAGGAATCCTTAGATATCGCCATAGGTATGATGATGATAGCTCTAATGTAAGACTCCATGGGGAAACATGTAAAGATTTTAGAACAACCATAAATTTCTTACCATGGTTTTGAACAGAAATGCACCTAGGCGCAAATTACCTATAATCCTAAAATGTCTAGAGTTTTTGAAAGAAGTATGTTTTTCGTACGACCCATGCACAGGAACAAAAAGATGGAGTATTACATGAGAACTAGAAGCAGATGATATTAAACTTTGGGAAATAGTTTTGGTTTGCTTAAGTTTAGCCAGATCAGAATCAGAGAGTACGACGTTAGTGAGGTACTAAAAAAAGGAAATATTATTAAGAGATAAGACGATGTGACAGATCCCTCTTAGGTTATGTGAGTAAGTGTTTTCCCCAGATGTGTATAGTCAGATATGACTTTGAAATGTATAGAAAGTTTGGGGTTAGGTGTCCCAAATTTTCATCTAAGACGGATGAAATTTTCTAAGTGTGATCCATGTCTATAGCTCAGAAAATATAGTATATGATCGTAGAATAGCGTCCGATGATGTGGGAAGTTAGAAATAACCTTATATTTTCCCTTTCATGGCCTAATACGACAGTGCACCGATGATGTGAAAGGCCTAATGTATTCACAACTGTCGTACAAGGTCCAAAAATGATAAGGCCTAATGTATTCACGACTGTCGTACAAAACCTTAATGACTTAGGAAAACTCCTTTCTGATAACGCTTAAAGGTTGTTCTGCTATAGTTTGCTCTCTCACTGCTTAGCTGATTTCTCCTTCCACTAATCACTATACGTTGAATTTAATTTAAACCTTTAGGTTCTAATATGTATTCAAATGTATTAAAACTGTCCTATGATGTGAGCCCCAATCTTTCATGGCCTTATCATTTTTTTCTAGTCTTTATAGTTTATTCTAGACAGTCAGGTATGTCAGGGCCCTTGTCCTAGCAACAGTCAGTTACAATACTTCATTAGAGGCTTCATAGATTATATTAACAGTCAGACAGAGTCATAAGCTTTTATGTTAGCTTGATGACTATAATATTTATCTTTCAGACTTTGTTCAGTATTCCGCAATTTTAGTTATTTATTCAGTCAGACATTAGTAGATCAGCATGAGTTAAGTTTATTTTCCACTTTAAGTATGTTTTGATATCACATGTTGACTCAGGCAGTCAGTTTGATGTAAGTACGGAGGAGTGAGTCAGGGTAAGTGGGGTTGAGTTCGGCAGGGAACAAGTTGACGTGAAAATGGATGGGAAAAAGAGTTCTCAGGTTCTCGGTTTCTAGCTGGGCAGTGGGGATTTGGGGGATGTTTCGGGTAGTTGTATATTGAATTGGGTCAAGGAATTTTATGGAGCTGTTGTGGACACGTTAAGGGTTGTTTTTATGGTCGGGCTTTGGTGGTTTGATGATGGCAAGGCGTCGGAACAGAACTGAAACAGTGGGGTCCTTGGCAAGGTGTGCTATGTGCATTATTTGGTGTTTTTGGGATTGGACGGGACTTTGTGGGAGGTTTCGGCTGGGAACCTTTGGTGGGGATATTTATGGAGTGTTATGGGATGTGGTGGTAGAAAGAATGAAGTGGTTTGGACAAGGAATGACCACGGAAAGTGAGTTGCAATCCTGACACACACCAAGTGTTGGTTGGTACGATTTTGGGTTAAGTGTTTGGTTGTTGTGGTTGTAGTGAAGTGCCGTCGATAAACCCAAGGATAGAGACATGGGGGTTTTACGGCCCGAGTCGACACCAAGGATAAGATGACCAATTCCACAAGGTCACGACCGGGGTTCGCTAAGTGCAATGCCCGTGAACTAGCCAAGTGAGGGTGATAGGAAGCCCTTTTAGTGACCATAGGTTTAGGGTAGGTTGGTCCACACAGTTCCAACGTTCGCTTTCCACTAAGGGGGTTCCTCAAGCTTGGGTATTGATTAGGTCACACAGTCCTAACCAATATTTACACCAAAGGGAAATCTTAGTTTGGGTTCAACTAAGTCACACAGTCTTAGCTAAACTTGTACCAAGGGTTTGGTTCACACAAGAACTGAAGGTACTCCCGGAGCACCAACTAAGAATATCAATCCCGGATTGAGAGACTTTAGTTTTCGTGAGTAAAAATCAACTTTATCATTCATCAAACTCTGAATTTTACAATGGCCTAAGGCATCTATTTATAGTACAAAAGAGACTATTCGAGAAAGCAAATGAAAGGACATAAACTAACACCTAGTGTGAACGCATTTGGATTGACTTGGTTACCAAGGTGTTTCGGCCAACCCTTCCTCTCCCCTAGGCCGAAATGGAGTTCTTCTATGTGACCAGATTCATGAGTTTGTTATCTCATAAATCATTCCTTGAAGTCTTCATCTTCTAGAAGTCTCTTGTCCTTGCCACTTTGTCGGCTAAGTCATCCTTTGTCCTTGCCACTTTGTCGGCTAAGTCATCATTTGTCCTTGCCATGGTGTACTCTTAGCCTAGTCACCTTTGTGACTTATTAGTTGTGTCCTAATGTTAGTTATTACATAGCACACCATGTCCTAATCTAGCAACTAAGCTAAGAATAAAAGACAAGCTAAAAGAAAAGCAACAAGATCTTCGGCCAAGACCAAACAAGAAGGCTGAAAAATACAAGGCTTTCTTAAATCTTCACGTCATAATTCCAACGCCATTCCATTATGCCATGTTAGGCATCTAAGTGTGGAATGATGTGCCATTGTTGGCACTCTTGGTAAAGCTCTTCTCGGCCTTAGTTGAGAGTTTAAGTCTGTGGGCTGATTTACATCACTGTTGGTTCACTCTATCACATGCAGTCAGACATCGAGTGACGTGTTACGCCTAGACTAGTGTTCGGGGCCTGACAAAACTTAGTATTAGAGCACTAAGATCAAGTGTCTTATGGAGTCTATGAAGGCGTGTCCAGTGGAGTTTCCTTTATATATGTGTGTCGACCACACATATAAATGGTTAACTACCAAGACATTCAGGATTGTCACATCTCTTTCTACTCTAGATCGTTCCATGAAGCTTAGAGCAATAAGTAACCTTCTCTTCCTACTTAATTACGTACATTTCAAATACGCAAGCGACGAGCAGGGAATTCAAGGTCCAACTGAGGATGATTACCCATAGGGGTATAATTGTGAAGTACTTACTGGTAACGAATGAGACTTGAGGTTATATTGAAAGTGGAATAAAATACATGTTGCTAGAGAAGGGGCATCGTATAATGAATTTGGAAATTGAATAATAATGATGTACTTGAGAAAGGAGAATGAGAACTGCAGGAAGAGAATGACAGAGAAATTAGCAAATGAGATAAGTCTGCAGGAAATGTAAATCATGGAGGATCTCAGAGAGGTAGAGGCAGACAGTTTTCTACAAGAGGTCATAAGGACCCACTCCATCTGCAGCCAGTGCACCAGTCTCGAGGTCCAAAAGTGATCAAAAAGGTCAGTTCATCTAGAAACAAAGTTTTAGAGCATGTTTCAGAGCACCAGGCTCTCAGTCACAGGCCAATATCGAACACAAAGATTTTCAGAATCCTATGTGCAACATGTGTGATAAGAGGCACCAAAGGGTGTATCGTTCAGACATATATATGTGTTTTAGGTGTGGCAAGCATGTCACTATCTAAAGGAATAAGGTACCGGAGGTAATATGGCTCGGTCCATAAATTCAGGAGCCTCTCGTAATTGTCAAACCCAAAGCATGCGTAATGAAGCTAAGTCTGGTAATACAGGCCACTGTCAGAACTGCTTATATGCTTCAGCAGGTCATTAGGACTAAGAGGAATCCCTAGATATCGCTATAGGTATGATGATGATAGCTCTAAGGTAAGACTTCATGGGGAAATATATAATGATTTTAGCCACATCGACCATAAATTGCTTACCATGGTTTTGAATAGAAGTGCGCCTAGGCGCAAATTACCTATAATCCTAAAATGTCTAGAGTTTTTGGAAGAAGTATATTTTCCGTACGACCCACGCACATGAACAAAAAGATGGTGTATGACATAAGAACTAAAAGTAGATGATATTAAATTTTGGAAAATAGTTTTGGTTTTCTTAAGTTTAGCCATATCAGAATCAAAGAGTACGATGTTAGTGGTACTACAAGAAGGAAATATTATTAAGAGATAAGACGATGTGACAGATCCCTCTTAGGTTATGTGAGTAAGTGTTTACCCCAGATGTGTATAGTCGGATATGAATTTGAAGTGTATAGAAAGTTTGGGGTTAGGTGTCCCAATTTGTCATTTAAGACGGATGAAATTTTCTAAGTGTGATCCATGTCTATAGCTCAGAAAAGATAGTATACGATCGTAGAATAGTGTCGGATGACGAGGGAATTAGAAATTACCTTATATTTTCTCTTTTAGTTGTACAAAGCAGAATAAGAGAATATGATGCTAACAAGTGATGACTAGAAGAATAGTGAGTAAGTCTTGAGTAGAGATAGACAAAGATTAGAGGTCGTAAGCCAAGTATAGTGGAGTGACATGTTTTCTTATTAGGATTAAGCAAAAGCAAATGAAATTGAGTACTAGGATTATAAAGAATGTATAAGTCCTAAGATTATGTCTTCACTAGGAAAAGTGAATTGGGGATTTCAGCAAAGCTAGTAGAAGTACGATTTGATTCCCTTAATTAGTTTAAAATCAATGAGTGGGCGACAAATTTAATACATTTGAATACATGTTAGAACCCAAAGGTTTAAGTTAAATTTGACGTATAATGATTAATGGAAGGAGAAATCACCTAAGCAGTAAGAGAGAAAACTATAGCAGAACAACCTTTAAAAGTTATCAGAAAGGAGTTTTCCTAGGTCATTAAGGTTTTGTACGACAGTTTTGAATACATTAGTTTCCCGTTCATGTAAGTAACTCTGTTTTCTAGAAAGAAAGATTGCTCAGAAGTTAGTCTAAAGATGAGTCCTCGGTAATGTAAAGTACAAACAATGACATAACATAAAGGCAAGACAACTTGATCTCCATAAAATAGAAGAATTCACAAGTATAAGACCTTCGCCTTTGGTCTAAGGAGGAGATGTGTAAATCATCAGTTGGACATTTGAAACCCGAAGAGTTAGAAGGAGATATGAAGAAACCCAGTTCAGTAACGTGAGCAAAATGATTTAGTCGCCATAAGGAGGAAAGAAACGTGAAGTGATGAGGACGATCATCGATTAATTTGTGGCAAGGTCAGTTATTATGGATTAAGCGATCACGAAAAATAATAGATCATGCACAATTATATGTCACAAAGGCTATGGCATTGTATGAGACTCTAATGTTTAGGGTGTTAGTCAAAGACTTAGCATGCATCAATACTATGTGTGTTTCAGGAAGTGTCTCAGAATAAAATCAAGGATGGGGAATTTAGCACATGTTGAGGTAGACAAGAGAATCATGATGAGAGAAGTTCATCATTAAGCAAATCTTGGAATCTGACTTTTGGACTAAGAAGATGCTAGAGTTGTTGTACAATATAGAGACAAATCCTTCTTAGTAGCTGAGCAAAAGAGGAAAATTATAATATTCACGTTTCCAGTATCCAGACCTCATATTATAACATTCATGTCAGTTCAATACTTAGATATTCATAATCAGTTCAGTACTTAGATATTCATGTCAGTCTAGTACTCAAATGTTCATGCAAGTTCATTATTCAGTTAGTTCAGTATCTAATCAGTTCAGTACTCATTCAGTTCAGCATTCATTTAGTCAGTATTTATTTAGTCTAGTAATTCATTTAGTTCAGTAAAGATTTAGTCCTTAATTCACGCAACTATATCCTTAAAGCATGCAAGTTCGACTATGAAAACCAAAACCCATCAATAGAGGACGACTGATCCCAAGAGGGAGAAATGTAACACTTCGTAAATTCATATTAGGTGTGGATGTGTTAAATGAGTATTAATGTGACATTTTAGACATGTGAAGTGTTATCGGGATGAGTTTTGATGGAAATACTTATTTTGAAATCAGGACAAGTAGTGAGGTGTTTGAGATTCGATAGAATCGGCCAAGTTTATGGCAAGTCTGTCTTCCAGCCTAATTTCGCGAAAATCCGTTGAGAATTGGAGAAACCCCAGGCATGAAAGTTGTAGATATTTGAAATACCTTTCCGATGGAGCTCAAACGGAGCTTTGTGCTAGGAGTTATGTCCATTTTATTGAGACGCTGTCAGTACCATCGAAAAATGAAAAATATTGGTTAAGTGTAAAATGGACAGAGGGAGCTCGCTATGCGAAGCCCAAAGCGAGACAACACCTCTCTATAAACCTCGCCTAGCGAGGTGGGGTGTCCAAAATGTATTTTTTTCCAAAAAATTATCCAAGTGTAAAACGGAAGGGGTAGCTTACTAAGCGAAGCCCAGGGTGAGACAACACCTCAGTATGGACCTCGCTCAGTGAGGTGGGCCATCCAAATCGCATGTCCTTTAAATATAACACTTAGTCTGAAAATTCATTCACCAACACATTCAATCTCGTAGAAAACCCTCTCCAGAGCATTTTTCTCTCATCTCAACCTCCCACAACAAGGTAAGTTCATTACTAACTATTCCTTAGTAATTCTAATGTTTGATCGTGATTAGTAACATGATTCTCCAACTAGAATATAGGATTAACAACGAAATCTTTCGCAAGCGATTCAAGCTAGGGTTTGGAGCGTTCTTTGTTAGAAATCAACATAGTTTGTTGGATTCTTCCTTCAGTGTTTTGGAGTGATTAAGGTATGTAAGACTTTCCTTTGAATTGATAATTATAGACTAGAAGTTCATAAGATATATGTTGATGGGTATCATAGAAGAAAAGCATGAATGATTATATGTATGGATTGTTGACATAGGGTTGTTGTTATCTTATGGGTGATGAAGTATAGTGATTATTATATCTATTTGGGATTGTAGAATCACCTAGAAACAAGAGGATGGGAAATTGGGTGTAGAAACACCATTAATAAGGGCTATGAAGCTTTATGCCCACTAAGTGTTTGATAAGTTGCCTAGATGGCCAAAAACATGAGAATTGTTGCTAATATTGATTCTATTGACATATATTGATATAGATTAAAGTCAAAAAAAAGGGACGAACATTGTATTACACTCAAGAGCAGGAAGTTAAGGTATGTGAGGCTAACTCTCTACGTTTGGGAATGTTAATGATTCTTCCTAAGCCACGTTCTTTTACTATGTTACGAATTGCCTCAGAAATATGGTTAAGCTTAGTTCATTGAAAAGTTTAAGAACCTCTATTCTCTAGTTTCATAATTTATTCATAACTTTCATTCTGAACGTTGTGAGCTCAGTACGTAATCAATATAGAATAATGTTTGATACCCACAAGTCTCAGTCTAGAATAATCAGCATGTTGTGAACTAGTTAGTGCTTTAGTCCTCATAATCAATTTCATGAATACATGTCTCATCGAATCATTGCTTAGTATGTCAGTGTTGTATCTTTCAGAATGATTCTCAGTTCCTTTATGTAAATTTTTAATGTGGAACACCTGTATTTTGCGCCCAAGGCCACAGATGTATTTAGGCCGAAGGCCACATATTATGTATATGTATACTTGGGCCCAATGCTACAGATGTATTTGGGCCGAAGGCCACATGTTTTGTATACTTATACTTGGGCCCAAGTCCACAGATGTGTGCACATACATTGGGCCTAAGGCCACAGTTTATTATTTCTGTTGAACATGTGATTCTTCATTTCAGAACAGGAAGTATTCATATCCTTTACTTCTTTGTTCACTTCAGTTATCAGTTACCAGTTCGGTTCCAGTTTCAGCATTTACAGTTCTTTCTTTCAGTTGTTTTACATACTAGTGCAATTCAAATGTACTAATGTCCCTTTTTCCAGAGGCCTGCACTTCATGGTGCATGTATTGATTTTCATGATGACGCATCTGCACGCTAGGATCTCTAGTATCAGCTGAGTTGGTGAGCCCCAGTCTTTTATGGCCTTATCATTTTTTTCCAGTCTTTATAGTTTATTACAGACAGTCAGGTATGTCGGGGATCCTTGTCCCAGCAATAGCCAGTTACAGTACTTCATTAGAGGCTTCATAGATTATGTTAGCAGTCAAACAGAGTCACATGCTTTTATGTTAGCTTGTTGACTATAATATTTATCTTTCAAACTTTGTTCAGTATTCCGCACTTTCAGTTATTTATTCAGTCAGACCTTAGTAGATCAACATGAGTTAAGTTTATTTTCCGATTTCAGTATGTTTTGATATCACATGTTGACTCGGGCAGCCAGTTGGCTCGCTCGGTCACATACAGTCAAGCACTGAGTGTCGTGTTACGCTCAGGCCAAGATTTTAGATGTGGCACCAACTGAAGTGGTCAACAGGTATTTAAAATATTACATGAGGTGTATGACATTTGAGAAACCAAAAGAGTGGCCCCAATGGTTGGCATCAGTTGAATGATGGTACAATACCACATTCTATTCTGCTATTAATATGACCCCATATGAGGCTGTTTATGGTTAAAAACCACCATCTCTTCTCCCCTATATGGCATTTGACTTCCAATTGGACCTTGTGGATAGAAGTTTGCATACTAGGGAAGCAACTCTAAGAAGTCTCAAATTCCATTTGCAAAGAGCTCAGAATAGGATGAAGTCCCAGGCGGATAAAGGGAGAACTGACAGATCCTTTTCAGTTAGTAATTGGGTCTACATTAAGTTGCAACATTACAAACAGTTGTCATTGAGGTCCCATAGCTTTTAAAAGCTTTCAACTTAGTTTTTTTGGGCCCTTTCAGATCATCGTAGGAGTAGGTGTTGTTTCCTATACTTTTGACTTGCCTAGTGATACTAAAATTCATCCCAGTTCTTGTTGGTGCTTTATGGTACTTTATAAAGCAGTACGGGAAGTAAGTAACTATTACAATTGTTCGAAAGGATAGATAAATGGTCAATCTTCAAAACTGCCGCAAGCTTGTTGTGTCTTGAATCTTGATAACCTTGCAAGGCCAATGTTGAGAACTGCCGCAAGCTTGTTGTGTCTTGAATCTTGATAACCTGAAATCAAGAAACAACTAAATCGGATAGTTACAACGTTGTGTGTTGAGTCGAGGGATTGCCCTCTTGTCCTTAAGACAAGATTGCCCCGTATATATGCTTTTACGTTAGCGGGCAATAGTCTCCCAAGATAAAACAACACTTTAATCTCAACGCTACAAAGCCAATAGGTTGAGCCTGGCAAAGAAAACAAATATGACTCGACTTGCTGAAGATATGGAATAGGAAGGAAGAGTTTCTCTTTACTCTTCTCTTTTGTCTCTGTGTATATAGTATGTCTCTGTAGTGTATATCTTGTGTATATAAGGGTGTTTGCTCACTGTTTTTCATCACATTTTGCTCACTGTTTTGAGCTGTGTTTCAGTCACGTATTGTGCTATTTTTCTGTGTTATTCCCGTCTGTTTTCAACCACTGTTTTGAGCCAAATGAAGCTCAATATATAGCAAGGAGGAGGGGATGTACAACTGCCCAAAACATGGCTGTTAATGGCTATTATGAGGGCATTAAAACAGCTAAGTAATGGTTGTAAATGCCATAAAGATGGGCTGAATTATGGACATGAAGGAGGGTGATAATGGAGGAGTTAATCAGCCAAGTAATGGCTGATTAATGCCTCAAAAAACAGTCCCAACGGTAGGCTTTCTGCCCACAGCCCACGACCCACGACCCGTGACCCGTGACCCGAAACCTGAGCCCGAGACCGGACCGGACCTAGGAACCCAAGCACATCTAGGTCTTCCCTCCTTTACACACATGGGATACCCCTTGGGGTCCCAAACCCTTTACCAATTTGAGACTTATATAGAGAGCAATTCTTCCTATTCCCACCGATGTGGTAGATTTGTCCCACACCACATTTCCATGCCTCAAACACCTTACTTCGTGGACCAATATCTCTTTCATTTCTCAACAAAATTAGACGATTCTTGGCCCTACGGTCATCTACTCACTTCGTAGATCATGCATGTGCGAAGAGACAAGGTCTCCAACATGCGGAACACTAGTGTTTAATTCATCAAAGATGGGTGGACGCATCTCCCTGCCAAAGGCTAATTTCCAACAATTCCCTCTATGAAAGAGAGATTATGGCGCACACACAAGGTGCCTACATTTCAGCAATCTTTCAGCGAAAAGATATTGCATCAGGAGAGGTAGCTTTCGCTTTGAACCTTCCCTAGTTGAATACCATCGAACTTACTTACTGCGCGGTGAACGTGATGTCTTGAACCGTCAGTGTTTAGTGTAAGTCAAGACAACGATATCAACACAATAACTCTTCTTATTCATTTTCCTTTTTACGTTTCTGTCCGTTGTGGCCATGGACACACTTGGATTCTTAAGTGCGTTCATTTGAGGCGGCCATCCTCGCACTTAAATAGGTGATCTCCTACAAGGTATCCTGCTATACCCCACTTCACAAGTGTTAGGAATCATTAAAAGTTTCCCCAACCTTAACCTCAACAGTTTGAGGATCATTAAAGGTTTGGAAGCTTAACCTTTACCCACCATGCAGTAGCACTTTAATGTCTATCGCGGGAACAGCTTTGGATTCATGTTTCCGTACAGAAATCATCATCCGAAGTGCTTCTTGCTTCCACCGAAGCGCTCAACTGAACCTTTTGCCGCTTAGTTTTCCCATTGAACCAAATTCTTGGGATCTCCAATCAGTATGGTTGGGTTTCCACCGCAAATGTTCGTATTGTTTGGGTTTTAAGCCCATTCCCCTAGACAGGCAGAACACTCGATCTCCGGGTAGTCCCTTAGTTAGTAAACAAGGAAGTGACACCCGTGATGATCAATTGTCATACGGTCTTATGTCTCATGACAGATCCTGATAGATATGTCCAGATGCCGTCATCCGTGTCTTTCCTGAAGCCGACCGGCTAGCCACAGTGTATAACTGCTGAAGGCACGGGTTTCTCCCAATAAGGGACGTCCTCTAAGGAGCCGTGAAATTACTCAACTTCTTTCATGCTTTGTATAAAGCGATAAACTCCGATTCCATCATGAATCGGCTGATGCAAGTTTGCTTAGAGGATTTTCCAAGAACCACCATACACATTTACTTGTGGCTTTGGTGTTCTTCGGATCCGATGTCCGGTTGCATCACTTGTGTTCTCTCGTAACCGCTGGACATCCGAATACTATAATCCGTAGATAAGCGAATAATTCGGATATCGTCATATCCGACTTAACGCCTTCTATTGATCATGTATTAAGATCATCAGTGAACCTTAGTTCAACTGATCTGATTGTAGGACGATACCAGGTCGGTTGTAGTGTGTACAATACATTGAACTACACGTGACCTATGCGTATCAGAAAGTGCCCGTGACCCGTGACCCGTGACCGGACGGGACGGGTGGGCGGCGGCGGCGTGCGTGCGGGCTTAGCTAGGAACCCAAGCACATCTAGGTCTTCCCTCCTTTACACACATGGGATACCCCTTGGGGTCCCAAACCCTTTACCAATTTGAGACTTATATAGAGAGCAATTCTTCCTATTCCCACCGATGTGGTAGATTTGTCCCACACCACATTTCCATGCCTCAAACACCTTATTTCGTGGACCAATATCTCTTTCATTTCTCAATGAAATTAGACGATTCTTGGCCCTACGGTCATCTACTCACTTCGTAGATCATGCATGTGCGAAGAGACAAGGTCTCCAACATGCGGAACACTAGTGTTTAATTCATCAAAGATGGGTGGACGCATCTCCCCGCCAAAGGCTAATTTCCAACAGTTTTCACATATCCCATACTATTTCTGTGACCTTGCCAGTAGTGCATTTAGATGCTGGCCATGTCCTTTTGGTACCTGAAGCAGTTGTTGATAAGAGGTTGATCAAGAAACGTGGTAGACTTATCACACAGTAGTTGATTAAGTGGCTCAATGCAGTTGCACAGGGAGGATCATCAGTTTTTTTTGTCAGTAATTTCCACATTATAATCCTCAAGGTCAAGGATTATCTCCAAGGGGGGAGTATTGATACAAGCAATTAAGCAGATTTTCTAAATTGTAATTGTTTGCAATTTCTATATTTTAGCTGATTTTCTCAATTATTAGTTAGTCACATAGACTCGCATGATGGGAAGATTGTTAGGTCATTAAAAGTTAAATGTAACTAACTTTGGGATCACTTCCCTCCAAAATAGGGTATGATCCAATTGTAATATTCATTCAATTCAGATCACTAGAAATCCTATCTTTCTTGCTCTCTCTGAAATTCTCTGTTCATCGCGAATCAAGAGCTTCAGGAACAATTCAACTCATTTATTCCTTAAGCTAAGCTTGTTTTCCTTTTAATTCTATGAGGAACGTATGAGATTATAATATAATATTAAATAAAATTAGGGATTGCGGAAGAAATAACTATGGGTGGCCAGTGGGCCGGGCTCGGGTCTGGCGGGCCGGGTCCGGCGGGGTCGGGGTCGGGGCGGGACGATCCGGGGGTCGGGATCGGGACTAGCGGGCCTAGCGGGGTCGGGTCAGGGCGGGACTGCTCCGGTCCGTCCCGATCCCGATCCCGTCGGTATCGGGACGGCTCGGCGGGCTCGGGTCGGGGGTGGGGGGGGGTCGGGTTTTCCTTTTTTTTTTTTTTTTTTTTTTAAATAACATATGTATAAAAAAAACTCAATAAACAAAACAAGATAGTGTAATAAAAACATCCCAAGGTCATTTTTTGTGCCTCTTATATTATTTAATAGACATATGATTTTTTTGTAATACAAATACAATTGTCTAAAATCTAAATTGCAACTTTATGGTGTTGTCCAAAAGTTGCAAATTACATAATAAAATTGCAATTAAAAAAATTACATTTTCAAAAAAATCTGTTCTAATTGCTTGATGATTTCATGTGGTTCTTCGGTTGGAATAGGTATTTGTTGGTCAAATTGATCCACGTCGCTTCCACTACCTTCGGTTAAGATTTCGTTGTAGTTTTCATCTTCTTCTTCGTTGATCTCCGGTTGACCGCACCTTCTCCGCTCCGCTCGTATCCAATCTCTCGAATAATACGCAATTTCCAAGTCGTCTCCGGCCAATGAGTGTCTGTGGTCTCCTATTTGATATCTGCTGCGCGAAAAAGCGCTTTCCGACGCAGCTTGATGACGCTTGAATGTTCAAAACATCTCGAGCCATCAATGAAAGTGTCGGAAAGGTCTTCTCATTCCCCTCCAAAGATTTCACAAGTCTTCTTGTCCATCTTCATTGATAACTTCTTGATACGGTACAGAACCCCGCAAAACAAAAATATCCAACTCGCTAATTTGGTTAGTAGAGGTACGGCCGCACATTCTATTTACGAGGCTTTCAATACTAGCCGCGAAAACAATGTGTCTTTTGTGAGGTTGTGTTGAAGATGAAGAAGATGGTATGGTAGCCGTAGACGTTACTAGCATTTTCTTGTTGATAAAATCTATATATATTTTTGCGGTGGTGTTCTACGCTATTCAACACTTCTTCTTTAGTTTGTTCAATAGGTGGTGGGTGATTTAGATTTTTGGGACTTGGAGGTGGTAGTACTTCTATACAATCGTAAATAGTTTCAATTAGTGATTTAGTACCGTCTATTTTAATAGTAGGATTTAATACGAACCAATAATATAAATAGAAGGAATAGGAATAAAATATTTTTTTATTTTGAGAAACATTTTTTTAATAGTTTGCCTTATAAGCCGGTTTTTCCATATATTCACTAAGTAATAAAAATATTAGAGTTATATAAAATAACATAGTTGAAATAGTAGGATAATATATACCGGAAAATTCTTTTGTTGCTTGAAAAAATTTCTCTAAAAATACAATAAGTTCGGAAATTTTTTCCCAATCACTATCTAAAATCATATCACCGGGGCTTTTTATTATGAGAGTTAAAAAATAAAGTTATAGGTAATTTATAGTCATAAGCAACAAGTAGTTGCTCGTATAAAGAATTCCACCTAGTGGATACTTCTTGTGGAATTTTTCTAAAAGGTAGTCCACAATCATGACAAATTTTTTTATATTCTTTTCTACGTTGTACTTTATTACTTTTAAAAATAAAGTTTATAGCAAATTGTATTTTACTAAGAATGTCTTCAAAAAGTGATAGACCATCCTTTACAATTAAGTTATATATATGGCACGCGCATTTTATATGAAAATGGTCCGGAAAAGATGGAGCTAAACTATTTTTTAACATTGTAATTGCGTAATTGTTATTAGAAGCGTTATCTAATGTAATAGTCATAATTTTATCGGTAATTCCGTAATGATCGCACACTTGATAAATATTTTCTGCAATAAAAGTACCGGTGTGCCTATCATCTATATATCTATACGCTAAAATACGTTTTTGCATAGACCATTTATAATCTATCCAATGACAAGTTACGTTAAATAATCATGGCCGTTAGTACTACGACCTATATCGACGTGATAGATACTTTGCCATTAAAATGATATAATGAAAAACGTAAATATTGTTGATATTCATGCGCAAATTTAAATACATCTCTCTTAACAATTGACCTAGGAAAACCGTTAAAAGCGAGGATTATATATATCTCTAATGTAATGAATAAAACCGGAGATGAAGGAAATGAAAAAGGCAAACCCTCCACAAAGAACTAATTTTGATATTGCTTCCCTATCTCTATGTTTGTTGTATTTAGAGCCTACAATTCCCCCCGTCATAGGGTTAATTTGACCACAGACTTGGTCCGGACGATATCGGTATGTGAACCTTGTCCCGATGGAGCGGCCGTTTGCGCACCCGGTTTTGAAGCCTGGTATTGGGCATACCTAGCTGGATGAGCACTTACTACGTGTCTAATTAAACCCCCGTCCCACCGTGACCTTTTCCGCTTTTAAATTTTAAAACATTTTTACAAATTTTACATATGGCTACTTGATTCTCTACGTCCCTATCAAAAAATGTCCATGCATCTGATTTTAATGGTCGTTTTGTGGACCTCGTCTCATACTAGGGGGAATAGGAGGTATTTCGGTTGAAGGTGCACTAGTGGGCGTGTTGTCATCAATATTAGTGGGTGTATCGTCTAGATCATCGTCTAAATTAAAGTCTTCTTGAGTTCCGTAAAAATAACTCCTCGTCTAAATCTAATGGTATTGTAGGAAAATGTTGAGTATCAACAAAATCATCCCGTGTAGGAATAAGATGACTAGAAGAAGTACCCTTGCCCCAGTTGCCTCTACTAGAAGAAGCACCCTTACCCTTACCCTTAAACATACCTTTTAATCCTTCCATTTTAATTATGATAATAAATAATTAAAGACAATAAAATTAAGTGCGCTAAATAAAATAAACAGACAATAATAATTTAATGAAGGAACGAATGTACCAAACGCCGACGTAACGTCGACGTGTAATCGAGAGGTTGAAAATTGAAACTTTGCTCGATGGAAGATCCTCAAGCTAGTTGCCAACTTCACTCCCAATTCCCAAATGAATTAATAAAATTGAATATTTAGCAAACAATATAGAGAGATATATTGAGAAATTAGAGAGATTGTAGGAAGATTTGTGAGAAAGATGAAGAGAAAATGAGTTATTTATAGTTGAAAAATTGGGTTAAAGTGTAAATATAATAACTTATGGGTTAAAAATAAATATTAAGGGGTAGGGGGGTTGGGGGAGGGGGGGGCCTAAAATGGCCGTTGGCCAATAATCTGGCCATAATCTAAAATGGCCGTTGGTGCAACGGCCATTTTTGCAAAGGGGGAACAAAGGGCGGGGTCGGGCTCGGGGTCGGGACGGGCTCGGGGCGGGCTCGGGTCCGGCGGGCACGGGCGGGCTCGGGTCGGCGGGACGAGACATCGTCCCGTCCCGAGTTCGAGTCCCGCCCCCGTTAAATTTTTTTTTTTTTTTTAGAGCGGGGTCGGGGCGGGGTCGGGACGGGGTCGGGCCGGGGTCGGGTCGTCCCGGCCCACTGGCCAGCTCTAGAAATAACTGAAGTGGTGGCCATTTATTTCACGAATTACATATGCACGGGTTATTTTTTTTGTAAGTAAGAATTTTAGATTATTTAGGTAGTTAAATTTTTTAATTTTAGGGCTTTTATTTTTAATATAATATTCCCTAAATATTATATAAACATATATAGATATAAAATTTCCTATATCTCAACTAGGGGTGAGCGGATCCGGATGCCCTAACTTTTTTGAATTAATTGATCCAGTAAAAGATCGGTTCCTAAATTTACTACTCGGAACCTACCCGTAGCAATCATTACCCGGAACCTACCCTGAATCGCAGGGTCCGGACCCGGGGTACCCGGAATCGGTGTTTCTTTGTGCAAAATAATGCCTTCAAATAACAGCTTTGGTTTAGGAATAAACTCGTTTGCTTATCCTCTGAAAGCCAGTGCCACAAAACCCATAAAGAATCCTTTCGGAGCAAATATCCCAAGAATGTTTCAAAGATTTGCTTTGGTTTTCAGTTTTCTACCGCTTTTGGCTTTTTCTCTGCTTATAATTGTCACTTTGTATTATTTGATTTATTTTTTGACGGTGAAAGTGATTGTTCTGCATTTGGTTTTTTCCCGCTTAAATGGTGTACTTTAGTATGGGCTTTTTTTTTCTTTTTTTTATTAACTAAAAAATAATGAAATTAAAAAAGTAAAAATATTTAATATTTCATAGGTTTCGGGTATCGGTTCCGGTTCCGGGTACCCTGTCTCTATTTGCCGGAACCGGAATCGGACCCGACATTGATCGGCTCCTAATTTTACTATCCGGAACCTACCCATTATTATAATACATCTACTCTCGAAAGCTACCCGTTAGTGTCGGTTCTGATCGAGTATCTGGGTAACCTATACCCGGGCTCACCCCTAATCTCAACTATTTTAGAATTGTTTTTTCTTACGTTGTTCAGAGCTCAGCTACGTAACATAACTACGTCCGTTTGCTGTGGCGTTATTATCCTGAACATGTGGAGGAGACCAACCACAGTCCAAAAATAATTTCCCAACAAATTCACTGGAGAAAAAAAAAACCAAAATATCTAAGTCATCAGTCTATTGATTTGTCAAGAGCAATGACGCCGCCGGTGATTTTCTGCCGTGAAATATCTCCGTCGCCGGCGAACTGCACATCCTATTCACCTTTTCTTCAAGTGGATACTCAGTGTAGTTTACCCAGTTCATCTTTCGCTGCTTCTTGTTTAAGAGTACCCAAGAATTGTTCACTAGTAGCTAGATGCTCCTTGAAATGGTCTGACAAGCCATCTATAATTCCTGGAGCATTGGTCACTTCTACGCCTCAACTACTGTCCACAAATCCTGTTATTGGTGAAGGCAAAATTGGTGTTTTGTTGCTTAATCTTGGTGGCCCTGAAACTCTTGAAGACGTGCAGCCATTTTTATTTAATCTTTTTGCTGATCCAGTAAGTTAAATATTGCTTCTTTTTCTGAGATTATTTTGGATGGGCGATATTAAAAAGTGCCAGTATAATGATAATACTTAACCATAATATCAACTTCGAATTGATCAGATAGAGGAAAACGGATAAGGGAATAATTTCTTGACTAATAAAATTTAGGTTAATTTAGAAAAGCTCAAGTGTATGCTTGAAATCGCTAGTGATTCTAAAGGTAAATCAGAGTGGAAGCATCCTTTTGTGGTTTGGCAATAACACCTCCCGCTCTTTGTTTAACTTGGATTGTTTGGTTTGAATAGGATATTATTCGATTGCCAAGATTGTTTCGGTTTTTGCAAAGGCCACTGGCGCAATTCATATCTGTTGTTAGAGCACCCAAGAGCAAAGAAGGTTATGCTTCAATTGGTGGTGGTTCTCCTCTTCGACGGATAACTGATGCTCAGGCATGAATTTATATGGTTTGATAAAAAAATTTGATTTCTGATTAATGGTTAAGTTTTTAAGTAGGATAGATGAAGATGAAATATTGATCCGACAAGAGGAAAGAATGACATTTTATCTTGTGCTTATGATGGTAGATCTCTAGGTTTTCTTTGTTAAGTGACAGTGTTTTACCATAATGGTGAAATGATTTAGATCATGCTGAATCCAGTGCTTAATGGTGGATCTCTTTTTCTGTTGGTGTTGTTGCTGTGGTTGATTTGTATATGAGCAGTACAATGCTTTTCTGCATTTATTTTCATGGCTCCTCTATTCAATTCTGCCTTTTTAATAATATTTGATTTTTAGGCTGAAGCCTTGAGAAAGGCTTTATGCGAAAAGAATGTGCCTGCAAAGGTGTATGTTGGTATGCGCTACTGGCATCCATTCACAGAGGAAGCCATTGAACAGGTATCTTGTTCCTTTGATTTTCATTTGTAAATTTTTCCGTTGACTTCTATGGTTATTTACGTGTTTTATGGTGCAATTAGCTGGTTTCTTGACTCTCTACAATCATCTCGTTGAGCAAATTAAGTGGTAGCATATTATACACTTTCATCACTCTTATCTCTTGAAATTGAAGTATTAGCTCGCTACAAGTTTGCATAACCCCTTTGCTCCATGGGGATTTGCTGTAGGAGTTGCGTTTACACTACTACAGAATCATATCATATTCAGGTTAGATGATAGATTGACTGTGATCAAATTTTTCCAACAACTATATCTTAGGATCTCTAGAATCTTTTGGAGAAATTATTTTTTAAAGCTAATTAATAAATAAGCTGATTTGAAGGGAGCCTTGGAGTAACTGGTAAAGTTGATGCCATGTGACCAGGAGGTCACGGGTTCAAGCCATAGAAACAATCTCTTACAGAAATACAGAATAATGCTGCGTACAATAGATCTTTGTGGTTCGGCCCTTCTCTGGACTCTGCGCATAGAGGGAGTTTAGTGCACCGGGCTGTCTTTTTTTTATATTAGCCAAGCATGCATTCATGACTGCGTGTCAACAACAAAAAAAATTATAACAAAGTTCTTAAGCGGAGCTTATGGTGGTACTGAGAAGTAAGACTGGTGGGGAAGTGGCCAAAGTTAGCTAGGCTTTATTGACAAAATGTCTGAGCATTTGGTGGCATGTTCCTCATGGTAGTTGTGGGAAAAGATAACTTTAGACTTGGTTAGGTTAACCTTCTGGCCAGATTTGTTTTTGATGTCAGTACGGTTGTTGATGATTATATTGCAATTTTTAGTATTAGCTCTTGCAAAGTGTGTGAGGTCATCAACAAAGAAGAGATGGGAAATCTTAGGGCCTGAACTGCTGATCTTGATGTGGAACCAGTTCTTATTGGCAACCTATTGGCCAATCTTTTTGGAGAGGGCTTCCATGCACAAAATCTTTACTATTCTAAAATTAGCAAGCCAACAAGCTAAATGTTGAAAGACGAAAATGCCCATTTAAAGTTGAACAACTATTTTACCCTTTAATGTAACATTATTCCTATAATATTTTTGTACTAAAAAGTAAATATACATTCCAATTAAATATTATTTGAGCATTAAATACTTTACAATGAATTATATATGTAGATGAGGAAAAAGTGGTGCCGCTTCATGTATCTACCGATTTTTTTTGTTGTTTATTCAATATCTTGGATTTACTTTTTCCTTTAATATCTTGGTTCTCTTCCCCTTCCGTAATATATGTCTACTAATATGTATTGGTATATTTTATCACTCCAGCTAGATTATGAGCTAACCCTAGTGAACATTCAAATATCTGTCCTACATTCATTCGTGAAGGTATAAATAAATAAAGGAATTTTGGATTGGGTCAGAAAGGAGGAGGTCAATCAAAAAGAGAAGTCTAAAAAAATAAATCCTTTTTATATACATTCGAACAGTGTACTGACCCCTAATCGAATTGTTTGGGATTCAGAAGTGGAAGAAATCGTTTTATCTACTAATGGGCCTCTTTTGTTCCAACGAATTTGAAAACCAAAATGCCTGATGTAAAAATACATCGGTAGGGGAGCGTATTGGCCAAGAAATATTAAATGGTGACGTAGGCGGGGGAAATTCTAGAATGGATTGCTACCTATGCCTAGATAGCTGGTTAGATGCGTGGGACAGAGGGCTCGTAGTACCTGCTAGCGCGGCTACGCAGTGGAAGGGAAGGATTAAGGATTTACCCAGTGTGAGATCTCCTTGGCTCACGAGGTGGCTTTAAGTGATAGGGGATTTGAACCTAAAGACAACATAGGAGGGAGGGGGCTCAAAAGAAAGTCAGGGGTCTGTGGCTAACTGATATTGCCCATCACCATTTAGCTATTGCAATTCTTTTCCTGAAGAGGTGGTCTGAATAAATCAATGAAGTGAATTTTTCAAAAACATGATTCGTGTCACCAGAAATCCTTTTTCGTTTATTGGGAGACTGAATGAAAAAGGCTTTGTCAAGCAGGCATGATTGTCACGTTGTAAGCTGTGTTCGGGGGGGGGGGGGGGGAGTTATTGTAATCAGTTTCTCCTCTTTTTAGCTTTCCCCACTTCATTTTTTTCACTCAACATATTGAAGAACACAAATTTCTACTAATAAAGAAAAATAGAAGTTGTGTATTTTCTTTCGTTCAAATATCCTAATTAATGCTCGATTAAAGAAAAACAAAAGTTTCAGCCTGTTTGCCTTCCATTAGAAAACCATTAAATCAATATTTAATGCTCTAGTAAAGAATATAAATTTTAGGTTGTTTACCTTCCATTTGTAAGCCAGAAGAAACGTTTGTACTCAATTATATATATATGTATATATATATACATACATATATATATATGAGATGTTCATCTAAAATCATGTCCCTAAACAGTTGAATTGTTGGTGCTTTTCCAATTGCCATTGATTCGATAATAGCATAAAGAACATATGAGAATAGAAGGATGACTCTTTTCTATGCACATATGGTAGTCTTTCTTAACTACCTCCTTCCATTTATAGTTTCAAGTAATTATGCAATTCTCATATGTGTGTGCGTGTGTAATTTGACATTATTATATGTGTATATATATATAATTTAACATTATTATTGTGAGAAAATATGGGAGAAAATATATTATTCAATTGTGTATCTACATTATTACATTGAGCCCTATTTATAGATGCTACATCCCAATCCTTTTACATGTAGGATACTATATTCAAATCTTATTCCTATTCCTATTCCTATTCTAACACTCCCCATCAAGTTGGTGCATACAAGTCATATGTACCGAGCTTATTACAGATGTATTTAATACGAGGACTATTGAGTGATTTGGTCAAAATATCTACAAGCTGATCACTCGACTTCACAAATTTAGTAACATCTCTGGAGAGTATCTTTTCTCTGACAAAGTGACAGTCAATCTCAATGTACTTAGTCCTCTCATAAAATACCGGATTTGATGCGATATGAAGGGCCACTTTATTATCACACACAAGTTCCATTTGACTGATTTCTTTAAATTTTAGTTCTCTGAGCAACTGCTTAATCCAAACTAGCTCACAAATTTCTACAGCCATTACTCGATATTCTAATTCAACACTAGATCCAGAAATGACACTCTGTTTCTTACTCTTTCAGGACACCAAATTACCTTCTATTAACACACAATATCCAAACGTAGAACGTCTATCAGAAGGTGATCTTGCATAATCAGCGTCTGTATATCCAACGATCTTCTCATGACCTCGATCTTCGAAAAACAGTCCTAGAGTTGACTTAATATATCACAGAATGCGGATAACTGCATCCTAATGACTATCACAGGGAAAATTCATAAACTGACTTACAATACTCGCAAGAAATGAAATGTCAGGTCTAGTCACTGTGAGATAATTCAACTTACCAACCAGCCGCCTATATTTTCCAGGATCACTGACTGGCTCCCCCTGTCCTGATAGGAGTTTAGCATTTCGATCTATAGGAGTGTCAATAGGTCTACATCTCATTATACCTGTCTCCTCAAAAATGTCTAAGACATACTTGCGTTGCGAAATAACAATACTTGACGTGGATTGGGCAACCTCAATACCTAGAAAATACTTCGTCTGCCGAGATCTTTAGTCTGGAAATGCTGAAAAAGATGTTGCTTAAACTAGTGATACCATCTCAATCATTGTCAGTTATAACGATATCTTCAACATAAACCATCAAATAAATACTCATATCTTGAGCAGAATATCGATAAAACACAAAATGATCTGCTACACTGCGAGATATGCCAAACTCCTAAATTACTGTGCTGAATTTACCAAACTAGGCTCGAGGAGTCTATTTCAGACCATAAAGTGACTGACGCAATCGACACACCAGATTAGACTCCCCCTCGGCAACAAAACTAGGCGGTTGCTCCATATAAACTTCCTCTTCAAGATCACCGTGGAAAAAACATTTTAATGTCCAATTGATGAAGAGGCCAATGGTGGACATCAGCCATGGATAGAAAAAGATGAACATATGCTATTTTAGCCACGAGAGAAAATATTACTGTAATCAAGCTCAAATATCTCTGTATACCCCTTCGCAACAAGGCGAACCTTAAGCCGATCAACTTGGTCGTTCAAACCAACTTTGTCTACATAAACCCAACGGCAACCAACAGTAGATTTACCTGAAGGAAGAGGAACAAGCTTTCAAGTACCACTTGTGTGTAAAGCAGACATCTCGTCAATCATAGTCTGTCGCCATTCGGGATGAGAAAGGGCTTCACCTGTAGACTTAGGAAAGGGGACAGAGGACAATGATGATACAAATGCATAATGGGATGATGATAGACGATGATAACTTAAAAGAATATAATGTGGGTTAGTATTACGAGTGGACCGTTTACCTTTTCGAAGTGAAATCGGCTGATCAGGAGAAGACTCCGCAGTAGGTGCAGGGTTCGACGTAGGACATGAATCATCTGGACCTGATGTTGGGTCTGATGCTAGACGCAGTCGTCGGTGATAAGTCAGAAGTGGTGGCACTGTGACTGTAGATTTCTCAAAGGTCGGTGTAGGTAAAACCTGAGGTACATGTAAGACCTTAGAGATATCAGGATGATTAGGAGACCTACAGTAATGTTGAGACTCGGAAAATGTGACATCGACAGATATAAAATATCTACAGAGATCAGGTGAGAAGCAACAATACCCATTTTGAACCTGAGAATAACCAAGAAAGACATATTTAAGAGAGCGAGAGACTAATTTATCTATCCCCGGAGCTAGGTTATGCACAAAACATGTGCTCCCAAAAACACGAGGGGGAAGAAAGTATAGAGATGACTGAAGATATACTATGGAATAGGGAATCTGATTCTGAATGGAAGAAGAGGGCATTCGATTAATTAAATGGCAAGACGTGAGGACTGCATCGCCCTAAAAAGGCAGCAGAACATGGGATTCAATGAGAAGTGTGCGAGCAGTCTCAATGAGATGTCTATTCTTCATTTCTGCTATCCCGTTCTGCTGAGGGGTGTAGGTACAAGATGTTTGATGAATAATTCCTTGGTGAGTCATAAACTGTTGAAACTGGGAGGATTTGTATTCTAAGACATTATCACTACGAAAAGTACAAATAGAAACACCAAATTGATTTTGTATTTCAGCACAAAAACTTTTGAATATAGAGAATAACTCGAAACAATCTTTCATTAAGAATAGCCATATACATCTAGAAAATCATCAATGAAACTAACAAAATAATGAAATCCTAAAGGTGAACTAACTCTACTAGGACCCCAAATATCAGAATGAACTAGTGAAAAAAATACTCTGCAAGACTCTCGGCACTACGTGGAAAGGTAAAGCGAGTGTGTTTCCCAAGTTGACACGACTCACAATCTAGTTTGGACAGACTAGATAAACTAGGCACCATCTTTTGTAGCTTGAACAAGCTCGGATATCTCAATCGTTTATGGATTAAGTCTGGAGGATCTATAACGGAGCATACTGTGGAGGTATTAGGAGAGGTAATATAGTAGAGGCCTTGTCATTCATATCCTACACCAATCACCTATCCCGTACTACGGTTTTGCATAACAAAAGAATCATCAAGAAATATTACAATAGACCCTTGTGGTCTGCCCCTTCCCCGGACCCCGTGCATAGCGGGAGCTTAGTGCACCGGGCTGCCCTTTTAATTTAGGGCACGTGTCAAATGACTGATAGATGCAAGATTAAAAGGACAATTAGGGACATAAAGAACAGAGTTTAGAGTGACAGAATACAGGAGATTAGCTTGTCCAACCCCTTTTCATTTTTTTGGATCTCATTGGCTAAAGTAATCAGAGGAAGAGACTGTGAATATATAATATTTGACAAAAGTGATTTGTTACCAGAAATATGATCAGCAGCGCCCGAGTCAACGACCCACGATAGAGGGATACTAGACTGAAACACAAGCGAAAGAATTACCAGCAACATAAGTATTGGGCTGAGAATTTGTGGCTGCTTCTGGAGATGTATGCTTACTTGCTCGATACTGAAGGTACTCGTTATATTCTCTTTCATATAAAAGCCTTGAATTTCCTGTAGTGTCAGTCTGAGCAACATGAGCATTGTTGGGTGGTTGACCATGCAGAACACGACATACGTCACGAGTGTGTCCGAACTTATGACAATGACTACATTGAACATCATTGGGTAGTGGACCATGTAGAGCACGACATACGTTGCGAGTTTGTCCAAACTTATGATAATAACTACACTTAGTTCGAGATTTCCAAAACGACCTCCTCCTCGTCGATTATCCATAGACTGAGATGTTGGATTCTCTATGGTTTGAGAGGCGAGAATAGAGGAGTCAACGGTAGGTGATGAAACCATTGTGTGATTAGGAGGCGCATCAAGACGAAGCAAGCGAGAAAATAGTTCATCAATTGTAGGAATCATATGACTCGCCAAAATTTGATCACGCAACGAATCAAGGTCAGTAGGAAGTCCAGTAAGTGTAAGAACTAGAAACAACATATGTTTTTGCTCTTGTTGTTTTTCAATGTTCGTAGTGACTGGCATCAACTACTCAAATTCCTCCATGACTGCCTGAACATGTCCCAAGTAAGTAGACATATCTGATTTCTGTTTCTTTAAGTTGGTCAACCGAGATATCACATCATAAAACGAGATATGTCATTAGTGTATAAAGTGCGAGCCTTTTCCCGAATTGAGTAACATGTATGGAAGCAACGAAACAAGGACATCAACTTGGAATCAATAGATCGCCACACGAGACTACATAATTGAGCGTCAACCTTCTCTCACTGTGCTTTGGCCTTTTCTATCTCACTAGCCTCTGCTTTTTCATTAACCATAATAGTCTTTTGCGTTAAATGATCTTAAACACCTTGACCCTTGCACCACAACTCAACCGAGGAAGCCCAAGCTAAATAGTTTAAACTTCCCATTAATGGTTCGGAAGTAATCATAGTGCTAGAAGTTCCAATTCTAGTGTTTTTGGAACCAAAAGTATCATATCCGAGAGACATGGTTCAAAATTTTCAAGAAAGACTGACAAAAAATGGACAAAACTTAGCTGATGATGCTAAGAAAACAGAGATCACAAACTGCCAAAAAATCTCGTCGGGAAAGGTCGCTGGAAAACAAAAAGTGCTCGGAATCAAGAAACAATTGCATGGTTTTCCTCGGAATGAAGAGGCGAGTCTACTGGATTTTTTTTGAAAAACTGATCATAAATAGTTGCACGCTCCGGCGCGTGGTGACGGTGATCTGCAGCTTTGGGTTGCGCGTGTTGGACTCAACGGCCGCGAAAACTTTAGGGTAGACTCGCATGAGGGTTTCGATCCTGTTGGTGGTATTGGTATATGCACATTACACCTGAAAGTGATCGGAATCTTGTACAGTGGTGTGTTTCGCCGGAAAATAGGGTACTTCGCTGGAATATTGCACAACGGATATTTTCTCACTGATGCTCTGATACCATGTGAGAAAATATGAGAGAAATATATTATTGAATTGTGTATCTACATTATTACATTGAGCCCTATTTATAGATGCTACATCGCAATCCTTTTTCATGTAGGATACTATATGCAAATCCTATTCTTATTCCTATTCTAGCAATTATTCTATGTTCCTTTTTAATACGTACGTAAAATATGTAAATTATAATAACATTACTTTGTTCTATATAAAAGTGTGTCCTTTTAGATATTAGATGTACCTTACTTGAATAGAATAATATATAATATTATAATATAATATATATCTATCTATATCTTTGTCTACACTCATCACCTACCATCATTATACACGTAAAGTTTAAACTAAAAGAGATTATGTTAAAAGAGATTAACAGACTATTATTCCAACCTTATAATTTAATTTCTTTATATTTAGTATATTATGTTATCTAATACCAAAGAAAGAAGATAATCAGATAATTTTATCCTTTAATTATTATTTTATAACTTAAAACATTGTTGAATTTGTATATGTAACTTTTTAAAGTTGTATACTGATTGACATAGGGCACATGCGCAAAGCGTGTACCCAGAAACTAGTGAAGATATAAGGAGACATAGGGTCTCCTTGTCTAATGCCCGTAGAAGCAAGAAAGAAGCCAGTTTGGCCACCATTCACCAATACAGAGATTGAGCTAGTGGATATGCAGGAGAGGATAAGGGAGTTTAGGTTGATAGGGATTCCAGTATGTGTAATGTCTTCCTGATGAAGGACCATTCCAATTTGTCAAAAGCCTTCTCTAAGTCAATTTTTAGAATCATGTTAGCCTTTTTCCCTTTCATTCTTTTGAAGTGGGTGATATACTCCTGTACTATGATGGCATTATCAACAACTTTTCTGTTGGATAGGAAACTTGCTTGGCTTGGACCAGTAATGGAGGGAGGGAAAGGCTGTCTATTCACAATGGATTTTTAACAACCTTATACATAGTATTGCAAAGGCCGGGGGGGTTGTAGCTTTTGAGAATTATGGCATTTGCACATTTAGGATCAGGCATACGAAGGTGGTATTGATGTTGAGATCCATTTCATGGCTTCCAAAAACTTTGTTGCAGAAATTGATCACATTGCCTTAGACTATGTTCCAGTACTTTTGATAAAGTGACCCTCTGGCCTAGGAGCCTTAAGAGTCTTGAAAGAGAGGATGAGTTTATGGATTTCTCTCTCTTAGGGGGGGGGGGGGTCAAGGATGTTTTGAACTTCCGTAGTGAGAATTTGTTCTCATAGGGAGTGTCTGCCTCCACCGATTGGAGTACTGGAGGTCAACGGTGTACAGACTGGGGAAGTAGGTTAGGATGGTTGATTTTATCTCCTGAGGATCCTGGATCCAATTACCCCTACATCATCAGTTAAGGAAATGATCTTGTTTCTCCTCCTATTGAGGGTAGAGGTATGGAATAATCTAGTAATTGCATCTCCCTCAGTTAGCCAGTTGATTCTAAATTTGATTTTCCATTACTCCTCACTTTTGAGGATAGCTAATTAGCTTGAAAACTGGCTTCTAGCTCTTGAAGAAAAGGGCTGAAAGGATATTGTTAGGCTTTTAGATACCCCCTAGCCTGTCAGGATGTGCTTCTTTCTATGGAATATATTGGCAAAGGTTTCTTTGTTCTAAGTGGAGACCCTATCCTTAAAATTAAAGGTTGCCTCATGCAAATTTTCATTTCCGGTGAAGCATTGGTGAATCAGATCAGGGAAGGAATGGTGACTGCACCACATGGATTGGAATCTAAATGGTTTATCAGAGATAGGGGCGCTAGTTAATAAGGTTCACTAACAAGGGACAATGATCAAAGTGAGTCCTAGGGAGTAGGGAGGTGAGTGACAATAGGCTTAGGGTAGGCATGGATCTTGGACTACAGCTTGGGGTTTTTTGCAAGTGTTTTTTGCTTTCCATGAATGACATCTTTGAGATTTGCTATGGACCTTGAACAACCAGACCTTCCAATCCTCATTAGGAAAACACCTATCTAGTCTTTCCAGGATTAGATCATGTCTATTACCAAAGCTATTATTGCTCCAAGTGTACTTACTTCTCTTGAAGCCTAGATCCACTTACTTGCAACTGCTAATACATTTCCAAAACAAGTTAGTTCTAGGACTACTATTCACCCCTAATTTGTCCCTAGCTTTTAGGACCTCATAAAAATACCCACCAACAAACCAGCAAAGGATTGTAGTGCTGGATATATCGATTAGGTCATCTTAGAGATACATCTCTCAACATAAGTAGTACTAGCATACACAACTGTAAACATCCAAGGAGTAAAAGAACAAAGTACCTCAACCATCACATTAAGACCCTCCCCAGACAAATTCTATTTTTAGGATCTCATCATTCCACATGATAACTGTAAAATTAGATGGAGAAGAAAGGAGAATTTGGGAATTAGTAGCTTGATTATCCCTCAAGCTGATGGAATTAAATAGTTGTTACAGAGAAGGTCAATAAGGAAAGAAATTAATAAGAATATTACACAATCTCTTAATTGCCTAATTATAGGGATATGAGAATATTCCCATATCTACACTATCATTACAGGGATTGGGGTTATTCCCATATCTATACTATATAATTATATCATATTTAACATTCCCCCTCAAGCTGGAGTATATAAGTCATATGCTCTTAGCTTAGTCAATTCTGGATCCTAGAGTGATTTTGTGAAAATATCTGCCAGTGGATCTTTTGAGTTGACAAGTGATGTATCCAAACTCAATCTTCTCTCGAATGAAGTGACAATCTATCTCAATGTGCTTCGTTCTTTCATGAAACACGACATTACAAGTGATATGTAGTGCAGCTTGATTATCACAACTCCATTCACCGGTTCAGCTCCTCCCATCTTTAATTCTTGGAGAAATTGTCTCAACCATATAAGCCCACACGTAGCCAATGACATAGCTCGATACTTCGCCTCTGCACTTGATCTAGCCATGACATCTTGCTTTTTTACTTTTCCATGATACTGCATCAAAATACCCAATAATGTGGGTGTGTCCCTTGTTTTCATATAATAAACCTTGTCGTGGAGAGCTTTTGATATATCTGAGAATGTGAATCACTGCATTTCAGTGACTTTCACAAGGTGATTGCAGAAACTGGCTAACTATACTAACAACAAATGAGATGTCTGGTCGTGTGATATAAAGTAGTTGAGTTTGCCAACAAGTTTCCGATATTTGCTAGGATCTTTTAGAGGCTCCTCCTGTGTTGGAATAAGCTTAGTATTTGGATCCATTGGAGTGTCCACATGTTTGCAATCCCAACGTCTTCAAAATGTCTAAGGCATATTTCCTTTGTGCAATAGCAATACCATTGCCAGACTGTGCCACTTCAATGCCTAGAAAGTATTTCAGCTTGCCCAAATCCTTACATGATCATCACCTATGATAATAATATCATCAACATAAACAATTAAAAAGATACGTTTTCCATGAGATGAATGTCTATAGAATACAGAGTGATAGGCTTCTGTACGAATCATTCCAAACTGTTGGACAACTTGAAAAAGACTAAACAATATTCTAGGAGACTGCTTGAGACCATAAAGGGATCGACGATGTCTACAGACTAAACTAGTCCAGACTCCTCCTGAGCAACAAACCTTGGTAGTTGTTCCATATAAACCTTTTCAGCAAGTTCTCTATGAAGGAACATGTTTTTGATGTCCAGTTGAAAAAGGGGCCAATGATTTATTGTTGCCATAGAGATGAGAAGCCAGATGTAAGCCATCTTGGCAAATGGTGAGAAAGTATCTCCATAGTCAATACCATAAATCTGAGTGTATCTCTTAGCAACTAGTCTCGCTTTGAGACGATCAATAGCTCCATCCGAACCTACCTTAACTGTGAATACCCAACGATAGACAACAATGGTTTTGCCTTTATGTATTTCGCCTTCTATTATATGTATAAGATTCTAATGCTCCTCTCAAGTTGGTTCATACAAATCATATGTACCAAGCTTGCTACATATATAAATTGTTTTGGGACTGGCAAGACACTTGGTAAATGTATCTCCAAAGTAATCATTTGTCCTCACGAACTTTGTGACAATGTCTCCTGATATTATCTTTTCTCTGATGAGATGACAATCAATTGCCATGTGTTTGGTCCTCTCATGAAACATTGATTTGATGCAAATTGCAAATCTGATTATCACACACAAGTTCCATTTGGCCAATCTTTCCAAGTATCAATTATTTTACTAGTTTATTGATCTATATATGTTCACATAAAGCCACTGCCATAGCCCGATATTATGCTTTTGCGATCTTGCAACTACATTTTGTTTCTTACTTTTCCAAGATACCAAATTTTAGATAGTCTGTCAGAGGGTGACCCCGCCTAATCTGCATCAGCATATTCAATAATTTGCTCATGTCCTGGATCATCGTAAAATAGTCATCTCCCTAGAGCAGATTTTATGTATCGAAGGTTACAAATATTTGCATGCTAATGACTATCATAATGAGAATCCAATTACTGACTTACAACACTTACTGGAAAGGCAATGCTAGATCGAGTCCCAGTGAGATAATTTAACTTGCCTACCAACCTCCTATATCTTTTAGGATCACTAAGAGGTTCCTCCTAACATTTGGATCTATTAGAGTACAATGGGCCTACAATTTATCAATTATGTTTCTTCGTGAATATCAAGAGCATACTTCCTCTTTGAAATGGTAATACAGATCTTGATTGAGCAACCTCAATACTTAGTACTTCAATAAGCAAAGGTCCTCGGTCTGAAAGTGCAGAAAAAAGATGATGCTTCAATATGGTAATTTCCTCTTCATCATTACCTGTAATGACTATATCATCAACATGGACCACCAAATTCATATACATATCTGAAGCTAAGTGACATAATCAGCTTCACTACGAACCATGCCAAATTCTTGAATAATTATGCTGAATTTGCCGAACCATGTTTGAGGGGACTGCTTTAGACCATAAAGTGCTTTCCGTAGCATACACACCATGTTACAGGACTCTTCCCCAAGCAACAAAACCTGGTGATTGCTCCATTTATATACCTCATCTTCGAGATCCCCATGAAGGGGCGAATGGCGAATGAGTACCATTGATACAAAAAGACGGACTAAAGAAATCTTAGCCACGGGAGAGAAGGTACTACCATCGTCAAGTCCAAAAATTTCTATAACCTTTACTAAAAGTTCATAACAAGAGTCCTTTAACGAAGTGGTTGTGGAGATATGATATTGAAGAGCAAGCGTTATGGAAGGATGTGGTGATGGAGCTAGTATCTGGAGATCCATTAGATCTCAGTTGCCTGATATTGCTGATAAGGTGGGGTTTATAGTGGGAAAAGAAAGGAAACCTTCATTCTGGAATGACAATTGGTTGGGACATGACCCCCCTAAAGAAGTTCTCTCAGACTCTTTAGTTTAAGCAGGATACCAGATGCTTCTATTGAAAAGACATGGAGCTGGAACATTTTTTTTAGTAGAATGCTGAATGACTGGGAGATGGATAGCATAACTGAGTTCTTCAAGGTGTTGGACATTCTCAAAGGCACAACTGACACGGAAGATTCCATGATATGGAAAGATAATGGCAGGAAGTATTTCACAGTTAAATCAACATATAATGCATTAGCTGCTACTGGACAACAAGATACAAGATGGCCTTGGAAGAACATTTGGAAGGCCAGGGCTCCTTCTAAAGTGATAGTTTTCCCTTAGTTGGTAGTTAGGAGAGCATGCCTTACTCATGAAAACCTGCAAAGAAGGGGAATACAGTCAAGTTCAAGACTCTTTTTATGTTGGGAGAGGGCTAAAAATAACAGTCACTTGTTCTTACACTGCAAAATGACTGGTCAACTTTGGCAGTTTTTCTTGAGCATGTTTGGTCTGAAATGGGTCATGCCAGAGTCCACTATTGATATGTTGAAGTGCTGGAACAAAGTGGGAGACAGTTTAAGGCAAAAGGGGTGGTGGAAATCTATCGCAGTTTGTATATGGACTGTATGAAAATTGAAAAAAAAATCAAAATTGTTTTGAAGATAGTAGTAGATCTACACAGAGAATTAAGAATGTACTATCCTTATATATATGGTGTAAAGAGAACTTTGTAGAGGATGCTGAGTCTTCACTAGACTTTTTGGAATCTCTGTAACATAGTCCTAGTAGTAGTCCTTGTAAGATGAACAAGATTTTGCTTAGAGGATTTGCAAATATGGTGTCCAGCAATTCCTAAATGCTGGAAATAATTTTTACCTTCATTTAAAAAAAACACCTGGTCACTCTAGTTGACTTGATGGAGAATATTCTGCTATCTTTTCTTTACCCTAATGAAAGAATCAATAACTAAAGTATGTAGAAGGATGATATGCATATTGAGGGTCTCAAAACTTGCTGAGTTTGCTATGACAAAAGAACTATATAGGAATTCAACACACTAGTTTCAGAAGTAAAAGGAACGGAATATCAGAACTAAGACTAGTTTAAAGAATTGTCCAATTTATAAAATCAATGTGGTGATAAATGATATCTATGTGTTACGTATTATGATCCTTTATCCAAAATACATTACTTTTTGCTTCCTGATGTCTTCAAGATTTATGGATACCCCTTAAAAAAATGAAACTATGATATAATTTCTCTCCCTTTTCCAGTTTTTTCCTCAAGCGCATTTGAGTTACTTAGGATAGAATTGAAGTTGAGCTATTGGTTTTCATATCCTTTTCCCTTTTCTGTTCATTTTGCAGATAAAAAGGGATGGAATCACAAAGCTTGTTGTGCTCCCTCTTTATCCACAGTTTTCAATATCTACTAGCGGTTCAAGCCTTCGCCTGTTAGAGAGTATATTTAGGTAATAAACATACCCTATGTTCCTGCTCAGAAAATACATTCCATTTGCAATCGATTGTCAAACTAATATATGGAGTAATGAGTATTTTCTTCAGGGAGGATGAGTATCTTGTTAACATGCAACACACAGTAATACCCTCATGGTATCAAAGGGAAGGATATATCAAAGCCATGGCAGATTTGATGGAAAAAGAGTTGAAAAGTTTTGAACGTCCTGAGGAGGTAGTATTGTCTCTATTCTTTGATGGCTCATGCTCTACTTACCTCGCGAAAAGAGGTGTTCTTTTTCCTAATAAAGTCCCATCTTTCCTGATAGTATTATACATGAGGCAAGTAAAGTATTTGTGCATTTTGTATTTTTGTTTTCATTAAGGTTGCGTACAATAGACCCTTGTGGTCCGGCCCTTCCCCGGACCCAACGCATAGCGGGAGCTTAGTGCACCGGGCTGCCCTTTTTTTTTTTTTACTTAAACTATAAAAATTCTTGCATCGTATTTTTGTTTGTAACTATGTCTGACAGCCTTCTCATTTTTGCTTGCTTCTGTAATAAGTGCTTAAAGATTTTTTTACCAGTTAAAAAAATTGCGAAAAGATTTTTGTCATGAATATTGTGGTACTCTTCATTTAGTGTATCATTATCCATGAAGTCTTTTGCTTGGAGATCTTCTTTTGAAGCTATATCGAGTTGGTTATGGTAGAAATACAGTGTCATGAAAAGATTTCTGTATGGTGGAAGATACTAAGGATAAAAAACAAAGGAAAACTGTAGCACTCTAGAGCAAACATTTCTCCAGATTTTATGCTGTTCTGTTCCTGCCTCTACTCCTCTACATGTCATATTCATGTAACAAATTCGGATATGTTATAATGAAAATAAAAACATAGTCTCCCAAAGAAGTAGAATGTCCCTCTAACTTGTGTCCTGCCTTATTAACTAGCTTCATATACACAGGTGATGATATTCTTCAGTGCTCATGGTGTACCACTTGCATATGTAGAGGAAGCAGGTGATCCATACAAGGCTGAAATGGAGGAATGTGTGGACTTAATAATGGAAGAACTTGAGAAGAGAAGGGTACATAATGCATATACTTTGGCCTATCAGGTACCTTTGCATATTTATTAGCATACTTAAATTTTACGAATGGTAATATTTAAACACACTTGCATAGGCAATGTTATCTATTTTTATGCATTAAAACATTCTTGTAATGAAGATAAGACTCTAGTTTCTTGCACATTTTGTTTTCAGGCTCATCTTTTCTATCATGTATAAGAAAGCTCAGAGTTTAGTTGATGTGCAATTAAAGACTATTCCATCCCTCACCACTTGAATGTGATGTTTTCTATCAGCAAGATTCCCATGTATGAGTTATAATAGTTTCCCAACCCTCTTCGTTTTTCAAACATGGAAAAGATATGTATAATGGTATCATGCATGACAGGCATTGTTAGCAAATGTATCGCCATATCACCTCTTCAATCTGGAAGGTTAATAAGACAGTTAAATTATATGGTAAACTTGAGGATAACATATTAAAGCACTCCATATTACTTTGAAAAGGTGGTACATGCATAACTTTTGTTATGAAGGTGGAGAAGCTTTTTTTCTTTTGTCCACACTTTTTCCACAACAATAGGTGAGGGGACTACTTGCTACTTTCTGTTGAAGTATTACGTTGTACTACATGAACTTGCTAAGTTGCATTACAAATACAGTTAGTTAATATGGAGTGCGAGACATAGAGTACTAAACACTTGCAAGTTATAAGCATAACACTTCTATATATGAAAGGTAATGTAGCCCTTTATTGATGTCAATTTATGAACTTAGAGGGGGCTCCATTCAATGTCGTATTATGTGTTCCCATCAGGAATAATTTTTTTTATTTGGTGCTTATTATTATTTGATTAATACTTTTTTTAAGGGAAAGGTGGTACTTATTTATAATGTTGTTGTCAAGTGATACACTATTGGACGAGAAAAATAGATGAAGCTTAGATGCTCATTTGCTAGCACATAACATATATACTCCTTTCGTCCCAATTTATGTGGCATCGTTTGACTTGACACAGTTTAAGAAAGAAAGAAAAACTTTTGAAATTTGTGGTCTAAAACAAATCTTAGACATTTGTATAGCCATAAATCATTTCATTAAGGGATTAAGGGGAATTTTAAAGTTAAGTTGTTTCGAATTATAGAAAGGTGGCATTCTTTTTGGAACAAACCAAAAGGAGAGTGTGCCACATGAATTGGCACAGAGGGAGTAGCTTTTATAACATTGATTCTCCTATTTGCTTGGGCGATAGAGTATGTGGTCAAGTAATGTTGGTGCTATCTGGCATTGATAAGTTCTTTTCTTGGATGCAAAATTATTTTCTTGAGGTCTCAATGTTCAAATCTCAGTAGAGACAAAAGCACTAGGTGATTTCTTCTCCTCTACCTAAGCCACAGTGGATAGAATTAATCGGTACCTACGTTGGTGGAGATAGCAGGCTCCGGTGGAATAGTCGAGGGTGCGCGTAAGCTGTCCGGACACCACTGTCATAAAAATAAAAGTTATTTTCTTGGACGAACTACAAAACAGAAAAATCTTCACTGGTGGCATTTCGGACACATGACTTCCTGAACGATGTGCTTTACTGTGATTCTGTGTGCATATGGATGCACCTTTTCTTTCATTTGGAGTATCATGATTGAGTTATGTAAATGCCGTTTACTTGGCCATTCCATGAAGTTATTTTGCTCTGATGCAGAGTAGGGTTGGACCTGTTGAATGGCTGAAACCATATACTGATGAGACAATAATTGAGCTTGGGAAGAAAGGGGTAAAGAGTATCCTTGCCGTGCCAATAAGGTAAGTGAAGTTGGCTGTTTTATGCTTAGTTTATCTTGATTTTCATTTTAATTGCTTGTATTCTCTAATTTTAAATGTTATCACAGTTTTGTAAGTGAGCATATTGAGACATTAGAGGAAATTGATGTTGAATACAAGGAGCTAGCACTGGAGTCTGGAATACAGAATTGGGCACGTGTTCCTGCCCTAGGTGTTGAACCCACTTTCATCTCAGATTTGGCAGATGCAGTGATTGAAAGTCTTCCATATGTAGGAGCAATGGCAGTATCAAATCTTGAAGCTCGCCAGGTGCTTTTTAACTCCAGCACTGTGATTAAGAAATTATTAAAATTTCTGTTAGAGTAGATGGCGCCAATGACCTGAAATCGGAAGCTTGAAAACGTGTAATTGAAGGGATCATCTATAGACATAGGCACTAAGCACTATACCTTAATTTGATGGTATGTGAAAAGGATAGTGATAGATGTTGAAAATTGAACCCTGTGTTGGAAGAAGAAAAGGTTTTTTAGATTTGTTTTGATATGTGAATATTATATAATTAGTTCATAAACTAGGAAAAAAGAGAAGAATATAATGAAAGTAAGATAGGTGCTAGACTAGGTACATATTATACCTAGATACCATACAATTTATGTAAGCAAGTCGAGTGAAGTAAAGAAAAATCATTTCCTTCTGTTGTCTTCAAGAGAAGTAAATTGATTGAGTGTATTCTTATCGCCGAATTTTCCAATATTTGGCATAAGAGCGTATTTTCTTGAGGGACCTGTGGAGAATCCAGAATTCTTGAAGAATTGGAAAAATGATAGATTATCCTAAGGTTATGATGAAGATTTACCAGCAACCAAGACAAAAGACTAGTCATGTAATGATGCACAAAGATATTGAGATGGAATTCTAGGTTAATCCAGGAGATTTACTCGAGGAAGATGATGGCTAGTTCAGGGAATAATCCGAGAATGTAGCTAAGTACAAGGACTTGTATAGAAGAAGAAGAAGAAGAGAGAAGAGTTTACTATCTTGAATGAATGAATGAGCACATATACATTTACAGATTGCACTTATAGCTAAATGAATCAATCAAATTGGGGAAATCAACTAACTGCCGGTAGTAACTAACTCTAACAGAATTGACAGCTCATTAACTAACTAACTATTGCCACGTCAGCTAGCCAACTTCAATTAGTCTTCGAACTGCTTCACTTGCAACATGTAATGAATTTAGTTCAGAAGAAGACGAGTGACAACTCTGAAGAAAGTAATTTTCCGATGAAGATGATTGTAAGGATGACTTTGATTGCATATAAGAGAAAGTGTGTTGCCAATTTAGTAACGAGCTTTGATGAAGACTTTTCAGAAGTGGCTCTTTGTAAAGTGAACCCTTCTATAAACTAATTTTCTGTTGTAAAACCTAAAAAGGTTTCAACATCTGCAGAGTAAAGATGATATTTGAGAAAATAATGAAAAAGAATTACTCCTGCTTAGAAATCTCCAAAGAGGAAAGTTCTGATGAAACAGATGATGTGCTTTCTGATGCGCAATCAGTATAAATTACAACCTCAATCTCAAGAAGGAAACATCTTTTGAGAAGATGAGGAGTCTTTCGAAGAAGACGATGAAAAGCATCCAAGCTCCCAAGAAGAATGTTAACCTACAATCTTGGTGGTGTTTAGAAAGAAAAATTGAAATACTGAAAAAAAAATTGGGAATTCCAATCACCAGGTTCAAGGAGTTTTGAAATGTGAACCTTGTGTTGGAAGAAGAAAAGGTTTTTAAAATTTGTAATATTATTTAATTAGTTTATTAGCTTGTTCATGTCCCAGGAAAAAAGAGAAGAATACTTAAAGTAAGATACATGTGCAAGGCTAGATACATGTTACAGAAAACCTATAAATTCCTAGGTACCATACAATTTTATATAAGCAAGTTGAGTGAAGTATAGAAGAATCATTTCCTCATTTGTCTTCAACGAGAAAATGTTTGATTGAGAATGCTCCTCCCCAAAATTTAACAATAGATTACTCAAAAATGTCATAATGTCCATCCCAGTCTCACAGCAAATCCACAATTTTTGTACTACCATACCTTTACCACTAGGTCTTTTGTTTCTACTTGAGCTTAAAGATATGAGGGGAATAATGATTTCTTAATTTCTGCTACTCTTACCAGTTATTGTCCTCTTTTTGAATAAACTACAAATGTTTTATTCACTAACTATTTTTTGGGAGTATATGCTCCGCTGTTGTTTTTCTTTTGGGTGGTGGTTTCACACTTTATTTCCTTTATTTTTTGTTAATAGGAGTATTACTGTCTTATCTTTTTGACAACATTGCTTTTCTTTTTTTAATTTGATTATGGTAGTGGATGGACCTGCCACACACCTCTACTATTTTATCGGGTACATGCTACCTCCCACCAACATGAGGTCAGGTAACTCTACCATCAAGGCTTAGATAGTTCGGAAGAGATCACCTACTGTTTTTTTCCCGAGACCTCATGATTCTTGTCCCACTTCATTGACCAACATGCCACACCCTTAGGTGTTGACAACATCACTTTTCTGCAGGGTGATGATTTCTAATTTGTCATTGGGTTTAAGTGGTGGCCTCACCCTTTGATAGGGAAAAAACAAAAATCTAAATAGATGAGAATTTCAAGGAGGGTTGGTTTGGGCACAATATAATAAACCTTAAACAAGATTGATGTATTAGGAGAAGTTCTGCACTAGATAGGCTCAAAATAGGCATAGTAAATTCTACTATTTGTAGTAATTTTCCCTCTTAATCCTATTTTGTACAATGCAAAGTGACTGCGATGGATATCTCTTGTACATGTCTTGGAATCTGACATTGACATTGCTTTGCTACTAAACATGACAACAAGTAATTTAAGGCTGATGTTTTGTCAAATATATTCTAAGTTGCTCGGACTCGGGTGCGGGTATCCGATACGGTACGGATCCGAGTGTCGGATTCGACAAAATCTACATTATAAGATTCGGGGGTGCGGATCTAGGTATGAATAGGGGTGCGGGGATTCGGCTAATAAATTCAAAATTATAAAAATAGAGCTATAAAAGGACTAGGAGGTCATGGGTTCAAGCCGTGGAAACAGCATCTTGCAGAAATGTAAGGTAAGGCAGCGTACAATAGACCCTTGTGGTCCGGCCCTTTCTCGGACCCCGCGCATAGAGGGAGCTTAGTGCACCGGGCTGCCCTTTTTTTAGAGCTATAAAAGGACCAGAAGTCCAAACTCAGAACATGACCCCTTGAATTCTTGGTTTCTCTTTGTTTATCCTGAAACATGAAGCAACGAATATGAGACAAAAGGACTATAATATTGAAGGTATGCCATTTCCTATGTCTTAAATCTGTTTTATCTTTCATTTTGAGACATCAAAATCTCAATTCTCCCCCAAAATTTGTCTATGGACTCCAGTCAAAGTGTCTGAAGTTGGTTGACCGAATCCAAGACATATCTCGCACCCACCCGTCCCAGTCTCGTGTCGAGACAAGTTCGACATCAAAAACGAAGAGACCGCGCAACTTTGAAAATACCTAAGGTTAAAAAAAACGTAAGCATTGAGGTAGTCAAGAATGGAAAATTTATCAGCTTCCTTTATGCTCTACAAGATTAATTTGCTCTAAACCTTCTAGTGGGAATCTTCTTGGGAGGTAGAACAACCTACACAATTCCAGTGTATGAAGGAGCTCTTTTGTGAGGATGGCGGTGGTGGGTTGAAACCCACATGAGTTGTAAATTGTACCTGCAAAACTCTATCCATCTGGTTGTATGTGGTGGGTTTTCCAAGCCTAGTCAGCTATTGGTTGAGATATAGCTCATCTGGTCAAGCTTGTATTGGTGCATCAAGGTAAGAAAAACAAAAAATAAATGTTAAAGTGTGTGACCATCTCATCTAAAAGCTTAAGTTGTTAGAGACAAAAGACCTTTTATTTACTTAATTATATTCTCAACACGCCCCCTCACGTGATGGCCTGATTCTTTTTTATGGGTGAAGCACGTAGAAATTCTTCTTGATAATGGGTGCCAGTGAGATTCGATCTCAGGATCTATGCCTGCTCTGATACCACGTTGAAGTGTGTGTCCATCTTATCTAAAAACTTAAGTTGTTTAGCGAGCACACTTTTTATTTACTTAATTATATTTTGAACAAATAAATAGTATGTTCATCGTGAGGGAGGGAGAGAGAAGAGAGTCCAAGATAGAGACATACCTTTTCTTAAAAAAAAAAAATAGAGAGAGAAAGCGAGAGCGACAGACACATTTAAACAAGTTGTTCATGTCTGACAGTGGTGAGGCTGAGTTGCTTGAAGGGATCTTCTGAGTTTTTCTGAACAAGTTTGACGATGGATTTGAGTTTGAGCTAGTTTGTTTTCTGATGGCTAGTTTAGATAGATTCTTGCTATGGTTTATAAGGAAATCTAGTTTCTATATGAGCTAGAGATATCAAGACAGAGGTTTAGACAACACGTACCTTCTGTTTAATGACCCTCCTACATTAGGTCTTCATTGCTGAAAGGTAGTAAGTTCGTTGATACACTACATCATCCATATTGATTTACTCATATGAATACCATTTGACAAGTATGGATTATTCCAACTTTGTCGGGCAGGATCTACACTTCTTGAGGCCTTTATTGTGTAAATGATCCCTGGTTTGACAATTCCATTTCTTCAGTTTGGGAAGAATATAATTCATTCTCATTTTGAGTTATGACAACTGTATTTCTGCTAGGCTCAAATATGATTGATTGTGAATTATATTAAGTAATAGGCTTTATGCTGGCGCGGAGGGTGGATACTGCTGATATATACTTGTGATTCATTAGTATTTCCTGCCCAAATGGACTTCATTTCGTTTTAGTTAATTGGTACAAGTGAGGCTTTGTCCTCATGGTTTGTCCATTGGTTCCATTATGAGATGAGCAACCAGATCTTTGACACTTCTGTGTACCAAGTGAAGAATTTGAACTTACTCAGCCCTAGGAGGTTAATCAACTAACACATTCCTTGACTTGTTGGGACAGTGGTGAGTGCTCAGCTGTGCTTGAATGTTTGGTAAGACTTGCTCCAGTTTCTTAGTCAATTTGCATACTTCCAGGTTCTTTCATTAACAGCAGCAAATCCTCCCCCTTGTTTCATTTGTATGTGGATAACTAGTTTCTGGTTGAATAATGCTATCAGAGTTTGAACAAAAAGTTAAATGCTGTTTCCAAAGATGTGTAGCTAAATGAACCTAATTTATGCTGATGTGTTTATTTGCAGTCATTGGTCCCTCTTGGCAGCGTGGAAGAGCTATTGGCAGCATATGATTCACAGCGCAGGGAGCTTCCACCTCCTGTAACAGTCTGGGAATGGGGTTGGACAAAAAGTGCAGAAACGTGGAACGGAAGAGCAGCTATGTTGGCAGTTCTTGTGCTGCTGGTGCTAGAAGTAACAACTGGAAAAGGCTTCCTGCACCAGTGGGGTATATTTCCCTTATTCCGCTAGCCACTTACACCGTACTCTCTCGCTTGTCCTCATTGATAGTAAACTTCTTCCCTCCCATCCCTGCTGTCTCTCTTACACATGCATTAGACACATACACATACACGTGAAGGTGGCTGGCTGTTGAGATGTCGAAAAATGACAGAAAATTGGGAATGAATTAAGAAGTTCTAGAATGTCTAATCCTTAGAATGAGCACCCACTCTTCTGTTACCATATATTTGTTCTTTAGTCTTTGTAGCAAAACAGCCTCCATTTCATTCCCTAGGGCCAAGTGAGCAGGTTTGTGAGATATACAGTACATTGGACTGAAGCAGGTGTCCTGATAGATAGAGAAGGGTGAGAAAGATCAAGGATGGTACGTACAATGAAGAGAAGAAACAAAAGAGCAATTTCATCTTCGAAGGTTTATCATCCTTCTATAACTTTAGCATCTACACGCAACCTGTAAATTTTCCTCTGTTGCTCAAATTTTCTGTCATATGAATTCAAAATCCATGTTGTAACAATTCTATGTATCTGATTATTGGCATATATTATTGAGATTGAATCCCTAAGAATCAAGAACAATACTGTGGCAGATGTCTACAATAATCTTTCTGCCTTCTTGTATTAGCATCATCTAGATGCTGCAAGTGTGAACACCTGGAAAGTAGCTTTCAACATTGTAAACTTTGCCATGAAAGACTGATGTCGCACTGTGCTGGATTTAAGTATTGTACATAGTTGCGCTACCTCTTACATGATTAGGTCCAACATACTGGATGTGCGGAGAAGTCAAGAGAGTAATACACTATTTAGGATATCTGAAGGAAAAATCGGTTTCCCTTAATTACCTTGCATGATTTGAATGTTTACCGTAGACTTAATTATTTGCTTGAAGAAAGTGTTTGGATTATCGGTTTGCTGCACTTGAAGTTCCTCATAGTTTTCTAGGCTAGAGTTCATTGGACTGGCAGCCAGTGGTATATAGTATCTCTTTCAAAATGAGCAAAGTTTCGGCATACATACATCTTTCTTTTGTACTTGTGGAACACAGACACATCGAAAGATTTAGCCATTGGCTGTTCAGATCGCACATAACTGTTTTTCTAAGATTGCATGAAAGGTTATTAGGTAGTGCTTGCCAGTTATGGACTTGTAGGCTCAAGTTAGTTCACGCTTTCTCTAACCTCTATTACTGTCTCGTTTCAATTTAGAAGCTTTAAATTAAAAAGGATTTTGAGTTTAAATTCGATAGTGATATTTTTTTTTATATATGAAAACAAATCTATAGTTAGCAATTAGCACTCCCTGTGTCTCAATTTATACGACACACTTTTCTTTTTTAGTCAGTCTCACAAAGAATGACACATTTTTTTATTTGACAACAGTTTAACTTTAACTTTTACGTTTAAAGAGACGATCTATAATCACACAAATATCTTTGGATTGTTTTAGATCACAAGATTCAAAAGTCTTCCTTTATTTCTTAAACTTCGTGCCCAATCAAACTATATCATATAAATTGGGACGGAGGGAGTTAGAATTTGCGCAATGTGCGGATAATATTAAAAAATAAAAAAGGGCAGCTTCGTGTGCTAAGTTCCCGCTATGCGCGGGGTTCAAAAAAGGACCGGACCTTGTGTCTATTGTATGTTAAAAAATCATATTTAATAATGATCTTGCTTGTTTGATCACGTTTAATCTATTTTCTTGAAGCAAATCTCAATTGTCATCTTGGTTTTTTTTTTTGGCAGTGTATCTAAGAATAACAATTTTATGCAATTAAAGGAAACGAATCATACAATCATGAAGTAACTTTTGTACTCACATATCAAAACTATATATAGTAATATAGTTAGTGATAAAATAACTTAAATGTAACACGATTAAGAACAAATAATAGTACATAGAATTTAAACAAAAAATATTTATTAATGTCAAATGAAATTTTGAAATTATTTTTATATGCTATATTTTTAGTTTCATTTATTATTTGTCCACTATCATCTTAACCAAAAACATTAACCCCTTCGTATTTGTCACAAGTGAAAAGGTAACATAAAACTTCTCACAGTTAATAGCTTGGCTATAACATTTCTATTACCATAAGAAATTTTCTCCGTATCTGTTTTTCTTTTTGTGCACGCACCAAGACATTATCAACCTTTCCGCAAACTTTTCAGATAGTTTTTTAAAAAAAATTAAACAACTAGCAGATTGCTAGTGGTGATTTATTAAACCAAAATAAAAGTTATGTACAGAAGAGGAAAACAAAACAAAAGCTAAGCTAAATCATATATGGGACAAAAGTGCCTCCAAGAACCTACAGAAATTGAAATCTGAAAACTAAAGTAGAATAAAGTCACCTCAAATGCTCTCACAAGGTGTTACGGAATCAAGAACCAGCAGAAGAATCCTTCTAACTTGAACAAATGCTGCAACAATCTTTGCCAGTTTTGAATATATCACACCCCAACCTAAGGGGGTGTGGCCGACCCCCAGCGTCTGAATAGCCTGGGCGTACCACCTATTTATCACAACCTGAACATATAACTGTCTGGGCTGACAAGGCCTCAGAATGATAATCACGAAAAAATAATCTGAGTAAAACGATCTGTAACAATAGACAACTAGCCAACATATATATAACAAGGCCATAGAAAATGTACCAATAGACTGACAAGGGGGCCGACAAGGCCAAAACAACTATGCATCGACCACTAGTCTGCAAACCTTTAGGAGTAATACAACATGTAATTAGGTCGGGACAGACCCTGGCATACCCAAAATAGCTATAAACATATGCAATATGGCCTACCTCTCTCTATACAGCAACTCCGGAAGAAAAGGAGTGTGATGACCAACTGCTGAACTGGGCAACCTATTGTGGAGGTGCGTCTGTCTGTCTACCTGCACCTTCGGGCATGAAACACAGCGCCCCCCACAAGAGAGACGTTAGTACGAAAAAATGTACTGAATATATAAGGCATGTAAAACATGTATATAAGAATGTAATACTAGTGAAGGGTACATAAGTCAACTTAAAACTCTGAACTGCTTCTGAAGGCGTACAACAGACCGACTCATGAACACATGCATAATAGTAAGATTGGGCCACTCTATGGGGCCATACAGTATCATATCAAGCCTCTATGTGTGGCGAATCATCATAACATACCCAACTGCAGTGGTATGCACATATAAGTGTCGTACCCGACCGACTATAGCGCGACTCGATAGAATATAACTACATATATAGATGTGCAAGGAATATCATAAGACCTGGTCGGAGTAACTGAAGGTCGATGACCTCCGACTTACTACGTACGTCAACTTTTATCAATCAACAAGAGATATAAGTAGAGTGCGGAAAGTACTCCCGATAAGGGAAAAACAAGTCTTAAACTACTTCAATAGAATACAAAGATGTGGCAATTCAAGCTATTACGAGTAGAGACATTTAAGAGACGTTCCGTTACATTTTATGTTCATTAGCAAGATCATGCCTAAAAGAAGGAATAATCCCTACATACTTTGTCGTGTTAGTTATACGGATCCAACGAGTCCTTTTATGCTCTACGAACGATCATCTACAGTAAACAAATGATTTATATCAATGACGGATTCATAACTTATAAGAAAACTCACTTAGATATTTTGTCGAACACTTAGCGTGCATAGAATTTATATGACCTTCTATATGCAAACCTATAAGTACATCAACACCACAAGCTTATCCAATCCTCCCTCCTTAGCTTCACAACACATACAACAAGATTTAAAAATGTACATCATTCCATAACTTCAAATAAACAACCCAATATCAACATAACATATCTCCCAAGATCTTCAAGAACTTATTCTGTAAGATTTTCAACAATCATCCCTCCAATCACTTGTATAAACTTAAGAAAAGAATATGAAGATGAAACTTACCTCCAGACACAAGAAATACTCCAAATCAAATATTACTTCACTTCCAAGGATTCTCCAAAATCAGCACAACGAGAAGGACGATCTAACGATAACCACATGATTCTTTACGTTGAAATTACTTAGTTTACCTTTGATTTTAGTTTAGACCCATAAGAGGTATTTGAGAGAAGGCTTAGGAGCTATATAGGTCTAAATTTGGTGTAAAATGAAATGTTGGCCGAGTTTGGACTAAACCTTGCACCGCCTCACTCTGCGGCAGGTCTTGTGACTCACATGAACTGCTTGCATCTCATAGGATATGTTGCAGAACATGCCTCAGACCACTAAAATCTCTGTCAAGACGTGCATCCTCCCTGAGTCTAGCAGGACGTGTCATATAGAAGGTCATATAAATTATATGCACGCTAAGTGTTCGACAAAATATCTAAGTGAGTTTTCTTATGAGTTATAAATCAGTCGTTGATACAAATTGTTCATTTACTATAGATAATTGTTCGTAGAGCATACAAGGACACGCTGTATAACTAAGGCGACAAGGTATGTAGGTCTTATTCCTTCTTTTAGGCATGATTTTGCTAATGAACAAAAAAATGTAACGAAACGTCTCTTAAAAGACACTACTCATATTAGCTTGAATTGCCACATCTTTGTGTTCCATTGAAGTAGTTTAAGACTCTTGTTTGTCGCTTGTCGGGAGTACTTTCCTCACTCTTCTTATATCTCTTGTTGATTGATGAAAGCTGACATACGTAGTTACATAATGATAGTCAGAGGTCATCGACCTTAAGTCACTCCGACCAGGTCTTATGATATTCCTTGAGGTCATTCATGCATTGCACATCTATATATGTAGCTATTTTCTATAGATTCGCGCTATAGGTGGTCGGGTATAGCACTTATATGTTCATACCACTGCAGTTGCGTACGTTATGATGATTCACCCCATATAGAGGCTTGATATGATACTGTATGGCCCCATAGAGTAGCCCGATCTTACTATTATGCATATGTTCATGATTCGGTCTGTTGTACACCCTCAGAGGCAGTTTAGAGTTTCAGGTTGACTTCTGTACCCTTCACTTGTATTACATTCTTATATATATGTTTTACATGCCTTACATATTCAGTACATTCTTTTATACTGACGTCCCACTTGTTGGGGGCGTTGTTTTTCACGCCTGCAGGTGCAGGTAGACAGACAGACGCACCTACACAATAGGTTTCCTAGTTTAGCAGTTGGTCATCACACTTCTCTTTTAGAGTTGTTGTATAGAGTGGTAGGCCATGTTGCATATGTTTATAACTATTTTGTATATGGCAGGGCCCTGTCCTGACCTAATGACATGTTGTATTATTCCTAGAGGTTTTCAGACTAATGGTCGATGCATAGTTATTTCATACGGCCTTGTCGACCCCATTGTCAGTCTACTAGTACACTTGATATGGCCTTGTGATATATATGTTAGCTAGATGTCTATTGTTACATGTCATTTTACTCAGATTTCTATTTGTGATTATCATTCTAAGGCATTGTTGGCCCAAACGGTTATATGTTCAAGTTATGATACACATGTGGTACGCCCAAAATATTCAGGCACCGGGTGCCGGCCACACCCCCCAAGGTTAGGGTGTCACAGGCTATTAGTGTCTATGCTTTATGAAATTAAGTAAGTGGGATTGATATCTGAGATTATCAATCAATAGACAAGGTTTCTAATGAAGTTCTTACAATAGGTTGAACTTTAGCTAATACCACACATTGGATAGATTTTCTTTAGCAACTATATTAATGACTTGATACCATATTTGGAAAACTGTTTTCTTCATGTATTTTGCATGATCCTGTATTTCTTTGTGCAGTAGATTGTTACTCACTGATGTGGATCACAATATCATATTGTGTCAATCAGGTTCCCTAGTATTCAATGTTTTAAATCTCAGGTTTGACATCTGCATCTTGTCTGCATTCAGTATTCTTCTTGCAGCAGCTGAAATGAAGTAAACTGAAGTGTACCTACAAAATCAACAACCAGGTTAGTGAAAAAATCTGCTAGCTTTGAAGATTCCTTATTAAGTTCTGTTGAGTCTAGTCTCTGTACATGATCAATCTCTTTTGATTATTACCCAAACTTTTCAGTATCCCTTAATGATAAAAATATCCTAAAATTCCTTGTCTTACAAATAAAAACCCACAGTTACCAAATGCTTGAAAGTTCAATTCTTGTAGCAATAATCTTTAGAATCCATCACAAAGCTATACTTTCTGCTTTTTCCACAAAAGTTAGGTACCATAGTAAAAATGGTGAAACACTAATGTTACAAACAGATCTTTCCAGATCTAACACCGTAATACCAAGACCTATTAGGTGGAAGGATATTACCCTACCAGAAGAATGGATCTTGGAAGGAGTAGTTAAACCTGAACCTGTAGAAACTTTCCAACTAAATACTCATCTTAAAGAAATAACTCAATACCAAGATGGTAAAGTCAGTCTATCATTCCTAAGAAGATCTACGAATAGTAGATACAATGATACAAGTTCCATAGAAACCCTAGATTTAGGAAGAGTCTCACAAATTCCTTCAGTAATAAATACCCCTTATAAAATAAAACTGAGACATTCTACGTCAGATTTACCCAATCTACGAAACGTAGACTACACCAATGAAATACTTAGACCCGAATATGATAATTCCATTGTTAGAGAGAAAATAGATGACCAAGAACCTACTAGTCTGACATTTTCCTCGATAACAGAAAATATAGTGAACAAAATTGGAGTTTTAGAAAAAGAATTCCAAGTAGATAAGGAATTCCTACAAAAAGATTTTTATGAACAATATAACCTAGAAAAAAGAATTTGATTCTTTAAAAACTTTTTAAATACTAGGAAACAAATACAGGAAAAATTCTATGTGTTTGTAAATGAAAATGGGATAAACATTCTATCTTTTGACTGGTTTGAAATATATTCCTCTCAAAACTCCATAAAATATCCCTTTTCTAAATCGGTAAATCCTATTACAACCAGGAATAAAACACCGGAATGAAAAACCTTAGATGATTCTAGGAAAATCCAGTCCAACCACCCTCCTCTACAACGTATTAAGCTTAACATTCATCGCCGCCCTGTAGACGCAATTCCTTTTAAAACCCCAGCAGAAGATGAAAAAACAAATATAAAATCCATTCTCGCACAAAATAATTTTAGAAATATTAATTTAAATACCATAGGAAAACAACTAGATAGAGTGGAAAACACATAAAACCCACTCTCTAGTCACTATAGATTCCCCAGAAACATCTAAAGAGATGAAATTAAAAAGTCAAATCTTTAAACCCTTTCAGGTGTCCAAAGATAGTGTTAAAAATATCCAACAAAATAAGTCTGAATTTATTCAGGCTATACAAGATCAATTAAGTAACATCCAATAGTTCTAATACATAACTCATTGTCACAAATACCCCACAATCAAGTACTAAAATAACAACTTTACCATATGGTTCCGATAACAGTGATACCTTAGAACAATTCCAAAATAAAGCACCTCTTATTAATAAAATGGATTGGAAACAACCCGTACAACAATAATTACAAATAATTCCAACTCCAGACCTAGGAATAGTAAAACCCCTAGCTCAATCCCGATTTAACGCCTCTTCCATTTACAATTGGAACATAGATGGAATGACCGAATACAATGTCCTTAGCTTCCTCCAACAAATGACCATAGATGCAAATGCCTATAAACCACAAAATGGTGCACAAGATAAGGCCATAGCAGAACTACTTATCGCAGGATTCTTTGGTCAATTAAAAGGATGGTGGGATAATTATCTCACTGATCAATAAAAAGAAGACATCTTAAATTCCATAAAAACTGATGAAGAAGGAATATCAATCTTAGATGAACAAGGTGAACCCCTACAAGATGAAGTGTCAACCTTAATACTGACAATCTCATTAAACTTCATCGAAGGTTCTTCACATCTAAAGGATAAAAATACTAAGTTACTTTCAAATCTAAAATGCAAAAAACTAAGTGATTTCCAATGGTACAAAAATATGTTCTTAACCATGGTAATGCTTATAGAAGATTCCAACCAACCATTTTGGAAAGAAAAATTCCTAGTAGGATTGCCTACCCTTTTAGGAGAAAAGGTTAGGAATAAAATTAAAGAAAATTGTGGAAAATAAATAATACCTTATAATGAGTTTACATACGGACAACTAGTCAGTATAACTCAACAAGAAGGATTAAAAAATTGTCAAGACCTAAAATTACAAAAACACCTAAAATGAAAACTAAAACGAACTAGGTGTGAACTAGGAACTTTTTGTAAACAATTTGATACAAATTCCAAAAATCCCTCTCTAAGTTATACATGAAACTGTAGTAAGACTTATAAATCACATAAAAATCAACAAAAGAATATAGAAAAAAGAATTTTAGAACCAGTGAAGAATATTATAAAAATCCTCGTTAAAAAAATTCCAGAAATAAACAAAATCCTAAAAATATGAATCTAAATACAGAGATGTAACATGTTATAAATGCAATAAAAAGGACATACTTCGAAATACTATAAAATGAATAAAAAATTACAAAAATTAAAATTAGATGAAGAAGTAATCCAAAAAATCTCTAATCTTCTAATAGATTCCTCTGATTCGAACAACAAGACAGGACCTGAAAATTTCTCTGTCTTTAGAGGATAATAAACCCTTTCAAGTAGACGAATTGGTCACAACTAGTTCATCTGAAAATTCTGAAAATGATAAAGGAAAACGCGTATGCGTATTAACTAAAGATCAAGAATTCATGTTAGATATGGTTAAACACATAGATACCCAACACCAAAAAGAATATTTAAATAAACTCCTAAAACCTTTTACAGAAGAGAAAAAAGAAATTAAAAATACAACTTTGCCAAATACTTCTAAAAATACTTATGACTTAACAAATATCCTAGGGAAAAGTAAAAAAAATGAAAGAAAGCAAAGAAATAACAGTACAAGAACTACAAAAAGAAATAAAACAAGTAAAACTAGAGATAAAAGATTTGAAAGAAAAACAAAAACAAGATTCAGAACTAATAAAAATGACCCTTTCAAAAAATACCCAACAAAGTTCTGAATCCAAAAATTCTGATTCTGAAAATCCAAAAGAACAGGAAGAAGGTTTTGATTTTCAAAACCTAGAAGAAATGCCAGAACAATTTCTTACTGTCTTGAGACAAATCGCGTCTAAAAAATACCTAATAAAAATAACTCTTAGATTCTCAGAAAATTTTAAAATTAAAACAATTGCTCTTTTTTACACAGGAGGAAATCTAAATTGCATAAAACATGTATGATACCGGAAAAATTCCAAGAAAAAACTCATGAAAAATTAACAGCACTAATAATACTAAATTAGAAATTAATTCCAAAACCACCGCGTCAGTTATAAATAATGGAGTTTCTATAACAACATTGTTTGTCTTGGTAAGAGATATACATAATTCCATCATTCTGGAAACACTTTTTATAAATCTTATCACCTCATATAAGGTAGATAATGATTTCATATCTTTTAAACACAATAAAAAGAAATTAAATTTCCATTTATTAACAAAACCAAAAACAAGAGACCTCAATCTAATAAAAACATGTTCAATACACGAAGAAAAAAACATAAATGCAAAAATACAAGGAAATTCATATCATCTAGAAGAACTAAGAAATGATTTTTCCACCAAAAAATTAGACTCCAAACCTAAGTTTCCTAGAAGTTATCCTTTTAGGAATATCCAGAATCAAAAACCAGACGGGAAGAATGCATAGTGCATTATACTTTTGCCCATTCTACCCGCATTATTTCATGCATACAGAAATTTCAAAATGATTTACCATATCAAAAATATTTTCAAAACATTGCATTAAAACAGATTTTCCGCCAATTGATTTTTAACATTTTTTACTTTAACATTAAAGAAGAAACGAATCACATTCCTAATCTCTTAACCCGTGATTTCCTTAAAAACAGCAGAAAAAACCTCCAAATTCCTGATACTGGTCATGACACATAAATGTCCTATCATTGTCCCATACCCCACTATTTGGGCTACAAGGAAAAAATATCAAAAAGGGACATGCGAGAATCTGGACAGTACTGTAACCATACAATGTGTGGAGCCTTACTCCAAAAGAGGGAGGATGAAATTTCTCCGCCAATAAATACATTCGTTATTGTACCACAAGAACAAACAAATCTCATGGCCACCAAAAAACCCATAAACTCCACAGCTTCCAAAAAGACGAACCCATCCAAAGAAGAAAATGACAAATTCCCTGCCAAAACTCCTACCGAAAAACCCATGACATGGTATGATGCAGTCATGAAAAAAGAAAATGAAAATGCAAACACCGCACACTCTGTGCAGAAAACACCAACAAATCCCGCACATGAAACAACTACTGAAAACCTTCTACAATTCCTCACAAAATCCCCGGAACTACAGAAGGCATTGCTACAACTGCAAATTCCCAAACATGAAGTTGTTCAAAGCCTAGGAGAGGATAAACCCTCTAGAATCTTTGAAAACCCTTTTTCAAAAATAATTTTTAAACTCCCAACTTGTGATACCACAAGTCCCCAAAAAACCTATTTCTGATTTTTTTATAAAACTTTTTTTCCAAAATATTGTGACTCTTGAAAAGGTATTTTTTGATCAAGACCTTTTTTCAGCAATACAGAATTATTTTGGACAAGGATGGTTATACAAATCATGGAATATCTTAAAACTCCCATATTTTTATCAGGCTATCCTAGAGATATCAAGATCGGCCACAATTAAAAATAATTATTATAAAAATAACAAAGATTATTCTTACTCTATTTGCAAAATATTTAGAGTAATTGCTCCAAGTGATTGGGAAAATAATCTGTCTCAACTCCTTAATTTTCCTGATACCCATCGAAATACCGTATTTTTTGACATTCCATTTAATTACTGGGATTATCAACAAGCTTGGTTCAATTCTTTTTTTGTGCAAAATACCAACCGAAGCCATACCTGACTTTTACATTTTGATACCTCATGTATTCCATCTCAATTCCCAACAAGGTGGAATTCATGGTGGAAACTATTTGGATCCACCTTCGAAATACTAAAACCCCAAGTCACTAAGTCTTTTAACCTCTTTAAATCCCATTATAAACCTACAGAGGAAGAAAAAAGATTTGTGCCACTACACCTATTTCACACCAGATTCCATCTACCGTGGGTATTCACATGGTTTGTAGATTATTCTGAGAATAAAATTTCAACAGTCCAAATAAGGTTCAAAATCAGATGGTGGGTAAGCTATAAAATACCAGCAAGTCTAACACCATCAAAAGTTCAAGAATGGTTAAATACCCTGAAGCCCATCCATGAACACGTACCACTACAAACACTGGAGCACACCCAGTTTCTTTCCCAGAAATCCCAAATTGCCTCAATGCTTGCACCAGCCATAAATCCAGAATAAATGCAAGCAATAATTCTGAAGTTTGCACCGTCTTCATCAAAACAAGGTTCTTCATCAGAAGAAGAAGAACCAGAAATTGATATTGAAGACAATGCAGTTTTTAGCAACATTGGATTCTGAAAAGATCGCCAAAAGAAGATAAAATACCCGGAATAAAGTTCAGACAAAATTCGAACAAAAGAAAATGCCCACAAAAAGATACTTCCAAAAAGGAAACAGTGAAAAAGTAAAAGATTCCAGCAATAATTCGAGAAAATGTCAAAAGTCAATGATGTCATGGATGACATCATTCTCCACTCGGATGCCATCATGAATAGTTAGATTCCTTTTTATATTTACTAAAATGTCATGTAAACTCCTATAAAAGGAGATCCTCTCCCCTCCATTTAGGATAAGATTTTTCTTTGATAAGTTTCAGATGATAAAAAGAGAAACTCTTTCTAAACTAAATTCCCTCATGAAATTCCCCTTATCCGAAATTCCCAAAACCATTGAAAATTCCCAAGAGCTCCTTGAAAATATTCAAGTATAAATATTTGTAAGTTTTAGTATTTTGAATAAATACGATTATGGATGGTACTACCTCCTAATCTTTTAAATTCATATTTTTAAATTATTGCATTATGATGTTGGCCGGTTCTACCGCCTACTTCATTTAAATTCTTGCAGATCCTTTGAATTATGGATTCCTTATCAGGAACCATAATTTGTAAGTTAATCTTACTTTACTTTCTGCATATCTCATTTATCTTTTAATAAATCTACTTCTTTTTATTTTGGTTCAACATCTTCCATGGATTCCAAGAAGATAATAAATTCGGAAGAAATCGTTATACAAGATTTTGAAAAATCAATAGATAATTGGGAACGCCCGAGTAAAATGTATATATATATATATATATATATATATATATATATATATACAGATTCGTACTATAAAGTAAAAAGAGAACTACGTACTCTGTATCCAGACTACATAAGGTTAAATAGAACTGAGAAAAATAGTGAAAGACTATACGCTATAATAGACAGAATATCGGTCTTAGAATATCAGCTAATAAGGTGTTTAAAGATTAAACGAAGAATAAAAGAAGCTAACAGATTGTCACATAGACCTACATGAGAAGTTCGTTTTTCGCAAGACATATTAGATACTGCGTTAGGCACATAAGTAGAGAAGTTAGAAGAAAAAATAAACACGTAAGAGCTCACAGAGAGTTAAAACATTTCTATACTATACTAAAAGATAAAAGCTTAGGTCAAATAGATTTGATAGACTATTTTATACAAAACGTTAAACCTCACCTAGAACTTTTAGAATACAATAGATTTTCCGCAAGTATACAAGAAAGAATATTATTAGGTGAAATAAACGAAGAACTCTATAAAGACATATTTTGGCATATACAAGGAATCCAGAGCGATATAACACACGCAGAAGGTTGGATAGAATATCAGAATTGGAAACTTAAAGGTAAGACAGCATCACTAGGATAAACAAAATAGCTCACTTAAAGAATTTAGATTACTTAGATCTAAGGATAACACCAGAAAAGAAGTATAGAATCTTAACAGATCATAGTATTATAAAGTGTAACTTTAGTTTAGGAGAGCACACCCTCCATAGTGAAGAAAAGCAACTTAATACCATAGTAGATTTAATAATAAATCTAAGTGAAAAGGTTAAAGAAAGCAATAAGAATTATATAGATAACTTGCAAAGGCTAGAAGATATACTTCAGAGACAAGAAATTTTTTTTAAGAAATCTGAAACAAATTTAGAATATATAAATAATTTAGTCTACACCTGCGATTTCAAAAAATTATCTACGAAACAAGACCTAGATAAAGTTTTAAAAGATAATTTAATAGGTATTGAAGTAAGAATTAGTCAAGAAAACTTACAAATTAAAAAAGAACGTATAGAAAAGTTGTTAAAATTAGAAGAGTCGGTTAAGGAACTAAAACAAGCAATTCTTTCATGAGCAGAATAGCCAGTGCTCAAGAGCAAGTTGCAAAGCTAAAAGAAAAATCAATTCCTTTACCCACAGACTATAAAGAATCATCCCAAGCCAAAAGGCACACCAAGTAATTATACAGCAAAATATAGTGCTAGCAACTCTAATACTAGATATACATAGAAAAATAGATAATATAACAGCTCGAGTAGATAAATTAAGCAAACACATTCTCCAATTAGCACAAGAAAGAGATACTATAGCTAGAGAAAAAGAAAAAGAGAAACAAGCAAATCAACAAATAGATAACTTAATAGATCAACTAAATAAAATAGAATTAACCCCACAAAAGGAAAAAGCTAAAGTAATAAGGAAACCACAAAAATGGACTTTTTTACAGCTAGACAAGGAAGAGAAGAAGAAGGACCTAGGATAAGTTGTTCAGAAAACAGAATAGGAAATAATATTATTTCCAGATTATTAAACAGAAAGACACCTGAAGAAGAAAACAGACAACTTAGCGAAGTTATAAACGTAGACAGAGATATAAGTATTTTTCAGCAAAATCAACTATATTTGCTAAACCCAAAGACTCTATATAATGCTAAACGTTTCTCATCTACAGCACAGTTGTATAGACATTATAGAGAAGAACAACTATCAGTTTTAGGAGACACAGCTAGAAATATCAATTTAATAAATGATGAATCTTTCAAATACATAAAAAAGACGACCAAAACTCTCATGCATATGGGATTAATGGTTATAGGGATCAAAGGATTAACTAGAAAAAACATAGGATGTAAAGTTTTAATAATGATATATGATGATAGATGGACAGACATAAAAAAGGCCATTATAGGCATGACAGAAATAGATATGACCAATAATGGAGGAATTTTTTATTTAAGTCCAGACTTTTTAATGAATTTGTCAGAATTCGGTAGACACATTAAAATAGGAATACAGACAAAAGGCTATGAAGAAATGAGTAGCGGTAATAATTTATTACTATGTTTAGGATTTTTAGGTAAAATGACAAACGATAGTAACACAAAGTTTAAAATAAAGATAGACGATGTAGTAGAACTAATGAATAATAAAGGTATAAATTTAATAAAACCTATTAAAATCCAACCAGAAGAGTATGCCGGATTAGAATGGAAATTAGATCACGTAAATAGAAAAAATAAAGTATTACCACCTACCTCACATTTAGAATATACAAACCCTAAAGGAGAAACCTCTATAAGGTTTACAGACTATAATTACACTCCACAGAAGAACTGTGAAGAAGAAAGTACTATAGACGAAACAGAAATAACTACATTTATGAACATAGAAATAATCCAAGAAGGATATGAAGTAGACATCGCCATAGACACGGCAAAAGACCTGAAAAAGAAAAAACCTTGGATGTTATTTAGATGTAAGGGTTGTAAAAAAGACAATATGGAATTAGAAGAAACAATAGAACATTTTAAATTATGTGATAAGAGAACAGATAATGTAGGATATAAAGATGAACAGCTTTCCAAAGAAAAGCCTGAAATGTTTGAACAAATTTGGAAAGACTTCGCATTAAATAATGACGAAGATTTAGAAACTAACTCAGAAATTAGTCAGAAAGAACTAATGGAAGCTAGCGCATCTAGCTCTAGTCCGTTCCAGAGAACTACTGGAGATCGCATTACAGTAGACACAAGTACAGGAAATGTACCCAGAAGACGCGTCTACAGAACTGCAGGAGAACCTGTAGAAAATGTTAAACCTTCGGGAAGAAGGATGCCATTGGAAGAACCTATAACCCTCCAAGAAGGGGGAAATAGAGGAAAAATTTTGAATATAGCCGCCCACGATCCACAAACGTGGAACTCCGTAATAGACTTATGGAAGGGAATAGTGGTAGCAGACTATATCCAGAATTATGTAGAAACAGACCCTGAGACTATGTATAAGTACTTAGAAACTTTCTTAGGAGAATCTACAAAGGCATTATGGGAAGCCTATAAGTCAGATTTCCCAGAAGAATTCCACCAGTTGGTATCTATGGGATCAAACCCATACAACTTCACAAATAAAGTACATACTTTAATTACAGGTGAGGATCCAAATAGTGGACTAGTAGTTTTACAAAGAAATGCCCTAATAAAACTAGAACAATTAAGTATAAGTAATTGGGTATATATTAAGAAATTCTTAAATGACTTTTTCTACTATTGTACGATCAGCGGTAACTCGTTCGATCAAGACTTAGGAAAAAATCTCTTCAATAAATTACCAGGAGCTTTAGGTAGAGAAATAGAAGAACGTTGGAACAAGCGTGACGGGATATTACAAAATCCTACCGCTAGATGGTCCATAGGACATAGAATCCAACATGTAATGGAAATATTACAAGAAAAATGCACGCATTTGCAGATTCAGAAACAACTAAAACAAAATGAGTTGAATTTCTGCAAAAGTGTAATATATACTACACAGAGTTATGATAAAGACCCTACAAGAAAGAAAAGCTATAAAAGAAAAAATAAAAGATATGGATACCAGAACTATGATAAATATAAGAAGAAAAAATACTATCTTAGAAAATCATCAGCCAGAAAGCCATACTTAGACAAAAACAAACATATAAGAAAATATAGAAATGATAGAACATACAAAAATAAACTAGAATGTTTTACCTGCGGTAGTATAGAACATCTAGCAAATACATGTCCAAAAAGAATAAACAATAACACTAGGAATTCTCAGTTAATAGAAGACTTCCAAGAAACTCTAATAAATGTAGATGAATACATGTCAGACACCGAAAGTATATACTCTATAGTAAGTATAGACACAGGAGATAATAATAAATTAGACTCTTCAAATTCAGAAGCAGACGATTTCATAAATGAAATAGGAATAGAGCAACTAGACTTAGATGAAGACTTAAATAATCTAGTAAACACTACAATAGATTGCGACCATTTATTCGAAAGAAATAAAGGTCTAGATAGTACTGCTTGTTGCGTTTGCAGATGGTTCCCTAGCAGAAGTAAGCGAGCCAAATGCAAAAAATGCTACATGGAAGGCTGTATAAACTGCCTCCAGAAAGAATTAGGTATAACAATAGGTACCAAAGAAGTTTTAAAGACCATTCAGGAAGACTCAACCTTAGCAGTAAGAATGATAACCCTAGAAACAAGAGTAAATGCTTTAGAAATAAGATTATCTCAACTAGAAAAAGGAAAACAGAAAGAGGGTGAAGAAGATCACATTTCTGAAGAAGATCAGGTAGATAGAGAATTAATTACAAAAGTAGCTTCAAAATTAATGAATTCAGAAGAAAAAACGTTAATATGTAACGAAGATAAAAAATTTAGCTCTCTAAGACTACTAACAAAAATAAAAATTAAAGACTATGAGATTACAACTCTAGCATTAGTAGATACAGGTTGTACTAGAAGTATTCTAAATAAGAAAATAGTTCCTAGTCATCTAGTAAAAACTCTAGATAAGCCATCTTCAGCAATGCAGATGGACGGGACCCATAACTTCTACAGAAATTACCTACAAGATGCCACAATTAGTTTTATAAACACATGTGCAAAATTTTATAACCCTAGTTATAAACTGGATAAGGTTTTAGTAAGAGAACTAAATATAAATACAGATTTTATAATAGGATTAGATTTTTTGTTAGACAATAATGGAAGTTGTACCATTACTAGAGATGGGATAATATTCCAGAAGAATAGTACTTACACTCCTGTACAGACACAAAAGACTGAGACAAAAATAATACAAATTTTTCCTATTAATCTAAATAACAAAGACACCAGCTGTTGCACTGACTGTAGCAAGGGAGAAAAGTATTGTCAGAATACACAAAAGAATTTATTACTAGAAGACATCGTCGAAGATCAAGAAGATGTGTTAGAAAAGAATTATACTCTAATAGATTTAGAAACAGAATTTTATAATTTCAAAAATGGGATAGAAAAAATAGGAGTAATAAAAGATAAGACTGATCTAGATAACGTGGTAAAAATCCTAGACGAGCTAGAAATCATAGGAGAGAAACCACTTAAACACTGGAATAACAATAAGATTTTATGTGAATTAGAAATTATAAACCCAGAGTATATTATAAGAACAGCCTCTATAGAAGCAACAAACCAAGACATAGAAGACTTTAAGTTATAGATTAAAGAATTAATGGGTTTAGAAATTATAAGACGTTCAACATCTAAACATAGGTCTGCAGCATTCATAGTTAGAAATCATTCGGAGATAGTAAGAGGAAAAGCCCGAATGGTAATAAATTATAAAAGACTAAACGACAACACCAGAAGCGATGGATATAAACTGCCAGACAAATCAGAATTAATTAATAGAATACAAGGAAAGACTATATTTAGCAAGTTTGATTGTAAATCAGGATATTGGCAGGTAAAAATGCATCCCGCCAGTATTGAATGGACAACATTCACCTATCCAGAAGGACATTTTGAATGGCTGGTTATGCCATTTGGCCTGAAAACAGCTCCACCTATTTTCCAGAAGAAAATGGATGAAATTTTTGGAGACTACAAGAGATTCGTAATAGTATATGTAGACGACATTTTAGTTTTTAGCAGTAGCATGGCAGAACACTTAGGACATTTACAGACTGTGTTCAGACTCTTCGTAAATAACGGAATAATATTTAGTAAAAAGAAAATGGAGTTATGTAAGAAATACATAAACTTCTTAGGAGTAACCATAGGAGAAGGTAAGATTAAATTACAACCGCATATAGCTAAGAAAGCTCTAGAAATGCCAGACAAACTAGACAACACTAAGGATTTACAAAAAAAATTAGGAATTTTAAACTACGCTAGAACATTTATTAAGGACTTAGGAAAGATAGCAGGACCGTTATATTCTAAAACCGATTCTACAGGACAGAAGCATTTCAATGCAGAAGACATTAAAATAGTAAAACTCCTCAAACAACAGATTCAGAACATCCCTGATTTAAATATGCCTTTAGAAACAAACTACTTAATCATTGAAACTGATGGTAGTTTTGAAGGCTGGGGAGCAGTGCTTAAAGCCAAGACGAATAAATATTGTAGCAAGACTTCAGAAAAGATTTGCGCTTATCAAAGCGGCAAGTATAAAGAAAAGGGTAATATGAGTAGTATAGACGTAGAAATTTTAGCGGTTATCTACGGACTAAATGCCTTTAGACTTTATATTTTGAATAAACCTGAAACATTAATTAGAACAGACTGCGAGGCAATAGTTAAGTTCCATCAGAAAATAAATGATAAAAACAGCAGTAGACGTAGATGGTTAAATTTCTTAGATACTATATCAATCTATAACCTAGTATTTGAACATATAAAAGGTAAAGATAATAACTTAGCAGATCAGCTTAGTAGATTAAAAATTACTGCTAACTAACAACTTTTGTTTATTTGATTAGCAGTATGAGTTCGTCAAAGCAGACTCAAAAAGACAAGGGGAAAGGCTCATCCAAACCCCAAGACGACTATAGACAAACAATATTGGGTAACCTGAATTTCAGGCCCACAAATGCTATTGAGACTCCCACATTAGAAAGACTTTATTTTGGTAAGAATAACCTAGTTTTTTTTCCTCAATCTAACTTAACGTTTAAAGTTTTGCCAGATTATATCATAGACAGACAGCAGAGATGCCTGATAGACAACTTGTGGATAGCCCACAACAGAAAAGACAATAGTCACTTCGTGGCTACATTAAATAGTACTTGTTTTTATTTTCATGAAAAGAACCTGGACAAAAGATTTAAATATTATGTTGTTGTCCATGGAAAAACAAACGGAATTTTTCAGACATGGCTTGAAGTAGTAGACTCTATAAAAGATTTCAAGACTCCTTTGTTTAAAGGCTTCAATGTATTCTCAGAAGCCCTAGACTACGCTCGAGGAACACTTGGGCCTAACTACTACCTATCACCAGCCCTGAGACATACCCAAAACCAGAATCCTCAATACAATATACAAAAAGACACTGACAAAGTAATCTTTTGGGGATCATTGTAGCACAATGACCGAAGCTTTCAAAAGACTTAACCAGACAAAAGAAGAACTCCAGAAACAGAATATACATCTGTTAGAACAAGTCACTAAATTAGAACTCCAAATCAGACAAACTCATCTCAGACCAACTCAGAGTTCTCCATCTCAGTCAAAAATGGATGAGACAGGTGTACATTCCCTTCTGAATGTTAAGAAACCTATTGTACTAGGTATAGGTACAACTAGTCCGGTGCAAACGGTTGCCGGTAAAGACTTCTCAAACCCGTTAATGGCTGTCACTTTGCCAAAAAGTGAAGCAGAGGAAGCAAGTTCCTCAAAAACTAGACGTAAGCTCCCCGAGACATTTGCCGGATCTACATCCAGTGCAAGGAGCAGACAAATAAAAAAAGGACCAAACAAAAGTATAGAACAAATAATTAAAGAGACACTAGAAAATATCTTTAAAGAACATACAGAAAGTCCAAGCAAAGACAAACATGTTAATCCACTACCAACACCTCCGGAAGTATCTCCAACTCTGGAATCAAGACCAGAACGTAATCAGAATATAGACGAGGTAGACCATGTATCGGAAACTAGTTCAGACGAAGAGTTCGAAGAATCCAATTATGCTCAGGATCCAAATGCAGATGACGATTCAGGCATGAGCTTTGATTCTGTGGCTCAACACAATTTAGATACATGAAGAAACAGACAAAGAAAAGAACTGTGCTAAAGGCCAGATAAAAAGAAGAAAGCGACAGGCCAAAAGCAGCAGAAAGTAGCAGACAAGATAGAAAGCAAAGGACAGCATCAAAGACTTTAAGAAAAAGAAGATGCCAGCAACAGAAGACGACAAATGAAAAGAAAGAAATTTTTCAAAGTTAAAGCGACGATGGGGCCCACAGCGCACCCGGCCGAAACTTTAAAGATTCCTTTACATTTTGAAGTCCGAAGTTGAAGTCCGAAAGACTCTATAAATATCAGACTCCAAGAAGAGAGAAAACACACGAAAACACACACACACAACACTCTAAAAGAAAATCCTCCACCTTCTCTCTAGATGTTTGTAGTACAGTTCACCATACTCCCCTCTGTATAAATTCCCCATGTAAAATATCTTTTTGCTATTTACTTTCCAAGAGCAGAGGTGAGGGTTCCGGACTCCCGAAAGGGAAACCTCCCTGCTCCTCTAGATATGTAAGTCTACTTTTCAGTAGTTTATCTCTTACCATGTATATTATGTTGTTTTAAATATTTATAAAATCTTGCCGAATGGCAAGAAATGTTTGTTAATATGATGTTATTTTCATCATAAATCTTTCTATATTGTTATAATCATGAAGTTCTAATCACTGTTGTAATCTTAATTTTATTATGCTTAGACATGGTTATCTGATGAACTTAGTATATGGTTATCTTTTAAACTCTATAAATGACCTCCATGGATTAGCCTGTAAATTCCTATATCAACGGTGGTTGATGATTGGCCTTTTGATGTCCGCTGAAGGACTGTTGTGGCCTGAAAATTGGGTGTGGCTATAGACGACTGTCGTTTTTAGGGTAAGGTTTAAAAGAAGAGATGAACAGTTCAAAAGAAGAAGTGAATAGGCATAGTAAACTCAAGAACGTAACAGTAATTAAGGATATGAATGATGATAAACAGTATATAAAGACTAGTGACTGGACATAGTCCAGATTAAAAAAAAATTATTTTCATACAGGAGATAGACTTTGAATTATGCGACTTATATAGACGGAGTATAGCAGGAAGGGAGTACCGAGTAGGACTACACAACATCATACACACCCCTCTATTGAAATATAATTGAAATATAACCCCCCTCTATTCCAGATTATTAAACAGAAAGACACCTGAAGAAGAAAACAGACAACTTTGCGAAGTTATAAACGTAGACAGAGATATAAGTATTTTTCAGCAAAATCAACTAAATTTGCTAAACCCAAAGACTCTATATAATGCTAAACATTTATATATATATATACACGCCTTAGTAATAATAGCACTATTGGCTCTTTTAACTCATGAAACGCTTTCTTTTTTACTTTAGGACAACATATGGTCGTCTCAATGAACAACTCTTTTGATATGCTCCATTTAGGAGTAACATGAAAACGCAAGATACTCATAACAACAGCTGACAATCCAACCTAGACAGGATATGATATCAAAACATGAAAGTAATCCCAACAAGGGCCATACAATTCAACACTAGAATACTCTTTTAAACGTTCTCTTTTTAGAAACTGATATGTAGTTTGGAATTCATGCTTTGAAATAAGATATAGTCATTACATACCTTTATTGCTCGGCTAACAATAGATCACGAGTTCACGTACACTCTATGAATGATAATCTACATCATATAATTGGTTTTGGATCAAAATTGGGTTAATAACTATGAATTGAATCACTTAAACATTTTATCGAGCACCTAGAGCGCGTATAATATCATCTTCGTCAATAATGGAAACCAACATCTATCAACACAACTAGATTTTCCTAACACTCTCCTTCACTTCAACATACAACCAAATAATCCAACAGTTAAATCTATAATCATGGCTTCATATATGCAGATAAACATCAATACTACACAACTCTAAGTTCTTCCAAAGATTGATCCACAAGTTCTTATCAAAACAACTCACTGCAACTAGTATGAGCTCAAACACAAGGAAAAGAACATGGATCATACCTTAAGGACCAAAATTAGCTTTTTAGCACACCTTAATCTCCAGCAACCAAGTCTCCAACTGAACACAAGAGAGAAGAAAAGTAGAGAACTAGTACTACAAACTTCCCGATGAAATATTTACTTTATTTACTTCCGAAGCTTATTTAAAGCACCAAGGGATTTGGGAGAACTTTGGTAGAGCTAAAGGAACTGATTAGGGTTGTAAATGATGAGAAATGAGGCTCCAAGTCATGCCCCGCCAATTTAAGACAATTTAAAATTTTCCACCGCCTCACATTTCACGATCCATGAAACTTTTCACGGTGGCTACTGCCACCGTCAATATTATCCACGCTCCATGAAACCACTGTGAAAGGTGGTGCAAAGGTGGTGCAACTCCAAAAACTTCTTTGATAAGGATCCATGGTGGTGCCACCCATTTCACAATCTGTGAAACATATCCGCGGGTCGTGAATCATCTCATGGACTGCCCATATTTTTTAACTTGCGATGAAATGTGTATTCTTTGATCCATTTAACTTGTATACTTTCCGACACTTCTTTAAACATGTTTTACACTATCACTATGCTTTTACAAGGGCTCATACCTTCCCATACTACTTAAGTCCATTAGTAACATGATTCGACGTGAAACTATGGGGTGTAACAAAAACACAACCTTCTTAGCATGTTAAGTACTCCTAGTGTTATCACATAAGTATGGGTTATCACATCAGCCCATACCTCTAATGTATGGTCTGTAAGTCACTCCATAAGTCGGGAAATTTTGTCAAAACTTATTCTTTTCAATTTGTTTAACCTCTAACCCTTCCAATCCCTACTAAAATGGTTTTAAACACTTATAACCATAAAGATAAGCTTGTTCTCCAATCTTACATCGACTAACTCACAACACAACTTAACTTACAAAAGTATGAGATGTAATATCCTCCCCCCTCCCCTATAAACATTCATCCTCGAATGTAGAGGCGTATATGAGAGGAATTAACTCTTAAAGGATTTTACAAAAATTTCGAAAAGGTCTCCTCCGTAACCAGGACTATCCCAAATCTATCACGCAACCAGGAAATATTATGTATGCTTCACCAAGCCATAAACAAGTAAGAACATCTCATCGAGCCTTAATTATCCGTCAAATATCAAATAAAGTCATCATAATTTGTAACTCACCTCATATCAGTTACTTTTCTACTGGAAAGGTTATAACCCCCTCAACTCGGAGTATCACCTAAGTATAGAATGTAGGTTAGTCTATAAGCACATAATATAGGCTAAAGAAACTTATAATTGAATCATAATCGTCAGGAACATTCTATCTGAAACAATTGAGGGTACTTAGATTTTATTTTTTCTTCGGCTCCTTACGACATCTCTTTGTCGTTCTTATTCCTCTATAACACTTTTACTGAAGCCACTTCTTTGATTCTCAACATGCGGACCTATCGATCTAAGATAGCAACTAAGACTTTCTCGTAGGACAAGTCCCCTGTAATATAAACATCATCTATGTGACAACCTAGAAGGGTCTTTGATGCATTTCTGTAGCATAGACACATAGAACTGGGTGAATGGACTCTATCTCTGACACCAATTCTTGCACATATATCACTTGGCCTATCCTTTGAATAATTCTGTAAGGCCCAATGTAACTCGGGCTAAGCTTGCCCTTTTCTACCAAATCTCATAACACCTTTCATAGGCAAAACCCTCAAGAATACCCAGTCATCAACTTGATATTCTAAGTCTCATCATCGCACCTATGAATATGATTTCTGGTGACTCGAGGTTATCAATAATCACTCCTAAAAAAGCTTCACCTTCTCTAAAAACCTGATGGAATAAGTCATATCCAAGCAACTAGGACTCGCCCACCTCGAATGTTGTTACTTCATTCTGTTAGACTTTTTTCTTAAGTTGTAGTAAAGTAGGACTATCATACTGCCTCTCTTTTACCTTTACTATCAAAGATGATACTTCTATTTTCTGAATAGTAATTCCGTTGTCATCTGAGTCCAATAATCGGACCTCCAACTAGCCAACTGATGTAGCTCTCAGGCTAACCCTCTCTTCTTGGCTCTCAAGTATGCTAAACTGCCCATGGATCTATGGCTGAGGGATTCAGTTACAATCTTGTCCTTACCTGGATGGTATAGGATGCCTACATTGTAATCTTTAGATAACTCAAGCCATCGTCTTTGTTGCCAACTCAACTCTTTCTACTTAAAGGTGTATTGGAAACTCTTATGGTCTGTACAGTCTCCACACGAACACCATTTAGATAAATCCCTTATAACTTAAGCAAATGCACCACTGCCATTAACTCTAATTTATGGGTCGAAAAGTCCTCGTACTTTCTCACTATCATTAATCATAAGTAATTTTCTTTCCTTGCTCATTCTGACACTTGAAACATTCATATACTAATTTATCTTAATTTTCACACATTCTGGAACTTCCTGTATATATATAATCTCAAACATTACTCTTGATTTGAGTTCTCTATGTCTATAGACGTGATAGATGATGAGTCATTAACTTACTCCCATATTGGCTACATACAAAATTCTGAAGATCTTGACGTTATAAGACAACACTTGTATAATATCTTGACTAACATCTCCCATTAATTGCACTTCGAAAATATTTCCTTGTTCATATTAAACTGCAAGCTCATTACATCATATACCCTGTATAACCTTAGGTGATTTTGAACTGTGTACAATCATCTCTAACTGATTTTCACTTCACCTTCACTCTAGTAATATTACATCAAAATATAACTTTTAAATGCTTCCCTCGTATTTTAGGCTTAATGGTCCTCTTTCAACTTTTTAAATGCTTATATTTTTTACCTACAATTGCTTCTGTATGAAATACTTTATGAGAGTCACAACTGTGCATTTACGGGACTAAAACTTCATACATTTAGATCCAATATGTAAGTTTGTATAATCTAATGACTCATATCAGTTCTCTCTCCTAATTGTAACTAGGTATTTCATAAGACAATTATTGATTGCTCAATTGATATATCTTCATATATCAATTCTAAGTAACTCAACTTGGGGCTATGTCATTTTCCTTAATTTACCCCTCACACTAGCTTCCTGAGTATCAGATGTCCAGTTATGTCTACCACCAATTGGCACCTCTAGCAAGGACGTCATTATTGTATTTACTCTGTCGTTTGTAGTTATGCATTATTCTAGAGTCGTTACACATCTATAGAGTCGTAATCCTTCTACCATTCTATCATTAAGTGAAACACATTTCTGCCTCGGTACTTAACCATACCATCTCTTTTTCTTAGTAGAATTACTAACACCTTATGTTTTAGGATTCCTCTCATGTAGAGGTCAAATTGTTACCCCTTCACCTTTTTGTAATTCTTCGCACTCCTGGTGACTTATAATTTGCCTTAGAATAATTTTCTCTTATTAGGGGCAACTGGAATTGGTTATATATATAGAGTGTTATATATTCATACTGGAATATCTAATCTTTATGAACTTAGCTTTTCTCAAGTCGCTTGTCTCAACAAGATTTTTTTCTTAATAACCCTCAAATGTTGTTCTTCTGTTATTCATCCTTTCACTACCTAATCATTCACTTTTGCTAATATCGCAATGCCAACTAATGTAAAAATGCTTCAAGTCTCTAACTCGAATTTAGTTTATCTTAGGTTACACCTTGATATTGGTATCTCTAAGTTTTGGGGCTAAATCAATCTTCTGATAATTTTCATTAAGGTCGCCAATTCACTTCTCGTAATGAATACATAATCTTATGACTTACACCTCTTTATAATCTTAAAACTTGCTTTCTCTTATCTTTTCTGCTGCTTGACTATGAACCTTGTCATACTACCACACTTTAGCTTATATTCTCTAATGATTTCTCAAATCTGCGCATAACGCTTTACTTAGCCTTTTAAAAATCTCTTGCTAACATTACCATCTCTTATCTTGTTTTGGAAAACTCTAACAAGGCACTCTTTTTCATCTAGCTACACCCACTTCATCCGGCCTTATTCATTGGTTGCTTAATATTCCTTGTTTATTGGGAACATTGGCCATACTGAGGTGAATACTTACCCCGTATACAAGGATTCAAATACCTAACCTCCAAATCTTCTAAACCCTCGAGAAGTCGTATATGATTATACAATTCCAGGGTACACCACCTACATGTCTCATAATAAGGAACTATAAACATATTCATAATACTATTCATAAATGTCATCTAGTTCTAACAATCTATCCATTTACTCTAACCCTTATTAAACTTAGACTCTGAAATTTCCTTTCTTTCCAAATCTTTGTATGTTGGATCCTAGAAGTCGTAAGCTGAAAGGGGTGCTATTAACTATACCTCTATCACTACCGAACGGAATCGTAATGCTTGTGTTCCTCTATCTGAGCTCCAACTAATTACAATATTCTCAACTTAGGTATCTCGCACCTCTTATACGTTACCTCTTTTACTTTCTGAAACTCGTACTTTACCTACCGATGCTCTCATAGTCTTTTACTTGTATATATGAGACAGATATCCACGCCTTAAGGCTCTTAAGACAACTTCGCATCTGGTACACACATAATTTGAAAGGACAACACACACTACTAAAAATGGTCAAAATACATCTGTTGCTTTTCACCTCATTAGTTTTTAAAAATCGACGGATCGCGTCGGTATTTTCTGACGGACCGCGTCGGTATTTTTAGTGGTCGGTTTTTATTTTTTATTTATATATTATATATTTAAATAAATATTATTCATATAATTAAAAACCGATAGAATCCGTCAATTTTAATTAATATTTTATTTATTTATTGAAAAAATCACGAACTCCGTCACAATAATTAATAATTATTTTTTAAAAAAATGACAGACTCCATTAGTTTTCCGTCGGATTTTTGCAAAACAATCAGCAGAATTCTCCTGGGGTTTTAGCATGCCACATGTCAAAAATACCAAAACTAATATACAATCTAATTTCAGCGACAAACCAACACTAATTGCTGCCAAAACAATAATAAATGTGCTACAACATAAATAATATCCTAATTATCAATCAAATACAACGTTCAACACATCAAATACATTATAAAAAGTTCACCAAAGTTCAAAGTTTTCAAACCATTCAACTACAAGTACGAATATAACATTCATAAGGCTTAGAACTACAACTACAACTACAAGACCTAAGGCATCTCATGATCCGGTGTACGGTCTACTTATTCACCGTCATCTTTCAGCTCAATGTCATCAACGTCATCATCAGGGTGAGGAGGGGGAGAGTGGGGCACCCCAAATCGTCCATATGAAATGTGGCTCAAAACTTGTTCCTGGAGCGAATTCAGGCTCTCTTGCATCGCCTTCTATCCCTCCAATCATCTAGCTTTAGCCGCTGCTAATTGTTGATTAAGTTGTGCAATTTGTTGCGCCATGGCTACAATTTGGACACCCTCGATGCCCTCGCCCTGTCGGGAAGTCCCTTCACCTCGCAATCTTGACTTGATGCGCTGAGGTTTGTTCATTAGGCCTAGACCGTACATTCTACCCTTTTGTGTTCCAGCGACTCTACACCATTTTCAATCTCCAATTCCAATAGAGGCTGGGTTGATTCACCTTCAGGATGAGTTTGCGGGTATTCATAGACCACATCTTTATACTGAACCTATACATTTAAAAATAAAAGTTAGTATATAACAAACATATAACAATTAAACTTATACTATAATTATTCAAAGACTAAAAGAATTACGCACAAAAGTGTCTTAGCCCTGGGTTCGACCCATTCGGGCTCATCCATCTCGTTCTTCTTCTTTTTTGTGTGGGTCTTTAGGAACAGTTCATCTTGACTGGGAAAAACTCCTGTCTTTTCTTTCTACAAAAAGAATTTATAACTCAATAATAACATATTGATTGTTCATAAATTTAAAAATGTAAAATTACTTACCTTTTTCCAAGCTACATGGCCTTGAGTTCTTGCACCCGCAGTGTGTAATGAGCCACCTTTTTAGGATGCACTAGCAGCCTTTGCCTGCTTAGACTTGGCGATGACTCAGGAGTTTGCCAATATGCTTGAATTGCTCATATTGTCTGTTCGTTAGCTAGAAGGGCTTCTGATTATGCTTTCTAGCATAGTAAAATCAATCGGACAATCTTGCACTCCCTTTTCTCTCGAAGTTCGTAGAAATCATGTCAGTGTCTTTTGGATCTCATGTTCACACCAGCTTCAAACCAAATGGAATCGCACTAAATTCAAACTTTATAAAATTAAAAATAAGATACATACCTTTAAATCATGAAACATAGCCAATCGAGTCTCATATGGAATCGCACTCCATGAAGTGTAAAAGTGTCTGTCGTAAAGCCTTTGAACAACATCTAGAATGGCTTTTGTAGTATCATGATCTGGATAAAACCTGCAATAAGATAATAAAATATTAACACATAAAAGAGTAAGATGATAAAAACTTAATGAAAACTAATAAAATAAATCTTACCCAGCTCCCTCAAGCACGATCATAATCCTACCCATTATATCTATATCTTCCGGCAGTACATCATGATCAAAAGCAAGCATCGGTGCCAATCCTGGAGCAGATATAGGTGTCGGTGCCCATGTCTAGCTCATAGATGGTGTCCATGGTTGTGAATCTGTCTCAGAGATGTTATCTCTAAGGCACAATTAGATAGGCCATGAGATGAACCCCGTGGAGAAGGTGAATGTGACATGGTCGCCGCGGTGGAAGGAGAGTAGCCTCATGCTGCAACATACATGGGTGTAGGTATAAAAGTAGGATGGGTAAATGGGGGCACCTAAGGTGGTGGAGCAGGGTAGACATACTCGCCAGAAGGGGGATGCATACTCAAACCAGACATGAAATAATAAGGCAGGCTAGAGTGCATATGTGGATCAAAAGGAATAGACTAGCTAGTAGTATCATTATGATCTATGGGTCTCTTATTTCTCCCTTAGGAGGACCTCTAATTCCTTTACTAGGACCTCTACCTCTACATCTTCCTCGGTCACTACCACCTAATGACATCTGCATACAAACTTACTTTAGTGTAAAAATTAATTAAAAAATATAGAATAAAATAAAATTATTTTATATATTTGTGAAATAAACCAACATGCTACGTACTAATCATCCTCCCCGTCATTCTCATATTCATCATCCTCGCTTGATTCATTCTCATCAGTCGATTCATCCTCCTTGCTTATTTCATTTCCATCAGTCGAGTCATCCTCAACATTTGTGATGACATCTACCTCATCATCTCCAACTTCTTATAATAGGTGTTGAGGATATTCCGGACTATTTTCCAACTCTATGTCCACCGTACGATGAACAACTGGTAGGTCATTTTGATACGCCACACCTACCTCATTATTTACCTCAATCCTACCCACATGATTACTCTTTATAACCACCCATCAATCAATGTTATCCCTAGGCAAAGGATACAGAGCATAATACACTTGCCTAACATTTTGTGCAATTATGAAGGGATTGTAATGACCATATCATCTCATGTGGTTGACTTCAATTATGTTATGCTGACGATTCACCCTTGTACCTTTATGGCTTGGATCAAACCACTTGCACCGAAACAATACTATATTCTTCTTAGGATAACCAGGATATTTAAGTTGTATGATCTCCTGTACAAAATTGTTCAACCAATCCGAAAACTTTGTATATATTCCGTCATTGCCCTCCAGATCTACGAAGTGACTATTCGAGATTTTGACGATTTTCATTAGTTTCATCCTTATCATTAATTCACGTAATTCAACAACATAATTATACACTAACCAAAGATATGCTTAAATTTTAGGGAAGTTAAATGTGTCATGGTTGATTGCATCTCCATACTACTCAAGGTCCGTTTTGGAGGCTTTTTAGAACTTCGGCCGGGTTAATTGAAAATGGACATTGGTGGGTAGTCAGGATCAACCTCACCCTCATCATTGCGGTTGGGCCTATTTCTCATACACGACACTTGGTCACTGAAGTAATAAGAACAAAAATAACTGATTTCCTTAGCAATATAAGCTTCGCGAATACATCCTTCAATATTATGTCTCTGCTTAGCTAAGTTTTTGCATTTGCCAATGGTCCTGCAGATATTTAATATATTATTATACAGTAATTAGTTAAAATATAAATTAAGGCATTAAGCTTGGTTCATTACCTCTCAAAAGGATACATCCATCTACATTGAATTGTGCCTCTTGTACAAGATGAATAGGAAGATGTTCCATCACATCAAAAAACCCACATGGAAAGATCTTCACGAGCTTTATCATAATGACTGGCATATTCTGTTGCATCCTTATAAGATTATCTTCCGTCAAAGTGTTAGAGCACAAATCCTTGAACAAACTTAACTCCGTGATTGGTTTTCATAATCTCTCAGGTAGGCCACCAAATGTAATAGAATCAAGGTTTCCATGAAAACGTGATAGTCATGAATTTTCATACCAACAGATTTTCCTTCATTCATATCTGCATGCTTGTCGAAATTTGATGCATAACCCTTTGTCATCCACAAATTCTTAACCCACTGACAAATCTCTCATTTCTAATCCAAGGTGAATGAAAAACTAGCCTTGGATTTGAACACTTTCTTATTCGTTGATTCCTGCAAAGACAATTCAGGACGCCTACAATATTCATTTAAGTTTATTCTAGTCTTTGGGGTTATCTTTTGTCTTGCTTTTAACATCCATCACATTGTTGAATAAATTATCAGAGTAATTCTTTTCAATATGTATCACATCAAGATTAAGCCGTAGAAGATTATCCTTCCAATATAGTGACTCCAGAATAGACTCTGTTTAGTCCAATTATGTTCAACACCATAACTAGATAATCTATAAGGTGTAACTTTTGTAACCTTAGGCAAGTGACAAACCCTTTCCCAAATTTCCTCTCTTGTTAATGTTCGAGGTGGTGGATCATTTTTAATTTTATTCTTTCTAAATGCTTGTTTCATTTTTCTGAATTCATGATCCATAGGCAAGAACTGACGATGACAATCAAACTATGAATTTTAACGGCCATGTGTTTAAAGTGCAGGCTTTATTATTTTCCATGCAATTCGGACAAGATAGATTTCCAGCAGTCATCCAACCAGACAACATTCCATACGCAGGAAAATCGTTAACATTCCACATTAAAGAAGCACGCAATATGACATAAAACTTACCTGAAACATCATATGTCACTACACCTTCACACCACAATTGTTTTAACTCATCAATCAAAGGTTGTAAATAAACATCACTCAGAACTTTTGGATTACGAGGACTATGGATAATACTATTCTGGAATATGTAGGGACGTATCTTACACATCTCAGGAGGAAGATTATACGGAGTAAGAAATACAGGCCAACAAGAATAAGGTGCAACAGAAATTGAGAATGGAGTGAACCTATCCGCACACAAACCCAAATGAATGTTCCTTGGTTCACTAGTAAAATTTGGATAAGTTCTATCAAAATGTTTTCACGCTTCTCGATCTGATGGATGACAAATAACACCAGGTTCCCTTCTACTTTCACTGTGCCATCTCATACGAGGAGCGAAACTCAGTGATGTGTACAACCTCTTTAATTTAGGTATTAGAGGTAAATAATGCATCGCGTTGATTGGAACCATCTTCCCACTACTTTTACCAATGACACTTATTATCGATACTTGAAAAGGCAAATAAGTAAAACCACTATAAAACCTAACTATTACAATAGAAGTACTACATAGATACATCTTGATACGCTCGGATTCTTTGTTGATTGGATAGTTGGCTCTCTTGAGATCAAGGTGTTGATTGTGCTCATGCTTGTCTATAGTTGGATTTATAGTAATGTTGGCTTTGTGGTTGAACACCAATGTTTCTTGGTGTTGTGTATATATAATAGTGGTTGTCGTCATTAGTTCTTGAATCCTTGAAGGTTTTGGTTTCATTAATTGTACCCGAAAATCAAACCTTGTAAAACTTGAATCTTCTTTTCTTTCCTTGTTGCGTGTTGTCTTTCTTGTCATACTTCAATGCTAATTTCCACGTTATTCAATTTATTGTATATTGTAGAATATGACCATAATTGTAATTCAACTCTTCATAGAATAAGAATCAGTCAACATTCTGTTTTCTCGAAGTCGGCATGGAATAGCATAAGTCTCTAGTTGAACAAGGACTAGTTCTTCCATATAATGCGCGACTGCTTCACTAAGTCTTTGGAGATCTGATAGGATGTATGGTTCTTCAAATGATTTCCTCCTTATTTCTCCAGTTGATTGTCTTTGGTACATTAGTTATCAAGTCTTCAGAACTTCTAATATATATATGTCATAATTATTGAGCTAGCAACTACTCAACAATTGGAGACAATAATCTCAAAACATCCAGTAAAATATAAACTAGAAGAGCTTTCATGCATGCATTTTAAAAATTCTAATATTTAAACTAAGAAAAATGTTCTCCTTTAACATTCAAATACATTTATGTACTTCAATATTTTAGATGTCTTTAGAAAGTGTCAAATTAACGTTAAGTAAATAAAGAAGTAAGAGCAAAAAAAAAAAAAGGTATCTACAAATTTAATTTTTAATGTTATTTGGACCCCAGCTTAGCACAAACATAAGGACACTAGTACTTTACAATAGAAGAACTACATAGATACATCTTGATACGCTAGGGTTCTTTGTTGATTTTATAGTTGGCTCTCTTGAGATCAAGATGTTGATTGTGCTCACGCTTGTCTGTAGTTGGATTTGTAGTAATGTTGGCTTTGTGGTTGAGTACCAATATTTCTTCATGCTGTGTAAATATAGTAGTGGTTGTCGCCTTTAGTTCTTGAATCCTTGAAGGTTTTGGTTTCATTAATTGTACCCGAAAATCAAACGTTGTAAAACTTGAATCTTCCTTTCCTTCATTGTTGCGTGTTGTCTTTCTTGTCATACTTCAGTGCTAATTTCCATGTTATTCAATTTATTGTATAGTGTAGAATATGACCATAATTTTAATCAAACTCTTCATAGAATAAGAATCAGCCAATATTTCATTTTCTCCAAGTCAGCATGGAATAGCTTAAGTCTCCAGTTGCATATGGATCAATTCTTCTGTGTATGTTGCGATTGCTTCACTAAGTCCTTTGGAGATCTGATTGGATGTCTGGTTCTTCAAATGATTTCCTCCTTATTTCTCCAATTGATTGTCTTGGTTACATTGTTTGTCAAATCATCAGAACTTCAAGTGTATATATCATAATTATTAAGCTAGCAACTACTCAACAATTGGAGACTATAATCTCAAAAGAAATCCAGTAAAATAGAAATTAGACGAGTTTGCAGGCATGCATTTTAAAAAAATTAATATTTAAACTAAGAAAACTTTTCTCCATTCACATTCAGATACCTTTTTGTACTTCAATATTTTAGAAGTCTTTAGAAAGTTTCAAATTGACATTATGTAAATAAAGAAGTAAGAGCAAAAACAATTCGAATAATTTTATCCTTATATCTCCAGTTGATTGTCTTGGGTACATTGTTTGTCAAGTCATCAGAACTTGAAATGTATATATCATAATTATTAAGCTAGCAACTAGTCAACAACTGAAGACTATAGTCTCAAAAGAAATCTAGTAAAATAGAAATTAGAAGAGTTTGCATGCATGCATGCATTTTAAAAATTCTAATATTTAAACTAAGAAAAATGTTCTTCTTTAACATTCAAATACCTTTTAGTACTTCAATATTGTATAAGTCTTTAGAAAGTATTAAATTTAATAAAGAAGTAAGAGCAAAAAAAATTAAAAAGATATCTACAAATTTAATTTTTAATGATATTTGAACCCGACACGAACCTAAGGACACTAGTACATTACATAGGAAGCAAAATTAAAATTTAATTTTAGAAAAAAAAATTAAATATAATATAATCTGCTCAAACAATCGAAATTAAAATTTACATAATAATACCGACCGCTTGTAGTATAAACCAGCATTCAGTGTAATTTCCTCCCTCAAAAAAGAAGATGGCTACCTTTTCCAAGACATAAATCGGCTAATTGTAAAAACGAAAGGATCGGAAATTTCTGGGCATTCATTTCCCTTGAACCTCTGAAACCCTAAAAAAAGTCATATCCGTAGTGACCCATGGAAAACCCCCCGATTTAGGTTTTTTTTTATCTTAATAACAAGCAACTGCTAAAACCGTCAGTAGTAGGGTTTGTCACTCATTTCCGACAACAAAAATGTCTCTCTCACCTTTGGAGTATTTGTACCTTACAGAGGACTCCATCAAAAAGTTGAAAAATGGAAACACTAGCTTCAAATTCGGAGTTGTCTCCTCTCCTGATCAGCCAATTGCACTTCGAAAAGGTATACAGTCCACTTATAATACTAATCCACATTATATCCTTTAAGTTATCATCATCCCATTATACCTTTGTATCATCGTTGTCCTCTATCCCCATTCATAAGTCTACAGGTGAAGCCCTTTCTCATCCCAGATGGCGATAAACTATGATTGACGAGATTTCTACCTTACACAAGAGTGGTACTTGTGAGCTTGTTCCTCTTCCGTAGACTGCGTATTCTCCTATAAAATTCGCATAAATCCTAGCATAGAGCTTTGATTGGGCAGGTTTACTATTTTTGGAAAGGTATTTTAAAGATCTACAATTTTCACATTTTAAGTTTTCTCAAATTACCAATCGATTTTCACATAAACAAGCTGGAAGTCAGGACTACCCAAACTTGGACAATTTTATCAAATCTTACGCTTGATTTCAAAGTGACAATATATATGTCATAATTATTGAGCTAGCAACTACTCAACAATTGGACACAATAATCTCAAAACATCCAGTAAAATATAAACTAGAAGAGCTTTCATGCATGCATTTTAAAAATTCTAATATTTAAACTAAGAAAAATGTTCTCCTTTAACATTCAAACACCTTTATGTACTTCAATATTTTAGAAGTTTTTAGAAAGTGTCAAATTGATGTTACGTAAATAAAGAAGTAAGAGCAAAAAATTAAATTTAAAAGGTATCTTTAAATTTAGTTTTTAATGTTATTTGGACCCGGGCTTATCACGAATCTAAGGACACTAGTACATTACAATAGAAGAACTACATAGATACACCTTGATACGCTCGGGTTCTTTGTTGATTGGATAGTTGACTCTCTAGAGATCAAGATGTTGATTATGCTCACGCTTGTTTGTAGATGGATTTGTAGTAATGTTGGCTATGTGGTTGAGTACCAAAGTTTCTTCGTGCTGTTTATATATAGTAGTGGTTGTCGTCTTTAGTTCTTGAATCCTTGAAGGTTTTGGTTTCATTAATTGTACCCGAAAATCAAACGTTGTAAAACTTGAATCTTCCTTTCCTTCATTGTTGCGTGTTGTCTTTCTTGTCATACTTCAATGCTAATTTCCACGTTATTCAATTTGATATAAAAATCTCTGTGAGCTCAAGGTTCCAATTTGATCCTCGAAGTGATAAGCTCGGAGTTCCAAAGAAAGTTGATCACCCGAAGATAATATGCCTAAAATGGAATGGGATTGAAGATTGGACTTGAAGATCTTAAGACGAAGACATTTTGTTTGGCCTTTGTATGTAGGTCTTGGCCGAAGACCATATTTGTTTTTCTTGTAGCTTATCTTTATTTTCTAGCCTAGCTTTTAGCTCATTTAACTTCTAGCTTAACTACTTAGGACACTATTAATGAGCCTTGTAATAGGAGAGAATAACTAGGTCATGTAATAAGCCGAAGGTCTTCCAAGAGGATGTCTAAGCCATGTGAAGGGGATTAAGCCAAGGTGGCAATGACAAGGATGTTCTAGAAGATGAGGCTTCCAAGATGGCAATTCATGAATCAATTAGTTCATGAATTTGAGGACAACAATTCGGCCAAGGGAGAGGATGAAGAGTCAATTGAAATGATCAAATACCAAGAATAAGAGATTTTAACACATTCCAAGAAGATGATGTTGTTGGAAGAATTTATGAGTTAACAAATTCATGAATATGGTTATATGGGAGACCTCAATCTCGGCCTAGAGAAGAGGAAGAGGTGGCCGAAACACCTTGGTCTCCAAGTCACTCCAAATCTGTTCACACTAGGCCGAACTCCCAAGCAATTTGTGTCATTTTGTCTTCTTCTAGAATAGTCCATTTTGTACTATAAATAGAGGCTTTAGGACCTTGTAAATATTCAGAGTTGATGATATATAAAAGTGAGTTTTTACTCAATAGCTAATTGTATTCACTTGTGTGTGTCCACTTTTAGTTGGTCCTTGTGTGAGTCTTGGTTCTTGTGTGAGCCAAACCCCTTGAAGCAAGTTTAGCTAAGACTGTGTGACTTAGTTGAACCCAAATTGAGGTTTCCCTTTAGTGTAAATCTTGATTAGGACCGTGTGATCTAATCAATACCTAAGCTCGAGGAACCCCCTTAGTGGTAAGCGGATGTTGAAACTGTGTGGACCAACCTAGCCTAAGCTTCGGGTTACTAAAAGGGTTTCCTATCACCCTCACTTAGCTAGTTCACGGGCTTGTACTTAACAACCCCGGTCTTGACCTTGTGGAATTGGTCATCATATCCTTGGTGTCGACTCGGGCAGTAAAACCCCCATGTCTCTATCCTTGGGCTCAACGACCGCACTTCACTACAACCACAACAACCAAACACTTAGCCAAAACCATACCAATCAACACTTGGTGTGTGCTCGGATTACAACTCGCTTTCTGTGTTCATTCCTCGTCCAAACCACTTCAATACTTCCACTATCACACTCCAAAATACATCCCTAATACCACCATAAAAACCACTACCCGAAACTACACACACACAACCGATCCAAGCCAACAACACAAAATAGTTTACTAACCCGACCTTGCCGGAACCACACTGTTTCGGTTCATTTCCGTGACCTTACCACCACCGAACAACCAAGTCCCGAACATCCTCCTAACCCTCAAGAATCAGTCAACATTCCGTTTTCTCTAAGTCAGCATGGAATATCTTAAGTCTCCAGTTGCATAAGGACCAATTCTTCAGTGTATGTTGCGACTGCCTCACTAAGTCCTTTGGAGATCTAATTGGATGTGTGGTTCCAGAGTATCATACGATTGAAGGCTAAAATCCATAATTGTTGTTGTTCTTCAAATAATTTTATCCTTATTTCTCCAGTTGATTGTCTTGGGTACATTGTTTGTCAAGTCATCAGAACTTGAAATGTATATATCATAATTATTAAGCTAGCAACTAGTCAACAATTGAAGACTATAGTCTCAAAAGAAATCCAGTAAAATAGAAATTAGAAGAGTTTGCATGCATTTTAAAAATTATAATATTTAAACTAAGAAAAATGTTCTTCTTTAACATTCAAATACCTTTTTGTACTTCAATATTTTAGAAGTCTTTAGAAAGTGTCAAATTGAATAAAAAAGTAACAGCAAAAAAAATTAAAAAGATATGTACAAATTTAATTTTAATGATATTTGAACCCGAGACACTAGTACATTACATAGGAAGCAAAATTAAAATTTAATTTTAATAAATCAATTAAATATAATATAATATGGTCAAACAATCAAAATCAAAATTTTACATAATGAATACCGACCGCTGGTAGTAAACACCAGCATTCGGTGTAATTTCCTCCGTCAGAAAAGAAGATGGCGACCTTTTCCAAGACATAAATCAGCTAATTATAAAAACGAAAGGATCGGAAATTTCTGGGCATTCATTTCCCTTGAAGCTTCGAAACCCTAAAAGAAGTCATATACGTAGTGACCATTGGAACCCCCCCCCCCCCCCCCCCCCGATTTAGCAAGTGCTAAAAGCGTCGGTGGTAGGGTTTGTCACTCATTTCCGACAACAAAAATGTCTCTTTCACCTTTGGAGTATTTGTACCTTACAGAGGACTCCATCAAAGAGTTGAAAAATGGAAACACTAGCTTCAAATTCTCTCAACCAGTTCCCACTCTTCGCTTTCTCTATGAGCTCTGCTGGGTTATGGTATTCATTACTATTTTTCTTTGCTTTTACATCCTTACAACTCACCCTCATTATTTCAAAATTCGATTATTATATAATTCAGTAAACGAAATAGGCCCTGAAAGGATATTTTTGTAAAGAGATGATGTACATTGCTTTGTTGCTTTGATGTCTGCGGATTGATGTTTTGGGTTGTTTTGGGTGTTTAAGGTTCGAGGTGAATTGCCATTTCAGAAATGTAAAGTGGCATTAGAGTCTGTGGAGTTTGTGGATTATGCTTCCCAGGAGGATCTAGGGTCGAGTTTGGCGGATATTGTTACCCAATTGGCTCAGGATGTGAGTTTTCCTATTCCAATTTCTTCTTATTGTCAACTATTAATCTTGAAATTACTATCCATATTCGTTTACTTTTTCGACTCTTAACAACGCGAAAATAGACATAAAATAAAGGGGCGACAAGGGTTATCTTTGTACACCACATATCCACTTACTGCTTTAGACATTAAACAAACACCACTTGTTGACTTATAAACCTCCAACCTTAGACATCAAATTTCTTTGGAGTTCTATGAATTCTATTTCTTAGCATTAGCTTAGTTTAATGAGCTGATGAGTATGTTCAGTCGAATATCGACTTGTAAAAACTCAATTCAGAAGGCCAAAGTAATCTCCATGATTGAGTTTCTTCTTGACTATATGTTGCTAGCACTAGCATTAGTGGCGCACAAAAAGGATAGAGGTTCGGACCACAAAAGGACCGATGGCCCACAAAAAGGACCAACTAAGATAAACAACACAAAAGTTGAGTAACTTAGCAAATGAGTAAAACTCAAATATTTTTCATAAATCTTCCACACCTCTTTACATCAACTATGTGTCCTATTTATACTAGTATTTAGACCTTTCTAGAAGAAAACTAAATAGACAAAAACTTGAACCACTTTCGGTCAAATGTGAAAGGGAAGGGGGTTGACCGAATGTGAAAGGGAAGGGTGGTTCGGCCAACTCTTGATGTTCTCTAGGCCACTCTTTTGTGTCTTCCATATAGATGAGTGCATGAACTTAGGACATTCACGAATCATCCCCTTGGAATATGTTTGGAAGCTTCCATCTCTAGCATGTACCTTGGCTGAATGGAAAGGGGAAATGCTTGGCCAACCCTTCATGTTCCTTAGGCCATTCTTGGTGTCTTCTATGTAGGCAAGTACATGAACTAGTTAGTTCATGAATTATCTCCTTGGAAGCTTCTTCTTCTAGATGGTTCTTGGCCTTGTCACCCTATTCTATTACACGACACATTAACTATGTCCTAAGGAGAGCTAGGAATTAAATAAGCTAAAAGAAAAAAATGGTCTCGTCCAAGACCTACATAAAGGTCGAAAATAAACATGTTCTTTCTTGGATCTTCACGTCCAATCTTCAATTCCACTCCACAATCCATTCCATATTAAGCATATCACCATATGACGGACGACAATCTTTGGCACTCTTCGCAAGTCACCTCGTGGCTCATGTTGGGATAGTAGGCTCATGGCCTTTCTTTCATCATTGTGCTTTCCATCTAGACAACTTCTTCTTACACTTTTCCAGAACTGCATCCCAAATGTTCTTTGACCTTGATTTAGCACCTAATGATGTTAATTTGGGCTTGTAAATGATTGAGGAAACAATGATGATATTTAGAGACTCCTTGAATAGTTAACCAGACATGCACTTTTTTTTTGGCTTTTTGATGTAATACAAAGCACCATCTTAGTAATGAATTAGTAGTAAATTTACATACCGAATGAAAAATTGGAATGACTTCCTCACCACACCTATATCGTGTGTATCACATCTCTCTTATTTATGTCGATATGGATATATAAAATGCTTAAGGAAATGGCAATTTTGACTACACCCATCAAGAAGATAAATAATTTTATTAATGGTGGAGAAATCTCTTGTATACCTGTATACTAAAGCAGACAATCTACAACATGGTATGATTTGTTACGAACGACATCCAATATGCTATAACCTAAGTTGCTCGGATTCTGGTGCGGGTGTCGGATATGAGTGCGAATCTAGAGGTTGCATCCTTCATGATCTAAATCTTAAGATTTGGGGATATGGATCCAAGTATGGATATGGGTACGAGGATTCGGCTAAAAATAGTTCAAATATCTACAAATAGAATTATAAAACCTAAATTATGAGATATTATGTGGAAAACTTGAGGAGAGAATATTGATCAAGGGGAGAATCTTGGAAGGAGATAAAAGGAAAAGGAGTGACAAATTTTTCTTTAACCTTGCCTTTTGTTTTGATTAAAGAAATCATTGAATATGTCCGGAATTTTTCCGTGGTTTTGGTCAAAGTATCCAAAATCGGTTGACCAGATCGGGTACGGATCCCGCACCCACACCCATGTCGTATCGACACAGATGCGACATCGAAAATGAAGAGTCCGAGCAACATATGCTATAAACTATACCTAGGAGAACCTCATGGGCGCTCCAAAAAGAAACTAGAACTTAGGCTATTCCTCAAATGTAAATAGTCGGTCTCTATACCTTCGAAGGCTTTTCTATTTCTCTCCTTCCAAAAGATCCACTTGGGTGCTAGTGGGGGTACATCTTATGCTCTGTCTAACTAATAAGTTCCTCCTTCACTGTGCCTGTCCATTGTACTTTGAATCATCGCATCCCACCACAAATGCGCTGCTAATTGTAGAGAGCTGTGGTCCATATCTTCACCTCAACATTTGCACATAAAACATTTACAGGCGTATGTAATTCTCCTTTTTCCCAAATTCTAAGTTAGAATCATTCCCCTCATTGTGCAAGTAAAAAAATCACACATTTCTTTGTGCTAGGGATTCAAACTGATAAGTGCTGAAAATTTGATTTCCCCTTTAGCTTATGATAATGACTTTCCTGAAAGACGATTCATCTCTTCACACCCCACCTTCACGAGTCTTGAATACTATGCTATATTTTAAAAACACCTCAACTCGGCCTTGGAATTCCACTACGTGTGTACTTTAATTGTAAAACATCTCAACCAACAACAACATACCCAGTGAAAATTCCACAACGTGGGGTTTGGGGAGGGTAGAGTGTACACAGACCTTACCTCTACCTTAGTAGGTAGCCTTGGAATTCAACTACTTTACTATGCTGAAGCTTCCTTACCTAATGAATTCCCCCTTTCATAATCTCTAGATTTCTTGTACTGTCATCTCATTGAATATGTCTATTTTCTTTGATAACAATGGTGTTCGGGTTAGCTTGTGCGCACCTCGACTAAATCCACAGGGTACCTACTACTATCACAAGTACCGGGTGACTCTGTCCCCCAATTCTTAGGTAAATAGGGAGAAATCATAGTGTTTTTGCTTCTGCTGGGATTTGAATCTGAAACCTCATGGTTCTCAACCCACTTCATGGACAAGTAGACTACACCCTTGGGTGCTAGTTGATCCCTACACAACTAGTTGATTCTGCATTCATCCCCTATACATGCTCTACTTTTACCCTAGAAGTTAGTTGCAACTTTGTCCAACATGAGGAGCGATATCTATGGCTAGCGAAGTTGTGCGGGTTAAATCATTTTCTTGTTATAATAGCACAAACTTCCTGTATTGTTTCTTTTCATTACGAGGACTTCCTTAGATTTTTCATATTATATAGATTGCCTCATTTTAGGTTGTGTAACATGAGTAGTTTCTGTGTTGTGAATGGACTAATTTCTTGGACAATTGAATTGCATAGACATTTAAGGAAAAAATTTCAAATCTCACTTGTGTTAGGTTTCTAATAAAAGGATTTTTAATCTGTATAAACATACAACGTTTTCTTTAAAAATACCTATATGTATGCAACCATTATATTATAATTTAGAAGTACAAGACTTTCTAAAAAAATGCTTTTTAGGCAATCATGTAAAGCACTTCTCTAAAGAGCTAATGCTCACCCATATCATTATTCTACTTCATTTGGTAACTTTTCCTTAAAATTCTTCAATTGAAATGAATTTTGTTTTGTTATTTCTAGGTTTATTTCTACATAAGGTTTTCAGCATACATCTTGTTATCTCAGATATTGAAGTTATGGACCGTGTCGAAATCAGTTAATTTTTTTTGTTAGAGAAAGGCTTTGGACTGTGTTGAAATTTAATTAATTTTTTTGTTAGAGAAGGCTTAGTAGTGAAAGTACAAAAAATTTATAAATGCAAATGACAAAATGACAAACTCTAGCCAATATTTGGTAAATCAGAAAAAAAAAACTTATACGCAGTACTTCTAAAGGTAAAAAAAGGGCAGCCCGGTGCACTAAGCTCCCGCTATGCGCGGGGTTCAGGGAAGGACCGGACCACAAGGGTCTATTGTACACAGCCTTACCTTGCAATTCTGTAAGAGGCTGTTTCCACGGCCTGAACCCGTGACCTCCAGGTCAAATGGTAGCAACTTTACTGGTTACTCCAAGACTCCCCTTCTACTTAAGGCTAACATAATATAATATAGTTCTGTTACACATTTAGAAGGTAGGGGATGGCCATGTATTTTGATTTCCTCAGAGGAGTTATGTGCTCAGAGGAGGCCTAAGTAACCATCAACAACAACAACATACCCGGTGTATTCCCACAAGTGGGGTCTAGGGAGGGTAGGAAGCAGACCTTACGTATACTTTTGTGGGGTAGAAAGGTTGTTTCTGATAGACTCTCGACTCAAAAGAAACATAGTCAATGCACAAATTCAAATTCAAGGAAAATAAGACGGGAAAATATCACAGTACAGAACAAATGAAGCAACACATAGTAATACACAAGGCCTAAGTAACCAATCCCCCCCAAAAAAAAAAAGCGGTGTAGTAAAGGTAAACATAATATCATTAATATGTAGATGCCAATGGGGTTTCCCCATCACTAATAAAATGATTTACCTTATCAAGATTTTTTTTGCAAGTCTGCTTTGTGTTTTTTCCTGTCTATTTTTACTAAAATCTTGCAAATCTTAACAGAGTAGTGGAACTTTGCTCAGGGTAAAAGTATGAAGGAAGCGTAGTTAGTTGTAATTCATGTGACAGTTCTCTTTGGAACATTCTCCAGATATGTGTCATATTTATACAAGCAATATTCTTTTATTTTTGATGTGTACAAGTATTCTTTTGTAAAAGCAATATTGTATACAACCCTCACAAGTTACAAGAATCAAAATTCATATAAGATACAAGATGTAGACTGATGATTTTCGTATTAAACTAATTTCTGATATGTCTTATTCTTCTAACGCAAATATGCCTTTCTGATAGAGATGGCCTCTTCATATAAGGATTCATTTAATTATTAAGAAAATCTTAGGGGCCATTTGGTTCAGAAACCAAACAAGTTGGTTTTTGAATACAATTCAGTTTGGTTTCTAAACAAAATATGGTTATGAACTCAACACGCTGCCTGACCAAAACCAAAGGAGTCCATCATCAAAGTAGGTCCCTTTTCAATTGCAATGCTACTATTCTTTTTCGGATTTTCCTTGATCTAAAACCAATTATTCCAAAACTATCTCCAAACACATATTTTTTTCCAAGGGAAACAATTATTCCAAAATCAATCCAGATTCCTGAGCAAATGTTCTTCCAACTCAAATGCCAACCTTATACAGCTTATATAATTCTTTTGGTTTCACATATTGAATAAGAGAAAAATATTAATGGATATTCCTTTTTTAATGAAGAGCTTGATTCAGTTCATAGTTCTTAGCAAAAATTAGCAAGAAGTTAGCTCTTGTTCCTCGTCAATGCACTTACTAATTTATGCAATGACATTGTGAAAATTCTTTTAGGACACTTACGATATTGATACATTGGAAATGTTTTTGCTTTGCAGCTGTCGTTGCCAGGAGAAAATCGTCAACGTGTCAACAAGCTGGTTAGCCTGATCTCCTTTATTCTTTTGTGTGCCTTATTTGTGTCTCGTTTTTTTTTTTTTTTGGATAATCTAGCATTTGAGGCTATTATTTTAGACATCTTTTATTTAACATGTCAAAAAAATCTCCGAGCTTATCAAAGTGGATCAATCTTAGGATGGAGAAAATAAAGAGAATACATCAGTTTTTGCGTGCTACCTTGCTATGGACCCATTCTTTAATTCCGTAGAATATAAATAGAAGTACATTAGTTTTTGTGTGCTACCTTGTTATGAACCCATTCTTTAGTTCTGGAGAAGTTGAGTTTTGCACTTGTTGGCTTGGGAGAAGCATGATGCTAGATAGGATTTGGATCTTAACGGTGGATGGAGAAAGTGAAGAGAAGTACATTTCTGAGCTATCGAAGTGGGTCAAGTCTTAGGATGGAGAAAATAAAGAGAAGTACGTTAGTTTTTGTGTGCTATCCTACTATGGACCCATTCTTTAATTCTGGAGAAGTTGAGTTTTGCACTTGTTGGCTTGGGAGAAGCTTGGTGCTAGATAGGATCTAATCTTAATGGTGGATGTGTTTGTTTATCTTCTATGTTTGAGCGACAACTATGTTGTTGTTGCTACTTTACTCTTAGTTAGCTCTTGGTTAATGACACAGTTAACATCTATCATTTCATAGGCCATGAATCAAATTTGACTCCAGCTACTTTACAGAGGACATAATCTCTATACTTGAAACTTTGACTTTGCTTGTGTGTTAGCTCATTTTGTCGAGGGACTTTGATAAATTTTCTGATTTAATATGAAAAACCATATTTCTATGGAACATGAACATTTCCCTAGATAGTGAATGCTAGAAAGTGGTTGGATCCATGTAGGATTTCACAAAACTCTAATGTGTCCTTGTGCTCTCTGGCGTCTAGTACTCTAGTGTGCATTCCTCCAATTGGGGTTGGTGCCTTGACATCATAGAGGAGGTGAGGAACTAAATGATGGTTGACATTGTATAGAGACTCAAATGATTTTGCTTAGATTGCTCAAATTCACTTTGGTCAAACTTTTCCGTGAATCCTTGATGTAACTTTCCATTGTGCCCTCAAAGTCCAAGTTAAGTTTGCTGCCAAAATTGGCCAATATCGTTGATTCACCTTGTTTTAACTTTTCATACTTGTTAAATTTAGTGAGGTTCATTGCTAAATCCATTTTTGTTGCTCGTTTCTGAAGGAAACATTGGATCGGACAAAACAATGGAAGCATGTAATTTAGAATTTTTTACAATGAACCAACTTCCAACCAAGGATCTTTCTCATGAGATTACATGTAAATGATAAAATAGAGAAGAAGTGTACCAAACAACTCCTTTGCTCCTTAAGCTTGTTGATGTTGATGTTCCTTTTATCTCCAAGGAGTCCAAGTGTCCTCCCTCCAAAGCTAATCCACCAAGATCCTTTGGATAATTCTTGCACTAATATATAAGAAGATTATAGCTAAGTAGAGAGAGTATCTTGTATCTCACACAAAGATGAAAAACTTCATGAATCGTCTCAATTCCTCATTACCAACTATTAACTTTCCAATTAAGCGAGCTTATCCCCCAATTAGCTTTCAAAGCTCAATTGAGGTGTTATGAAAATCAATTAATCCTCCAAGGCTTTGGTCTAGTGGTAAGAGTGCAGTGGCTGATGTGTGGGTTAGGCGTACCACGTATGTCATGGGTTCGAGTCCTACCACGTACAAAAGTTTGCTATTTAAGTGGATAAGGGTAGAGGGGCAAGCCCATTATCCATAGAGTTTCGAGCCATGCGCATTTGGCCCTCAGTATTTCTCGGTTATAAAAAAAAAACCTATGAACATGACCACAAGGTAGTATTAACACTATTCCTAGTCGATTTCCACAATTTGAGGTTACCCTTTACTAGATTCCCTAATTCATTGTCAATTGATAAATACCTAGTCGAATATTACCTTCCCAAGTAATTTTTAAGATAAAATAGGTGTAATTAAGTGTGGCCACCACTCATTCAAATCATTGATTGAAGATAGTATCAAGCATAATCAATCAACATATTATCAATTTGAACATTAACACTTGTATTTTTGGTTTCTCCAGCTAAAAGTTTAGCTACTTATAATGAAAATGGAAAGCAAAACAAAAACTAGTACCGGTCCAACCAGAAACATATTGGGTAAATTGAAAATGAATCAAACTCAGTAATAGTGACACGTACCCGCAGTCGGTGTTAATACCAAATCAGTGAATGCAAGACTTGTGTCTTTCATACACGCATTTAACTGTTAATCATAGTTAAGTGATGAATTCTCACTTCAAAATTTAACTGCTAAGGATCAATTACTTGCTTTGGTGTAAACATTGTGTGCGGTAACCAACCCCCTGAAGATATATTTGCTATAGAGCTCTGTTAAGAACGAAGGACATATGCTCCTTTTGGCTTTTCAGCTGAAGAATGACATGCAAATTCATATATATGCTGTTTATACCCTCATAAAAGCATTGGCCGAGTTTCCTAATTTGTCTTCCCGAAATTCAACTTTGAACACAATGTGCGGTCACGTTATAAGTTTGGAAATCACGATTTAGTAACTTCAGCTCACTGTTTTGGCCAGTCTTCAGACAGGCGATAGCATGTGTCTCTCTGGCAATCTCAAATTTCAGAACTTCAGCTCACAGTTTTGCCATCCTTCAGATGCGCGATCACATATGTCCACACAGTGGTCACAAATTTCAGACATGAAGCTTACTGTTTTCAGCTATTAGCCTTGCGGTGATCGCGAGGAAAAACAGAGAGAAAGATTTTGTTTCAGCTTGTTTCAACTTTAATCACCCCCTCTAACAATCAATTACCACAAATACCTGGATAAAACTATTAGTCATCAATTTTTTACTTCATAACTTTTCTCTTAATAGTAAACTCATCTATTTTAGCATTGATAAGTTTACACAAAATCATTGTTACCTTTCTTAAAAATAGACAAGTTGATTTGAAATCTACTTATCTAGGCGTAGTAGTAGTAGTTTTTTTTTTTTTAAGTAGTAGTTTCTATTGCTGTATCTTTCTTTCTGTTTTCCTTCTCTTCTGCCAATTCTCAGCCTGTTCTGCACTTCTACAATCAAAACAAGAAAAAAAAATCTCCACTTGTTCTGCAAATATTAGCTCAGAGTAAAAGGGCATCTTGAAGTATCATGTATTTTGTCTTTATATAGTTTTGGTTTGTCTTCTTTATAGGCAAAATGGCTTGTGGAATCTGCTTTGGTTCCTTTGAGATTTTTTCAGGAGCGATGTGAGGTACCTTTTTACCTGTTGCTAACTTAATATGTTTCTGCCATTTTGCTCATGTTAAATACTAGCTTAAAAATGAAAGCTTATAAATGCTTGTTCATGTGAAAAGGAAGAGTTTTTGTGGGAATCTGAGATGATCAAGATAAAGGCTGCGGATTTGAAGTCAAAAGAGGTATAGTATTTTTTCCCCAAAGTAAGGAGAGGGGAATATATATTAAGGCTAGCATTCTTGCTCGGGGTCATCCCTGCCGCGTAGTTTGTAATACATATCGTACTGGGTGTGCTTGTCAGTCAGTGATTATTTTTATGATTGAATTGCATAAAAATGACAGAGGGTTGACAAAATTCCCCTGGCTAATATTAGCTAATATGTTAATGGACCCATCTGTCCTTTTCTTCTTTGCTTTTGATGGTTTCTATTCAATAGACTCCAACATATTGCTTGCAAATTGTGGATAAATATACTTTCCTTTAAGTGTGATATCCTATTGTAACGGATTTCAGGTTAGGGTAAACACTCGTCTTCTTTATCAGCAAACAAAGTTTAACCTTCTTCGGGAAGAGAGTGAAGGTTATGCAAAGCTGGTAACTTTTTCCTTTCCCTATCCCTGTCTCTCTGTCTGTCTTTCTAGTCTCTGTCCATCTCCTCTGTTTGCTAGTAACTGCTCTGGATGCTCTTTCTCTATTTCCTTTGGGTGATTTTATTGCTATCAAATCTAAGCTAGCATATGGAGGAGGCAAGAAGAATAAAGGAGCTTAGCTTCTCACATTGAGCTGGCTATAGTAGCTTCAACTTGACCAACTTCTAGTTCATAACTTTAATATCCCTATGGGAGGAAGCAAGTGCTAGTTTATTTCTGAGCATGGATAAATGGTCATTCCAGGCTGCCGTATGCTTAAAATGAAGGTCTCCAATGGACCATGTCTATTGTCTTGTTTGCTTAGGAGATATTGGTGAATTGTTTTTCTACATCATTGTGCAGTTTTGGTTTTTACTACTAAAAAATGTTGTAATGAACTTGTTTTTTTTTGACTTATTACTTTGTTTTTTGATTTATCTTAAGAACTTTTGATCTTTGACTTCCTATCCTGATTCACATTATATTGTTCGGTGTGTTCTGTTCTAATGGAAGTGCCTTAATTTAAGGGCCATATTTGTTTGTTATAGTTACTGAAGAATGACCAATTGTTATGGTCCAGGTTAATATTTCCCTAAAAGTTATATGGTTGAGCAGGTTGTTCCTCTTGGGGCTGGTATGAGGGTGTGTGTGGTGGAAGGTACTATCAGTTGGAGATTGTTGTTTATGTATTTTACTATTTTTAGATAAAGTTCTTAGGACTCTTGGTCTCTGCTTGATGTTGCTAGTAGACATGTCTTTTTTATTAGTGAAAAATGATTAAAAGACCGTCCTTCCCTCAAAATTATTACACACTCCTAGTCAAGGGAGAAAGACCGTACCCACACTTCTCCTTCCAAGCAAAGAATTATCCTCAATTCCTTTCTTGCTTGTACAGAGCAAAGTTCTCTGCATGTTTGTTCTCTAAATAAGGCAATTTAAGTAGTTCATGCTCGCTTTTGACGATGTTGTCCTCCGCTTCTTTGTAGCTTAGCTCTTGTTTTCTCCTTCAATTTGACCCTCCATTGACTGTAATTGTAGGTCACTCTCCTTTGTCAAATTCCAGAGGGTTCTATGCAAAATGCTTCAGCTGCTACAGTTGGCATAATCAAGGTTTAATTTTAACTCAGCACTCTGGTAGCTGAAATCTCATTTTTTATGTATTTCTAAATCTTGGACCATATGCAGTCGTTGATTGGGCACTTTGATCTGGATCCAAACCGAGTCTTTGATATTGTACGTTCTTTATCCATAATGATATCGTACATTTCCACTACTTTTTATGCATTCTTTTGAATGCTATTCCTTTTTATACTTTTGAAAGTTCGGTGCTCAGTTCTGTCTTTGGCCTTTGATTTTACAGGTTTTGGAGTGTTTTGAACGTCAGCCTGGTAATAGTATATTTTTGGAGTTGATTCCCATATTTCCCAAGGTATAATTGTGGTTGTGTTGTTGTCTTCTTGTATTGTGGATCTCTTCCAAGTCTTGAAAATGCATTTCTTTTCCATTTGTTCTCCATTTTTTGCAGTCCCATGCCTCCCAAATTTTGGGGTTTAAGTTTCAATACTACCAAAGGCTGGAAGTAAATGATCCTGTTCCAAGTGAACTCTATCAGCTAACGGCCTTGCTTGTGAAAAGAGACTTCATTGATGTTGACAGCATGTGAGTATATCCGTATACTTGGTTACCTCAGGCCACCTTTTCCTCCTCCCTCTTACAATTTATTTCAAGTATATGAGTGCCACAAAAGGGTACTTAAACTTTAGCAGTGAGTATTACGCTTTGATCAAGGTCTGAATAGCTGTTGTGCATGAAAGAGTGCACGGACACCCATCTTTCTTGCTAGCAAGTATTATGTCTTTCTTCGTGCTTGAGTGAGTTCTTGCCAACCAAAATTTGGGAGTTGGTATGTTGGAACTTTTTTCTTTATTTTGCTCTTGCGGAAATGGGTTTTGTTATTTATTATCTATTTCACTGACGATAGATGGTAATTAAACTGTGTATTTTATCAGAAACCTTCTTTATGTATAAAAAGAATTTAGATGCCACACACAAATCGAGAAATTTACCTTATCAAAAGAACGTATAAAAAGAATATTTGTATTTTATCAAAAACCAAGTAAGAGTTTGACTTATTGACTTTGGTGATTATCTCATGCACATTGATATTAGTAAAATTCTAGGATAAAGATGCCTTCTTATGCTGATGACTAATGTGAATTATGATAGTGGAACAAAATAGGTAATCAAAGGAACTGTAACTCGTTGGACCAAATAGAAGTATTTTAAAGGAGTTTAGGAGCATCTCGTGTGTGTTTTTCGTAGCTTCTTCTGTCTACAACATACTGCTTGTGGGTAACATGAATGCTTTCATCTAAAAGACCATTTAATAATAATAAAAAAGGATGTTGCCCCGAGATTTGTTATGAAGGTTGGTGTCAAAGGGCAGTAGGTAGGTAACAAAAAGCAGAGACTCGTAAACTTGATAAAATGAATACAGGAAAAAAGTATGCAACTTATGTGTCTTCTCTTTTTGGGAAAATAAGTAGTAGATCTTTGCATCCTCTTGTTATTGATATAATAAGTTGTTTATTCTAAGCAAAAGCATCTACTGGTTAATTTGATTTGCCAAAAGCTCAAAGCATAATTGGGCTTTCTAGTTGCCTCTTGGTATGTAACCTGGACTATTGGATTTAATTCAACTTATTGCTACTGGCGACCTGGTTTTTGTTTCAGTTATGCACATTTACTTCCCAAGGAGGAGGATGCTTTTGACCATTACAATGCATTTTCAGCTAAGAGACTTGATGAGGTTCCAACATTTTCTCTAGTGCGAATACTTGTTCAATGCCGGTATTTAGCTTTAAGTTCTGCGTGCTTGTTTGGTTAGGAAGTTGTTTTAGCTTTCCTCTTGGATTCATGTAGGCTAACAAAATAGGTAGAATAAATCTTGCTGCTACTGGGAAGGATCTCATGGATGATGAGAAACAAGGAGATGTGACAGTGGATCTGTATGCTGCACTGGACATAGAAACAGAGGCAGTTGCTGAGCGTTCCTCAGAGCTAGAAAATAGTCAACCCCTGGGCTTGCTTATGGGATTTCTTGAAGTGGATGACTGGTAAGTTTGATTTCGAAGTTCCATGATTATCAGCGAACCTTTGCATTTGCTGGGTTGCGTGTTATGGCCATCTGTTCACCTTTACTTTGCTGATTGATTTTTATGTACGTAATTGTTCGACTATCTGTTCTCTTAGTTGGTTTTATTTTTTGACTATAGCTTTGGGTCTCTCTTTTTCTTCTAGGAAGTAAATATTTTTTCTTTTGTCCAGTGAGATAGCAGCTTACTTTTGTATTTGTGCCGGACATTAGGCATATAATATCCATCCTTTTATCTGCCTGTTAATCCTTATTCCTTATTGGTAGATAATATCCTGTGATAGGACACATGCTATTTGCTCAGACCCCACATGTGGGATTACACTGGGTATGTTGATGTTGTTTGGGACATTCTATTTTTTCTTGGTCTATACCTCATATTTCCGTGTTAATTAATTTCAATCCTTTAAAATGTCATTGTATGGTCAGTGTGCCTTTATTTTTTCGAGAATGTGATCAGTGTGCCTTTATTCTAGATGTGTGAGAGTAGAACTCACCTTCGGTCTTTATTTCTTCACCATCTTTTTATTTGGTGAGAGTCTCGAGCCTTCTTCCAATGAACATGAGGAGGCACTTTTTGTTATTCATATATTTCCTCGAGCAGTTTGGCTTGTGACAGTTTATGGACGAATGCTTTGTCCACATGTGTACATGCTTGGATCTTCATTGGTAGACTGCAGAGATATCTTTTCTTTCTGTCACTTGCTATGTATTTTTTTTCCTGAATTTAATTTTACTAATGACAAATGTCTGTATATCTTGAATATCAAGAATGATCATGTGCTGGATTTTCGTTAGTGAATTTGTTGTTTAAGATGTTAACCAGAATGACTAATCAACTAATGATGACCAACTTCATCTTACATATAAGAACCCGTAGAATGTGTAATTTCACTGCCTCATCTGAGAGTGCTGTTTTACTGACCAACATGTATGGTAAATAAGTTTTATTGGCTTATCCCATTTTTTGGAGGTATTGTACATTATTTCAGCTTTTTACTCTTATCTCAGTTCTAGTTTTAGTGTATTATTTGCAGTGTGGTCTAGCTAGCCTACAAAAGAGTTTTTCACAAACTTGTGAGGCTTAAACAGTGTTTTCCTAATTTATCTTTGTATAATTGCAAAGTATTTTTACTCTTGTGATTTATTTTATAACTTTTTTTCCTTTCAAAAAGTAAGGGTTATGCAAATTTAGTATACATCCTTTGGAGTATTTTCTGTTGGAAGAAGTCATTTTAGAGTAAAGTTATATACATTAATTTTCGTCAGTGTTGCTTTCTTTCTCTGCAGTTTTCCTAGATATCCTTTTTTTTTATTGTTCGGCAGGTTAAATATTTCTGTCATCCTATGTAGGTAAATCATTTGAGTTCCATGTTTGTTGACTCCTTTTGTGGTATTTTGATCTCTCGCTCTTCTGTCTTCTATTTATAATTTAGACGTCTGGATACCTTTACATATAACATTTACAACTGCCAGGTATCATGCTCACGTGTTATTTGACCGTCTCTCACATCTTAATCCAGCAGAGCATGTGCAAATATGTGATGGATTATTCAGGTAAATCAAGATCTCTCAATTTAACTGTTGTAATTTTGTGAGCAAAGGAGGACACGTGTAATACGATCTGTGTAGTCTCTCATATCTCTTTGTTATGAGTATAATAAATTATATTGTGTATCAGCTATGATCAGTCTGATTTAACTAAGATTTGATTCTTTCCAATAATTATGTAACCTATGATTTCTTTCCCTTTTTAGACCTTGTTGCAATGAGATTAATCCTCCGGAAAAATGTCAAATATGGGATCATGAGATTTTGTTTCTTCTTCAATGCTATATGAAAAAAAAGAGATTGCTGTTGCAACACAGGATAGTATTCAAACTCCACTATTTAGCCCCAATAGCTTGAATGAATAATCAAAGTTGAGCTTTCATCCTTGGTCCATTCTTTTACTTGGTATGAGAGCCCTTACGTTAAAATTCTTGCTACACAATCACTAGCAACATGGAGGAAGAAAGATCGTCAATGCACATTTTTCATCGACCGAAGTTGCTGGTTGAGTCACCTTTAGTTTTTGGAGATGTGCGAAAACCAACACTACCGCAAGGCTCACAACCTTCTTCCGAAGAAAACCCAGCTAGACCCACTGGAGAAAGATGTGTAGGTGGGCAGAATCTGTCTCCAGTGGTGTGTCAGTTCACATGTGGGGCTCGTGAGAAATTCCTTCGACATTCTCCAGCAAGATTCTTCTCCCTGTGGTGTTCCTCTTTTCCGCCCAACTAGACCCCCATACTTTTTTTCCGTTGTATTTTGGCCACCAGAACCCTAGTTCAAGAGGGTCAGTCTATTTCCTGGCGAGATTTTTAGTTTTCTTGCTATATTTTCACTTTATTTTCCGGCACCTGGGATCAATATAGATCTCGTGTCTTCCACGTTAGAAAACTAGATGATCTCATTCATACTAACATGTGCCTAAGTATAACGAAATTCCAACACATGCTTCCACAACCCTTAAGGCCTTCGTGATATATTACAAAACCTCGGCAATTTATCATGGAGGCTGTTTGAAAAATATCATGACTTTGTTTCCCTTGCTTTTGTGTAGTATTTGATGAAATTGTTTCAGATGCATCTTCATTCCTTGGCTTTGAGCTTGTTTTCCCCCTCATTTTCCATGTATTCGTCTTCACGTAGGATTTGTTAGAAAAGTGCGAGAATAGGATAATATTTTCATGTTACATTTTAAAATCTTATATTTTATATATCGAAATTACATACCTTATCGAAATTACATTAATAATTTGTGTCCATCAACGCTCTGGCTAGATTCTTAACTCTGGTGAACTCCAAATTGAAGGAGGCATGAAGGGTGGGGATTGGAATTCCCTGTTGAGGTATGCGAGCTTGAATACAGCTTTAGGTCCTTCGTTTATGGTAAATACAGGCAATAAGGAGGTGGTAGGGGCTTGAGAATTGGAGGTGGGTAACTCTCAGCTACATCATAATAGATTGGGAAGCAATCAATTGCCATTGTTTTGAGGAACTTTTCAACCTGTCTGTGAACATTGGAGAAAATTTAGGGGATTGAGGGAAGATAAAGATATCCCTGAACCTTTTGTGACCATTGAAGGTGAAAGAGAGTTGTCTAAATGGGCGGGGGGAAAATTCCTTAATTTTGGTAAGTTATTGGGAGTTCCATGAGAGGGGAACAATGATATAATTATTGAACTCTTGTTAGATATTGAACAAGAGACTAGCAGAATTGGTGGGGAGGGTAGTGGTGTTATGTTAGGGTTTGGAGGGAGAACGGATGAGACACAAAAAGGGAGGGAAGTTTAGTGGTATATAGTAGGAGAAATAAGAGAGTGGGATGGGAGGAGGGGCAGGTGATGAATTAGTGTAAGGGTAAAGATGTGTTTGATGGATCTTACTTAGAATGTGAAATCATCATCAGGGTAGGACCTAGGGGATGTGGGGCGGATCTTGTTTGTTTTCAGGAGACAAAAATGATAGATAGCATTTTTAGAAGTTTGTGGTGGTGGTGGTTGGGGGGGGGGGGTTCTATTATTATTGGATGAGAGATTTATGTAATTGTGGAGGCAAGGTGGAGTGGGATTTCGAGGGAGTGTATGGCCCTATGGCGATAATTCAATATGGATTTCTAGGGTACCGAGAAAGGTGTTGTCTTTCACTTGGGTAGTTGCTAGAGGGGTAATTTTGATGGGAGAATTTTAGGAAGAGGGAGGAGAAAGGTGTGGTTTTTCACTTGGCTAGCTACTAGACGGGTGGTTTTGATGACAGGCCAAAAATCAGAACCACCCTTTAGAGGCCATTTGTAAACTTAACCCGTTTCTTTTTGAGCAATGTGAGTTCCATTTTAAAATAATTTTCACCCTATACTTTTCTTTTTTATCATCTGCCACGTAATATATTCTTCTCTTTGCTAGACCATTAAACGATCTCATTTGTGAGAGTAATGTGAGGGGCACAATAGGAAATAGAAAAAATATAGTTCCCCTAAACCTGTTGTTATTGGTAGGAAAGGTTGTGGCCCAAGCCTGTGAAGTCAAAAAACTGAAAGACAACTACCATTTTGTTAATTTGAGAATGTGAGGAAGAGTAAGATGTGAACCGCCTCCTTTTAGATTGTCGAGTAGTGTCTTATTTGTAATGGAAAATTCTGAGATGGTTTGGACTGAAAGAAACAAAGTTCAGCTTATGGAATGTTGCTCCTCTAGTGGACCATATGGAGAGAGAGAGAGAGAGGAATAAGAGAGCTTTTGATGGAGTTGAGAAAGATTTTGTACACTTGTGGAGTAGCCTCTTTTCTCTTCTTTAGTTTTGGTGCACCCACGTGGTTCCTATTTGTACAAATAATTGAGTGCCATTTGTAGAAAACCATGCTTTTCAAAGGTTTTTCCATCTTTTGGTATACTTCTTGTATATGGGTACGTTTTTGCTCTTTCTTTTAATGAAATTTATTACTTTATCAAAAAAAATGTTTCTTTATCTTTGCCTTTGTCCTTCCTACTCATCTAGCTGGCTGATACTTCCATTTTCATTCATGTGATCAGGCTCATAGAAAAATCAATATCTGAACTAAATGACCTTGTTTGCAAGATGCAACTTTTGGGTTCACATTCTGGAGTTGTCAGTGACTACTCTAAGGAAGTGGCATATTCATCAAGCAGTAGACCTTTTATCAATATTCGAAAAGATCTTTTTGAGATGCTTTCTTCTGTGGGACCTCATCTTTATCGAGATACGTTGTTGCTACAGAAGGTTTGGCGATATGATGACTTCTTCTTTATGCTCTGACTTAACTTTTGCCCAGGACTCTTAACGTGAGTATTTGATACATTGTCCTAAGATTGGCATTTCTGATTCTGGATAATCAGGTATGCAGAGTTTTGAGAGGTTACTACATTTGTGCACATGAGCTTGTCACTAGTGGCGAGGCAGGCTTTATCTCCCAAACTGTTAACATTGGAGATCGAACTCCTCGAATGCACCTGAAAGATGCTAGGTCAAGAATAGAAGAAGCATTAGGAGGATGCCTGCTTCCTTCCTTACAGTTGATACCAGCAAATCCTGCAGTTGGACTAGAGATCTGGGAACTAATGAATCTCCTTCCGTATGAGGTTGGTTTAAGGTTTTGCCTTCATGTTACAGCCTTTGCGGCTATTTGGTCTGATCAAAAGTTACTTGCTCAGGTGCGTTATCGTCTGTATGGTGAATGGGAGAAAGATGATGAGGAATTTCCAATGCTTTTGGCTGCAAGGCAAACAGCAAAGGTGTTAGTCTGCTGTCTAGAAATAGTGCATTTTATTTTCATTGTCATGTCTCTGTGTTAATTGCAATATTACTTTGTGTGACAGTTGGATACTAGGAGGATCCTGAAGCGCCTTGCAAAAGAAAATCTAAAGCAGCTTGGTCGAATGGTTGCTAAACTTGCTCATGCCAATCCAATGACGGTATTGCGAACAATTGTTCACCAGGTATCATTTAATTGTTGCCTATCAGCCTATGTTTTTCAAGTCCTGCAAGATTTAGGGTTGTGACTTGTAGGATGTAACATGCAATTCATCTGTGCAGATTGAGGCTTACAGGGATATGATTACACCCGTTGTAGACGCTTTTAAGTATCTGACTCAGGTCTAGTCATTGTTTCTTCTCCCATTTCTGCTACTACTTCTCTTTATGTATCTCTCTCTCATGCGTGCTTGGTCATTGCATGTCTTCTGTCTGTTAGAAAAGATCTTAAATGTCATATTACGCAGTGCAGTATGGTAATTTTGAGTTGGGTGTTGTTAGCAGTTTTGTAATTCTAGTTAATCTTTATGATTTGAAGACATTGATCTAAATTCCTAAGTTTGAAGAGGACTATTGTTATTGACTATGATGTTTTAACCGATTTATATCTTGTGGGCTTTGTTGGTTGCGTCAAGGCCCTCAACTTCAAAGTCTAAGTTACACCCATGCATTCTCTGCATTCTCGTATCTTCGTTTGTCCAGGCCGATGTTGAATGCTTCGTAAAAGCAAAGACGTGTATCATACCAGGGTGATATTCCGGTTTTCCATATGGCAAAGGTGGAGGAGGGGAAAATTGTATCCTGTACAGGTTCCTCTATGGCAAGGTCCGGTAATATTGGAGATGAAGAAGGAAAGAAGAGATAGGGGGGGGGGGATAGGGAGCGGTAATATAGGCTAGGGTTTCTGAGAAGTTAGTGACAACGGGCTAAAAATTTTTTTTTGGCTGTTGGGGGGGGGGGGTATTAGGGGTTAGTTTTGATTATTTTTTTGTTGAAGGATAGGGGTTGGCCGTTCGATGGGATTTGATGGACGACTGAGATGCAGCTGGGTTTGAGTTGGTCTAGCGGATCTTCGAGTCGTCCGAATGGGCTTGGGATAGCTTTGGGCTAGCTGGTTAGTTTGGTTGGGCCAATTGGTTAGATGGAGTGAGGTGGTATTTGGGTTACTCGGATGGATCAAATGGGAAGTGGATTTTGTATGGTTAATGAAATAAAATGGGCGGCTGATGGTGTTAGTATAAATGGATTGGTCTTTTATCTGCTTCTAATTAATTTGATTTCGGCATTTATAAAATAAAAGGGCAGCCTGGTGCACTAAGCTCTCGCTATGCGCGGGGTTCGGGGAAGGGCCGGACCACAAGGGTCTGTTGTATGCAGCCTTACCTTGCATTTCTGCTATAGGCTGTTTCCACGTCTTGAGCCCATGACCCCCGGTCACATGTTTATAAAATGATTAAAATAAATAACTAAAGTAATGAATTAATTAAAATAGAGTAAATAGGAAATAAGTAGAGCAATAATTAATTAAATAGGTGCAAAATAAAGTAAACGAATGAACTAAAATAAAGTAACAACTTAAATATGAGATAAATATTTAGGTGTGCGAAAAGTAGTAATTGAAAATTATTTGTTTAATATTCCTGAACAATATAGAACAACTTGAAAGGAAAATAATGATAATTAAATACTATAGTAGTGATAAAATAATATTTTGGCTTTGCAAAAATTATAAAGCCAACAACGATTTTCTTGAGTCGAGGACCTATTGGAAACAAGCTCTCTACACAGAAGGTCTGCGTACACCCCACCCTTCCCAGAATCGACTTGTGGGAATATACTGGGTATGTTGTCATTGAGTGTCAACAATTGGTAGCTCCCTTTGTGACTTTTTGGTGTATTTGGACAGAAAGTTAATGTAGATGTTTTGATGGCATTTCAACTCCCAACAGTTCCCTGAAAGCCAATGGGCAGCCCAGTGCACTAAGCTCCCGCTGTGCGCGTGGTCCGGGTAAGGGCTGGACCACAAGGGTCTAATGTACGCAGCCTTACGGTTCCCTGAAAGCCAAATATCTTAGAAATCTATATAGTTGGAGTAATCATTCCTAGATTTTATTAGCATTCTGTCCTTGGCAAACTTTAGGTCTTTGCTTCTGTTTGGTTAAGCTCCCTGACTAGAAATGTAATTTTTTGTATTTGGAGCTAGCTGAACTCTTTTCTACTACTTTGCGTCTTCTTGATGCCAGATATATAGCACCTTACTTATTTGAAAAAAGAATAAGTAGAGTGACTTTTGAAAATTCTCTCAGTGGACATGGTACTGATGGTGTATTCCGAAGGCCTCTTATGGAAGCCAATTCAGCCGGTAATTCTTTTCTTGACTTCCTCTACTAGAGGGACCATAAATTCATGTAAACACCCCATTGAGATCAGTGTTTATTTCCACTAAAAGATTCTTTACGAGGCATCCCGTTAGTTTCTCTTTGCAATTCGATTCTTCATTTGTCCCATACAACAATGATCCCTGTTGTTAGTGGTGCTTCCAAACCTTTTTCCTTATCTGCTTATAAAATCATTAGTGAAGATTAAACCTTTCTTTCTTGGATACAAATCTCCATTTTCTACATCTTTGTTGAGTCTCCCACATCAACTAAGGGATGGGTGATTTGGTCTCTTTATATGGCTGAGCTAGTTTTTGGAGTTGAGTTAGGCCTAAAGTCCATAACAATCTTGACCACTCTTTTATCCTTGTTGTTTAATCCCCTTAGAACTGAGTGGCCTCATGTGTACCGTAACATTTTTGCAATTAATTTCTTTTAGACTCTAATGTAAATTATTTTGATGAAGAGATAAATCTGTAATAAACTTATAACTTCTCTTGATTTTATGCCCTTAGGACATCTTTAGCTCCAACTTACCTCCTTTTTTTTGTTGATAAGTTAATTTTATTCATTTGGAGCTCCAAGAAAGTGGTAAGATGTAGAATATCAGGGAACCAGTACTTTTAACACATCGAGGAGTCAATTAAGACAATGATAAAATTAACATTACTCACATCTTTCATTTTATACCAAGAGCCCAATAAATAGAGACATCTAAAATTTCCCATCATGCACAGATTCATGTTTTCCTTCAAAGTGTATGTGAATTTGTAACAAGAGGTTCTGTAAAATGCATGCGGAGACTGGTGCAAAAGCATTTTCAAGACTTATTTAGTTTTTGCCTAAGCTGACTTTCGCACCTACCTCGCTCTGTATTTGGAGTGAAAGCTATTACAGAAAGGCAATACAGTGTCTAGGGGAAGAGACACCAGTACAGAGAATTGTTTGCTTGCTTTCTCGGATGTTTGACTACTTGATCCCCCCTAATAATGCTTTAAAAAGAAAAACCAAAGTTACAGACTTGACATAAATAAGCTAGAAAATCATAATGGGAATACAGGAAGTAAAACTACTCAATATTTACATTGGAAGGAACCTAGACTTCTACAAAGGAAAAGCTTGTCCAGTGGGGCGCTGTTGGCATCTGCCTGTGGCTGGGCGCCGGCGAGGGCTATCGATGGGCGACATAGGCACGTGCACGCTTGTCACTTGGTGTGGTCAAGACCATGGGGCCGTCCATGGCGCTTGTAGGCTTGCCATGGCGCCATGGCGCAACCAAGGGGTCACGGGGCAAGGACTGAAAGCCGCCCACAGACAACTGCATATCAGAAAGGTTCAAAAACAAGTTCCAGATCAGCCATCTGAACTGAGGTAAAAAACAATTGCTATGCTCACACCATGTATTGCAAATATAACATCACTTACACTAGCTAAAGCCCTTTTTTGTAAATAGTTTTGATTGGGACATGCCATATAAGCTGCTAAGTGCTATCCAAATCAAGCAAGGTATTTCGCATGGACCTTGACTTCTCCAAATTATTTTCAAGGCCATTGCTAATGATTGAATTTATGTAAGTAAATCAAAAACTAGAAAGAGAGATGGGGATAGAATAAGAAAGAAATGATATATTCTATTAGAAGAAGTAACTAGTTCACTCAAGTGATATATACTTGAACCTATTAATTAGCAATCCGAGGAAGAAAATAAATTGAACTGATACAAGAATACTTGCTGGAAGAATCCAAGAGAGATTTAATTACAGAAGATAAGGATGTCCTTGCAAAGGGATGCTCTATCAAATGAATTCTTTGTCAACAATTCAGGAAAAACTAATTAACTAAAGCCTTAATGTCACACCTACACTTAGTGCCTTAGGTACGTGAGCGATCCATTACTATATTTACACACACTTACTATGGGTGATAATATATATATATATATATCATCCACATGGTCCTACGAGGCCTCGACATGTACAGACACTGTACCAACACGCTACCTGACCACAAGCATACATGCGTTTACAAAATCCTCTAAGAACATCTGACTATCATAACACAATTGGGACAGGGCCCAGCCTTCCCATGAAGTCTATAAATATAATCTGATAACCTGACTACTGGACTCGGCTGCACTCGGGATGAAATGGAGTCTTACCAATCTTCTGCTGAATATAAACCCTGTCAACGGTAAGGGCTCGTCAAATGAGCTACCTGAACTTGCAGGCATGAATGCAGCGCCCCAGCAATGGGACGTCAGTACAAAGAAATGTATCGAATATGTAAGGCTGGAAACAATATATATAAACTTTGAAGCTGAAGAACGTGAATAATACAGTAGAATCTTTATTAAGAGATGAGAATAAGAGTGGACTCACCACAACTCTAGATCGGCTTACCAAAATGCTGTCATTCAGACCACCTGGCCCTTCTGTCTACTATAAATCTTATACTGTCGTAATACTCTGAACTATCCTTGTTGATCTTTAATATATTGTCATATTATTCACACAGATTAAACATAAAATAACTTTTATCATGTCTGAATTACTGAAAACAACATCCCGGCCTCACGTGGGATCCGGTGTGTAGGTGTATAACCCCGAAGGCAGGTGTGAATAACCCCGAATACGATAGGTAAATAGCCCCGAAGGCGATGTGCATATGTATAGTCCCGATGGCGATGCACATATCTGTATAGCCCCGAAGGCAGGTGCGAATAGGCCCGAAGACAATAGGTAAATAGCCCTAAAGGCGATAGTGTAACTGTGCACCTATGCATTAGGCAGGTGTGTAAATGCATAACCCCGAAGGCAAGTGTGAATAACCCCGAAGATGATAAGTAAATAGCCCCGAAGGTGATGTGCATATGTATAGCCCCGAAGGCAGGTGTGAATAGCCCAGAAGGCAGGTGTAAATAGCCCCGAAGGCAATAGGTAAATAGCCCTGAAGGCGATAATGTAACTGTGCACCTATGCATTAGGGCATGTCATTTATGGACATGTAACATCATAGCAACATTCAACAACAAGCAATAATTTGTAAGCTAGGTACTTGTACCTATAAACTATAATTCATCCAGTATTTTATGTAATTAACGGTTTGTATTCATTAACTCGTAATCTACTCCTTTTTGTTTAAGGAGGTTCGCACTGTCTTCAGACTTTTCTGACTATTTGGATATACTATTCGATCCATCTTTATGCTTCATATGATTCTACTTTTCTTAAGTTTAGTGAATACCTCGTACGACTCATATTCTATGTTCTTTTAAGCGACTTATTACGTTCGTAGCTCATATCCTACTTCCCTTAATTGTAGGGAGTTCCATAATCACCCTCGGATATACGTACACGGTTGTCCTGCTAGACTATTACAGTCTGATTTTATGACTAGTACGACTCCACCTTCTTTTACTTGTATTCTACTATTAGTTCATTAGCTTACTCATTTGTAATCCACAATCTACGAGGAAACTCTAGCTCACGTATAGCTTATGAATATCTTAAAGACGCTACTGATTGATAGGATTTACACGGAAGATTTACTCATGATCAGCTTATGAACTCTTAGACGGTCTTAATCAGTCAACAAGGGACATGTCCCTTCGGCTTCTAATAAAGGGAACGTGCTTACTGATTCATGCCGAAAAGAAAGAAAGGTAGCCCTTACATACCTTGAACCGATTCTCCGATGACGAGATGAAATCCGCTTCTTCACAATCCGTCTACAACAATAAACAATACTATTATCAACAAGGAGGCACATACAAAATAGCTATGAGCAACATGCTCGTTTCTACGGTAATTCAGACAGCATCTCCCTCGTATTCTTACCTCCTCCAAATCTAGAACAACATTAATAACAACAACATCAACATCAACCCATACTCCATCTTTTTCACAGAATTTCCAGCTAAAACATCATAAAAATACTACCAAAACAGTCCATCAACCAACGACCACTACACCACAACTTCTGAGCTTCCTTTTCCATTTTCCAACTCTACCAGTTAGCTACAACTTCTACAAGCTTAAACACATGAGAAGGAAGTAAAATCTTACCTAATACGACAAGAACAACCCATATATTGAGCTTACTTCTACTTGGAGAAACCTCCAAATCAACCACAATAAAGAGACCGAATTCTACTAGCACCACGAGATGCGTGACGCTTGATTTACGTTGTCTACTTTTGGTTTTACTCTTGGATCATTCAAGAACTCTTGGAGAGTGTTTTGGGGTGCCATAGAATCTGGAAGATGGAGAAAAATGAGATAAGGGTCGAGTTTGGGACTTAAATAGAAGTCCACCGCCTCACTTTGGGCTCAGCTGACTCACTGAGCTAAGCTCAATGCGAGCAACAACCTCGCTATGGAGCTCGCTCGGCGAGCTCTCTTGGTTGCCTGCCTGCTTCGACGAACCATTTAATGCTCTGGAAACTAGACGCATAGACCTTCAATTTGGTGGGTGGATCACCCCGTAATTCCAAGTATATTGGGAGAAAATCGCTGTGACATCTGATCCAAATTTCATTGAACTTTGGCGAAAATTGTTTTCTTTGATTCGATTAACCCCGAATACTTACAAAACTTACTTAACACTTCAATAAACCTCTCTTTACCTTTTAGAGAGATCTTAACCTCTTCGGGCTTACGTTAGTTAACTCGCGACATAATCGACGTCAAAAGTATGGGGTGTAACACTTAAAGAGTATTTATATTAAGGATTTCAATGGGTGTAGGTAAATACCCACAATATCCCCTTAAGCAAAGAGTTGCATAAAAAACTAGTTAAGCCAACTCCCTTTTGGGAAGCCCACTTTTACTCTGTGTCCCCCCTCCTCTCGAACATCCATTTTAGCATATTATGGACTTTGAAGTCTTCTTTCCATTCTCTTCTAGAGCATGGGCTCTGGATGGTTGGATGAAGGCTTCAAAGCCCATGATAGCCATCGTGGGTGCTATCAACTGCAGCTCCTTATGCTTTTGTGTGGGTGAGGATATTGTAGCTTGATTCGACTGAAGACCTGCCAGTTTGCCTTACTCTTCATACAAAAGTTGTAAGGTTTTATTGTTAGTTCTTCACTTATTTGAATTGCTTTTTGAGATTTTTATTTATGTCCATTCCGGTGTTAATATGTCACCATTTAGCCTATTTCATCCCTCCTTACCTATTATAGCCCACTTTGTATACAATTTGTAAAAAACTAGATTGCCTCTTCTATTGAAAATTCTTAGTTCATATCTTCAAAGTTGAATCAGAAAATTGTGAGTCCCATAGATTGTTAGTTGACAAACCTGTCTCTTTTTTTTGGTTATGTTTGGAGCTCAAATCGTGGTTATAGTACTGATTTTGTAAGATTTGGACAATGAAAATCATATTTGAAAGGTAATCCACCGTCGTTAACAAGCTTTACAAAGTGGGTTTGAATTTCGAGTACGATATTTATGAGATATTTGGAGGTGTAAAGACTTGTTGGAAATAGTCTACGGAGGTTGTCTACGAAATTTGAAGTAATTTTGCTGAGATTTGGAACTGGTTTGGAACAAATGGCAATTGAAAATTGCAAAATAAGTTTGTCACTGTAGCTAACACGTGTTATAAACTTTTATACATTATTATAGAAGTTAGACACACTTTTATACAAGGTAAGTGTATAAATACTATATAATAATGTATAAGGGTGTAACACTGTTGCAAAAAATGTTAGCTATGCTGGGGTTAACTAAAAATATTTGGCAATGTGGTCGCAAATTGTTGTGTTGAGCTGTATATTTTTGAAATTTCCCTTGCATTTTAAATATTTCCAAAGAACTGGATTATGCTCCCAACCTTCTCATCGTGGTAATTCCATCTAAACCTTGTGACCCTTACATTTTACTTCTTGTATTTTTTATATATAAATGGGGAACTGTCTCTTATGATGAGGATTCATCTAGCCAACCTTCATGCAAGAACCTTATCTATTTAAAATTTTCGTCCCCACTATGTTTTGGTTTTCTTCTCAGGGATTCAGATTCCTTGCAGACGTCCCCATATTGCTGCAGATTGTGCAGAAGTTACAAAATTTGTACACCATTCACCCTACATCCTATATATTACCTTGACTAGCATTTTGCCGAGGAACTTCATGCCAATGTTTTACACTCCTATTATGGGTTGTCATAAGTTGCTCTGTATTCCATTTTTTTTTTTTTACTATTATGACTTGTCCATGACAGATATACTGTAGTTTCTCAGATTGTATTTTGAGTTGATTTTATTTAAAACTGGATATTGTTCTGATTTATATGTTCTTTGTCTGATTGATTTTATTTTTTGAAGCAGCTGGAGTATGATATTTTGGAATATGTTGTTATTGAACGCTTGGCCCAAGGTGGGAGAGAGAAGCTGAAAGATGACGGCCTTAATTTGTCAGATTGGCTTCAGTCTTTGGCATCATTTTGGGGTCACCTGTATGTGTAGTTTCTTCTTGCTAGTTTATTATTATCTCCCTAGTTTGAACATATTCTGTTGCATATGATGTTACTGCTTACTGTTGTACTTCTTCCTTAAGGAACAATGAGTATGTGACTTGGGATTTTTAGCAACTGCTTACCCTTGAGTCCAGTGTTCAGGAAGCATGAAGCGGAAAAAGCGACAGGGCCCTGCGTCACGCTTTAAGCTAAGCGCTCGCTTCATTGAGGTGAAGCGCAATTTTGTAAAGAGGACCAAATTAAATAGACACAATATATAAGTAAAAGTTGAATGTATTGTCACCAAAAATACATGTAACTTTGATCCTATTGGTCGCACTAACTCTTGTACCATATTCCCAAGCCGGGTTAGACTGGGACATTTTTTAATCACTGTTAAGATTTAGGAAAAAAATCAGCAAGACAGCTTCATTTTTTTTCTAGAACACTAGCAGAAGTCAAAATATATCAGCAAATATTCAGCAACATATAGTCACTGTTAGCATATAAATGCTCTGAACAACATAACAGACCAGAGAAAAGAAGAAGAAAAACAGAGCAAAACAGAGCAGAAAGAAGAAAGAAGAAAGAAGAAAGAAGAAAGAAGAAAGAAGAAAGAAGAAAGAAGAAAGAAGAAAGAAGAAAGAAGAAAGAAGAAAGAAGAAAGAAGAAAGAAGAAAGAAGAAAGAAGAAAGAAGAAAGAAGAAAGAAGAAAGAAGAAAGAAGAAGAAGAAAAACATACGCAGAAAACAGAGGAAAGAAGATGACGAAAAAAGAAGAAAACGAACCCTAGCACTAGCAGCGCCAGAAGCCCAGAAAGAAGAAAAAAGTAGAGAAATTACCCTAGAAGAAGAGCTGAAACCCTATCGGAGAAGCAGGAAAGAAATCGAACAACTCTGGGTCTGTGAAATAAGAGTTTTCTGAAGTCGGGACTCTTTTTTCCCCTTAAAATTGACCTTTTAAAACTTAAAAAAAATAAGGCGACGCTTCTCAACGCTCCTCTTATAGCCGCGCTTCAGCTCTTCTGCCTTCGAAGCGACCGCTTCTCTTCACCTCCATCGCACCAGGTTTTGGAAGTTCCGGGTCCTCGCTTCGCTTCACCGCTTTAAGCGGTGAAGCTCTTGCTTTCCTGAACACTGCTTGAGTCATTTATATAGTTGTGGTATTGCAAAAAATATACATATATAATGTACCCCTCCGTCCCAAAAAGTTTGTCTTACTTTCCTTATTAGTTTGTCCCAAAAAGATGACACATTTCTATATTTAGAAACAATTTAACTGATGATTTACAGCCACACAAATATCAAAGGCTTGTTTTGGACCACATGTTTCAAAAGTCTTCCTTAATTTCTTATTTCCATTACAAGTCAAACTAAGACAATTTTTTTGGAACAAAGGGAATAGTAAATATTTTTGTATGTAGACCTTTTTGTTGATTAGAATTATCTCGTTTTTGCTTCTGAAGATGGTTGAGGGGAATTATCTTAGCTATTGACCAACGCTACGCAAACCTAGTTCTGATATTTTAAGTATATATGTGTCATTTTCCGTAATCCTATTGCACATTCTGGTTTTACAGAAAATATAGTTCTTCCTGGGGCATGTTGCCCAACTTCTGGGTCGTTGATTAACTTCTGAAGAAGCTGGGGGAGAGGGGCTGGGATTGCTTTTCTTGCAGATCTTTATTTGTGGCTTAGTTGATTAGTTTGCCACTTCAGCCTGACATTCAGAAAATAAGAACATAAAAAGGGAGACATGGTACAGACTGGAATATTTGTTATCACATTCTTCCAATTCTATGTGAAGCTAAGGAACACTTCTTTTGAGTGGATTTGAATAGCATCACCTGTCCAGTCGAAGACACAGCCTTCTCCTGAAGTTTGCAGCTATGTATAAGGAGATGTCTGAGAACTTTGAATGGAGATAAAATATGTCAAATACTAAGGATTAGCTAATGGAAATGTTTGAACAGTTTGAAAGTATTCTGTCTCCTATGACTAATTCCTTAGTTTCCCTGCATTTCTAGTGTGATGCTTTTAAAAGTACTATGATTTTTAGTCGGAGATTCCAGAGTAAGGTTGGTACTGCAGAAAAATCACGTGGTAGATCTGAGAATTGGCCTGTTTTAGGCGTAGGAGCTGGAGTTGGATCCTGCTGATTGAAATAATAATCATGTTGATGTTTCTTCCTTAGTATCACTGATTAGATGCAATCTGTGCTTGGTCTTCCACTGCATTTCGTGAGAATGGCATCTACTTAGCAGGAGCTGTGTACAGTAACCATTCACTCTTTTGAGTCATCTCAGGGTGGAATAGTTTCTTTGTTTGATGCCCAAAGCTCATGATTTTGCCATTTCTGCATAATAATAAGTGAGAAGTCCCTCACTGGATGCATGATCAAGCTTTTCATGTTTTTGATTCTAGTTTGTCATGTGCAATCTTTTTGTGTGTAAAGAAGAAATTTATGAAATTGCTTTAATTGCTGAAGCACCAGTATAATTTAAGACTGTCTATTATTCTCATGTATTGTAAAAGTAATCTTTCCATAAAGAAAGGTGTTTCAAGAAAGGAGCGCAAGTATTGTTTTCATTTTACTTCATTTTTTTTCTTGTTTCATACTTCCAAAAGTCCTCTTTTTTCCTTTCTTTTTTTGGGGTTTGGGGGGGGGGGGGATTGGAGGAGGCTTCGTTTGACACATACACTGCTTCCTCCCCCCACCCCCCCTTTCATTTTTGACTTTATGTTTCCTGTTTTGGTTTCCAATTTGAATCTTGCAGTTGCATTGCTACTTGTTCATTAATATCAATTTACAAAGTTCATTAAAGGTTGTCTTCATTAATTCATAGTTTTTCTCTATTTATTCTTTTGTTCGTTAAAACTTGTTTATTGCTACATTTATTGCTTGCTAAGAATGTTTTTGCCTATGGCGGTTAGAATGTTCTGGATGTCTCCATGAACCCTTTCATTTGGAAATTTAGATTTTTATTTTGTTTTGTTTTCTAATTGAGAAGACTAATAAATGGAGATTTATATGCTCGAGTATTTTGCTTCATGTTGATGGTGTCATCCAATTTGATCTGATAAATATGATTAATGCAATGGCATAATTATGGGTGCATGTTGAGGACTCTGGGAGTGTCTTTAGTAGAAAAATGGTATTTAACAATTGGTCTCAAGTTCATAAAAAGAGAAATATAATACATACATATCTAATTATCTATATACGTATATAGATACACATTTATGTTTATACGTAAAACCATCGGTCAACATATCTAGTACTCTTTCCGTCCCAATTTATGTGAGGGTGTTTGACCGAGATTGGAGTTTAAGAATGAAAGGAAAACTTTTGAAATATGTGATCGCAAAAAAACCATAAAGTGTTACTCTTTTGGACTGACAAAAAAAGGAAAGAGTGTCGCATAAACTGGGATGGAGGGAGTAGTATAAATCATCAAGGCTAAGAAAATCCAACTGTATCAATGAACTAAACGATAAAACTGTTTTACAAGAAGAGAAAAAGTTGTACCATTGAGATTTTTGGTAGAATAAGGATTGTTCAAGTATTCCTTTTCTCTTTTATTTTTTCCTATGTTGCTCGGACTCTTGAAAAATATTGACGGGTGTGTCGGATCCTCCAAAATTAGTGCATTTTTGAAGGATCCAACGCAGGTGCGACAACACTTTTGGAGAGTCCGAGCAACTTAAGATTTTTTTTCGGGCAGGGGAGATATTGTTGGTGCTTGAGGTTTCCTTTTCAACCGTGAGGTGCTTATTATGCAGCTTCTAGTACTTAAGTTTTGAACTTGTTTCAATCTCGTCTAGTGAATCTTTTAGATTCCAACATTTTATGCTGGACAATCTTTTGCTATGTTGCGCAGATCTTTCAAAAGTTTTGTTGCATCCATGTCAATCCATCACAATTTGGGTGTGGGTGTGGGGTCCGCACAGAATTTGGGCAACCTAACTTGATTGCTTTGACTACTCCTATAGGCAAGAAGTATAGGTTGATTGCATATTTTAGTTGATTTTCTGTTTAATATATGTATGTATTATGTATGTTCACGTAAAATCTAGAATAAAATTGCTATTATACAAGTTATAAATAAAATATTAAGGGATTAGAACTACGAGATTGGGGTCTTCTCAAAGGAACACTTAAGTCACAAGGGAACTCAGGACGGGAAACAATCCGTATGGTTTGTTTTGATATTCGGTATGAACAATGATAAAAGAACGTCCAGGTTGGTTGGTGAGCCTAGTGATAATAGACTATCTAGCTTGGTTTGTCTAGTTATTAAAGAATATTACTTCTAACACATATACTTTTTGCTTTCTAGTTATTAACAAGGCTGAAGAAGAATAAATAAATAATGATTGATTCAACCTAAACTTTTAATAGAAAAATACTTTTCCCTGTTCAAACTATTATATATATATTATATTACTAAAGGGCAGCCCGATGCACTATGCTCCCGCCGTGCGCGAGGTCCGAGGCAGGGCCGGACTACAACGGTCTATTGTATGCAACCTTACCCTTACCTCCTGGTCACATGACAACAACTTTACCAGTTACGCCAAGGCTCCCCTTCATATATATATATATATATATATATATATATATATATATATAACTATATTTGTAACACTACCTTTGTAGCAATTTATAGTTACGCAATAGACATTTTTTATTTGACTTAATTAACAGTAGTGGGTTAAATCACTTTGTTTGCAGACGATATAATTCTGATTGACGAGACACATAGTGGAGTTAATGATAGACTGGAAGTTTGGAGGACGACCTTAGAGTCTAAATGTTTTAGGTTAAGAAGGACGAAGACGGAGTAGAGTGCAAGTTCAGTGACGTGTGGCAGGAGGCAGACGTGGAACTAAAGATCTAGGCACAAGCTATACCCAAAAGAGAAAACTTCAAGTATCTTGGATTCATAATCCAAGGAGACTGGGAGATTGATGATGGTGTCGCAGACCGTATTGGAGCAGGATGGATGAAATGGAGCCTCTAGGGTGCTTTGTGATAAGAAGGTGTCGTCAAGGCTAAAAGGTAAGTTCTACATAGTGGTGGTTAGACCAGCATTGTTGTATGGGGCATTCCTGTTCTGTCTAGGGACTAAGAGGCGGTTTCTGCCCCGGGTAGTCAAGAATGTCCACGTTCAGAAGATGAAAGTAGCGGAGATGAGAATGTTGAGATGGATGTGTGGTCATACTAAGAGAGATATGTTTAGGAATGAGGTTATACGGGAAAAAGGTCGGAGTGGCGTGGAGGATAAGATGAGAGAAGCAAGGCTGAGATGGTTCGAACATGTGAAGAAGAGGTGTGAAGATGCGCTAGTCAGGAGGTGTGAGATCTACTTTCGTTGGAACTAGGCTTTTACATTCAATCTTGATCTCCGATCTGAGTGAAGGAGGTGTGAGAGATTGGCGGTAGTAGGAGTTAGGAGAGGTAGAGGTAGGCCGAAGAAGAATTGGGGGGAGATGATTAGAAAGGACATGGCGCAACTCCAGTTGATTGAGGACATGACCTTAGATAGGAATATTTGGAGGTCGAGAATTAGGGTAGAAGATTCGTGGGTAGTTGAGTTTTTGTCGCAATGTGTGGGAGAGGTAGGGGGTTAGCCTCTTATTCTCCTTTTCTTAGTCGTATTGTTTAGGTATCGTGTAGATCATTGTGTAGGACTATGTGTTGCTCCATTTGCTTTATATCTGGATATTTTGTTGTTTTATTTTTCTTGCAATCCAGTAGATCTTTTTCCTTTTGAGCCGAGGGTCTATTGGAAATAGTCTCTCTATCTATTAGAAATAGTCTCTCTACACCATAAAGGTCGAGGTAAAGTCTGCGCACATCCTACCTTCTCAGACCCCACTTTGTAGGATCCATAATCCAAGGAAGCACTTTGTGGGATTACACTGGGTATGTTGTTGTTGTTTGCGTTAAATCACTTTGTTAATCGAAAGTAGGTTATTTTTCAACAAGAGTGAATGATGTCAACCTAATACATGTTACATTCTTGCATAACTTGAGTCTTAGTCATAATCATTGGTAAATTTTCCAGGTGTAAAAAATATCCGTCCATGGAATTGAGGGGCCTTTTTCAGTATCTTGTTAATCAGTTGAAGAAAGGAAATGGTATTGAGCTTGTTTTCATGCAGGTACGGATATTATTTTACTCCCTGCGTCCCAATTTAAGTGTCTTACTTTCCTTTTTGGTCTGTCCCAAAAAGAGTGCCTCTTTCTATATTTATATTTAGTTAGTTTTTCAATTCCAAGGCAAGTTTAAGACCACAAGATTTAAAAGACCCCACACATCTTTAATTTAAGACTATAGGATTCAAAAGTCTCCTTTTATTTCTTTAACTCCGTGCAAGTCAAACTAAGACACTTAAATTGGGACGGAGGGAGTATTATATCATTTGTAACACGTGAATTGGTTCTTTCGGCTGAAAACTCACCTCTTCTGGAGTTCTGTTGATAATCTGCAGGAGCTCATTCAGCAAATGGCTAATGTACACTATACAGAGAATATGACAGAGGAACAATTGGACGCCATGGCTGGAAGTGACTCTCTACGCTACCAGGCAACCTCATTTGGTATAACACGGAAGAATAAGGTGCGTTAGAAACTGTCATTTAGTTGCACAAGTTTTCAGAAAATTATTTTTGGTAAAATGTTTACTTGAATCTGCTGTGGTGCTGGAGCATGACATTTTCAAATAAATGTCTTCAATAAAAATTGGGTAGGAAAGGTTTCATTTCCATATTGGTTTTGCTTGTGCATATGCAAGTACTAGTAGCTTTGAAATCAGGGAGTGAACATCTGATAATCTTATTACAACAACATACCCGATGAAATCCCACAACGTGGGGTCTGGGGAGGGTAGAGTGTACGCAGACTTTACCTCTACCACCTTGTTAGGTAGAGCGGCAGTTTCCGAGAGACCCTCTGCTCAGGACATGCAAGGTAGAAAAAAGCCGAAAAAAATAGTCCGACCTTAAAAATTTAAAGCGGTACGCAAATGCTGATAGCAAACGCGAATACGCCATAATAGCGCCTCCTCAAAAATAAGGAAGAAACTGTAACTAACGCAGATAAATGAGATAAACCAAGTACGTTAAAGAACGCATAGCAGAAGAAATACAACTACAGAAGACTATAAAGCAATACTACGCCTATTCTTATGATATGCTAAGCGGACCTACAGTAATAACACTACAACTACCAATTTGTAAGCGTAAGTAGGACTGCGCTCGACTACATACTACTCCTCTACCCTAATATGTGTCCTCCACAACCCCTATCTAAGGTCACGTCCTCAGTAAGTTGCGCCTGCTCCATATCCCGTCTAATCACCTCTCCTCAATACTTTTTCGGCCTACCTCTACCCCTCTTGAACTCGTCCATAGTCAACCTCTCACACCTCCGCATTGGGGCACTCTTCTGCACATGCCCGAACCATCTCAACCTCGCTTCCCGCATCTTATCCTCCACTGAGTCCACTCAATTCCATGCACATGCCCAAACCATCAAAATCAATAAGATTTGGGGAAAGAATTTTAGAGAAGGGGATCTTTGTCAGTTTGGTGTTTTATTACGGGATTAGTAATCTTGGGATTGTTATCCCACATTGTGTGGTATAAAAATAATACCACAATTATGGGATAAATAATCTTGGGATTGCTAATCCTGGATTAAAATCTCAACCATACGTGGGATAAACTAATCCCGTGTTTTATCTTGGGGTTGTTATACCTTATCCATCAAATGAAACAACTTCTTAATGACATGACTTGTTTGAACCCACTTACTACAAAAGCTCATTTGTTTTCTAGGGGAGAGAAAATGAAAAGACGTGTGAAACTCTTACCACCACTTATATCCATCTTATTTTTAACAATCTTCTTTTATTTCATAAACTCTGTGACCAGTTAAACACCTTCACGTGAAGCGGGATGGAGTTAGTATAAGATAAGTTTTATTTATTTTTTACTAATAAACATAACTAATGTACCAATTAAAAAGCCTTGGTATATACATATTTATCAACCCCCCCTCCAGCCAAAAAAATCTTATTTTAGCTTGAGGTGTCTTTCTTACGTTATGTGCATGTTGTTTTCACTAATAAGTTCAATTTTACACAAATCTTTAACATAAAGTATTGCAATTCATTTGGGATTCCTCTTGCACCTGGAAGTGTGCCAGCTGTAGATCTCTAATTTGACATTTAGCATCCTAATTTGATGAGTGTCCTAAAATGTGGCTCTTCTTGCAGGCATTGATTAAATCGACTAACAGGCTGAGAGATGCTTTGCTCCCAAAAGATGAACCAAAGTTGGCAATTCCACTTCTGCTACTCATTGCTCAACATCGTTCTTTGTAAGCATATACCATACTGAGTGTGTCCTAGAAAAATACCACAACCAAAATACGAAGCATGTATTTATGAAGAGTATAAATATTTCCTGTGAAAATCAAGTCCAATTTCTCTCCCTGACTCCTAGTTGAAAGATGCTTGATACTCTCTACATCTGGAAGGATGGTGTTGCTGCCTTCCCATCAAGGGAGTTGATGCATTTATTCAGGCTCATCTAATTTGATTTTGATATTTTATTGATCGAGATCCAATCTAGAGCCTGGAGCTACTACTTGCGCTTGAACACATATTCCTTTATTACTTGTTTGAACAACTGTATCAATTGATTTCTTTTAATCTTTGCATTTTTCTTTTCAGGGTAGTTATAAATGCAGAGGTTCCATATATTAAGATGGTCAGTGAACAGTTTGATAGGTGTCATGGAGCCCTTCTTCAGTATGTGGAATTTTTGTCTAGTGCGGTGACTCCAACATCTGCCTATGCTGTTCTTATTCCAGCTCTGGATGAGCTTGTACATGTGTATCATCTTGATCCTGAGGTTGTCCCAATTTCTATGGGTGTCTCCAACTTTTCTTGTGTTTCATGTGATTCTTCTTTTAATAAAATCTGTTGAAATCTGGGGTCCATGTGACTGAGAGACATTTACATTTAAGAGGGCATCTCAAATTTATATATGTTAACAGACATAATTGTCATTTGAAAATCCAAAATAAGTACCCCCGCAGCTTTGGTTTTGTGGTAAGAGCGCAATGCGTGACATGTGGTTTAAGCACGGTATGAGTTCTCTCTGCCGTGGACTAATGCCGGGTATTTTAAGTAGAGAAGGGTTGAGGGGTGAGCTCATTAACCACCGAGTTTTGAACAATGCGCTAGCTAGCTATCGGGGATTTCTTGCTTATAAAAAAAGAATCCAAAATAAGATTTGAAATTAAATATTATTGAGTTTGTATTACAATTCAAGAACTCTTTTGATATATATTCAAACAGGTGCAAAGAGGTTGGTGACCTCCATTGCACTTTCAAGAGGCGTATGCCCAAGTGGCAGAGTCTACATTATCCTTGAAAAAAATCATGGCAGCAAAACTTTCCATCCAAATTCTCTCCTCTTAGGTTTTCTCTAGGTCTTTTCTGTTCTAGTTTTTTTGCAGCATCTTAAATAATATGCTTTCAGTATTTCCTGTAACACGTGTGATGTCTTACCTCCTCAGGTAGCATTTTTGATTTATCGGCCAGTTATGAGGCTCTTGAGGTGTCAGAAGAATTCAGATGCCTTTTGGCCTTCAGATAGTGATGAAGCCGTGAGCGCAGCCAATGCTGAGAAGGAATCTGAAAGATCAGAGTCATCTGCTTACTTGCTCCTTGATCTTGGTTCTTCTCGGAAACCTATCTCGTAATACTTTCTGACCTTCATGCTCGAGTAGTTAGAGAATGTTATTATATGATGTGTTGCATGTACTTGTGTTTATTGCACAGAATCTTCTTTGCTTGCTTCTACGGTCAATTTCAGTATTATTTTCTTCTGTTTGGCTGCTTATTGTAATTCAGTCTTTCTTATCTTACGTGTAGATGGACAGATCTTCTTGATACCGTCAAAACAATGTTGCCTTCAAAAGCCTGGAATAGCTTGTCCGCAGACTTGTATGCCACCTTTTGGGGTCTTACTCTCTATGATCTTCATGTTCCTAGATCCTGTTACGAGTCTGAAATTGCTAAGCAACATGCTGCTCTTAAAGCTCTGGAAGAACTTTCTGATAATTCAAGTTCTGCAATCACAAAAAGGAAAAAAGATAAAGAAAGAATTCAAGAGTCTCTAGATCGGTTAACTATGGAGCTTCAGAGGCATGAAGAACATGTTACATCTGTTCGTAGACGCCTAACTCGTGAAAAGGATACATGGCTGAGTTCCTGTCCTGATACTTTAAAGATCAACATGGAATTCCTTCAGCGGTGTATATTTCCACGCTGTACATTCAGTATGCCAGATGCTGTGTATTGTGCCGTGTTTGTTAATACTCTTCATTCTCTTGGAACGCCCTTCTTTAACACTGTGAACCACATAGACGTTTTGATATGTAAGACATTACAACCCATGATCTGTTGTTGCACTGAGTATGAAGTAGGTCGACTAGGAAGGTTTTTGTATGAGACATTGAAGACTGCTTATTATTGGAAGGTACACTTCAGTACATCCCTGATGCAAGATACCTTCATTGGATTCTAGTAGTTTGTAACAATGTGCAGCTTTAACTTTTTAAATTTTAAATTGAAGGTTGATGAATCAATTTATGAACGTGAGTGTGGAAACATGCCTGGATTTGCTGTCTATTACAGATATCCTAACAGCCAGCGTGTTACGTATGGCCAATTTATTAAGGTTAGTCTGTAACATTTCATAAAAATTCAATGGGAAAACATGAGTGCAGTTTGAACTTGTGGGGTGAGCTCAGTTCCTTACTTTCCCTTATTGTGATAATCTGGAGAATCACTTGCAAAGAGTTTCTCCTTAGGAGCATTTCTCAGCTGCAGAAAATGAGGGGTCCACAAACAGCATGGATTATTGCCCTAACACACGTAAATTTGTGATTGAATTGTACGTCACAACATTAATTTTCTTCTAAAAGTCTATTCAAGGGGTCCTCTTTTTCATGAGATGGTCCACCTTTTCTCTACTTCTCTTTTTCTTCATAATTTTTTATTTGCCTTATTTTATATGTTAGATTTTCTTTGTGACTTCCACCTTTACCTCTTATTGTGTGAACATTATGATGCTTGATTTCTTTAGCCCCACCTGTCATTCTTGTTTTCTTAGTGTTAGTACTTTGTTTACCTTGTTACTTAATAGTTGAAATTCTGCTTAAGGTACACTGGAAGTGGAGTCAAAGAATCACGAGGTTGCTCATACAGTGTCTGGAATCAACTGAGTACATGGAAATCAGAAATGCTCTTATTTTATTGACAAAGATCTCCAGTGTCTTTCCAGTTACTCGGAAGAGTGGAATAAACCTTGAGAAGAGGGTATACCTGCAAATACAGGACTGTATCTTAGAACTCTAAAACATCAAGCTCATAGTTTTTTTCCTTTATTCTTTGGTTTTAGGTTGCCAAAATAAAATCTGATGAAAGAGAGGATCTCAAAGTATTGGCTACAGGGGTTGCTGCAGCTTTGGCATCTAGAAAGGTAAATCTTAGAATAAAGCTTGATTTTAGTTTTTAACTGATTCAGGAGCAGTGCCTTGCCTGACTACAACAGTCGAAAACCAAATTATAGGGTTTTTTAAGAGTTTCTACTTCTGTAAACTTGAGTTTTCTTTGCTGTTCTGTTTCAGCTGATGTTGTGGTTATATATTCTTTCTTTGTTATCGTTTTTCCTTTTTCCTGTGGAGGGCAGGTAACATTGGCTGGCGAGAGCCTGAACTGAAATATTACTTCGTCACAATTTTTCCCAAAAGATTAGCACTTTTTATATTTACACACAGCCCACTTTTACGTTCCTATTTTTCTTTTAGTGACGTGCTATTGTTAGGACTTGATGCGACTTCATGGTAATAAGGGTGTGTCTGGCAGTCTTCTTTTCTTTCTTAAATTCCATGTTCAGAGAAACATCACCAAACAAATTGGGGCAGTGAGAGAATTTCTGTTTGAGGTTGAAATTATCCTGTATTTATAGATGATTCAGGGACTTAATTGATTGATATTTGCAATTTGTTTGCCTTCTTTTTCCCCAGCCATCATGGGTGACAGATGAAGAGTTTGGAATGGGTTACCTAGAACTAAAACTTGCAGCCGCACCTGCTTCTAAGTCTTCGACTGTTAATTCAGTGGCCATATCAAACGGGAGTGGCCCTAGTGTTTCTCAAGGTGAGCCTTCTGTTGGAAGAACTGTGGCGGCAGGAAGAGTAGCTGATGGCAAGTTGGATAGGCCAGATAGTTCTATGCCAAAACCTGATTTAGGTCAGGTAAAACAGAAAGGCAGTCAATCAATTAATGGACTGGATGTGCAATCTATGTCATCTGCTGCCCTGCAGTCTGATACTCCAAGTCAAAAACATGTAGATGACTCTATGTATAGACCATTGGATGAGAATACCATAAAAGCTGCTTCTAAGATGTCTGGCGAGCAGGAGGTATGTTCCTAGTGTATTGACCTCTAACACAATCTAATAGATGTTGATTTAGCAAAAATCTTTGTGGATGTGTGGTGGCAATGCTATTTGAATTTAAGTGTGTGATTGTTGTGAAATTGTGTTTTCATCGATCATGGTACTTGATACTTGAAAGAGCCTACAGTAGTTTATGTCTAGATGCAGTTGTACTGAACTTCACTTTACCACCTCTGTTGATTAACTATCGACTAGGATATTGAGACGGTCTTGTAAACCATTCCTAGCTTAGTAAGATGAGCTTTTTTCCTTTATGAAAGTCCTTTGTTGAAAAGCTTGTATTCTAATAGAGCATCTATGTTTCTTTCATATTGGATGTGTTCTTTCACTTCTTCACTAATCCTGCATCTCTTAGCTCGACAGTTATTCCTACACGAATTTTCAGTCTTGTAGCTAAACTAAAATTTTAATGTTGTTTTTGCGTAACTACTTGATAACTTATTGTCTTGTAGTTGACCTTCTTGATAGCACTCCTTTTACTAACTTTTATCCCAAAACTTTATCATGGAACAAAATCTTGTGACTCTAGATACACAGCATAATGTCACGCCCCATTTTCCGAGCTTACCTGACTGGCACTCGATACTCTACTCGCATCGAGTGAACGAAACCTTGTTTATCGTTTTGACACTCATATCTATAGTAAGCAATAAAAGACAACATTATCAAAAGAGTGATCATAGTCCGGGACTTTCAACCCAATTATGCAAGAGAATGAAACTAAGACACCTCCATTAGATCTGCAATGGGGATCACTAAAGTATATTGGACGAAGGTGGTGCCTAGCTCATAACTCCGTTGGTGCCTAGCTCGTAACGCCGTCACCCGTAACACTTTTCTCTTTTAGGAAGGAAAACAAAAACACGAGAGACGTGAGTACGACTATGTGTGTTGTAAGTGTTGTCAACCTTCCTTCAAAAGGTGGAATTAGATTTATAAAAACATGCATAATTATACCATAATATACAAACAATTCTTGAGTATAGCACAATTTACAAACCATAGTTTAAAACAATTATCGAGTATTAGCTCAAAAGCAAAATATTACCGACATTCAAAGGACATACATAATCCTCGTTGTTCCTTGTTAGTATTCATACCCACCCAGGCTCTCGAATATCTTAGCATTTTCCACCTCGGGCATGAGTCATAAGATGACCGTACCCAATTCCAGGTTCTCGGCTAATCACATTAAATTTGTCTACCCTTGCATCTCATTTTGGAGTTTGTATTATCACATTCATCCGTTTGTACCCTAACCCTCTTCTCGAATCATCCCACCAACACTCACAAGAGTAAAACATCAAATATGCATCCAAGATATAACATGATAAGATCATCTCATTAAGGATGGTAGGATGCAGTCAATATATGGCACTCATGACCTTACAATATTCAAGCTACACATGCCGTACATGTCTAGTGACACATTCATAGTGTATTATGAATGCAAAATTATGTTTATATTCAAGCTATCTACCACATATCATAGTACATTATTACATCCACACAGAATATTTGACGTTTAGTGTACTAGATAGCTTATCATGTCTTACTTTTTCCGACCATGATGTGACACATACTTGCTCACCCCCGTGAGTATACATGAACATTTCAAATCTCTTTATGAAAGCATCTAAATCATGCATTTAAAAAAATAAAGTCGTTAAGAAAGGTTAGGCCTCTTTTACCATTGCCTTAACATAGGTTTTAACAGTCGTTCAATGCTCCAACATGAGCTACCATATTCAATCTACATGAATCATAATTGAATTCCATCATATTTTATCCAAACAAAGATAACCCATCTTGGGTTCACATATTGGCATCAAGCCATCCAAATCCCATCCGTTCATTTAACCTCATGATCCATGTCCTTGAACCCATACATGGTATATATCAATTTATTGGAGTTATTAGAGTTGCTACCCAACTCATTTTTAATCCAAATTTACTATTTACTTTTTATCATATTCTTCACCATGTTCTTCCATGTCGAGAACACCCACTTCTAGGTAAGAGTGGGCCGGGCTCGGGTCTGGCGGGGTCGGGGTCGGGGCGGGACGGGAGAAGGGGGGCGGGGTCGGGTCTGGCGGGCTCTGGCGGGGTCGGGTCTGGCGGGACTGGAGCAAGTCCCGTCCCGATCCCGTTCCCGTCGGGCTCGGGTCGGGGCGGGGTCGGGCTCGGGGCGGGATACGGCGGGTTTTCATTTTTTTTTTTTTTAAATAACATATGTATAAAAAAAACTCAATAAACAAAATAAGATAGTGTAATAAAAACATCCCAAGGCTGTTTTTGTGCCTCTTATATTATTTAATAGACATGATTTTTTGTAATACAAATACAATTGTCTAAAATCTAAATTGCAACTTTGTGGTGTTGTCCAAAAGTTAGAAATTACATAATAAAATTACAATTAAAAAAATTACATTCTCAAAAAAACCTGTTCTAATTGCTTGATGATTTCATGTGGTTCTTCGATTGGAATTGGTATTTGTTGGTCAAATTGATCCACGTCGCTTCCACTACCTTCGGTTAAGATTTCGTTGTAGTTTTCATCTTCTTCTTCGTTGATCTCCGGTTGACCGCACCTTCTCCGCTCCGCTCGTATCCAATCTCTGAATAATACCGCAATTTCCAAGTCGTCTCCGGCTAATGAGTGTCTCGTGGTCTCCTATTTGATATCTCGCTGCGTAAAAAGCGCTTTCGTACGCAGCTTGACGACGCTTGAATGTTCAAAACATCTCGAGCCATCAATGAAAGTGTCGGAAAGTCTTCTCATTCCCCTCCAAGATTTCAAAAAGTCTTCATGTCCATCTTCATTGATAACTTCTTGATACGGTACAGAACCCCGTAAAACAAAAATATCCAACTCGCTAATTTGGTTAGTAGTAGAGGTACGACCGCACATTCTATTTCTCGAGGCTTTCAATACTAGCCGCGAAACAAGATGTCTTTTGTGAGGTTGTATTGAAGATGAAGAAGATGGTATGGAAGTCGGTAAGTTACTAGCATTTTCTTGTTGATAAAATCTATATATATTTTTGCATTGGTGTTCTTCGCTAGACAATACTTCTTCTTTAGTTTGTTCAATAGGTGATGGGTGATTTAGATTTTTGGGACTTGGAGGTGGTAGTACTTCTATACAATCGTAAATAGTTTCAATTAGTGATTTAGTACCGTCTATTTTAATAGTAGGATTTAATACAGAACCAATAATATAAATAGAGGGAATAGGAATAAAATATTTTTTTATTTTGAGAAACATTTTTTTAATAGCACCTTATAAGTTTGGTTTTTCCATATATTCACTAAGCAATAAAAATATTAGAGTTATATAAAATAACATAGTTAAATAGTAGGATAATATATACCGGAAAATTCTTTTGTTGCTTGAAAAAATTTCTCTAAAAATACAATAAGTTCGGAGATTTTTTCCCAATCACTATCTAAAATCATATCACCGGCTTTTTATTATGAGAGTTAAAAAATAAAGTTATAGGTAATTTATAGTCATAAGCAACAAGTAGTTGCTCGTATAAAGAATTCCACCTAGTGGATACTTCTTGTGGAATTTTTCTAAAAGGTAGTCCACAATCATGACAAATTTTTTTATATTCTTTTCTACGTTGTACTTTATTACTTTTAAAAATAAAGTTTATAGCAAATTGTATTTTACTAAGAATGTCTTCAAAAAGTGATAGACCATCCTTTACAATTAAGTTATATATATGGCACGCACATTTTATATGAAAATGGTCTGGAAAAGGAGTTAAACTATTTTTTAAAATTGTAATTGCGTAATTGTTATTAGAAGCGTTATCTAATGTAATAGTCATAATTTTATCGGTAATTCCGTAATAATCGCACACTTGATAAATATTTTCTCGCAATAAAAGTACCGGTGTGCCTATCATCTATATATCTATACGCTAAAATACGTTTTTGCATAGACCATTTATAATCTATCCAATGACAAGTTACGAAGTTAAATAATCATGGCCGTTAGTACTACGACCTATATCGACGTGATGGATACTTTGCCATTAAAATGATATAATGAAAAACGTAAATATTGTTGATATTCATGCGCGAATTTAAATACATCTCTCTTAACAGTTGATCTAGGAAAACCGTTAAAAACAGGATTATATATATCTCTAATGTAATGAATAAAACCGGAGATGAAGGAAATGAAAAAGGCAAACCCTCCACAAAGAACTAATTTTGATATTGCTTCCCTATCTCTATGTTTATTGTATTTAGAGCCTACAATTCCCCCCGTCATAGGGTTAATTTGGCCCCGTACTTGATCCGGATAGTATCGGTATGTGAAGCTTGTCCCGATGGAGCGGCGTTTGCGCACCCGGTTTTGAAGCCCGGTATTGGGCATACCTAGTTTGGATGAGCACTTACTACATGTCTAATTAAACCCCCGTCCCACCGTGACCTTTTCCAGTTTTAAATTTTAAAACATTTTTACAAATTTTACATATGGCTACTTGATTCTCTACGTCCCTATCAAAAAATGTCCATGCATCCGATTTTAATGGTCGTTTTGCTTTGGACCTCGTCTCATACTAGGGGGAATAGGAGGTATTTCGGTTGAAGGTGCACTAGTGGGTGTGTTGTCATCAACATTAGTGGGTATATCATCTAGATCATCGTCTAAATTAAAGTCTTCTTGAGTTCCGGAAAATAGCTCCTAGTCTAAATCTAATGGTATTGTAGGAAAATGTTGAGTATCAACAAAATCATCCCGTGTAGGAATAAGATGACTAGAAGAAGTACCCTTGCCCTCGGTTGCCCCTACTAGAAGAAGCACCCTTACCCTTAAACATACCTTTTAATCCTTCCATTTTAATTATGATAATAAATAAATAATTAAAGACAATAAAATTAAGTGATCTAAACTAAATAAACAGACAATAATAATTTAATGAAGGAACGAATGTACCAAACGCCGACGTAACGTCGACGTGTAATCGAGAGGTTGAAAATTGAAACTTTGCTCGATGGAAGATCCTCAAGCTAGTTGCCAACTTCACTACCAATTCCCAAATGAATAAATAAAATTGAATATTTAGCAAACAATGTAGACTTGTAGAGAGATATATTGAGAAATTAGAGAGATTGTAGGAAGATTTGTAAGAAAGATGAAGAGAAAATGAGTTATTTATAGTTGAAAAATTGGGTTAAAGTGTAAATATAATAACTTATGGGTTAAAAATAAATATTAAGGGGTAGGGGGTTGGGGGAGGGGGGGGGGGCTAAAATGGCCGTTGGTCAACGGTCATAATCTAAAATGGCCGTTGGTGCAACGACCATTTTTGCAAAGGGTCGGGGCGGGGTCGGGTCTCGCAGGCCTGGGGCGGGCTCGGGTCTCGCGGGACGAGACATCGTCCCGTCCCAAGTTCGAGTCCCGCCCCCGTATTTTTTTTTTTTTTTTTTTTTGGCGGGGTCGGGGCGGGCTCGGGACGGGCTCGGGTCGGGATCGGGCTATCCCGGCCCACTGTCCAGCCCTACTTCTAGGGTTACCTCAATATCATGCATAAATCATTAATCCTTACCGTGAATACTAATGAGCTTATTTATACACAATAAATAAGATTTGAGTAGTGGAATTACCTTTGGGAGCCAAACTCTAGAAATCTCAATGTTAAGGTGTTCATGAGATTCTTAAGAAATCTAACAGTTTTAATGGGATTTGATGTTAGGGATAGCATTTAATTACATAAAATCTTTCCAAAAAATCATAAAAGACTCACCTTAGTGGTGTATTGAATGAGTTGAGCGAGGGCCTCTTTAGTGCTCTAAAACCTTCTTCCAAAATCAATCCATTATCTCTCTCCCCGCTGCCAGATATTTATAGGTTGAGGGTCCTCGCAATAGGCTCGCAACGCAAGCTCACCGCAAGCCTTGAATTGTTCCTAGACTTTCCTTCCTGATGGTGCGAGACCATCACAAGGTTGGGTGGTCAGCTCAAGCATCCCTCTCGTGATACGCTTGTGGCATGAGCCTTGATGTTAGTGCCTGAGCATGTGAGAGCTTGTGTTGGGGGCTAACGTTACTGCCCTTTCTAGGCACTCTCCTTCCAAAACTCTATAAGTTCTTCCTTCACATTAGGCATGTGACGCGAGGCCATAACACGACATTGGGCTTGATCCATCCTTCCATTTTGATACTTTTAGCCACTTCATTACAATTCCAACTTGGACCATGCATATATTACCATGTCCCGATGGTCCCACCCACCAAGTGTGGGTCCATACATACCTCGGGGTTATTTTAATCATGTAATGAGAGTCATAATTAACCCAAATCAACATTAGGGCTTCACGTATTTCAATATCATGTCAAGGTTTTGGCCTACTTGATATTTTATCTTATCTAGGTTAGAACATTATCTCTACTGAATATTGTTAGAATATTGTTAGAAGTGCTGGCAAAATAAGCCATATTTTATCAACCCATCCGTATTTTAATATGTTGGATGATATTGCCAATTTCAATTATCCCTCGACTTGCTGCCACTTCAACACTACTAAATCATCATTGAAGATGCTTCAACAGTTCTACCTTTTTTTTTATATGGCGCAACATCAGCTTACCGAGGACATGAACCTTGATAGGAGGGTATGAGGGTCAAGTATCAAGGTAGAATGCTAGTTGGTTTACGCGAGGATTTCTTTTGTACTAGGAGTTATATTATCTTTGTGCACTAGATTATACTTTTTTAGATCTCTATTACGACTTGATTGTTGCATTACTTCATTTATCTTATTATATTGTTGCTATTACTGTCTATTTACCAGTGATAGTTACTATTTCTTTTTCAGAATGTTTATCATGGCTTATTCGCTTTCGTAACTTGCATTTTCATACTGATTTAAATTTCTTGCACGTGTCTGACCGTTTCTTTTTGCGTTTTCTTTTGCTTGTGCTTTCTCTTGAGCCGAGATCTCTCGGAAACAACCTCTCTACCATGGTAGATGTAAGGTCTGCGTACACACTACCCTCCCCAGATCCCACGTTGTGGGATTTCACTGGGTATAACATCAGTTCCGACCCATTTGATCCTCTCAATCTCATCAAAGAGATCCTCCACAGTTAGCGGGAGTAATGTTTTTTTTTTTTTTGAGAAATAGAAATATTGAAACTAACATACTCTGAGTAATGTTCATTTAATATATATATATATATATATATATATATATATATATATATATAGCCTAGTAGATGGCCTACGTAAAGTCATTCAAGAAACAAGCACTTGTTCTACTTGTGAGAATAGAATGGTATATATTTATATATATATATATATAGTGTGTGTAGTAGTAGTAGCAGCCTAGTAGATGGCCTACGTAAAGTCATTCAAGAAACAAGCACTTGTTCTACTTGTGAGAATAGAATGGTAACTCAATTATTCGAAATTATCTAGTAAAGTTTTTACTATGCTCAATTATTTATTAATATTATATAGGTTTGAAAATTATTTTTTACTTCAGAAATAAGATCTACTGTTCTATAGATAAGTCCATAATATAAATTCAAAAAGAGAAAAATATTTAAAAAGTACAAAAAAGACATGTTGATAATTTAGATGGTTAAATAGGTATTTGGCCACCGGAAAGTTTGAGAAATCTGGTTAAGTGTCCTTCTATGTGCTATAGCCATAGTTAAGTGATCTTTTTGTTACAAACAAAAAGAGTATGATTTGTCTAGGTAATTTTAGATAATTAAGTGATCTTTTGAGTAATAGACTCATTAGTTGATCTATATTTTCTTAGTTTTGTTATCAGTAACGTAGTTTGTCTGTCCCAAAAAGAATGTCACCTTTCTGTATTTAGAAACAATTTAACTTAATGGGATAATTTGCAGCCACACATTTCAAAAGTCTTCCTTTCTTAAACTCTGTGCCAAGTCAAATGGTGTCACATAAATTGGGACGGTGGGAGTATATATTAAGAAGTTTCATTTACAAAACCAAAGAAGCTAGCAACCCCTCTGGTTCAACGAAAATGTGAATTTTTATTATGTTTGAGATTAAAAAAAATGAAGATACATAACAAATGGGTTAGACTCGTTTTACCCAACCCACCCATTTACCACCCCTAATTGATAGTGGGTGATATGTATCATGAAGTAACAACTTTGCTTTCCTTTCGATGAATCTTGTGCTTATGGATGGATCCTTCATTATTCAGTTGAGCAGTTCTCTTTTGTCAACCTGTCTGAACTTAATAAATATACACCCTTTTCTGTAGGGAAGAGCTACGGGCAAGCGAGCTACTCCTGCTGGATCTCTCTCAAAGCAACAAAAGCATGAGATTGCGAAAGATGACAAGTCTGGGAAAGCTGTTGGAAGAGCATCTGGAGCTGCTTCTGGTGATGTTGGTTATCCTTCTGAGAGCAGAGCAACTGGGACTGTTAATGTTTCTGCTACAGTTTCAGGGAATGGTAGCATGTTTTCTACTGTACCTAAAGGTGCAGCTTCATTAACGAGATCGTTAGATATTTCAAGTGAATCTAAAGCTGAACTTACAGCTGCTAAATCTGCTGATCTGAGGGTTTCTGCTGGAACAGATGATGTCAATGAAAGTTCTGATGTGCAGAAGGAGTCCACATCGCGTCTGGTCCATTCGCCTCAGCAGGATGCTTCTAAAGCTAATGAAAAAGTACAGAAGAGATCTATTCCTGCGGAAGAGATTGATAGACTGAACAAACGTCGGAAAGGTGAAATTGACAGTAGAGATATTGAATGTGGTGATGCTCGTATATCTGATAGAGAGCGGTTAATAGATGTACGAGCTGCAGATAAGCTTCATCCAGCAGATTATGATAAACATGGATCTGATGATCAATTATTGAACCGGGCCTCTGAAAAGCCTCTTGATAGAATAAAAGATAAGGGTGGTGAAAGACATGAGAGAGACCACAGAGAACGAGTGGACCGTCCTGACAGGTCTCGCGGGGATGATGCATTTGAAAAATCAAGAGATAGATCAACAGAGCGGCATGGAAGAGAACGTTCAATTGAAAGAGTACAGGAGAGAGTTGCTGATAGGAACTTTGATAGGTTGAGTAAGGATGAAAGAATCAAAGATGATAGGAGCAAGCTGCGACATAGTGAAGCATCTGTAGAGAAATCTCATACAGATGATCGGTTTCACAATCAAAATTTGCCTCCACCTCCACCACTGCCTCCTCACATGGTCCCACAAACCATTAACGCAGGCAGGAGAGATGACGATCTTGATAGACGTTTTGGAACTGGCAGGCATAGTCAAAGACTTTCTCCAAGGCATGATGAGAGAGAGAGACGACGATCAGAAGAGAATAATGCATTATTGCAGGATGATTTGAAGAGAAGGAGAGAAGAAGATTTTCGAGATAGAAAGCGGGAAGAGAGAGAACCTTCAATGAAGGTAAAGCTTCATTTACATTTCATGCATAATTGTTCATGATACAGCAGACGGTTTAATTGTTGATGTATCTGGCATGTGTTACCTTCTTAATTGCAGAAACCGGATTTAGTTGCTATTATGTTATGCTTACAATTATTATTGAACTTTGGACAGGTCACTGGAATTGAATATATACTATTACGATAGTTTAGAATTCCATATTCCTTGATACTAATAGATGTACCTGTGCATTTCTGTCTGTATAAAAAATTAGACATTTTTCGGACTCATCGCGTGCGGTTCTGAATTCTGACGTTCTAAATTTGGAAAACTTCATTTTAAGTTAATTCTAGTTGCTCATACTTTTGGTCTTTCATCTTAATTCAAAGTCTCATTTTGGCTATCTATCTATAGATCTAAAATTTAATGTTTCTAAGCAAGCATCGAAATGGAAGTGAAGCCTCGTGAAAGAAAAACATGCTTCATTGTCAGGCTATCTCCCTTTTTAGGTGCCATTTACTTTTTTTTTTTAATCCAACCCTATCTATTTGACCTTTGTTCTTAAACTGAAGAAACTTTCTGTGTCCAAGAGCCCACATCATATCCTGTTTCATATTTTATTTGACTCAGTTGCCAACAACTATTCCTCTGTCCCAAACAAGTTGCGGTGGGCTATATGAACATTCACTGGCCATGTTCTCCATCTAAATTCATCTCAAACCAACATTATACAAAATAAAAGGAAAAATGAGTAGTAGAAGTTCTCTATTTAAGAATATTTAATTGGGTTAAAAGACTTCTACAAAGCATAGGACCTAAAGTAAACTTATTAACATGTTCAAAATATATTCCCAACTATTACTATCGCCTATATAAAACTGTTTATTCCATTAACGTTCGGGAAGTCTGCTTTGATTCCATTAACGTGAGTTTCATTCAACTTCCTTCCACGTGTTTTTAGGTCCACCTTGTTTCCTTTTAACATCTTAATTTATCATGGTTTCTCAACTATGAACCGGTTAATTTGTAGATCGACTTGACCAAATCACCTCAAGTGACCTTTCATTTTATCCTTAATTTGTGTTACTTGCACTAATGAACGTTCTAGGATTACCATCCTACTAGTCAAATTATAGTATATAAATGTTATCATTTTGAAAGATTCGTTTCTCTAATAAACAAGTTAATTTTTTTTAGTACTGTAGAGATAGACCCTTGTGGTCCTGCCCATCCTCGGACCCCGCGCATAGTGGGAGCTTGGTGCACCGGTAGATGCTTATTCTTCTTCCCAACAACTCCATTCTAAGAGGGTGTATGCACACATGAAGACTGATAAAGAATATCATGTTGTTTCATGTAGGACTGAAACAATTCTGACATGTAGTCTTTAGCGTTATCTCTCCTTAGAATAGTCACTGAAGCATTGGATTGAGTTTTGGCTTCAGCACGGAAGGCACAAAAGGGAGTAAACACTTCAGAGCGACTTTTCATAAAATAAAGCCAAGTCATTCAATAGAAATCATCCACAAAAGTGAAATACTTTTGCCCAGTTTTGAAACAACAGGAGATGGTCCTCAAACATGAATGAACTTGTTCAAAAGCTAACTCAACAACCCTTGGTCTTGACAATATGCGATAATGTTTTGCAAATCGACATAACTCACAATTCAGTGAACAAATAGTTTGAAACTGAGGAGAACATCTTCAACAGAGGTAGAGAGTGATGTCTTAATTGACAATGTGTTCGAATTGGAGACAATAGTAGGCAACTGGCCTAAATTCGCATTCAGATCATTAGATACATGTCCTTTATCTTTGTCGTAAGATCACGAAGCAAACAATGATCGTGAAAGATCGAGATATAACAATTAAGGTTTCTGGTGAGTTAACCAACATAAATCAAATTAAAGGCCAACTTTACTAGACTGAATACATATGACGGGTAATAGATGAGGTTGCTTTTAATCGTCTATATCATTGTTACAAGTTGATCTATCAGCTCCTGGAGAGGGTGCTTTGTGTGATCGCAAGCTAGAAAAATTATTAGGATTACCTGTCATGTAATTTGTGGCACCTGATTCAATCACCCATTTATTTGAAGAGGTGATAAGAAGTTTTATCATGACTCAGCAAAGGCATTAACTGAAGTAGATTCGTTCAGTGAATTTAGCAAACTCCTCCGCCAGAACCGAAACCATTTTATCAGAAGACTGGGTAGGAGGCGCAACAACATTAGTTGTTTTGAGTTCTCTGTTTGCTTCCAATATGTAGTTTTATTTCTTCCTCTCGCGCTTTCATTTATTTCTTTTTCAACTATCAATACTCACATAGTCAAAATAAATTAACACAAACAACGAAGTTCTACACCAAAATCACTCCTCAACTGGCACAAAGCAGAACGAATACCGTATAGATCTTTCCTTCTCGCCATTTTCATCAATCTTCTCAGCAAGAATATAGCTTCCACTGTAGGTCTATTCGGCATAAACCTAAATTGGTTCTCAGTACCTCTTGTACTGTCCCTAAGCTTACGCTTTATCGAGTTCAACTTTGAATATCTTTTTTTGTTCTTACAAATTAGAGTCAGGGTACTCCTGCATGCATCGGCCAACCTACCATATCCTACCATTTCATAGTATTATATTGAATAGCTTTGTATGTCATCTTACTCCAACCTCTCCTTACCTTTATGGTGATTCCATCTGTACAACTAGCTTTTCTAATCTTCGTGCATCCTATGCCTCTACCGATCTAATTCTACAACTATAGGTAAAGTTTTTATTGTGTAAAGATTTATGTAGATCCCAATTATTGTTCCTGTGGTTCGAGTTGAACAATTGGTCAATTTTTTACCTCAGTTGCCAATGTAACTAATATTTTTCTCTAGGTCTTTTAATTTCTAACGTGATATTATTCCCAACTCATATTTTGACCTTAGCAACAGGAAATTAGTTTCATTCAAGTATGGATGGAGTAGTTTCCCTGTTTTGGGTTATATTTTTGGCTCCTGAGATCTGAGTAACAACAAACTAGGCTCCAGTGACCTACTCAAGAGGAGGAAGCGCCACAATTCACTCATAAAAAGTTTGTACTAGGAGGCAAACCAAGGAGATTCATTTATTCCTTATGAAGATGAGGGACGTCAAGTGTTATTTGGGGAGGCTTCCCAAAGAGTATAATGTGCTTACGATGATGATTAAAAGTGAAGACTAGGAGCGTTTGACCATTGATTAAGACCCGGGTGGACTAAAGTTAGAAGTTACATGATTGCTTATTTATCGGGCCATGACCATGTAATGATTATTTGGCTATAGATCCATCTTTAACTTCTTTTAGCTATTTGGACTTTGTCTTGACATATGTTTTGGGTTGTACTTCTAATGGGCTTGCCCAATATTTAGTACTAGTGTAAGTAGTTTCTGGTTAAGAGTCTCTCACATTTTGGAAGACATTGAACATTTGTGAGCACTAGGTTTTCCTTTTGTTTGCTTGTCTAAATCATATGCATCAATTTTTTTCCATAGCTTCTCGTCAAATGATTACTATCCATTTTACATGTTAAAACATTCACTGCTGTCTCTTTCTTGTTAATCATTTAACCTGCAACACTTCTGAGTTCTTGACTTTTTACACTTCTGTATCCACTGACATGTTACCTTATTGAGATGTAGCTGCTTGGATATTCTTTCCTTACACATTTTTGCTATGTTGCTCAGACTCTTCAAAAATGTTGTTGCACCCGTGTCGGGTCCTCCAAAAATGCACTACTTTTGGAGGATCCGACAAGCACCTTTTGACATTTTTGAAGAGTCGGAGCAACATAGCCTTTTTGTGTCCTCTTTCAGATTGAGGTGAAAGGATGGTAGAAACTCAAATTTCTTAGTTGCTTTTCTGTGCTGGCTTAACAATAATACTCAAATCTTTTCTAATGCTTTTTTTCCTTGCTTAAAATAACTATCTTCATATTGGTCAGATGCATGTGCTTGTGGATAGGTTATATGATTTCTTGGAATTCTTTTAGTCTATTCTTATCTTTTCTGGTACTTATATATTAAATTTTATTTTATTTGTATAATATTTGAGACACAGCTTAAATGGAGTGTCATTGAGGATTCATATAGTTGACCCTAACTTGCTTAGGATTGAGACATGGTAGTTATTTAACTATGTTTTGCAGTTTACCGTCTTGCTTCAATGGTCAGATTTGTTCTAGTAAAACCTTTATGTTGGATCTCGTCTTCTTATTGCATGTTAGTAGTTACTTACATTTCAATTGTGTATTGTAGGTAGAGGAGAGGGAAAGAGAGAGGGAGAAAGCAAGCCTCGTGAAAGAGGATATAGATCCAAATGCCTCAAAGAGGCGCAAACTTAAGAGAGAGCATATGGCTTCAGAACCTGGCGAGTATTCACCCGCTGCTCATCCTCCTACCCTTTCCATTAATATGTCGCAGCCCTGTGATGGAAGAGATAGGGGAGAGCGAAAGGGTGTTATTGTTCAGCAGCGTCCAGGTTACTTGGACGAGCCAGGTCTTAGGATTCATGGAAAAGAAAGTGCCAGCAAAGCACCTCGTCGTGATGCGGACTCGTATCCTTATTGATACATGTGTATACAATATCCTTAAGAGTTTTCTTTTGAGCATCTGCTGCATAAACCAACAATTAATTAATATGGCTTTTTTGGTGGTTGTCATTCGGTAGGCATGGTTTTTCTGTCATTGGCTTATCCAAATCCTCTACTACTGCATACTGAACTAATATAACTAGATTTGGAAAAACAATACTATATTAATTAGATGAATTTTGGTGCATTTTTACTATTTCATATGATGTACCCAAAGAAGGGAGCCTTGGAGTAACTGATAAAGTTGCTGCCATGTGGCCAGGAGGTCACAGGTTCAAGCCGTGGAAACATCTTCTTGCAGAAATGCGGGGTAAGACTGCGTACAATAGACCCTTGTGGTCCGGCCCTTCCCCTACCCTGCGCATAGCGGTAGCTTAGTGCACCGGACTGCCCTTTTTTATATAATTTGTACCCAAAATTTGTTGCCCATAATTCACTTTTCAGTTGTTTGTGAGTTTGTTCGAAGTCAATTTTGGTATTTCAAAAACATTTATGATTCCATAAATTGATTTATTACATGAAAAGTACAATAATTTAGTGGAAATAATATTTTTAGAACTGCATAAACTTATCAAGTCAAATTTAACTTTTGAGGACTCGACATGGGTCCTATTGGTATAAAGGGGGAGTGATGTCTTGCCATTGAAGTCTGCTTATATTTGATTCCTTAACTATGTACAGCAGTATGTATGACAGAGAGTGGGATGACGACAAGAGGCAAAGAGCTGAGCCCAAGAGGCGGCATCGGAAGTAATTGCTGAGCAATCTCAGTTTGCATAGCTAGACAAATGTGTTCCCGGATCAATTTTGTTTAGTCAATCTTTTTGTTAGGCCCTCGATGGGGTTTGAATTACAGGAAAGAGTATATTCACGTAGGTAAGAAGGATGAGTTTCTTTGTGCAAAATGCTTGGGGACTGTAAATTTTCATTTTTACCTGGAATATATGCATACTGTTTACAATTTTGGTTATGCCCAGCGACAGGTCAAAAAACAGATGTTAGGTGGGATGGTGATTTTTCGGACCGCTTATTAATATTTAGCCACTGTTTGAAATGTAATAAAGAAATAGCCGCTATTTTGATGCAGAAAAATATTGGGCAAAATTCCCCTAATTAGAATATGGAAGAACTCTAGGAGCGACCACTAGAATTTAGACATTTAGTAGTTCAGACTTCATAAATTATTCCTGAAGTCTAAAATGTGCATGCAGTTAATTCGAATTCTAAGAACAATTCATGGAGTTCAATTGTATTAGCCCTAAAACACAGGTTGTCAGGCGTGTCGCTGACTTGCAGCTGTTAATCTATTGGGCATTGTCATGAGGTTAATGCTGCTAATGGATATGACAGGGCCCGTAGTGTTGTCACTTCCGCTGGTGGACTTAGTTTTTTCTCAATGCTATTGCTGGTGCTTATATGAGAATCTTATTTTAATATTCAATGTCGCTTGCTCTAATTCTAATGATTATGGGACAAACAAACAACTAAAGAATATGATAGCATGAACCTGCATTGAATGCGTAGTCTTATAAGAGCATCTTTCGGCGAAGGATTGCCCTAAGATGATTGTGGTTATTCAGAATACTTAAATTAGATGGTTCTATTTTTCAGTCTTTCTAACTTGTTTCTATGAAACAGCGTAATCCGATCCAATTTATCATAGTTGATAAATTAACGTTTAATTGTATTCTGGTTGTGGTAATGGTGGTTTTTTATGGTGACAACTAATTGTGGTGATTGGTGATAGTGGTAGCTGTGGGTGGTGATAATGGATAATAGTGAGAGGTTATGACAATGATTGTTGAAAATAGTGGGGCGTTGGCGGTTAGCGGTGATAGTGGATAGGGTAGTAGTGAGTCATTTTTGTAGAAATCATTGAATATGCATTATAATTTTATAATTTTGTTATAGATTTTAATCATTAAGATTTATTTAGACCCTCTTATTAGAGGTTTCTAAGCATTTCTATTATGGAGGGTGCATACAGGGCAGGGGGGGGGGGTGAGTGGGGAGGTCGGTTTGATGACCCTTGTTTCCATTAGGTGGTTGAAAAAAAGAATCATTTAGGGGTCGTTTGGTATTATGATGTATAAGGAAAATAATCATAGCATATAATTTGGTTTAGTTTTATCCAATGTTGGTTGTGATTTGAATCATGTATAATTTAATCCTTGTATAATGCAAAGGGTCATTTGGTAGCTGGTTAAGAGTTAAATTATTCATGTATTGAATCTTGCAAAGTAATATATGTTTGGTAGCATATTTTTGCTATATATAAAATTCAACTTTTGATTTGCATTTAGAAACTCACATAACTAATATACGTAAAAGTTATGAGAAAATTATATGTTATTTTATGCAGGATAGAAGATGGAATAAGTGATACATAAATAACTAAACCTTGCATAAAATAATACATAATTTCCCTCAGAACTAATTCTTCTATTACTAATACCTGCATAACAATAATCAACTACCAAACAATCCTCAGTTGGTGTATTATTTAATGGGATGATTAAGCCCAATGGCCATTCGGTGGTCTAATATACCAGATTTGGCCCAATGATTAGCTTATTACTTGGTTTAGTCATTTGGTGATCTAGTATACTAGTTTAACCCAAATGTGTAGCCCTATTGATAAAAAATTTCATTATGTTTGACCGAGAGTTTTTCTGAGTGGAATAGTCAAAAGAGAAGACAGGTTGGCCTAAGAAAAATCATCACATTGGAACGCCATAATATCAATTATCCTTTCTGAATTAGGGATGTCAACCGGGCGGGGCGGGGGAAGGGGAAGGGTACCCCATACCCGTACACGTCACCTAAAACCCACCCTCACCACCCATCACGGGGAGTAATTCCTCCCGTACCCGCCTGGTGGGTACAGGATTACACCTGCCCCCGCCCTTATGATCCTTTGATGGATTTGGACCAACGTATAGAGCGAAGAAGCTCACTCTTGCTTTCCGCATGTCAGCTCGGTCGACGAGAGTCGTCATATAACCGATTGTCCTATCGGGTCTAATCAGCTGACCTTACCCCCGCAAGGCCTGATATCGTATCCCTTTTGAACGGTTTCATTCTATTGTTGCTATTATAGTGGAAAGTCGAAACTCATTGAAGGAATCCCTTACTTTATTCTTAAGACTCCCTTAGGAGATTCAAGATTGTCTTCCAGAACTTAAAGCAAAGTGAGGCTAGTAATTGCCTACGAGCTCTCTCTGTTCTATCCAATAAGACTATTTAAAGTATCCCGCTTTTTCCTTGAGGGGAGCCGAGATTCAAAATATGTGGGCCTTCATCGCCTTAAGGCAATCTATCCAAAGAGCCTTATCATTGCCCATGTTGGGCTGACTCATTTTTTTAGGCAAGAAGACCACTAGTTGAATTATTAAACTATGTTGACTAACTGAAAAAACCAATTAGACTTTTTCATCATTCTGAGTCCCTGGTTGGTTTTATTCGTCATATAGCAGACGCTTAAAAGTTGTGATTCGAAGAGTAGATCAGTGCTCACTTGGATTCGTTGGACCATTTGGGAAGTTGGTCAGTCTGGTTAGGCAGTGTCAAGTTCGTTACGGTCAGCAAATCAGCCCCGCATCGTATCGATAGAGATTCAAATCACCTCCCCAAGCCGTGGGCTCAGGAAGTGAAGCAAACTCGACCAAAGGACAAGTCTGTTCCTCATTCGTTTTCGGTTCCCAATTCAATCTTCACCTTTCCTGAATGAAGAAAGAGAGTGAAAGAGAAGATATCAAAGAAGCTGACATCAGGCTATTGCCTTTTATCTGCATCTTCCCTCGTAGAGTGGCGTCTTTTATAAGAAAAGACTTTATCAGTGTAGGTTTAATAGAGATGACATCAAAATAGGATGAAGACGAGACTTCTTATCTGCTTTCACGTGGAAAAGGGATAATGTCAAAATGCCTTTGAAAGATTAAGGGTCGAACTATCAAAGAGGTCCGCTACCAAAGAATTAGGAGTTATTAAGCTTTTGACATGTATTCTTTTATTTGTAGGTTTCTCTACTTCAGGCTCTTCCGAGGGCCTTTGTTTGAGGTGAGGTTCTATAGTTTGATGGTTATAGGTTAACCTAGGTTTACCTGATTAATAAGGATGCTTTCCGTGGTATTGAAAGGGACATGTACAAGTGTGAAATCCTAATGCTAAAAACTTGATTCTGGCCTATCATTTGTTGGTCTATCCGGCTGGCGGCTCCTACATCTCCTGCCTCTCTGTGGGGAGCCTTTTTTATACTAGTTTGCTGCTAGGAGTCCCGTCAGTCATCCACAGACAATATTTTGGAACTTCCAAACCAAAGAAATGCAAGATGAGAAGGAGCTTTTTACGTTACGCTTCAATAGAATGAATTCGGTAAGGGTAGAATAGGCCCTATGGTCGATCGAAGAACATTTCCAATACCGGCAACAACTCCCTTTTTCTATCCTCTCCAACTTTTTAACTCAGAAGGAACGCTAGCTATATGCTTAACACATGCAAGTCGAACATTGTTATTAACCGGCGGGTACTCATTACCCGCCTCACCACCCATTGGGTACCCGCATACCCGTCTACCCGCCTCACCTACCCACCTAAAATATTCAACTAATCAATGTTCTACACTTCTACACCACATGTATCAATAAAATTAACAAAGCTCAAATCCTGCATCAGTAAGTTAACTCTTTAACATTTGATTAAAATATTTTACACTGATTGATACCACAATGTACCAAAGTTCATTTAACAAAGCAACTAAAGAAAATAGCCTCCACAAGTTTTTTTAAAGCAACTAAAAAAAACATTCTACATTGATTAATAAGAATTGAAAAGTAAAGACCTAATAAAGAATGAAAAAAATAGAAAGAAATAAAGATGGATTTTACCTTGAATAGAAAGAGATGAAGATTATATCAAGGATTCATGGCAGCCGCAGAGAGTTTCTTTTTTGAGTTTGGCTATAGAAATTAGGGATTTAGGGTTGACTTTTGAGTTTCTTCCCGGGAAACTTTTGGTTTTGAGTTTTGGGATTCCTGGGATTTCGCAAGATGGGTTATACGTGTATGGTGTATGTGACAAACTGAGAATGTTTATTTATTTATTTATTTATTTATACTTTTTTTTCACTTTTAAACCATATTTGGACTTTGGGCTAAGGAAACAAGTTGCAAGCCCATTATTTAGGCGGTGCGGGTGCGGGCGGTGCTAGGGATGGAAACGGATCAGATCTGGACCGGATCCTACTAGATCCAGATCCATTTTTCATACCTGGATCCAGATCCGGATCTAGATCCATCGGGTCCATAAAAGTCAGATCCGGATCCAGATCCATCGGATCCACCGGGTCCACGGATCGGATCTGGATCTACATGTAAATTTTTTTGGCTTGAATAATATTCCCACATGTTGAAACTTTTATGACAATGAAACGCAATCTGATTGATAAAAATAATTGAGTTCATTCAATCAACCTACACAAACATGACACCATTCTTCCAAATTACTGAACAAAGTTTTAGCATCACAAGAAAATAAAGACGATTGACTTCATTAGTGATGTTGAACATGTTGCAACTTTGAGCTAATTTTTGAAGGCTTTAGTGATGCTCCACTTGTAGTTCTACTGATTGACTTCATTAAACAACATAAAACAATGTCAGTCATATATCAGAAGTCCCAGTTTTTTTTGCTGATCAAACAAATGAGAGAAAGATACTTAAAGTTTACTGCTAGCAGATTTAAGAAATGAAAATTTAAAGAAGAGTGATAATTTTTTCTTTTTATAGAAATGAAAATATGGGAAACTGTAGAGAGCATATAGGTAAAAGAAATGAAACTTCAAAGACAAATTACATGGTTGTGTGACTTGTGCCTTATCCTAGTTCAACCCTTTACCCAATACATAAATTATGAAAAATATTTAAGAAAATTACTTATAAAATTACATTCTAGGTTATGGATATATTTAATAAAAAATGGATCCACAGATAGGATCTGGACCGGATACGGATCTCAAATACAAGATCCAGATCCAGATCCAATCCGTCAGAAATGGATCCGGGTCTGATCCGGATCCGTCGGGTTCAAATTTTGAAGATGCATATCCTATAAAACGGATATGGATCCACCGGGTCCAAGATCCATTACCATCTCTAGGCGGTGCGAGTAGCGGGTAGCGGGTGCGGTGCGGGTCTTACATAAAATCCACCCCTGCCCCACTACCCATGACGGGTAGCACTTTTGATACCCATACCCTCCCCACCACCCACCAAACCATCCCCCATACCCGACCCAACTGAAGCGGGTGCGGGGCGGTGCCCGCGCCACTGACATCCCTAGTACTGTAGTTGATTACGATCAGGAAGATGGCTTTTTATGATCACCAAAACGGAGGGATAATTAAGTCTAACGATGTACATGGTTATAAAGAATATATACACAGTAATTTTAGTTGATTTTGTGTGTTTATACATGATTATACAAAGCTTATATATAGAGTATATGTAATGTTTATATATAGCTATACAAAACAAATACATTATCTATACACCGATGATACAATGGACTACATTAGCTGCAAACTAGATGCGTGGAACGTATATTACATTATCTATACACCGATAATACAGTGTGCTATATATCAGCTGCAAACTAGATGCATGAGCTGTATATATGGGTTATTTCCCCTTATTTTATACCACCAACAACATGGAATAACTAATCCATGTATACAAAGTAGTAAAAGGACAAAACCGCCTTTATCTTTTTCCTTGAAATCAATAAAGGTCAAGCATCCAAGGATATAATTATAAAGTTATTACTTATTCTAAAAATAAATAAATATTTTAAATGATCTCTTGTATATCTAATTTAGTTTAATAAACCAAACGCCTAATAAGAATTAATCTCTGTATAACTAATCTCTGTATTATAATTCCTATATAACTATCTATCATACCAAACGACCCCTTAATGGTTAAAATTTGAATGATTAAGATTCAAAACTAAAAAATAAAATGACTCAAGACGGGACCTGTTTGTTCATACGCATCTTTCAATAGAAAATTTAAAATATTTGAAGACTATTTCAAATAAGTGTTGGTTTATCAAAATTTTATCGACCGGTGACTCATTTTTTATCAACCATCAACGGTTGGTTTCTAGTACTTTCTCTAGCCTAACAAATCAATCCATGCTCTAAATTTACTCTTTTTTTTTTTTTTATGATTGAGAAGTTTTAGTTGAATGGTTGAATTTTTAGGCGTGGAATCTCCAATGAACTTTATGAAATTAGGAGTAAGATTTTCAAATGGTCACACAAATTGAGTACCTTTATTGATATAAAATAAAGCAAAGTGACTTTGCTCCATGATTTCCTTAACATGAATAATCATTTGAGATATTTACTCAAAAATTAGGTGGCTTTTAGTAAACTTTGCAAGATAGTGTCATGTACTGCCCCCTCCAATGACTATGATTCATTGGAGATTTGGAGGGCCATAGCTGGTGCTTCGATTTTAGCTGATACTATACAGATTTTGTAATAAGAAAAATCTTTTATAAACCGGTTTGCATTTTACTTTGTAATCACTTTTTTCTTTCTTTTTCTATGGGGGTGGTTGGAGAAACCGCAATTAAACCAATATAGAGTACATAGCAAATCGAATGCATATAAGATTCTTTTTATTTAACTGGAACAAAAAATTATAAATGACGAAATGGGCTATATGTTTACTCCTGTAGGTATTATGTAAATTGTTAATCGTTTTAAAATCATAAAACGCATTGAAAAATATTGGAGTTAATTCCTTGTATTGTTATCCAAGTTATGAAAATTACTTGGTAAAATAACTTCTGTACTTCCTAGAAGGCCAAATACATAAGGGATCTCTTAAATTTATCACTAATTTTTATTTTAATACTTAAACTAAGGTTTGTTCTTATTAGACACTCCAACGACGTTCAAAATGGGTGTCGAATCAAATATTAGAGCTTATTTGGGAACTATTGGTTTCTTGTGTCGGTGCCCTTCTTCGTGATTGTGATGTACCCTTTGTGTTCGTGAAGAATGGAGGGAAGGGGACTCTACGTGATTTCAGGATGGCCACCACATTTGCAAAGAGAATCCAAGGTTGGGTTGGGTCACCTGGTCCATCTCAATCACGATGGCCACATCGCATTCACGATGGTCATGTCGTGTTCACAATGGTCTAGGCTGGAGTGGGCCAGGGTGAGACACATTCGAAGTTGGACCCGCATTCTCAAAAAGTGTGGGGCCTATGCAGAATTTAATTTCCAACTTCAAACTCATTGTTCATGATTCAATTTTTGGAGCTTCAGAGCTCAGATTTGGTGATTTCAAGGGCGTTCTTCAAGATTTAACTCAGGGGTAAGATTCTAATCTTAAATTTAGTACTCTCTCGTGATTTCATCCGTCATGTAGCGATTTCGTCCATGAATTTGGCTTAGAAATTGGAGTTATCCATGGAAATGAGTTGTCTAGTAAATTATGAAATTGAATATTGATTCATGATCGAATTTTGATGATATTTGAGATTCTTAACCTTTAGCCTATGGGTAAACCAATTTTCCAATAAATTCTTGTTTTGTACTTGTGGCCCCCGACTCACTTTTTTGGGTCCGTTTTTAGGTTTTAAATCAAAGTATAACAATATGGGTGTTTATGGACTCGTTTCCAATTGTTTCGACCTTGAATCTAGGTTTCCCCTAATGCCTACTTGCGGCTTTTAAATCTGCACTTGCCATTCCTTCATAAGATAATAAGATATTCTTTTTATTCTATATTGACTTTACTATGTTTCTAATTACCCTCTGGGTTGAATTTCCAGAGAATGCAATTGTATTATAAAGTCTCAATTGAACAAATCAAGCAAGCTTGAATTAACGTAACATAAAGTCTATATGTCAAAAGTTCCATTGAGAGGCCTAATCCATCTGAGGCTGGACCTCAAGATTTGAGATTCCGTAGGTCACTCAGTGCAAGGACTTGGAAGAGAAAATGATGAAATAGGAACATCTCTAACGAATAACGCGTACTTGATAGATTGGGAGCGTTTTGAAGCTTTACGAAAAAGAAAGGCAAAATATTGAGGTTCGTGGCGCGTTTGCTCAATATTCGAGGTATGTTAAGATTTTCTAGATTTTATTTGAGGGACGCTTTAGTCAAGTAAAGATTAAAAAAGTAAAATAATAAGGGGTAAGGGCGTAACAGGGGGTCTCATACCCATGATGTGAAGAGTATTAGTATGAGTACCAGTGTATGAATAGGAAAGTGTATTATGATTTGTAATTTGAGAATGCCAAAGCATATGGGCATTAGCTGTTATGTGCTACGTGTATTGTATTTGACTAATTGGTTATATTTGGTGCATTAAGGGACTCATACACTTGAAATAACATGTTAATGAATGGTCGATTATTAAGTCCAGATTTGTTGTTGAAAATGTTGAACCTTTGTCATATTAAGTCCAGATTTGAGATGATTATTTTCTTATCTGTTCTATCATACACTTGCATATGGTTGACTCAGATTTCACGCCTACAACAGATTGCTTATGGTTGGCTCAGTTTGCACGCCTACAACAGATTGTATTATGGTTGGCTTGGATTACACGCCGGCAACGTAATATATTATGGTTGGCTCAGGTTGCATGCCTACAACGGGTATATACACCTTGCGAGTCTCCCATGGGTCACAAATTCCCAAATATTATTGTCACAACCCAAATTACGGGTTATAATGGCACCTGCACTATCTCCCGGTAGACGAACCATCCTTAAAATAAAATTAAGAAAATAAAATTAGAATAATAATGAATTTATATTAGAACATAATTTCCATAAAAATGTTTAAGAACACCAAGTACTAAACATTACATTTCCAAAAACCTAGTCTGACTCATACAAGAGCATCTAACAAATATTACAACTTGAAAGAAACTGAATAACAACATTTGTCTAGGAAAAGTAAGACTATAAACAATAACATAGAGGGAGACCCATGGTTACTGATGGATCGAATAGCTCACCCTCAACCTCCAAAGATCGCTCTGTGGTTGGAACTGGACAAGAAATTGCATTTGCATCCAAATAAAAATTGCGGCAACTGTAGTATGAGTACACAATGTACCCCTATAGGCAATATAGGCCCACAACTACAGAAAATATGTAATTCACATAAAAATTGAGTCTAATTCACCGCAACTAACATTTCAGCTTAATTGTTGTCTAACACAAACCCATTCAGAATATGGAAATTGACGGAACATACAAATCAAGAAAGGTTAGTTACATCACAGTTTAATCACGTTTGAATTCAACACAGTTCAAAGCTTAGACCGTTCCTCATAAGTTCATCATAAGTCCTTCTGACTCTATCTACATCACCTTAAACTTACTTTTTATCAAATTAATGTTGAACTGCTTAACCTTTTCTTAAATATGATCACAAAGCTGAAGTCCTTTCATCAATTCAATTAAAAATAAGTCACGTAGCCATATAAGTAATAAGAATAAAATGAATGCAATGTTATGCAATGCAATGTGTTGCAATGCAACTGGCCATTTCCAAACCTGGTATACATATGCTACGGTATGTTGCCCAGTAGTCATGACCCATGGGGGACTCTGCGAGATCCATATACCACTCACAACCATCCGGTATGATCCCTCGGACTGGTAGAGCCTCATAGCATATCAAATCATCGCTTATCAAATCATCTCATATCAATTCATTCAAATCAGTCATATTAGACACCCATAGTCATTTCCCATCGGGCTGCCAAACATCATTCTTACCATTTTTTTGGGTCTCATTGGGCTAACCTGCATATCATATCAAGATTCATCTAAGTCATATAATTGGTATGAATTAATGTATGCGTGCAACAAGTAAAATGATTATCGTGGAAACATGAAATGGAAGATCATGTACATATAAGATGAATAATCAAGTGCTTTAATATCATCAGTTTCACAATGATTCCAAGATTAATCTTTCCACATATAAAGACATAAGTGATGAGATAAGTCAATTCACACACCAGGCAAGAGTTCAATTATGACTATCATAGACTATATAATAGTTGTCAATACCATCCTAATCGGAATTATCTCTAACGCAATACATCGATACCCACCCAAGTGCCCATCGCAGTCACTAAGGTGGGACACCATCACGCCCAATACCCCTGAATGATTATAAGTTATACATGCTTTCTATCAGAGTCTAAAAAGTAAACCATACCCTACCTAAAAGCCGAGCGTTGGCATGAACCTCAAGCCAATGCCTTTGGAAAATCAAACCCAAACGTACCCTACAAAGGAAAAATCAAAAATTTTAATTGAAAACATGTTATTCACAAACCCAGTTGTCATAATCATAAGATTTATAGATTTCTAATCCCCATTCGGACCTACAATTTCATGAATTTATCAAAAACCCACCTCTTGTCAAACCCATAAATCAAATGTTTGAAGAATCCATTTTTGAAATTGAAATTGAGATACATATAGGTTACACAAGCATAAACAAGTTAATACTAGGCCATTTACCCAAAACAAACCATAATTAGTTAAAGAAAACCCATAATTCCTTCTATGGTTCAAAACCCATAAAATCCTAATCTTAAAACATGATTTGAAGCACTATTTCTCTAAGTAGACATGGATATAATCATAATACAAAGATAACAAGCTTTCCAAGGATGAATCTCGAAAAAAACCTCCATAATCGCCCAAAACTAAACTCCAATGCTCCCAAAATTTTAAAATAAAGAGTCTAAATCAAATAGAGCTTTTCAAATGATTATGTCCAACGATCTGGCAAAGCAGGTATAAGCTCACAAAAGCGGAGAAAACGCACAAAATGGCCCTTTCCTAAACCCGACCCAGTTCCATAAGTGGCCTATTTTTGCAAATATGACCACGCAAAAGCGGGGATTTCTTCAAAAATGCCACACCATGCCACCCAGGCCTAGTGCGCAAGGACAATTCGAAGACCGCAAATGCAGGGTCTTCAAAAGAGACCAAACCTCGCAAATGCAAAAACAACAGAACCAGGAAACAACCAACTCTAAAAAATTCCACTCGACACCCAAAACTCATCCGAGACCTCCCGGATATAAACCAATTATGCCAAATTATCATAAAACATGCTACAAACTCGTTAGCGCACTCGGATTTCTCAAAATAGGGTCGTCTTGACCCGGTGTTGACTCAAGTCAACTCCAATTAAACCAAAACAAATATTCCAACCAATGACTTGAAACATAAATGGACGCCTCGAAAACCAAACTAACAACTCGACGAAGTCATAATTGACATTTTGGACCTAATGGAGTCGACAAAACTCGGAAATGAACACACTTACCCAAAAGTCAACTTTTAGTCAACTCTTTCCATTTCAAAACCTAACAAACTTCAAACTTTAGATTTTCCTTCCGAAACTTATATGACTCACCTCGAGAAAAGTGAAACACATCCCTACAAGTCACAACCATCGATAAAAACCTACGGGAAGGGAGATTTAGGGAAAAGACGCTTAAAATCTGAAATGACCAAATGGTTTATTACATCAAATACCAATTAAATAATAGTTCATCCTCGAACAATAAATGAATATACGAAAGTCAATGAGTAGACAAGGAATCTTCATTATAACATCATGAAAGCCTCCACAGGAAATAAATATGCCGATAACACCGCTTGTTTAGTTTATTAGTCAAACTACCTTTAACTTAGTTAATGACACAAATTTCCATTTCTTCATACTGGAAATTCCTTTCACCGTTGATCCTCGAATATAAGAACTGACTTTGCTCAAATCCCCTGATTTGATTATACCCACACCTCACTATACGTTCGATTGATTCCACAAACATCTCCTTAAACAACACAATCCTTTTGTTGTTTTCACAAACAATAGTCTAACATGTACTAGTAAAATATTTTGATTCTACTAATCCTTCTTGCACACCCTCCAAGTCCGTCCGTTGCACCAATATTCCTTAAAAATACATAGACACACGCCACAAGCCCAAATCATTACTTCCTTTCACCCGAAAAGAATCCTTTCTTTATCTAAGAAAACTCTAAGCAATTCCATTCAAAAACTAATATTATTCAAAGCTGATTATTGTCACACTTAAGCCTTAGGGGGTGTGGTTGGAACCCAGCACCTGAAGGCCTGAGCAAACCAACTATGGTACCTGGATCCCTTAACACAAAACTTGGGGGCGCCAAGGCCTCCAATAACTCTCAATGAGACAAAAATGTATGATTACATGCACGTAGAAGAGTCCTAACATAGTATATATAAATATAACCAAGGCCTACAAGGCCATTAGAAGAGTGTAATCAACTAACAAGAGGCCGATAAGGCCATGACAAAACATACACACATTGTACGCTAGTCTGCAAGCCTCTAAGAGTACTAAAATACATCAATGGTCGGGACAAGGACCTACCATATCCAAAATGCTAGGAGTTTATATATAATATTACCTATCGACTCTGTATAGCAACTCCAGAGAAGAGGAGTGCGACAATCAACTGATGGAAGAAGGTATCCTACTGAGGAGGTGCGTATGGTTGTCTACATGTACCTGCGGGCATGAACACAGCGCCCCAGGAGGGGTCATCAGTATGAATGAATTTACTAAACATGTAGGGCATAGTCAACTAGAAATAAGACGACAATAAATGAACGGAAACAAAGGATAGCACCTAAAACTCATAAGTGTCACAAAGGGGTCAATCTGCAATGTATAAGTATATATACATGTATATATATGATCTATTTGCATGTATAGCGTCGTAGGCCTCTGTGGACAACATTCTCTATGTAGTTCATCGCTCTATGTAATTTATCGCGTATATAATGCCATAGGCCTCTGTGGGCAATATCATCAACATCATATTTGTATAACTATGTATATAACGCCATAGGCCTCTGAGAGTAGTACAAATACATACTATATGTATATGTATGAAGACCTACTAAAGAATGTATCATACTTACTAACCCATTTTGGAGTAACGTAAGGTCGTTAGACCTCCGAATATCCTAATGCAGATTACATACCGATTTATTTTCCCATATGAATAAATAAGAATGACCAAACATACTATTTTAGTTAATCTGGAGACCATCGAGAAACCTTGTCTTACCAATAATAAGATATTATTATAGAGTTTGGAAAAGACTCTCGACAAGGTGTTGATAAGGTATAACAATCAATCAAACAATGGATAAGTATAATTTATTAGCAGCTAGGAATAGGATTATTATTGAGGAGCATTTCGTAATTAACATCATTATGTTGATCATGTCGAAAGAGAAAGAAGTAAGCCCTACATACTTTTTCGATGAAGCTAGTTACGTTCTGCGGAGCCTCGCACGTGCTATTGATGATTATCTACATTAAATGAGGGATTTGTATCAATATCAAGCTTTATCTAATAAGAGATTTCACTTATGTGATTCATCAAACAACTTGCATACATGATGTTCTAGAGTTCTAACATGGATCTCACTCAACTTAACACCATCATCTTCCATAACTCATTTCCTTAACATCACAACCTCTCTAACATGATTCAACACTTCTATTTACTTGCAATATCAATCAACAATCCAACCAACAAGTTTCCATAACTTTATACAGCAAAAAGTGTTTCTCTAAGATCATATTTACCAAACTCCCATGATTCCCAAGTTACCTTCTTCAATCCATCAAGCCAAGTTAAGAGAAGCTAAAGGGAACATAAAGGGATGAGACCTTTGACTCACATTTTATATCATGGTTCAGGCGTTAACGTTAAAAATTAGTGAGGTTACTAACCAGCCAATAAGTCTTCCACAATAACTTTAATTCAATTTGAAGGAAGTCTACGACTTTGCCGAGCCAACTAATGAGGATTTCAATGTGTTCTTGATTCTTAGGGGAAGGAATCACCTTACATAAATGGAGGGATTTTCTTCAAGGCTGGGAAAAGCGTTGGAGAGTGTTTGGGGGGTGTTTTAGATCATAAGGGGTCGAAGTGGTGGAATGAAATGAAATTGGCCAACCTTTTGACTTAAATAGCCAACCCAACCGCCTCACATATGCGGCCGCATATGCCACCACATATGGTGGCAGTGAGGTGGTTGAAAAGTGACCCAGATCCATGGCCAAATCCGCGAGGCAGAATAGCATTTGCGATGCGAAACGCTTAACGTATCATCAAAACTTTGTCAATCTTCATCGAGTTGTACTTCCTTTGGCCCTATTGACTTCCAACCATCTGAAACCATTCCTTAATATCCTTATATGTCATATGAACCCTTAGAAATGATTTCAAGTTCTCACGACTCAAGTCGACTAACTATACTTTCATTCGGATGTGAAATTACGGGGTGTAACATCCTTTCCCCTTAAGAACATTCGTCCTCGAATGTTGAATATTATTTTAAAACTTAGGGTTTCAGAAGATTTTGGCAGAGTTTCCCCTGTAAACAAGACTATATATAACCTATCAAACTGCCCAAACACATAACCTATGCCACACAAGGCTACATAATATCATAATAACACCCAATTGGCCTCACACGACTATCTACTTATACAAGAATAAAAAAAGGTTAGCCATAACTCACATTCACTATCCTTGGGTGTAATCTGAGTTGTGACTGCCATATCTATCTTAACATTTCCACCTAAATAAGGTATATGAGTAAAGTTCAATAGATGGAATAGGGAAAAGAGAATCACATCGCATGAATATCCGTATAAACCTGAAGATTGAAATGAGTGAGGATATCGAGATTTCATATCTTCCTCTACTTTCCATGTCATTTCCTCCATGTTGTTATTTCTCCAAAGCACTTTGATTGAAGCAACTTTCTTGGTTCGTAAGTTACATACTTGACGATCTAGGATAGCTATAGGAGTTTCCTCATATGAGAGGTCCTCTATCACTGGAATATCTTCAATGGGGGTAATCCGGGAGGGATACATGAAACACAGAATAAATGACTTCTAACTCCAGGGGCAACTCTAGCGTTAGGTCACTTGATCAATTCTCTGAATAATGTGGTACGGTCCAACGTACCAGGGGATAAGCTTTCCCTTTTTTGCCGCATTGCATCATGCCTTTCATAGGCGATACCTTTAGAAACACCCAACCTCTCACAGCAAATCCCAAGTCTCAGCACCGGTTATCTAAGTAGGACCTTTGGTCGACTCTGGGTTGTCACCGATCGCTCCTGAATCGATAATTTAACAAATTCAAAACTTACCATTAACTGTCTACTCATATCTTATTTCATCATCCTTACTCTTTAACTCCTTTCCTTAACGTCTACCTTGGATTCTTAAGATTGGTTAACCCTTTAATTACTTCGCTATATGCTCACATCGGGCCTTATTCATTGTTGTCTCCCTTGCTATTTCTCGAAATCTTCTGCTGGTATTCATGGCAGAGTTAGTGCTTAACATATTCAAAATTCACATCGTAGCCATATTTCTATTTATTACTGCTTCGAGCGTCCTCCCTTAAAGGGTTTCAGATTTCTTCTTAACCCGTCATTCGATCCGTTAACTTTTATATTTCTGGCTTGAATTAATTCAAGGATTCATTGTATTAATGTACCTCTTGTACCATCACTTCTGGACATCAGGATCTTATGCCTTTGGCTGGAGGGGTCTACGTATCATTTTTTGCTATCGTCTCACTTCAAGGTGATTGTACTATTGCAGGCTCTATTCTAGCCTCGTTGTCGGTACCCTTATCTTTAAAATCCTTCCGCCCGCCGTCCTTATGAAGAATGTACATTGGCCTCGTTATCATGTCATCAAATCCCGTTTATATTTACCGAACATCCATCTATTACTTATTGTCATTATTCTGTCATATCGTGATCTTTATCGTAAACTGCCTTTAATCAGTTGTTTCTTGCCCGGTCGACTCGTACAATCACGCCACAAAACCTGAAGCCCTTATCACCCATTGAGACAATCGTCTAAGGATCGATAAATATTATGCACAGTGCTACCAAATAAATATATAAGGAATTGTGTAAGAAATACGAGTAAGACTCCTTGTCGAATAACCAAAAAGGAAGTGACTCAAGGTAATGGTATTTGGCTTGAAAAGAGAGGAAGATTTCATCCGAAACGTCCGCGACCATAACACGCAAACTTGACCAAGAAGCAAAATGACAGACAACCAAGTATATCATTAATTGTGGATGTCTATCCACCTGGTTCTTACGTTTTAATACTAAGGGTATTTATTAGGAATCCGCTTTAGATTTTTCCGTGGTGGAAATATGAAGTTAGAGGAGAGCTTACCGAATCAAACAATTCTAGGACCACTAAGTTGTTCATAATTTATATCTATAAGGGTGACGATGTGACTAAAGTAAAAAAGGAAAGTATAATGACGGAAGGAAAGAACAGAATGAGAAATGATCCCGGAATGTCCCAGCATATATGCCTTATCCTAAGTAGAAAATACTCGCACCGGTGATAAATATATCCCTTCGATATCATCATCTGAGTATTAAGGTAGGAAATAAACTTTCCTTTCGGCACAGCAACATTACCCTTCCATTCAATAGTGGGCTCGCCTGGAAAATTAGAACGAAGGACTTTCGTCCAGCAATCCATGTCCATACCCATAATAACATTGAAATCAATCATATCTAATTCATTCAAATTAACTAAGGTGTGATAGTCACCAATCACAACATCACAACCCCGGTATACCTGTCTAATGATTACAGACTTACCCACATGCGGGGACACCTTAAATAACTTACGTAATACTTCAGAATCCTTATCACATTTACCAGTAACAAATGAGTCATACATGACAAAGTAGACCCTGGATCTATCGGAGCATACACATCAAGTGAAGAGATAGATAGTATACCTACAACCCTATCTGAAGACGACTATAGGTCTTGTCAATCCGACAATGCATAAATGCGGTTATGATAACTGCCTGAGTTAGGCGCTCCACCCCTGCCCCTGCCTTTACCAACTGGCATTTGCGTACCCTGCCCAATAAGGCTTACTGATGAAGAAGAAGTTGTTAAAGATCCCGTCAGCTGCACCATACCGCCTCCGCCTCTCATCGGACAATTTCTACAAAATGGCCAAGGTAACCACAAGTGTAACGTACCTGTTGCGGGCACAACACGATCCAATATAAGTATATGTTGCGGAATGTGCAACCCGATCCAATATATGTATACATTGCCGAACATGCAACTTGGTCCAATATATGTATATGTTTCGAAATGTGCAACCCGATCCAATATATGTATATATATTGCGGCGCGCAACCCGGTCCAAATGTATGATCATGAATGATATCAAATGCCAATGAGAATATATCAGCACTAATGGGAATATATCAATTCAATCGTGCCACGCAGGGACACATAACATTATGTCAAGAATAAATCAATCCTTCTTTTATATACGGTCAAGTCTAGTATCATGCATGTGGCGATGAGCCACTAGATTAAATAAGGTAACAAACCACAATCCAGCAACAATACCAACCTAAGTATTCCATCTCAACTTCATATTCGAAGGTGTAACATGCTTTCTCCAACAATTACTAACTCTACATATGTTTCGCTAATTGAACTCTAACCATAAGGTAAGTCGTAACCTACCTGGTAGCCGAGCAGGGGCCACGAACTCCTAATCCATAAGTCCTCCCGAGAGAATATCAAACGGTTGTAGTTTAAACAAGCGCATGAAATTCCTATGTTACCACACACATTCAATCAACACATAAGGACAAATTCTACATTGTCATGATTCTAATGATACCAAAAATTCCTTGTAAGGAACTCAGGGTCAAAAGTAAATTTAAAACCTTGTCCTTGACCCGAATGGTAAAAATGGTAATTTTATTGTGAAAAAGATTTCAATATTATCAAGATAGTGTTCTACGGGTTCATACTAATCTAACAACACTCATATTGTTATACTTTAGTCTGAAATCCAAAAAAAGTGACCTCGGGCCCACAAGGGCAAAATCGGAAATTTAAGTTAGAAATATTTTACCCATAATCCAAATAGTCATAATCCAAAGTTCTATGAAATTCTAACCCCAATTGAGCCTCCAATTTTATGACTGTCAAAACCCTCTTTGTGTTAAACCCCATAAATCGAATGTTTGCAAAAATCCGAATTGAAATCGAAATTTATATTACAATGGTTTACCCAAAGTTTAAACAAGCCAAAAACCTAGAATTTACTCAAATCCAACCATAATTAATTGAAGAAAACTCAAATTTCAACTTAGGGTTTAAAACCCCCAATTTTCCCCAACCAAACACGGATGAAATTGATAACCAATGGAAATAATCTTAAAGAAGCGTCAAACTAAAGGTTGGATACTTACTCCCTAGTTGAGACGAGAACAACGCCGCAAAAATTACCTCAGTCGGAGCTCTAGAACTCAAGTTATGTACAAAATACGAAATGAACACATTCTGCTTTTTAATACACTATGATTTTCACTACTGCGGACCAAAATTCGCTAAAGAGGATCTGCTATAGCGCCCAGAAGTCTGCCACTGCGGCCACACCAGAACAACAATAATTATCTGCACTAAAATGACCATAACTCCCTCATACGATATCGAAATTTGACGATTCAAGTTGCTACGGCTTACAAATTTTGATATGCATCTATTCAAACAATCAAAACTCAATTCTAACATCAAATGAATATAAAGGTACATTGAAACGTCGAAGGCGAGCGACTTATGTCAACGACTCAAACATCTAAACTTGACCAAACGAAGTCCAAATCCAACTTTGAAAGTTCCTACAAGTCACACATGATCATACGAAGCTGCTCGAACTCTCAAAACACTCAAATGGTTCGTCTTGACCTGATGTTGATTGTGGTCAACTCCAAACCATCTCAAAAGCTAGTTTCTCAACCAACCACCTTAATCACACCCGAACCTCTTGAAAACCAAACTAACGATTCGACTAAGTCATAAGTCACTTTTCGGAACTAATCAAATTGACAAAACTTCAAAAAGACGCATTTGCCCCCGATGTTTATTTTGGTCAAACTTCTTCGTTTCTTAACTTAAGGGTTTCCAAAATATCTTTCTCCTTATCCAAAACTCTTCTGAAAGTCTCAAGAATCGCTCCACTCATCCCTGCAAGTCATAAATATTGAGTTAAAGCTAACAGAAAAAATGAATTTTGAATCTAGGTCTTATTTCTTCCTGTGACCATCTTTTCACCATAAATAGATATATTTAATGCTAAAACCGATTTAATAATAAAAAACCAACCAAACAAACTCTAAAATTAGCTCCTTCAATTTCTACATGTCATAAATAATAATTCAAATCTAACAGAATCTTCGGATTGCCAATTAGAACATGTTTTCCCAAAATAAATAATTTATCCAAATAATTGAATGCTAGAATTTCCATAGTAAAATCTTCTCCCAAAGTGAACCAAATGACATCCGTTTGACTTCAAATTTTACAAGAAGGTCAAAATAATTACTACTGAGCTTCTGGAATAGACGATACGCAAAATAGATAATCGGTTCTCAAAACGATCGATCGGGTCGTTACATCAGATACCAATTAAATAATTATTCGTCTTCGAATGATAAAGAAGAGTACGAACGCTGACGGCAACCAAGGAATCTCTATTATAAACCTCATGAAAGCCTCCACAGGCAAGAAATACGTCGATAGTACCACTTGTTTATGTTATAAGTCAAAATTCCCTCTAACTTAACTCAGTGACTCAAATTTCCACCTTTCCATACCCAAATTGTCTTCACTCAATGATTCCTATATATGTGAACTGGCTCCACTCGAATTCTCTGATTTGATCACCACTGTACCTTTTTACACGTCTGATTGAATCCGCAATTATCACTATAATCACAATCATCCTTTAGTTGTAGCCACAACCAAAATCCAACGTGTACCTGATAACATAGTTTGATTCTACTAGCGTTCCTTCTCAACTATCAAGGTCGTCAATGCACAAACTCCCTTGTCATGCCATATCCATAGAAAATCAACTAATCACTCTATAGACTTTCCATAACTATTTGTACCTCCTCAATACATCGCCAAGTACCTGTGTAAACCATTAAAAACTGTCTCAATCATTTCCATCTGAAAAATATCACAAATCCTACTTCCAAACTCCAATAAGAATCGGTAACATTGTCATACCTCCATTCCGAATTGAAATCCATCAAACCCCTGTCGGTGGTTTACTAGAATACTATAAGTCCTTCACGCAATATAAACACGGGCCACCCGGCCCTAAATAAACAAAATCTGACTCAAAATAAAATGTTGAATCTTTAAATCATCGATAGTCATCCGAACTGATTTTATACATAACTTATAGGCTTCCTATAAGCATGCAGTGACCTATTTCGTCCCTTTTCTCATGAGTAATCAATCATGTGCCATCACCCATGACTCCAAAAGCTAGATTCAATTCAAGTCATCAACTTAGTACTGAATATTTGTACATTTGATTGTAACCTTCATGTTTCTCAACTTCCACCTGATACGCAAGTCTGATAGGACCCCGTGAACTCTAAATACATCAAATCCTCTTTGTACTTTCTCTTAACTAGCCAACAACTTCGAACATTTTGACACAAAGCTTGCGGCCTTATTTACTACACCTCCACCCATCAAGTCTCTAATAGTGAGACCTCACTATCCTTTATCAATCCAAAAGACATCAAATCCCGCAACCCTCGCACCTTACCAAGTCCTAACACATCTACTATACGATCCATGCACCTTACCTTGTGCAATTACCTCCAAGTCTTTACTACTTGAAATACTCATCATGCTATTAATAATAACGCTTCAATATAATCTATCACCAGTCGCCAATCACAACCCCATAGAACATTCATCATAACACTTAGTTAATTACCATAGACCTACTCCTTCGAGCATACTAACAATTTCACCCGATATAAAAGGTGTGAAACTAAAGCCACCATAATTCACACCTAACCTAAGAATTCCTATTGCTTTGAATCCAAACTCTCCCTTTTCTTGAAGAGATACCTTACTCATTCCAAATTATCTTAATTTCTCAATTCACACCTTTCATTCAAATCATAACCACCACTAATGACCGATCACTGCTCAAACATGCTAACATTCTCATATTGTTTCGTCGAAGTACCCTTGCTAAAAATCCCTAACCGAAATAATATTTCTTCTATATTGGTACATAAGTTCATTTACATGATCATCATCATCAACAACAACAACATACCCAGTGAAATCCCACAATGTGGGGTCTGGGGAGGGTAGAGTATAGACAGACCTTACCTCTGCCTTCGTAGGTAGAACGGTTGTTTCCGAGAGACCCTCGGCTCAAGACAAAGCACAAGCCTAAAAGTAAGACACACAAAGTGCGTAAGTCATGACAGCGCATTCTGAAAATGAAAGGAGCAAAAAGAGACAATAGCTAATGCAAGTAAATAAGACAAACAAAATACCAATAGTAACATAAATCAAACAACAAGGAACTATAAGGTTGTTTTCGAGAGACATGATCATCGAATCTAAAAAGTTTTTCACCCCTAGTATTAGTCACACTGTCATTAATATGTTACCGTAAATAACCCTATTGACCAACACCTTATTCGATAGTCATTAAATGATGCTCACCTACGAAGAACCAACCCTTACCTTATTTTGTCGAACCATACACATCCAACTAACCGTGTAATTTTGCTCTGTCCTTCGGTCAACTCCAAAGTCATTATACCAGTAATTATAAAACTTCTCAACTATTAACCTTTACGTACCAATACCCACAAATCTCATCCAAAAACTAGATGCAACACCCGATAATCCTTCAAATATACCTCCACACTTGTCCAGCGCAAGAGTTATTCCTATTAGTCGACCATTGGCTCCCATTAGCCTACGACGAGTCCAATATACCAACGCATATATGACTTTCACACTCACTTAATACTAAACAACTGCACAATACTCACCAATCTTTTGGTTTCCACAATCCCCTATCATCACTAACCTCGAAAATGCCTAGTGAACCCACGAACACACTTTTTAGGTGAAGAAACGTGACTGTCTATTCCACTTAGCTTCACTCATCACAAGTAACATTGCCACCTGATTTCGATTAGAAAACCATTCCCTGAAAGAACTCACAACCATTAATTCTACTCTACTATCACAATACTATCAAATCGAAGCCAACTCAATATTTCATAGCCTATACGACATCCGCTCGCGTACACCTTACAATTTATCCCAACAAACACGTCAGATACCAATTATTCCCTTCTTATAGTGGAGATTGATCCATCCAAATTCTCTTCCTTACGCCTCCATCCCGTAGGAAAAATAGGTACTCCTACCATCCGGCCCTAAGAAGTTTTACTTTCTCACACCTTATCACCAAGAGGTCGCCCTTCAAGTCCATATTCCCAACTTCTCTTAGCAGTCTTAGCACGATCATTATCCTCTTTGACAAAACAAATTATCTTTCCCAAGTTTACAGTTGTGTTCAGATATCGACATTTATACTCTTCCATTGCTGAATTATTGACTTGCCATTGATACACTTGTTCCACAAAACTATCATACTAAACCTTGACGATGCTGAAACTTTTCCACTCCAAGCACACCTCGAGCAACCCTTCTTGTTGAGCCATGATTACGTTTCCCCCACTTCTGAGCAACCAACCGTTGAATACATAGCGATCATACAATCTCCCTCATTAAGGACAGAAAAGGTGAAGAAGTTTCAGATACAAATTGAAATCGACCAGATACCAATTTGAATGAAGTAGCACGAAAGGAATGAAAGAATAGAAATTTCCTAGATGTCATATAGTCTCCCAATTATAAGTGTGGCGCACAACATGCCCATAAGTATGACTCTACTAGACATTGCTCTTGTACTTATAGATCGGGTAACCTAGGGCTCTGATACCAATTTGTCACGTCCCAAATCGAGGAACGCGCGGGCACTTATCCCTTTCCCACTCGGTAGGTGAACACGTCCCTTAATCACAACTCAATCAATGATAAAGTAGAACCCAACCAGCAAATATACATAATAAGTCTATGATAGATAAGAAAATGGTGCGAAAGTAAAACAATAATACCAAGAAATCTAGTCGAATGTCGTACAAGAGTCACTACTACATAACTACAAGTCTGAATATGAATGCATAGTCTGAAAAGAAGAATACTATCTCAGAATAGCAAAATAAGACAAATAACTAAAGAGAGAGATTCGGGTTGTGGATCCATCCATATGCTCACCCTATATGCTTGTCAGCAAGCCTCTGAAATCAGTCACGGGGAGAGGAAGTAGACCCTGTCACGTACTCTACACTCATAAAAGAATGCAGCAAGCACTACAACATTTTAGGCCTTTAGCCACCCTAGAAAAGTGTACCCTAAACTATCAAAAAGTGTGGCATTTTATCAAAGGCCACACTTTTCAACTTTTAGCTACGCTTTTCCAAGAGTGGCCTAAACTAGCGTAACCTTTTCCCTAAGACCACGCTTTTCAAGTGTTGCTTCAAAAGCGTGGCCTATAAAGTACAAAGGCCACACTTGTACTACCTTAGATGGAACTAAAACTACACTTTTAAGTGTGGCCGTTGCTCTTATGGCCACACACGAAGTGTGGCTTCTAAAGCAACATTTATAAAGTTTAGCTTCTGCTAGTATACATGACACTAAATTAGCCCCATATATATTATTATCATATTTTGATGATCTCAAGCACTAAATTAGCTAATAAAGAACTCAAAATAATAACTATAATGTAGATATTTGCAATAAACTTCAAAAGTGCAACATGTCTTTTACTACACATAATAATAAAGCAATATTTCAAGATGTGCACTAGCAATAAGTTCTAGGAAACCAAATGTATTCGAACATCACATTTTTCAAAAATTCTTCATCATTAAGTGGGGATAATCTGAGCTTGATGTCTTTTGGTAATGTTCTGAACATCGGTAACCATCAACATCCGAGTCATGTTCTCCAGCATTTCATCAATTATAATATAGGGGAATCAGACGGTTGTTAGGATGCCATGTTGTTAACTGGATTATTTGCAAGTCAGTTTGGCTACGGACAACATTGAATTTTTAAGGCAATGGAACACACTGAGACATCATTTCCTTTTCGGCATCAAGATGCATGACCTGTAGTAAAGCAATTTGAATTAAACTCTCAAAGTCTTCCAAGATAGCATGAGAAAAAAAATTAAACAGCAGATCAAGATTTGAAAATCTGAATAATGCAAAATGAAATAAAAAATTAGAAAGAAAGAAATTTATAGTATGTATACACATAATATCAAAAGTAATGCTACACCATGAATCAACGGAAACTCATCTAAACTTGATGGCAAAGGATTGTTGTGCACAGAGATCAGAAATTTCAGATAGTTGACTTAAAGTACTTAATTTATGCAAATGAAGATAGTTGTGCAAAGAGATGAACAATTTCCTACTTCCAGCAACAAATGTAAGAAAGTGAGTTTTATTTTACTTTCTAGAAAAGTGAATGTTGTTGTATCTTATGTGTTAGCAGGACGTGTGTTTTGTTTTTCATTCTACCAAAGTGAGTGTTGTTGCTTCTCATTTAATAGCTAAGTGAGAATCATATAAAGATCTATAAGGTACAAGGATTAAACAGTGCTACAGTCGTACTTCTTACTTAAAAACCTTAGAGCCTTTCAAATGATCTGAAATTGCAAGGAGTATCTTCTGAATAGTTGGTATGCTTAAACAACTAGTAAATAGAGTAGCTTTATTTTTATTCAGGACTGGAATTTTTTAATATATGTAGGTTAACAGATGAGGAGACTACATATCTAAATTCTATCCTGATTACATACACCAGTGTAAGGGAAGCAGAGGTAAACCCAGAATTGGACTAAGATGATAAAAGACAATAATAAAATTATGAGTTAAACAAGTTGCTGAAATATGTGTTGGGACTGAACTAACTTGTTACTAGTTTTTACATGTTAACAGCATCAATTTGTTGCTGGTAGGTTACTCATGTCAAATATTTATTCATCATTTGAAGCTTTGCTTCTGTGAACTGTTCTCGAGGCAAGTGATATGATAAAAACTAGATATGTACTGCAATCAACTTCAGGGGAAGGAGTTTCCAGATGCTCTATGACCTTCATACATAATTATGTAATTTGTCTAGTTGGGAAGTCACAAAGATCCTACGAAACTAATTTAATCAGTAAAATCAAACATGTAACCTTATAATAAAGTAAGTGGCCATGGTCTGAGATAATTTGCTATTTCCTTTTGCTCTTCCACTTACAGAAAATGAAAGAAATAACTTTCTAGCTCTTATTGTACGGAGGTAATCGTACCCTCTTCATTTCCAAAAAAACGATACGCATTTTTACATGATTTTTGCATTAGATTGGTTATCACTTGGCAATTCCATTTCATCTAAACTGAGAGTTTATATGCCTGGCAAGATACTTTAGAAAACACCAAGGAGAACATGGAGGCATCAAAAAGAATTCAGAAAGGGTAGATAGTCTCACTTACAGTTCAATTTCTTGTCCAGTCTATGGACCATTATCTCTCACAATCACTCTACTCTTCAGGAACAAGACATTCCAGAACAGCAAAAACTTACATGAAAGATATACATATTAATACATTTGGAGCTAGAAGTACGCCAAAGATTGGAAAAAAATGATAGTAAGTACCTAATGTTGTGCACCACAAAATCAACACAAGCAGCAATTAAACAGAACACAAATCGGAAAAAAACACAAGGAACACTATAAAAACTACACATAAGAGATAATCAAATTGTGGAGCGACAATTGAACATCAGGAGTTCCCTTCTTTCCTCACAAATGAATAATGAGATATTCAGTCCCTTACATCAAACAACCAGTAGCCCAATTGCTACTAGTAATAGGAAAATTATCATGACAAGTACAAGAAAACCAAGTTCTAATATTTAAGATATATTAGGACCTCTAGCATGTCATCGTCTACTTAGTTCATTCTCTTGACTAAAAATAATATAACAAAACTAGAGGGATTACAACAAATTCAACCAAGTAGAGAAAAAGGTTAATTTATTGTAATTCATTTGACCGAAAAATATCAAAGAGTGCCACTCGGGTCAGCCAAAGATATCATATTGCAGAAACATTAATGCATACCTGCTGCCCATGTTCATGAAGAGAAGCCTTATCAGCTAAATGCTGTTGAAATGTAGATTCAACAAGAGATGTTGTTTCTCCATTTCTTGCCTCTGCCTAAGTTATTCGTTGAGGATTAACTCATGATAACCTGTTTAGTCATCTCTTCCTGCAACATGTATTCATGCATGATAAACATTAACACTTTTATGTCTAGGAAGTAACAAAGACATTATTTCGTACGCATTAACTTTAAGAAGGGTTTCTTCTTCCTCTAGCTGCACTCTTCAACCTCTTGTAGTAAAACCATCCAAGTTCTCTGTCCTCCATTTCCTTAAAAAATTCTAGTCCATTTGCTGCTCATATGCAGCAGCAATGCTTTGTGCTTAGCCTCTTCAGCCATCTTTCGAACTTATCAAAAGGAAATCATAAGAGAAGTTCATTAACAAGATGACAATCATAATAAGCAACTCTGAATGCCATCAAGAAGGGAATAATTTGTTCGTAAGGAGAAGAGTCGTGTTGTCAACAATTTACTTAATTTAGTCCCTAGAGAGGTGTTCAATTCTGAAAGCTCTAGTTTTCACAGCTGTAGATTCGTTCTAAAAAAATTTCTGCAAAAAAGGTGAGTTTCTAGAGGAATGTTATGCTAATCAAATTCATTAGAGATGCAAACTCTTTTGCCTTTCTAGATCCAAATGGCACTTAGAAGTGAATTAATACCCTTTTGGAAAGACAATGAGTGTCAAAATTTAAGAGCAAAATGAGCTTAACTTTAGGTTTTACTTTCAATAATCTTCCTAAAAAAATCAAAATCTATGCATACAAGTTATACAATAATAAATTAAACGGAAAAGGGCCAAAAATACTCCTAATGTATGAAAAATGGTTCATAATTACCCTCCTCCCATCTTTTGGTCTAAAAATACCCTCAACCTTATAATAATCAACTCCTTTTGTAACCTTCCTGCAATTATCTATAATCCGAAGATCCACGAGATGAAACTCATGACAGAACATATCCTCTGTCATGTGCTCATTCTTCTTCCAATCAGAGGCAATTATATAGTGGCCCTCGCTCTTCAAGCGACGAGCAATGTGAGAAGCGATAAATGCTCCTACCCTAGTAATGAGAATACGGAGCTTTTCGGATGGCAAGTAAGGTTCCCTCTCAAGATTCTCACAAGCGTAAGCACCATAGCCAATACCACCAGAGCTTCCCATTCTGAAAAAAACTACAGTGAGTCAAATGATGTTTATCTAGGAAAAGCATTAACTAGTTAATTAACTAACAATGAGCAGGCAATATCTACACTAATGAACACCCTAATGTTGAATTATTAACCATATTTTCTTCCCAGTTCAATGTGAGGGTGAGGCACTACCATTGTGATTATAAAAGGTTGTATGTAATTTTTTTGTTCAGCCTTATGAATTTAAGGAGGAACTTAAAATGACATAAAGCAGAGACAAACACATAATTATTAACTCCAAAGGATTCTTGGCTAGAAAGTCATAGATATAACAAGGAGCTTCAATAAAATGTCTGCATAACTATATCAAGTTAAGTGGTTAGGTGAGAGCATTAAAATAAGTGAGCAGATTCCTGTATTTTACAAATTAATTAAGTTCCAACACGCCAAAAATTACATATTCATAACAGAACTACAAGCAAATTAAACTAAATCAAAAACATTTCTTTAATTCATAAATGATCATTTCTAGAAATGCCTCAACCTTTTATTATTATAACAAAGTTTGAGAGTATTTTTATACCAAAAGGTGGAAGGAGAGGTATCCTTGAACCAAAAATAAAGTTTGAGGATATTTTTAGACCAAATGGTGGAAGAAGGATATATGTGAGCCATTTTTCATACGTTAGGGGTATTTTTTTCCCTTTTCCGTAAATTAAATCATAATTTATACTCTAAGCAAATGAACCTGCATAAATAAAGACATCGAAATGGTGCATCAACTTAAACCTTTTTCCTAGTAAATGCTGAAAATGTGCAACCCCAGTTAATGATAACTCAGAAAATATGAATTATTTTGCAGATTAAAGTTTCATGTTAATAAGTTTTGGGAAGAACACTCTTATGAGATCAACAATAAGAAGGAATCAACCTGAATTCAAACTCTATTTAAAACTAAATCCCCCAATCCCAAATCCCTCACACCCAGCCAAAAGAGAAACTTTTACAGATGATTTCACATGAGGTTGGAAGTTTTAAAATGAAAACACAATACATCTGAGAAATTATATCACAAACTTTTAAATCACAACTAGCATCTCTTATACAAAAAAGATTTGCTTTGAGCAGGTTGACCAGTGAAATACGCATAGAAAATAAGCAACACAGAAGCAGGAGTATGTCCAAGGCATAGATGAATTTGCACATTTATTTGTACAGACATCCAGAAAAAAAATTATTGGCAACACAGAATAAGAACAGAAATCACTAAAGATTCCATCTAGATTTGTGGCAAAAGAAAACTAAATCAAGCGAGAGAAAAAATGGGTAGAACTAACCTCAATCACCTTGAGGTAGAACTTCTGTTCTAATAATCCATCAATAAACCTTGTCGCTCACTCTATTCTATTGATACGCCGCAACAATAGAATCAACGGAGCCTAACTCGGATTGGCGACGAACAATGGTTGTAAACAAGTTTCTTCTCCATCTGCAACTTCATAGTTTTAGCAGTTTCTAGGAGGTGGATTTCTAGTGATGTTGCTACAGATCCCACCTTTGTTTAAGATAGTTTTCCTGCCCGTAATATTGCAAACCCTTAGAGTGAGAAATGTAGGGAAACTATTATTTCTTTTTTTCAAATGGCAATATGTTTTCAAAAGGTGGAATCTCCCACAGAGTCTCACACCCGGTCCGACAGGTCTGCGAATGAATTAAATCATGGTGACTCAATTGATTTCAAAGGTTAAACCAGTAACACACTGCGCACAAGGGGCCTCCGTTATTTCAAGAAGAAACCTCACACTGGCGCTGACGAAATTCGATCCTTAGTCATTACTCCAAATATCCCTTTAAAACCAATTTAGCTGCCCTCTAAAATTTCATATGTTTTCAGAAGCTGCAATGGGTGGGAAAATTTAGAGGGAATTTCTTTTGCCGAAATTTTTAGTGAACAGTTTAGGCTACGTTTTTACAATGTTGTTTTTGAGAATATAAAAAGGAACTTTGGTAAAGTCGTATATGTGAAAGTGTTACCTATTACTTTAGGCTTTGGCAACACTTAAGTTGCGTGACCGTTGTACTAAAAGAGAACGTTTTTCAAGCGTTACCTAAAACCCATTGCTAAAGGCTTTTGACAAAGGCCACTCCAGCATAAACGTTGCCACAGCTACTTTTAGCAGCACTTTTTAATGGGTTTTCTAAAATAATGGTGGCCTTAGACCTAAAATGTTGTAGTGAAGGTAGTATCATTACAAATACTATGTACCGGTAAGTATCATAGGGTAACAACAGTTAGTTAACATATATAAAGTAAGAGACTGAAAGATAGGCTTGCTCACAATCAGATATAAAGATTACACAGTCCAAGAATAGCATCAAAACTACAAATACCAAGTCTGAATCCAATAAGTATGAATATGTGAATATGAATACATATGCAATGCAATGATACACACATGCTCCAGGCGGAATACCTCTATGCCTCGATAGTGATGACTCATGGGGGACCCGCGAAGTCCATGTATCTATTGCGGCGCACAGCCTGATCCAATATAAGTATGTGTTGAGGAACGTGCAATCCGGTCCAATATATGTATATATTGCGGAACGTGCAACCTGGTCCAATATATGTATATGTTGCGGAACGTGCAATCCGGTCCAATATATGTTGCGGCTCGCAACCCGATCCAAATGTATGATCATGAATGGATGAATGATATCAAATGCCACTGAGAATATATCAACACCAATGGAAATATATCAAGTCAATTGTGACATGCATAGACACATAACATTATGTCAAGAATGAATTATTTCTTCCTCTATATATGGTCAAGTCTAGTATCATGCACGTGGCGATGAGACACTAGATCAAATAAGGCAACGATACCAACCTAAGTATTCCATCCCAACTTCATACCTGAAGGCGTAACATGTTTTCTCCAACAATCACTAACTCTACATTGTTTTGCTAATCAAAGTCTAACCATAAGGTAATTCATAACCTACCTGGTAGTCGAGAAAGAGCCACGAACTCCTAATCCATAAGTCCTCCCAAGTGAATATCAAACGGTCGTAGTTCAAACAAGCGCATGAAGTTCCTATGTTACCACACACATTCAATTAACACATAAGGACCAATTCTACCTTACCATGATTCTAATAATACCAAACATGTATTGTAAGGAACTCGGGATCAAAAGTAAATTTAAAACATGTCTTGTAAGGAACTCGGGGTAAAAAGTAAATTTAAAACCGCGTCTCGGACCCCAAGGGTAAAATGGTAATTTTATTGAGACTACGAATTCAATATTATCAAGATAGTGTTCTATGAGTTCATATGAATCTAACAACACTCATATTACTATACTTTAGTCTGAAACCCAAAAAAGTAACATCGGGCCCACAAGGGCAAAATAGGAAATTTAAGTTAGAAACACGTTACCCATAATCTAAATAGTCATAATCCAAAGTTTCATGAAATTCTAACCCTGATTGAGCCTTCAATTTTATGAATTTGTCAAAATTCTCTTTTTATTAAAACCCATAAATCGATTGTTTGCAAAAATCCGGATTGAAACCGAAATCTATGTTAACAATAGTTTACCCAAGGTTTAAACAAGATAAAAACCTAGACTTTACTCAAATTCAACCATAATTAATTGAAGAAAACTCAATTTTCAACTTAGGGTTTAAAACCCCCAATTTTCCCCAACCAAACACGGATAAAATTGATAACCAACGGAAATAATCTTAAAGAAGCATCAAACTAAAAGTTGGATACTTACCCCCTAGCTGAGACGAGAACAACGCCGCAAAAATCACCTCAATCGGAGCTCTAGAACTCAATTTATGTGTAAAATACTAAATGGACACAATCTGATTTTTAATACACTGTGATTTTCGCTACCGCGGACCAAAATCCGCTAGAGCGCCAAGAAGTCCGCCACGGAGACCACACCATTACAACAATAATTATCCACACTAAAATGACCATAACTTCCTCATACGATATCAAAATTTGATGATTCAAGTTGCTACAGCTTACAAATTTTGATACGCATCTATTCGAACAATCAAAACTCAATTCCAACATCAAATGAATATAATATTACATTGAAGCGTCGAAGTTGAGCAACTTATGTCAATGACTCAAACATCTAAACTTGACCAAACGAAGTCATTGAATTTCCATTACCAACAATTATGCCACGATTATTGCTCAAATAGAAATAAGATGAGAGATTACCTTGGTCGGACATCATGTGGGTAGTGGCTCCGGTGTCTATGTACCAATTCACATCCGGAGGATTTAATCTAAGAGTGTGCACCGCGGCTTCAATGTCGATAGGGGTGGGTCCCGCTGCATGGTGGGCCTGGTGGGGCCGAGGCCCAAGCACGCCGGCTGGTTGCCCCAGCCCAAACTACCCCTCGGGTTCCACCATGGGCCTGAATAACTGGGCTTGCTTGGTGGCTGAAACTGGGTCCGGTTCGGGTGGGCATTATATGAGGAAAAATAGGGGTTGTTGGGCCCAGTTCCACGGCCATGGGCCGTAGGGCTTTGGCCAGTTAGCTTGCGGCCCACTGCCCCGAGGCCCATTGCCACTAGGGATGGCAGATGGGTATAATTTTGTGGATTCCGCACTGCACCCACTCCAGTTGGGGCGGGTATGGGTATAACTTTGGCGGGTATGGGTATTGAAAATGTACCCGGTACGGGAAGGCGGGTAGGTGATGGATTTGCAGTCATACCCGCCTACCCGCTCGCCTTATACCCGCCCCAAGCCCAAAATATTAGCAACCCATAAGTCATCCCTTCAGCCCATAAGTCACGACAAGTCTCTCATTCTCCAACAAAACTCAAAGCCCTACGCCTCTTCAGTCATTCACGCTTTCACGACTCCCTCTCTCTCGTTCCCCTTCACGCCGTCTCTCTTCCCTCTCTCATTCTCAACGTCTCTGCCTTTTTCTTTAAAAGAGATGCTGATCGGGAAATATTAAAAAATATTATTGTCTTTGCTTTGTGCTTTGGGGTTGTCTTGGTGAGGTCAATTTTTGTGCATTTGTTAAGTTTTACCTATTGAGTTTGTGGAGTTCAATTGAAAAAGTTGAAAAACTTTAGCTTATATAGCTGAATAGTATATGAGTTTTGTCTACATTTGTAATATATAGAAATGGGTGGATAATTTTTGGGTTTTCTTTGAAATTTTATTTTCTTGATTCTTTGTTGTGTAAGGGGGAAGAGGTGAAAAAATTGGGGAATTCTAATGGTGAAAAAATCTGGAATTCTCCTCCATCTCTCCCAAATAAAATGAGACTGTGACAGTATTGATTCTTGACTCAAAATTTTGGGATAATTTTTGGAATTTGAATTTTTGGGATCATGTTGATCACTAATTGATCACAAATGAATTGATTACAAAATAATGAAGGCGGGTATTGACGGGTGACGGATATCCACTTGGGTGGTGGAGCTGGTGTGAATTTAGGAATATACCCGCATAGGCGGGTATGTATGTTGAAAATCGAGTGGCGGGTATAAAATTTTTTGGCGGGTACGGGTGTGGGGGAGGGGGTACCCGCACCCGCTCCGCCCAATTGCCATCCCTAATTGCCACCCCCTGTTATTGCCATTATTTTTGCAATTCTGACCCTTTTTGCCGCCACCGTTGTTGCGAATTTGGCCGGAATTATTGGAGACGGATGGAGAAAAATTGGACTCGGTCACCATAATGATAAAAAGGGCCCCAATGGCCGCTTTCTTAGCTAAACCTGCTTCTTCGAGCGTGAGTATGGAACGAGCCTGATAAAACTACGGAAGAGGACTGCTCTGACGAAGAAGTATACCGACGCCACTCTAGGCCTCAGAGAGGCATGCAACCATCTGAAGGACAAGACGATCGTTGGTAACGGGCGCACCAACATTGTGGAGTTGGTCCGCCAATTCTTTCAACCTTTTGCGGTAAGCTGAAACCTTAGGAAAGTCTTCTATATTGAAGTGGGAGAATTTCGGCTCAAGTGTAACAGCTCGAGAATTCTTATTATCTTGGAATATGTCACGTACTCTATCCCAAGTAGCCATCGTCGTAGCGTCTGGTTCGATAATCGTTTGCAGTAGGTCGGTAGAGATAGTGGAGTAAATCCACTAAAGAACGGTAGCATCAATAGTCATCCATAATTGAGGATCATCCTCGGGATTAGGAACCCCCATAGCGGTAGGAGCTGGGGGGATAATGTGATTGAGGACTTGATGCGAGCGTGCGTGAACTTTGAACAGTTCGGCCCACGTCGCGTATTGGACGTTTTCTATTTCAAGAATAATAGGGATGTGATTCTTGATGTTAGAAAAAGTAAGGGAAGGGTGAAATGTGTTCTTAGCCATAACAACAACGAACGACGTGAGGAAGGGATTTGGAAGAATATTTGGGAAGAGAAAAGGCAATTCCGGGCACAGAAAATGAGAAGAATGGCTCAGAAACCGAGGCTGATCGAATGGAATATTGGAGAGGAAATATGAAATCTAGACTTCTGATACCATGAAAGAAATATTCCCTTGATTATTTTCATTAATAAAAGAGTATATATACAATTTACAATTTTCCATAATAGGAAAATCCTATTCCTATTCTACTCCCAAAACCCTATTCTATTTGTACAATAATTCTACAATTATGGTAAGTGTACAATGCTAAGTAATTATAATTAAATACAATTTATGGTAACTCAAAACAGCTCCAAAACCGTGATATACATAGATGTATAAGCCGTGTATATCACGGTCCAAAGTCACTGGAATACTAAAGATATACTGTGATATACACTGTTGTATATCACGTGTATAGATAAAATTTTATTGTAGCGACGAAAATAACAAAAAGCTAAAAATGCTATCGAAATTTATAACGAAGAGTTGTCAATAAAAAAATATTTAAATTTGTATCAAGGGGAGCTAATGCATGGCCTGTGTTGTACGTCTTAGTAAAATAATAATTGACAATATTATATGTAATAAACTTGCTATTATATATCCAATTTTCTTAGTTCCTCTTCTTCATATTTAAGATCTTATTTCTCCTTCTACTATTTTGAATGGATGTATTGTATTGGATAAAATTCATATGCTCAAGTGGATGAATCATATGGTGACACGTGGCAACATATGATAAATCATACACATACCAGCAGGTAAAGGTTGCTGGACCAGTATTTATGGCCGATTATCTGTGTCTGGAGACTAAGATCACAAAGGGTCCGGGGAAGGTGCAACATTTCACCGAATAAGCAACGAAGCAAGCTCAACAGCCGCCCGCTACAGGATATCACGAGCCTTCTCCTAATATTTATCAGTTTTTATTGATCAATATTACATGCATTTTTAGGATTAAAGAAGACACAATTCATGGATCGTGCACCCCTTATCTTAAGTATAAATATAGCATGTCATTTTCTTATAAGGATCATCTGGAACATAATAGAAAACAAGTAAACTTAGCAATTCTATTACATCCTTTCGCTACTTTATTCTTATTCAAATACTCAAGGTTTGGGCAACTTGACAGCCCGGAGGCTCTAGCTCCCAGCTCCATTAAGGCACAGGTACTTCCATTCTCATTTGCTTTCTTGTAAATTATTTTGCTTCTTCTTATTCATTATCTTATTAATTAGGTCATATTGATCCACGTGTTCATAACACGTATACATATTGTACGATATCATTTTACAGATAAATAGTTTTGGCACTCATCCTAGGGCTTTGATAATTGTGGTATCACTGTGACCCTGTCTCTAAAACTAACCTCCTGAATCTGTCTGCTAGTACATCTATTTTAGAAAATGTCAGGCACTGGTGACAATAATTGATCTTAACGCCGAAAACAACGGTAACAACGATCAACTTAATCTTGGAACTCTAAATTGCATACTCGTGGGCCCCTTGGCAGGCGTGGGCTGCCCAGCATGGAGACAAAATGGAAGATGATGTTTCAGGAGACGGTCTAAACCTATGAGTAACGAGGGAAACTATTCAGACTGATGAGACTCTGGAGGAGGCAATGCAGATCATGCTGGCACAACAGAGGACGTTGATGGAATATTTTGAGCAGATGCAGTGGGTCATTTCGAACTTTAGCTGACAATGCGAATTTCGAAGTGTGCACCCCAGTCCTAACAAATGGAAATATCACACCTAGGTAGTTGACACTCAATTTTGTCCCGCCTCTCTTTCAAATTATTAATTTGCACTTATAATATTTTTAATAACTTAAGAAAACTTATATTTTATTTTTATTACAAGTAAAGGCCTTTTAATATCATTGTTAAATTTTAATATCAGCATTTATTATTATTATTATTATTATTATTATTATTATTATTATCATCACCATCATTACTACTACTATCCTTGTCATTTTAATATCATAATCATGATTTCATTCTAATATTTTATTTTATTTCTCGCAAAATGACATCACATTTATTTTATTCAACTAAATGATAGCATTTCGTTAATCTTATACTTTTTAAATATTATCGCGTAATTATTATGATATCACGTAATTTTTATTTTGTCTAAGTATTAGTATTTATACTTACTCAAGCATGTATTAATATATATAATTTACTAAAGGGTGTTTTTAATTTAATTTAGAAAGAGAGTACTTTAAATTCAATATCAAAGACTTCATGCCAGCCTAATCTTACAATTATTGTCTTGAGCCAATGATAGCCCAATCCAAACAGCCCATTCTACACTCTTTCTCAAGGTGGACGCCACGCAATCGCCACATCCGCACCACATAAGGCGCCAAATGGTCAAAACACACGCCCAGCACACAACTTGCGCACCACATAGTGACCTATTTGGTTTCACTAATCATATACACTACTGCGGCCATTTTAAGTTTCGGATTTCATTTACTAAAGGGTGTATTCAATTAGAATTTTAAAAGACTATTTTGGGATAAATAAGTTCATTCGACTTAAATTGTTGCATCGTATATTATTCTTTTATGGATTTTTATGTCTAGAAACGTAATGTGAATATTTTGCATAAGTTGTTTGACTAATCCTTACCTCATTTTTTCTTTACATGTAATGCATCCGGAGCAGCGAACAGTCTGCCGCCAGGCCCGATACTCGAGTCTTCTGTTTACTCTCCGTCATCCAGTATATCTCGCCCTCCCAACATATATACGAATGGAAAATGGAAAGAGGAAGGGCGAGAAAAGATTTGAAACGTGTAGCCCTCACCTCCTTGCTCTGTTCTAGTTTTTCTTTTATCTCAATTCTGTCACAACCTTACGTTACTCATTTGTTTGATTATGTCTTTTTGGTTCTCTTGATAGAAACAGCATTAGCATTAACTTTTCCTCATCCTTAGCTTTTAATAGCCATAACGTTTTGAAATATTACTAATTGCTTTGCGTGCGAGGTAGAAGACGTGATTTAGTTTTAGACTTACTGCAAATGGATTTTCAAAACCCGGATATAACTCCCTTCGAGTTAGGAAAGGTCGATTTCCCTTTTTCTACAGGCAAAATTCAGATTTTAAGAATTATGGGGCGTTTTCTTTTCAACTTAAAAGTCTTTCGAAATTTAATCAATTCGAGTCGGTGTGAGCTAAAAGATTAAATCAAAGTTTGATGGTTGTTAGAGCTATTCAAAAAATGATTTGATAAAAACGTTCAAGTCAAGTTGGTTTTCTAAATATCATTTTTTTTATAAGATTTTGCATTTAGTAGAATGAGTTGAGTGTTGAAAATTATTATCTAATCCTCAACTCATTTCTATTTTGAGTCAAAACCTTTTTCTATAAATAATTTTGTCTTTATACAGTCTATCAAGAGTTAAAAGTTTATATTTTGCCTCGAAAAGAAATGCCGTTCTCAAAATCCTTTGTTTCAGATATCCTTTTAAGGTTAGGTTTTCAAAATCAAAAGCTTTTTTTCTTCTAAATGACATGCAATTTAAATATGAGTTTTTAACAGATACATAACATTTGTGTCAATATGATTTTCTAACGCCTAACATGATCAACCTAAATTTGACATGTTAACCGTATTTAACGAATCTTAAAAATTGCTTAACCCCTTCCTTTTAGGATGACTTGAAACCCTAGAATCATTAGTTTAATAGACCTAAAAAATGAAGTTTATTTTAGCATCACTTAGTTAAGAATTAGGTGTCCTAATTCATCCTTAAAATAATTAGGTGACGACTCCTTAAGTTAAGTAAACAAGGAATCACTAATATGTTGTACTCCGCTTTGATCCGGTTAAAACGGGGTATAACATGTAGGCCCATGCGGAGGGGAGATCAGCGGGATCTAAGGATGCTCCCGGGAATGAGAGCACTCCTGTCACACCCCCTTTTTTCCGCCAAAAAACTAGTTTTATGGTTAAAAGGATTTTTCTAATTGAAGTGACATTTAAAGAGATTATTTATTGGTTACAAAGTCGCCACTTGAAATTGAGTTATGATGTTCCAAGTCACCTTATTGAATCCCTAACGAAAAGGAATGTTTTGACTCTTTATTTTTTGGTCTGCGAACAAGAATTCTGGTTAAGAAATTCTGTTGATCGGAGAGAAGGTGTGAGGCACCCGAGTCCCGTAATTCTAGCACGGTTACTTTTGTCGACTTATACTTGGTTAAAATCATTCTAGGATAAAACATGTTTGCTTATTCACCTAATTGATTTGCTTTAAAATGTGACTTATATTTTTGGCTTAGGTGCGTAACCGCACACGTATCAAAGTGTAATTTATTAAGTGTCAAAGAGCGTAACCGCACACGTATCAAAGTGTAATTTATTAAGTGTCAAAGAGCGTAACCGCTCATATGACATTTTAATTAATTAATGTTTAACCAAGAATCCTAACCGAACAAGTGGTCAAAACATCTTAAACGCGTTTAGATTTATTTAACGCGGACATGGATCCTAACGTTTACCTATTATCAATGGCCTTAAGGCAGGCTCCCAACGTACCAAAATGATTTACAATAGAACTAAAAGCAAAAAAGATAGCCGCAAGTCCAAAATCATTTTAAATATCACTAGCCCAAACTTAAATTTTCCCTATTAATTATAACTTTTTCGAAAAGACTACCAAATCATTCAATTCATCTACTTAATTAAAATCAAGATTACAAGATAAAGTAGCATAAGCATCCAAATAGGATCAAGATCTGTAGCATGTTTATCATCCATATGAAGGAAATTCATAAAACTAAATGGTAATTATTGAAGTTATCAAGGAAAAATCATTTAACAGGGAAATTCAGATATGAGCTCACAGATAAACATATAGACATTGCACCAGTTGAAATGAGCAAATAAATCATTGTTCAACCTGAGATTACATTTAAAAGGGATAAGAAATGGACTTTATCTTCGACTCAAAACTTTGGATATCAAGCCAAGGACTCTCTAAGGCTGCTTGACTGGAACTTGAACAAAACGTGGCCGGAGCTCTACTGGCACCTCAAATTTAACAATCATTCAAACAGAGTGTGTTGATACATAAATCTTTTTTTTCACCAATACAATTACTTCAACATTCTATTCGTTCAAATAACTTACACGTTGCGTAAAAAATCCTTAACGAAAGGAGTCAAGTAACCATTGATTACAGTCATGATTCTTAGAGACAAACTAAATTACACAACTAAAAATTACTTTGGTTTCATACCTAAATCTAATTGCTTGAAAGTAAATATGCTATGTAAAACTCTCGCAGTGCAGTCCTTTAGGGATTTTCCCTTTTTCAATCACCTTCTTGGCCTTGTCGCTGGATAGTTGTACAACATATTCAATAACTTTTGCTACACATCCTCCATTCCGTTGTCTACTTTTCTTGGCAGGAGGAGGCATTGCAGAAGATATAATCCGTTATTGGCCATGGAAGTCTAAAAAGGAAAAATATTGAAGGGTCATTTTAATAAAAAAATGAAGTATAAATTATCACATAACTATTGTTTATGAGAAGTGAGAAGTAATTTTTTTAAAACAATCAGCTTGTATACCTTGTCAACATCTATGGGTTCTTCATTATTGAAATCAGGATCCAACTAAAAAACAATTAACATGGTTGAACATCTAACTCGATAATATTTTTTTTTATCAATCATAAACAGTAGTATCAATATAGTAGTATAGTTTTGAGTAAAGATAACATACAGTGAATGCATCTGCTAGAGGAGATTTCTTATATTGCTTTATAAGTTCTTCTTCGTCGCTGATCTTAACAACGACATAGACTTCATCATGCAATTCAATGTTTGAGCTTTTAACAAACACTCTAAACATGACAGTTCTATCCAGAAAAGCATCCTTCTCTACTGGGTATATATGAACACTCATGAGCAGCACCAGACATATAAAATCATTTTAGTATTGGTAGTGCTTGAAACAAAAATTTGTAAGCTATTAAAAATAACTATAAAATGACCAAAAAACAGCTTTTGGGGTCTCACACAAAATTTTCACCTTCGATCTGCCGCCGAATCTTTCCTAGTTCTCTCCTCTCTTTATCCTCTGCACCATAGTACCTACTTAAAATCCAGTCATAGGTTATATCATATAAAATGCAACTTAAAGAACGATACCTCTAGTCTGATCGATCAAGCTCTATCAGAAACACAAACAACATGCATGTTCTGACCAAATTCATTTAAATCGGCAAGTTTAAATTCATAATATTTGCAAGAACAAAAAGGTACTTACATATCAGCTGTTACATATTAGAATCTTTGAGACAGTACAAAATTAAAATTCATACCAGCAACAGCTATAGAAGTTTAAAAATAAGAACAGTAGTAGTAGGATTAGCATGCAGGGAATTGGAAAAAGTCATATTGCTGTGAAATCTTTAGTAGTCTTTTTCTTTACTAAGAAAATTAGGCTAAGGAGCTGAACTTGGTTTTCTGTTACTGTTTGAACTCTAAAATGAAGAAAGTGAATCACTTTAGTCTGAGGTGCAGCATACATAGTGAGGAAATTAAATACCAAATTATACATAGATATAGACACGGTTCACCAAGTAAAGGTGACTTAACCTGATTAAATCAAAAAGATTAAACCATTCAGAACTTATAAAAGAACTGATATAAGCTAAAAATAAAAAAACCAAGTCCATTAATATATCACCACGTCAATACTTCTCAATTCATGGTTTATCAAGGCCACTTTTAAGGAAAAGAACATTGAAAAAATTTAACAGATTCAATTTCTACGATCCTTGTACAGACATAAAGTAATGTAAGGTCATGATATTCATTTCGAAAGCTTCTTTATATAGCAGAAATATTTTTTATCAGGTTAAACGAAGATAAAGTATGCTCTAGGATGTGACATCTGTGTTAAATATACAATACACACACAATATACATGTGTATATTGTATATTTAAGGACTCGAAATCTGCCCATATTTTAGCTCTCGGTTTTTGGTAATATTAGACATAAGAATATTGTATATTAGGAAAATATATGTGTAGTATATTGTAATGTATTTGTTACCTAAATTAGGATTATACACTACCATAATTGTAGAGTTAGAATTATGGTAGAATAAGATCTTAGGAATAGAATAGGAATAGGATTCTCCTATTTTGTAACTTGTATATATACCTATTCAATTAATGAAAATAATCAAGGGGATTATTTCTTTCATGGTATCAAAAGTCTAGGTCACACAAAAATCTTCTCTCCAAATTTTTGCCCTCCATCTCGGCCGAGACCCCACCCCCCTCGGGTTTTACCAAATTTTATCTTCCGCTCTCAAAATCTCTCTTACTAATCCCTCTTTCACCTCTTGTTCTTTCGGTATGTCTACATCAAAGAACTCGTTTCACCCTGCCCTTGTTATTTCTAACATCAAGAATCATATCCCGTTAATTCTTGAGATAGAAAACGTCCAATACGCGACGTGGGCTGAGTTATTCAAAATTCACGCTCGTTCGCATCAAGTCATCCATCACATCATTCCCGCGGCTCATGATGATACAGAGGTGCCTAAACGCGAGGATGATCCTAAATTATGGACAACGCTTGATGCCACTGTCCTTCAGTGGATATATTCTACTATCTCCACCGACCTATTGCAGACGATTATCGAGCCAGACGCCACGGCGATGGCCGCATGGGATAGACTGCGTGACATATTCCAGGATAATCAAAATTCCAGAGCTGTTACCCTTGAACAGGATTTTCCCATGTCAACATGGAAAATTTCCCGAACGTTTCAGCATATTGCAAAAGATTGAAGGAATTGGCGGACCAACTCCACAACGTTGGTGCGCATGTTAGTGAAGATCGTCTTGTTTTACAGATGGTCCCTGGCCTATCCGAGGCCTATAGTGGCGTTGAGACTCTCCTTCGCCAAAGTAATCCTCTTCCAAAGTTCTATCAAGCACGATCCATGCTTACCTTGGAAGAAGTCAGTTTGGCTAAAAAGGCGGCTACCGGAGCAAGCCCCGTCGTCATGATGGCGTCCTCCCCAAGTTCTTCGGATTTTGTTAATAATTCGGGCCAAAACCATAATCATGGTTGCGGCAAAAATAATCGTAAGAATAATAACAAAAACCGTGGGGGCAAACACAGCGGTTCCGGTGGTCAGCAAGCGGGCAGTGGGCCCCGTCCAGTGAACAGTGGCCCACCACCCCCTGGTCCCAACAGTGGGGCCCATGGAAGTGGGGTTGGGGCAGTGGGCCGTGGGCCAGCAGCCCCTACCTTCCAGTGAATTCCAAAGGTGGGGCAAGGCCGGCCCTTCGGGCCTAACAACCGGCGGTGGCGGCCCACCGCCGCGGGCCCGCCAGTGCCCGGCCCCGCAGTTCCAGCAGCTATGGCCCAGGTCAGTCCCATCCTGGAGTACTTGGGCCCAAACCTCCGCAAGCCCATCACGCAGCAGGCCCTACTCAGACCGATATCGAGGCCGCAATGCACACATTGGGTTTGACACAACCGGACCCAAATTGGTATATGGATACCGGTGCCACCACCCACATGACATCCGATTCAGGTACTCTCTCATCTTATTCCAATTTGAGCAACCCTCGCGATATAATTGTCGGTAATGACAACTCTATTCCAATTCAGGGTTATGATCAGAAAACGTTGTCTCCCCCCAATCCACCCCTTATCTTGAAAACTACTTTACATGCTCCCAAATTGATTAAAAACTTAGTGTCTGTCCGAAAGTTCACCACTGACAATTCTGTTTCTATTGAATTTGATCCTTTTGGTTTCTCTGTGAAGGATTTCAAGACAGAGAGTCCTCTCATGAGGTGTGATAATAGGGGAGATCTATATCCTATCACGCCAGGTGTCAGTCCATCGAGTCAAGCCTTGCCATCCGCCTTTACGGTCAGTTCTCCCTCCTTGTGGCATGTTCGCCTTGGTCATCCGGGATCCTCTATTTTATCAATTTTAGATAAAAATAGTTTTATTTCTTATAAGGGTACGAGTCGTACTCCACTTTGTCAATCTTGTTCATTAGGAAAAATTGTTAAGTTGCCATTTGTAGACTCCAATTCTCATACTTCAATGTCATTTGATATTATTCATAGCAACCTATGGACGTCTCCTGTTCTTAGTTCGTTGGGTCATCAATATTATGTTCTCTTTTTGGATGATTATTCTAAATTTTTGTGGACGTTTCCAATTGCGAATAAATCACAAGTGTTTTCCGTCTTCATCAAATTTAGAGCGTTTATTCGTACCCAATTCAAAAGAGAAATAAAAAATATTCAATGTGATAATGAGAAAGAGTATGACAATAGGGAGTTTTGGGAGTTCTGTGCTAATAATGAGATCAATTTTCATTTTTCGTGTCCTCATACATCTTCACAAAATGGGAAGGCCGAACGCAAAATTCGTTCCATAAATAACATTGTCCGAACTCTCTTAATTCATGCTTCCATACCACCATATTTTTGGCATCATGCTCTACAAATGGCCACATATCTCCTTAACATAATTCCGTCCAAAGGTCTGACATATTCTTCTGCCCTCTACATCCTATATAATAAGAACTCATCTTATTCTCATCTTCAGGTTTTTGGATGCTTGTGGTATCCGTTGTTCCCATCCACCACAATTAACAAACTTCAGGCTCGGTCTACTCCGTGTGTATTTTTGGATTATCCGCCTAATCATCGTGGGTACAAATGCTTTGATTTATCCTCTAAGAAAAACAGAATTAATCGCCATGTTATTTTTTATGAAACCCAATTTCCTTTTACGAAAGTTCATACTCCCGAGCCTAGTTCGTATAATTTTTTGGATGACCAAATATCCCCGTATATTATTCGGCATTTTTCGGACATCTCCCGCACCCAAAACTCTCCAGCGGGCCCACTGCCTGCTGGCCCCACATGCACGTCTCGGTCGGTACTGTCCAGTAGTCACACTGGGCCAGTTTCAGTGCTTGGGCCGGTCCAGCCCATCACTGGAACTGGTCCAGTTCCAGTCACTGTTTCCTACGACGGGTCCATTTCCAGAATTGGGCCAGCAGGCCCACTGCCTGCTGACCAGTCCTTCCCGAGCTCAGAAAATTCCCAAAATCCGCCCACCTCTTCCTTGAGTCTTAGACCAGTCACTCGTAGTCAACGGGGTATGATATTCGAATATCTCTAAATCTCCATTGCCCCGTAATCCTGTGTCTGCCTTAAACGACCCGAATTGGAAAATTACTATGACTGATGAATATAATGCTCTTATTGATAATAAGACGTGGGAGTTGGTGCCCCGTCCCTCTGTTATTAATGTTATCAGGTCTATGTGGATTTTTGCTCATAAAAAAAATCGGATGGTTCTTTCGCTCGACATAAGGCACAGCTTGTGGGTGATGGTAAGACTCAGCAGGTTGGGATAGATTGTGGTGAGACATTTAGTCCGGTGGTCAAGCCGGCTACCATTCACACTGTGCTCTGCTTGGCTCTTTCAAAGGCCTGGCCTATTCATCAGTTGGATGTCAAGAATGCTTTCCTACATGGTGATCTCAAGGAAATAATATATATGCATCAGCCGTTGGGGTTCAGGGATCCTAACCGTCCTCATCATGTCTGTTTGTTGAAAAAGTCCTTATATAGGCTTAAGCAGTCTCCACGGGCTTGGTATACGAGGTTTGCTGACTATGTTTCGACACTCGGGTTCACTCACAGTAGGTCAGAAATTCCTTGTTCATCTACCGTCGTGGTTCGTCCTTGGCCTACATTCTGTTGTATGTGGATGATATCATTTTGACTGCCTCTTCCGATGCCTTACGCCAGTCTATCATGGCTATGCTCACTTCTGAGTTTGCTATGAAAGACTTAGGGCCCTTGAGTTACTTTTTTGGGATTGCTGTCAAGCGTCATTCAGGTGGTTTGTTTTTGTCTCAAAGGAAGTATGCGGCAGAGATCATCGAGCGGGCTGGGATGTCATCCTGTAAGTCCACTTCTACTCCGGTTGATGCAAAACCCAAGCTTAGTGCCGCGGCAGGTGCACCATACGAGGACCCGACCCGCTATCGTAGTCTTGCAGGGGCCTTCCAGTATCTTACCTTTACCAGATCGAATATTACGTATGCTGTTCAGCAGGTGTGTTTATTCATGCATGATCCCAGAGTTGAGCACATGAATGCCATCAAACGCATCATTCGGTATATTTAGGGGACACTGGACTACGGTTTGCACTTGTATCCTTCATCTACGTCCACACTGGTCTCTTACACGGATGCTGATTGGGGTGGTTGTCCCGACACCAGACGGTCGACGTCTGGCTACTGTATGTTCCTTGGCAACAACTTGGTCTCCTGGTCGGCAAAGTGTCAGACAACTCTATCCCGCTCAAGTGCAGAGGCAGAATATCGAGGGGTAGCAAACGTGGTCTTTGAATCATGTTGGCTACATAATTTGCTTTTGGAGCTTCATTGTCCCATTCAGAAGGCAACCTTGGTATATTGCGATAACATTAGTGCCATCTACCTTTCAGGTAACCCGGTTCAACACCAACGCACCAAGCATATCGAAATGGACATTCACTTTGTCCGTGAAAAGGTTGCAAAGGGTCACGTTCGCGTATGCCATGTCCCGTCTCGTTATCAAATTGCAGACATCTTTACAAAGGGTCTACCAAATGTCCTTTTTGAAGATTTTAGGGACGATCTCGGCGTTCGAAGACTGCCCGCTATGATCAACTGCGGGGGTGTGTTAAATATACAATACACACACAATATACATGTGTATATTGAATATTTAAGGACTCGAAATCTGCCCATATTTTAGCTCTCGGTTTTTGGTAATATTAGACATAAGAATATTGTATATTAGGAAAATATATGTGTAGTATATTGTAATGTATTTGTTACCTAAATTAGGATTATACACTACCATAATTGTAGAGTTAGAATTATGGTGGAATAAGATTTTAGGAATAGAATAGGAATATGATTCTCCTATTTTGTAACTTGTATATATACCTATTCAATTAATGAAAATAATCAAGGGGATTATTTATTTCAATCTGCAATAATCTTGAAATATAAGAACAAATGAAGTGTTTGTATTAAGATCAACAATATTTTCTGTGTGGAGAAGTACGAAACAGACATAATAGCACAGCTCCCACATAAAAGAAGGTGCCTAAAAACTTTATCAGCTCAACATTGCAGACTGATCAATGACACAAGCTCTAACTGACTTTTCTTGATGTAACAACCAAACAATAGAGAAAAAATTAAACACAATATTGTTCTTGACAAAGAAAAGTCTACTATGTTTTCTGTTGATTCTTTGGGGGTACGAAAAGCGAAGGAAGAGGGAGGAGAGGTATCCCAACCTGGCAACTAAGTAGTTCATTGCAACTCCAATATTAGACAACACAATGAAGATTTAGTTTAGAATCTGTTGTAATTATCATAAATGAAGAGAGAAAAGATTAAACTTTAATTACCCAAGAAAGGAAAGAAAACAGATTTTTATTCAATAGATATCCTACTCTAGCATGCACTTTTCCTCTAAATTCCATTCATAACATGCTCATGAGTAAGAATTACCTGAAACACCATCGAAGAAGAAACAAATTCGCAAACTGAAGTTGACGAAAGTAGTTCTCGAGGCTATGGGCTAACAACAGACATTATCAGATTAAAGGTACGATATGTAATACCAACCTGAAACTCAGTTGCATGCATAAGATATGAGGAAATCATATTTAAGGAAGTGCATGATCATACTTAAGATTCAATAACATAAATAATTAACACCAAAATTCAGGAAATACCTTACTGATGTAAGATACATCAGTTAAATGTAAGAGATCCTTGGTATTATTACTAAAAGAGTAAAGGTATTCAACCCAAAGTAAACAGGCCACACTACATGTGACATTGATTACTAATATATTTTCATAACAAAAAGAAAAAAAAAGTCAAGTAAATGGCTGGAATATTCAGCCAAAGCTAATCAATTAATGGAAACATAAGGATTAAGGAGTGATCTCCTTTATTAGGTAAAAAGGATTTTATGCTTGTGGTTTCTATCTTGTTTTTTTTCCCCTTCATATCCTCGGCCCAGAAGTTCTGTGAGATAATGTCAAATTCTTATGCACTCAATCAAGAAGAACATGAACCATATCAATTGAAATCAATACAAAATTTTACCAGCTGGATAGCATGTGATCTCCCAAAGATTCTTAAATTTTATCACATACTGGTGTACAAATACTTTATAATAAATATGGACTAAAGGGTGTGGTAGTAGTCAATAAAGTAGGAGAACTATGAGATCTCTGATTTAAAGGGGAAAGCTTTGGAGGTATACATTATGATATCTTACGGCAGTTCCTCGCATTCTACGTTATCTTCGGTCGACTATGACCATGGGCCTTTATTAAAGTAGTGACTCATATACTCTCTTACGTGCCTTCTTGGATGTTGATTATGGTGGTTTACTCGACACCCATTGTTCGACCACTGGGTATTGTGTTTTTCTTGGCAATCCTTGATGTCTTGGAAGTCAAAAAATTAAGAGACCGTGTCCAAATCATCACTGAAGCGGAATATCACCCCATGTTGACTACTTGCAGTAAAGTAGTTTGGTTGCGTCATTTGTTGGCTGATTTTGGCATTCATTCTTCCTCTCCCACCCATGTGCTGTGACAATGAAAGTGCTGTCAAGATTGCCACCAATCTCCTTTTTTCATGAACAAATGAGGCATATCGAGATCGACAGTAACCTTGTTCAGGAAAATTTTGATAACAGTCTCATTTCTCTTCCTCACATTGCCTCTAGAGATCAACTGGTGGACTTTCTCACCAAGTCTCATATGAAGAAGCGGCAAGTTTTTTATTAGCAAACTGCTGGTTGACCACCATCAGTTTGAGGGGGTGGTAATCACCATAAATTGTAATATATACCTTCAATTTGTAGTTCTAATTTTGATTGATTGATTAGGAGGTAGATTGCATATAATTAGCCTGGAATTTGTGGCATATAATTAGCCTAGAATCTACTTTAATTATATTTACCATGTATAGATTTTTTTTGTAACATCATAACGAGATGATCTCCTTTATTTTCAACATATGGAAATTCAAGATTTCCTTGTTCATAAGTTGTACCAATAATTAGAGGCAGATTTAAAATTTTAAGTTGATGAGTTTGACCTTTAAAGTTTTGAGCACCGAACTTATTGTATTTTTAAAATTATGAGCTCGAGTTTTAGTTGTTGAAATTTTTGTTAAATGTCACATAATAATCAATCCTCCTCATATATTAATAATTCTGATTCGAATGAATCTGCCGCGGAAGAACTAGATCAGCTTCAGCCAATGATTCTTCTCTATTTTAGTTTCTACTAATGTGTGTTAGACATTGCAAAATTTGTTAGTCAAATTTGCAAGTACTCTTAAAGTTTGCTTAAAAATAAAATTTTCGACCATGATGCTTTTGTGCTAATAATAATATTTTACCTCATTTTTCAAGGAGCGTGAGAATCAAATAAAAAAGTTGTACCACTGGGCTCGGTAATTAGTCAGTTTTTAATTGATAATCCATTTGATTTAGTAGTAGAATTAGTAATTAGAATATCTTTATCTCTGTTGAGTTTGTAAGGCCTACCATAAATTCCAAAATTAGATTTTTTTAAATTTTCATACCTTAATATAACTACAAACTGATTTCATGAGAAAAACTATAATAGATTTCATGTAACGACCCATTCGATCATTTTTTGTTTAACACATTATTTAACCAAATTACCCTTTTCGTAGACTCTCTTCGGAGTTGTGACTCGCGGGGATGGGTGGCATGTGAGTTAGATAGGTTTCGGGGAGAAAAATCAAAGTTTGAAGTTTTGAAATATTCGAGTTGACTAAAAGTTGACTTTTGGGTAAACGGGTTCGTTTCTGAATTTTGTCGCTTCCGGTAGGTCTGGAGCGTTATATATAACTTTGTGGAGTCGTTGTTTTGCTTCCCAAGGCGTTCGATTATGTTTTGAGTCATTATTTGCTAAATTGTGAAGTTGGGAAATTTGTGGAAAATTTTGTAGAAAAATAAGTCTTAGCATTGTTAGATGGGTGAGCAAGTTTGTAGCATCATTTACACTCATGTGACATATTTGGTTTGTATCGGGGAGGACTTGGGTGACTTTCGGGTGTTGGATGGAGAGTTTCAGGTTTATGTTACTACTGTTGTTGGTGTAATCGCACCAACGATGTTGGGGCAGCACCTGCAGAGCCGCTTCTGTGAAAGTTGGTCCGCAGATGCAAGCTCTTGTGTGAATGGGTGGAACCACTTTTGGGGTGTCCTATGCGCAGATGCAAGGCCACTTCTATGAACCTCGACCGCTCATGTGCAATTCTGGCAGATTAAGTGAGACTGCTTCTACGGTCATTGTTTTTCAGAAGCGAGGCCTCTTCTGCAAGGAAACTCTGCAGAAGCAGAGTCGCTGTTCAGATTCATTAGAAAAGACCCCAAGTCCGAAATCAATATTCATTTCTCACTTCTTTCAAGTCTAAGCTTGGTTGTTGGAGGATTCAATGAGATTCCAATCATTTCATCTTGGGGGTAAGATTCCCACCTTGTTTATATTAATTATCTATGTTTCTATCCGTTATTTATGATTTGTGCTATGATTTAGGGGTAGAAAACTAGGGTTTGTTCCCATAAGCTAAGAGAGCTTTGTTAATGAAACTTTTGCCAAGAACTAGTCTTTAATGATTGATTATTGAAATTTAGACTTGTTGATGATTGGGGAAAGCTATTCTAAGCTTGAATTTCTATTCCAATTCCATGATTTCTAAGTGTAAATTTAGGGTTCTTCCTATTTGGGTTTTTTCGATAATTAGGACAATTGAAGGCCTAAATATGACTAGTTTCCTATTAAATTTAAGGATATGACTATTTAGACTTTGAGTAGCGTATTTCTCAATTGAAGTTTTGATTTTCTCCCTTGTGGGCTTGGGTTCCCTTTGTGGGTCGGGTATTCAGATTCTTTGAAAAGACTTATCTTTATGGTTGTGTTTAGAATTATGCGTTAACGTAGAATTTGTGATATTAGACTACGACTGTTTGGAGGTGCTACGAAAAGGCAAGGCCTTCTCATGGGATTGAGTTTGTGGCACCTGTTCGGCCGTGAGGTAGGCTACGGTTTATTCCTTTAGACTTCGATAGATGCATGTAATATTTATAATTATTGAGGGGTGTTAGGCATGATGAGGGTCCCACCTTAGTGAATGTGATGATTACTTAGGTGGGTACATGTGTATTGTGTTTGGGATGATCACACTTACATTAGTTTCATTAGCTGTTATGTGGGCTATGATAGCAGTGTGTGAATTGATTTATCTCATCACTCTATGCCTCTTAATATGGAAAGACTAATGATCTGGAATTGTTGTGATATTGAGGCACATGTTTATTCATCTCTTTAAAACATGACTTTAATCTCATGCTACCATGATTAATTAAGGTAAATGAGTCTGATACGAGATGATATGGATATTGAAATGATATGATATGAAATGACTTGACAAATGAGTCCGTGATTTGATGCTCTCTACTAGTCCGATAGATCAAGCCGGTTGGTTGTAAGCGGTATATGGCTCGAAGATTCCCCCATGAGTCATAGCTATGTGGCGACATACAGTAAATGTGTATACCATATTGATGAAAGGTACCTTGCATTTATGCATTTCATACATCATCATTCACATAATTTATGTGTTATGTGCCTATTTGATTATCCATGGTATGAAGTGATTTATATGTTAGAATATTATTAAGTTGTTGAGATTATTTGTTAGGTAGACTCAATCTTTATAGAAAATATGAAATAGTACGACGATCCCAAAACCTGGTGTCACTAGTACAAGAACCACTAAGAATCTGTTACAAGTCTAAGATAAGTACTACTACACTGTCCGAAACAAGAAGACATAAATAAGTAAACAAAGAAGAAGAATTCGGTGCCACAGATCTACGAGTAGCCCACCCCGAATCCTTTGAAACAACTCCTCAATGGATATGGAAGTCTCGAACACCACTCGTACTAGGGATCAAATCTGCACATGAAAGGGTACAACAAGTGTAGCGTGAGTATGAGAAATGTGTACTCAGTAGTATCATCGATCGATCCTATTAAAATGGAGATAAGGGTTGACCGTACGAATACCACTTTCACACTAAATCGATATTAGTTTGATATACAATTAAGTCCATACACATAAGATTTAAGCCTAGGTGTAAGAAGCCTATAATTGTTCAGATTCATTTTAAGTAATCAAGTAGCACGATAGAATGAGTCAATAAGCAATTTAGGCAAGTAAATCAACAAGGAAAAATATGATTAAATAATATGCAAATGTTATGCAATGCAAGGTCTTTCTATCACCGCTACACACACTTTCAACTATTAATGAATCGTGACCTATAGGTGACTCGCGAAGTCCATATACCACCCGGAATCATTTCCATTCCGATTTCTTAGCCAATATTAGGCTCACATTATCTGTCTCTAGCCACTCGGGCTCATATCAATGGATCACTTCGCCCAGAATCATTTCCCTTCGGACCCGGACCCTTATATGTATCCACAAATATATGTAATGCTTGAGATACCATATGAGGCATGAATATGACATGTGCAATTACAAAAAGCCAAGATATGCAATAAAGACTCAATCTTTAATCAATACAGGCTATAAATATCCAACCTTTAACCAATTACACAATAAAGTTACAATCTTTGGCTTCTTTTCCACCTTTAACAAGTATTTAGAAGTGATGAGTAGCACAATCACAGATAAGACATGCACATAACAATGGAGACAGAAAATATGAGCTTCATACCCCAATCAAAGATCCATAGGACCATACTATCTATTAGCTAGTGCCCGAAGAATGGCATTCAGACCGAACTATACAATTGAAATAGCGCAAATACCCATACCAAGACACCGGTACCTGATATAAGTGTTCGTCACCTCACAAGTAACAGGACCCCCTTGTTCTCCATGTTTCACCCTCTCACTTAATTCACTAAACCAACTATGATGATTTAAATAATATCAAAGATCTCAACTTGCTTAGTTTCGAAGTCCGACAGTCACAACGAAGCTTTTTATTTATGCAGAACCTCCGAATGGTCCAAATATATTCAATTATGGGAAATACGTTAACACATGATTCATAGACACCCATATTGCTAAATGGAAGTTTCGGACCCATAAAGTCACCGTAAAATAGGATTTCGAATCTCGAAGGGCAAAATAGAAAATTAGCCTACCCAAGGTCTATGTAGTCTAAATACAAAAAAATCAACCAATCTAATACCAATTGCATGATTAATTGAAGAATTTTCCCTTTATCATCCTAGAGTTTAATACCCCCAATTCGCCCAAATTAAATCATGATGTCTAGCATGAAATCCTATAATAATTGATGATATAATCATAAGAGAGCGATTAAGAACTTACCCACTTGAAGAATCTTAAAAATCTCAAAATGCTCTTGAAACTGAGACCTTAAGCTCAAATATGAGAATGAAATTAATAGAATTGTTTTTGGGAACTTTTAATCACTGAACAGTGTGTTCGAAATTGCAGCCCCCAACCTAGCGATCACGGAGCCCTTCTCGAACCCGGCCCATCACTTACACATCTTGATCTCTATGCTGGCCACCGCAATCGCAGAGCTTGGCTACATGGATATCGCGATCGCGACCGGCTCTATGCGATCGAGTAGAACAAAATCAATATTAGCACACCAGATTTTTCTGGTGTGTTCCCAATCTCAAATTAATCCTCGGGATTCATCTGGAACCTCCGGAACAAAAACCAAATATACAAACCAATCATAAATCATGCAATGAACCTGCTCCCGCACTCAACTCTAATTCTCTTAAAAGATAAAATTCCAATCAAACGTCCAAAATACCCCCGAGTCCATCGGAAACCAAATCAATGACTCGACTACGTCATAAATGACATTCCGGACCTAATGAAATCGATAAAACTTCAAAAAAGACTCGTTCACCCTTGATGTTGAGTTAAGTCAACCCAAACTCTTCTTTTAGCTTAAGAAATTTCAAAAATTCATTTCCTTGTCCGAAACTCACCCAAATCACTTAGGACTTGTCCCAGCCATCCATCTAAGTCAATAATCACGTTTCAGAACTACATAACTATCACAATTCAATTTCGGACGCATTAACTCAAAAGTCAATCTTAAATAAACTTCCCATACATAGAACTTCCAATTTCCAAAACTTAAATTTTCTTATGATATGTCTACTCGATTTCCTCGGGAATTGGACCATCCATCCCCGCAAGTCAAATATACCACAAAGAAGGTAGGGAAGGGCCAATTAAGGGAAAATAGGCAAAATATCCAAAATAACCAAATAGGTCGTTACATCATCCATCACTTAAACACAAGTTCATCTTCGAAGATAAAAAAGAAATCAAGTAGCTGAATCGCAAAAAGATGGGGATATCTACTCCGCATGTCCGACTAAGTCCCCAAGTAGCTTCCTTGATCGGATGATGCCTCTACTGAACTTTTACGAAAGCAATCTCTTTAGATCTCAACTTCCGAATTTGCCTATCTAGAATAGCCACTAACTCATTCTCAAAAGTCAAGTTTTGATGAAGCAACACTAAATCCCATTGAATCACACGAAAACCATCTGAATGGTACTTTTTTAGCATGGGAATATGAAATACATGGTGAACACCCGGCAAACTAGGAGGCAAAGCCAACTCATAAGCTACCTCACCAATACGCTGAACATTCCCTAATGGACCAATATACTAAAGGCTCAACTTTTCCCTCTTCCGAAACCTCATCACACCTTTTATGGGTGAAACTTTTAACAGAACCCGCTCACTAACCATGAACTCCAAGTCATGAACCATTCGATCCGCATAACTCTTTTCCCTACTCTAAGCCGTGAAAGTCTTTCCTGAATCAACTTGATTGTCACACCCCAAACTGGAGGGGCGCGATCGGCACACGAGCCTTACTTGCCGAGCACCAGCATACCTGGCTCAACCATATACTTAACAGACATCGAGCCGTCAAGGTCGCCATGATAGATTGAATGAAACCAAGAAGTGGTAAACGACTGACAATACCAACGTGATATGACTATATAGACATAGATAAGGGCTGACAAGGCCACCGTGATAGTCTCTATATCGAAATATACTCCAATAAGGCCAAACATGACATCTATATATAGAACATACATGTATAAGCCTCAAAGAGTAGTAGTAGCATCATAAGGTCAGGATAGGACCCCGCCTTACCCATAACATATACAAAAAAGGCATACCGACTCGATACAACAACTTTAAAACAAAGGGAGTGCAACTACACACGCTTAGCTGAGGGCCTACTAGGGAGGATCGTCAGTCCGCTTACCTGAACCTACAAGTATGAAATGTAGCGCCCCAGCAAATGGGCATCAGTACAATTAAATTACTAAATATATAAGGCAAGTAAGAGCATAAGTAGAGACATTAACGTAAAAGAGAGACAAGAAGGGTCAACCTATAACTCTAGATTTTCCACTGTGGACCATGCTATGCATAAGTATACTATATATATGTACATAACGCCATCGTAAATATATATGCGTATATAACGCCATAAGCTTCTATGGGCATCATTATCATCATCATTGTCATAACCAACTGATCAGTGGTTCTATATATCATATGCGTATATAACGCCATTGTATATATATATATATATATATATATATACATACATGCAGGAGAGTCAGTATGAACATTGTGGGCTTGTCGGAGTGATGTAAGGTTGTTACACCTCTCACTATCATTATGTAACTAACATACATTCAGATGTTGTTAAACCAATAAAGAAAAAATAGAAGATCACACACGGAGGAATAAATTTACAATGTGGAAAGTACTCCTTACAAGGGACAAACATGTATCAATAAGAATTTCATAGATTGAAGGACAATAGCTCATCTAACTTAAGAATAGAGTCATTTTTGGAGGGACACTTGTTTATGTTACGTATTCGTTCGGATTATGCCAATAGAAGGAAAAGGCAAGCCTTACATACCTTTAACTTTTAACCTTTGCTAACAATATCAACCAGTATCCTCGGCACCTTTAATCTACATGAACAATTGTAATACTAGCATTAAACTATGAAGAAACTCAACAACACCTCTATCAACGGGCAAGCTAGTTGTACGATTAACTAAGTAGCGTTCCTTCCCATCCTTCTCCCTCTTAAACTCACAACAACCACAAAAATACATTTACACCATCAACTATACTTCCAGCACCTAATCATATCAAGAGAAACCCCAAAAATACAGTACAACTACACACAACGTAAGTTCACAACTTTCGACGTTCGTTTTGTAAAGATCTTTAATGACTGAACACACTCAAAGCTTAAGCTTATACACATATAGAAGAGAAGAAACTGTTCCTTAGACTCAAGATTCATTCCTCAAACACCTTTCTTAATCCCAAAGAAATATCCAACGTAACAAGAAAAAGAAGAACTAAGCTTGTATGAGTACTACTATTATTCCAAATGAGGATTTACGTTATAATCTCTTAGTTATTGACTTGCGTGGTAGGGAAATCCTTGGGGAGAATTTAGGAGTAATTTGGGGTTGATTTGAGGTGAAAAATGAATTGGATCGAAGTGGCACTACTTTAAATAGCTACTGAATTTTCCACCGCCTCTGACATACGAAGTGACATGTGGCCGTATGTCACAACATATGGGCCATGTGTCCACCGCTTGTTGGAAAATTTTTGTGGACAAACTCTTTGAATCTTATACATTTAGCAGACGATGGACTTGCAGCCCGTACCTCCAAGTACGGTCCGTCAGTTACTCCATAAGTTGGAAATTTTTTCGAAACACATTCTCTTTGATTCGTTTAACTCCTATACCCCCGACACTTCCATAACTAATTTGTAAACCATCATTTTCCCTTCACAAGGTCTCATACCTTTCCATAATACCCAAGTAAATCAGCGACACGATTAGACATAAAACTATAGGGTGTAACATCCACCCTCCCTTAGGAACATTCATCCTCGAATGTAAGGTGCAAGTCCTACATAGCTAATCATAGGAGTACTAAAATTCTTAGTCGTGACTTACTTTGCCTATCCATTTAACTTGCTAATCAGATCACACCCACACACATATACATTTTACTTCATTTCACACGATAAATTACCTATTCTCGTCTTTGTGACTAACTATCTCAACTCAATTCCTAGAATCTGACTTATCATGGGGTGACAATATGGGACTCGTCAACATGACTTTACTTGGACACCACTCCACTGTTATAGCTAAGCAATGACTTAAGATTTCCCACTCTAGTTTACTTTAGATCCTATAAGGCATCATGCGCTAACTTGCTAGCGCTAGCGCACTACGGCTTTTCAGCCTCCTGCAGGTCCCTTCATTCCCTCTGCCTTACACGGACAACAAAGAGTACCTAAGGCGGAGCCTATACCCTGGTAGTCATTTTGAAAAGTAGTCCATCTAATTAGGTCTCGTATTCTTATGTGGACAGGATACTTATGAACACAGTCCTTCAGATATATGTATAAACGAAAAAGGTTTTATGAGAGAGAATGGGAGATTCATATGGTTTCTTACATGATTAACATGCTGTTGACCTATCAATAGGTCCTAATGGTCATAAATTATTACAGTTATCATATTCTAGAATCTGTACATCAGTCAATCCCTTGGAGTTACTCATGAGTGACTTAAAATAATCTTACTAGTTTGACCTACCTTAGGAAAAGTGCTGCTACTAAATCACATCTTAGAATTGATTATACCGGTCATCCTATGGGCCTGAATTTGCAGAGACTATCTAAACCATCGATGTACCAAACTGATGTTCTTATCCTTAACCTACACCTCGTCTCTTAGACCTCATTAGCAAGATTAACTTTAGATTTATCTATCCCCTCTTTAATTGAACTTAACGCTAATATCCTAATACCATTCATCGTTATATGCGGTATGTAAATCATTAATGATAATCATCCTAGTTTACCCTATATAAGGACTCTGGTATATTCTCTACTATCTTAACATTTCTAGTGTGAGTTGCATAATTTGTTGTCTTACCATCATTAAGGATTATCTGGAGTTCTAATGAATTATCCCTTAGTAACAATGTGCAGCCTATTATTAACCGTTTATCTTCTATGCCCCAATAGCGATTATGTAAAGGTCATTAGCATCATTCTTCTTAAGCAGCGGTATGGTATATCTTCGTCGGTCACACTAACTATTCGATTCAACTTAAGTGGTAGTCTATCACCCCATCATCCACCAACAACCTTAAGGGGTTATTACATCACTTATCTTATTTCATAATCCATAACCAGCTATTAAGTTCATAAAACTAACTATCTAATTAAGCTTACGCGTCATCCCATCATTTGTCCACAATCCTTAGAAGCTACTAATATCATTTCTTTCAATAATCCTACTTCTCTCAATCGTTATCGTATAAAGTCTATCGACAATATTTATCTTAGACAAATCTTACCTTTCATAGAAGCTATTGACATCTCCACCATTTTAGGTCATGACCTACAACACCTATAGCTATATCTTAGAATTTATCACAACTCACCTGGAGCGGACTCTAACCCACACTAATCAATTCAACACTCGTCCTTACGACTAGCACGCTTGAACGACAATCACTTTATATATGTAGAGCTTGTTCCCTTGTGTGACCCCATGGAATTCCTATAACCCCACATCACTCATATGAATCCTAGCTATTTTTCTCATTACCCATTCTTAGAGTTATTAACACAATTTGTCTTTATCGAATATACTATCTCTCAAAGCTAATTGGTGAATTTGACTTTAATGGTTATAATATCATATAGGAAGTCCCTTAGCCATTGATTAAGTCTCTTACCTTAATTAGGAACTACAACTCATCAATGATATATCCTCTAAGTCTAATACTATGGGCATCTCATAGAAGACACTATACCACCTTTCTCATACTCTAGGGCTTGAACCTACAAGTTAAACAACCGAATGAAGTATGTACACCTAAGAACATATTACAACCCTTATTTAGCCTATGAGACACTTCATATAGGGTCGATATAACGTCATAGCTTTGGAATTCCTAGCTTACGTAGAGGCATAATGTACACACGTCATGTCATAATGACAAACAGAGAAGATAACTCTAATATGCTCAATAGCTCATTCAATGATACCTAAGGAACTCTCGGTATCCTTTGTCCTAAAGATGTCTAGTGACCCTATTTGACAGTGGTTAATAAAGTAAACTCAAAAGGTAAATTATATCAATGAAGTATTAGTAGCGAGACATCTAACATAGAACAGATATACTGCTGTGACTCTAGGTTCTGTAATAGGTAACAAGAAGGGGGTATTTGCGTTATTAACCAATTCATTCTGCACATGTGTGACGTATGAGTTTCTCAAGTAACATGATCTGACCTTATGGAGTCCCGCCTAACCTTATAAAGACTTGCTTGGTGCAAATGACATTATGCCGAGGAATGTCCCAAAATATGCAAGCAGCTTGTAACATCTCGTTCTTTAGGACTTATGTGGAGGTGGGTCAAAGATTGAAATTCTTACACCGATGAGTTTATTATGAATATGTCATGCCCCAAAATGGATGGCGACGTGGCCGACACCCAATGCCTACCAACTTGCATTGAGCGAACCAAGATGATGTAATAAATTTCCAATTCGCGCTAATATGAATCTAATTAATAAAAAAATTTAAATGAATAAAGTGAAGTAAAAATCAATAGTATAAAGTGAGCCATAAACATAAATTTCATTAGCAAATTCTTTCAAGTACCCATAACCCAAAACATTACAAGTCTAGAATGATCCCACGAGTACAAGGGTGAGCTCAGGAACTCTAGCTCGTATGTGGATCGGCATGTACCTGACCGTCTGCTAAACTTGACATCATTTAAACAAATAATGCCCGAGTATTGGAATATGCAAATATGCATCATATCCGCCAACCACAGTGGGTAAAGAGTTTTGTACAAATATATGAAGAAAGTGACAGGTGCACGAGAGATAAATCAAATAAACAATTTAATTCTCCAAAAACATCTAAAGGAAACACAACTAGAACTGCATAATACATGAACCAAGTGTAAAGGTTAATTCACCAAAGTATGTAACAAATCACAAGTTAGTTTACAACATGTTTAGGATTTTGAAAACATCTCAAGTGTCTTAGTGTTCCACAGTTCTGATGTCCATATCTCAAGTCTCATAATCGTATGTGATGTATATACTCGTGATGCCATCCACGAGGCCTGACGTACTCTCCCCGCTAGATAGGCTATGGTACACCGGGGAATGGAACCTACAAGTCCGATCATCCCCTCGATCAGATGAGAAATGATACACTGGGTTGTAGAACCCACGGCCCCGATCATCATCTCGACCGGATGAGCAATAGTACACCGAGGTGTAGAACCCATGGGACCGATCATCCCCTCGACCGAATGAGCAAATCAATATTAAAGTTTTGTAAATATCTTGTTTACTTTCACTTTCTCAAATCATGGCCTTCGGCCAAATCCCTTTCACTAAATTAGTCTACAGTTTCACTTATTTATTACAAATTAAGAGAGTGATTTCAACAATACCATAAAAAGCATTCTATGAATTTGTAATCAACAAGTGAAAAGAAATCAAGTACATAATATAGTGCGTCGCACCATAACCCCAAGAATCACGTAAAAGCTTTAAATAATTTTATAATTTTCAAACTTAGTCAATTATCATCATAATCCCAACCAAGGAGTAAGCTATGCAATCTTGTCCCGAACGTGCATGATATTATCTCATTAACATTGTCATTCAAGTTTAAAAGTAAATTTTTAAAGCACACAAGTAATTAGAAGGGCTCGGCATACCTCAAAGTTGATTTACTTTACCAACCGTTAGCTTCAAATGTCCAATTGACAACCAAATGTCTCAAACACAATCAAACTACACATTTATATACATTCATCAATAACAACCCATATATTCAATTGATCCATTCTAGTGTTCTTCAGTAAGGCTCAAAGCTTAACAAATTTCAAAATGTTTGCTTAAACTGGATTCTTATTTTCCAACTTCAATTACTTCAACAATCGAGTTATTGAATCCATTAAAATCATTAGAAACACCAAACAATTCTATTCTTTATCTATATTTCTCTATTCACCATCTTCTTCCCCAAAATCACCGTTCCCAAGACCCATTTCATGAACTTGAACAATACTTCAATAAAATGGTATTTTCTACTCAAAAATATCTTCCAAATACTAATCCATAATCATATTTTAAAATGGGGTGAATGAATTACCTCTTTCAAACCAAGCCCTAACTTGAGTTCTAGCTGTGTTCTTGAAATTCTTCTTGGAATCTAGCTAATCCAAATGTAATGATATAAATATGTGTTTGTTAAATATACACGGTATGCCCACGGTTTGGGATAATGATTTGGTATTGTTTGTTGTAATATTTTAGTGTAAATATTACATTATTAGAATTGTACACTTACCATAATTGTATAGTTAGTGTCCAAGTAGAATAAGGTTTTAGGAGTAGAATATGAATATGATTTTTATATTATGGAAATTGTAAATTGTTTATATACTCTTTCATTAATGGGAATAATCAAGGGATTATTTCTTTCATGGTATCAAGAGTCTAGGTTTATTTTCTCTCCCAAATATTTCCATCCAAATGGCTCAGAATCCGACCTCCCTTCCTCTGGTTCCGTGCCCGGAATTTTTTTTCTTCTCAAATTTCTTCTTCCGAATCCCTACATCACGTCTTGCGTTGCTATTATGGCTAAGAACACGTTTCACCCTGCCCATGTTGTTTCTAATATCAAGAATCACATTCCTATCGTTCTTGAGATAGAAAACATCCATTATGCCACGTGGACCGAATTGTTCAAAGTTCATGCACGCTCGCATCAAGTTCTCCATCATATTATCTCCGCGGCTCCTATGGATATGGAGGTGCCCAGACCCGAGGATGATCCTAAGTTATGGATGACACTTGATGCTACTGTTCTTCAGTGGATTTACTCCACTATTTCTACGACCTCTTGCAGATGATTATCGAATCAGACGCCACGACGATGGCGGCTTGGAATAGAGTCTGTGATATATTCCAAGATAATCAAAATTCTCGTGCTGTTACCTTGGAGCAGGAGTTCTCCCACATCAACATGGAAGATTTCCCCAACGTTTTCAGCATATTTTAAAAGGTTGAAGAACTTGGCAGACCAACTCCGCAACGTTGGTGCACCAGTCACCAACGATCGTCTTGTCCTTCAGATGATTGCAGGCCTTTTAGAGGCATATAATGGTGTTGGCACGCTTCTTCGTCAGAACAACCCTCTTCCGCAATTTTATCAAGCTCGTTCTATGCTTAGACTCGAAGAAGCCGACTTGGCCAAAAAGGCGGCTACCGGTGCTAATTCTATAGTCATGATGACCGAGTTCAATTTTCCTCCGTCCGGTTCCAACAACTCGAGCCAAAACCGCAACAACGGTGGCGGCAAAAAGGGTAAGAATTGAAAAAATAATGGAAAAACTCGTGGCGGCAACACAGGTAGCAGCCGGAACAATGGCAGTGACAGTGGTTGTGGTTCCCCTCAGGTCAGTCAACAGCAGCAGTTTTGGGCCCTCTAGTGGGCCCTATGCATTGGCAGTGGGCTAACCATTTTGGGCCTAACAGTGGATGGTTTCCAGCTTACTACCCGGGAAATTGGGCCCCAAATTTTCAACAACCCACGCCCAGCTTTCAGGATCCATTCTTGGGTTTCAGGCCATCTTATGGGCTGGGGAAGCAGGCCAGCGTGCTTGGGCCTTGGCCCCCACAGGCCCATAATGCAGTAGGCCCCACACCAACCGACATTGAAGCCGCCATGCACACACTTGGATTAAATCCACAAGACCCGAACTGGTATATGGACACCGGAGCCACGACCCACATGACGTCCGACCAAGGTACTCTCTCGTCTTATTCCAATTTGAGCTGCCATCGTGGCATAATTGTTGGTAATGGTTATTCAATTCCAATTCGTGGTTATGGTTATAAAACATTATCACCCCCATCCACCCCTTTTCTTAAAAAATACCCTTCATGCCCCCAAATTGATTAAAAATTTCATGTCTGTCCGAAAGTTCACCATTGATAATTCCGTGTCTATTGAATTTGATCCATTTGAGTTTTCTGTGAAGGATTTCAAGACAGGAGTCATCACGTGAGGTGTGATAGTAGGGGAGATCTTTACCCTATCACGTCAAGTTCCGGTTTCTCGAGTCACGCATTACCATAAACTTTTGTAGCTCTGGCTCCTTTCTTATGGCATGCTCGTCTATGTCATCCACCGTCATCTATTTTGTCTTTCTTAGATAAAAACAATTATATTTCTTGTAAGGGTACGCGTAGTACTTCGAATTGTCAATCTTGTTCTTTAGGAAAAAATGTTAAGTTGCCATTTGTAGACTCTAATTCTCATACTTTAATGCCATTTGATATTATTCATAGTGATCTATGGACATCTCATGTTCTTAGTTCTTTGGGTCTCGGTATTATGTTCTCTTTTTGGATGATTATTCTAAATTTTTGTGGACTTTTCCAATAGCGAAAAAATCTCAAGTTTTTTCCATCTTTTTAAAATTTAGAGCATTCATTACAACCAAATTTGAACGTGAAATAAAAAATATCCAATGTGATAATGGCAAAGAATATGACAATGGGGTGTTTCGGGAATTTTGTGCAAATAATGGGATCAATTTTCATTTTTCTTGCCTTATACGTCATCACAAAATGGGAAAGCCGAACGCAAAATTCGTACCATTAATAACATTGTCAGCACTTTATTAATTCATGCTTCCATACCCCCGTCTTTTTGGCATCATGCTCTACAAATGACTACATATCTTCTTAACATTATTCCTTCCAAAGGTTTGACATATTCGTCCTCCCTTCAAATTTTATATAATAAGACCCCTTCGTATTCACATCTTAGGGTCTTTGGGTGCTTATGTTATCCACTCTTTCCGTCCACCACAATTATCAAACTTCAGGCCCGTTCTACCACGTGTGTGTTCTTGGGTTATCCGTCAAATCATCGTGGTTACAAATGTTTTGATTTATCTTTTAATAAAATCATCATTAATCGCCATGTAATTTTTGATGATTCCCAATTTCCGTTTGCTAAGGTTAGTAATCCCGTGCCAAGTTCGTATAATTTTTTGGATGATGGTATATCCCCGTTTATTATTCACCAGTTTTCGGACATATCCCGTACTCCAAATCCTCTAGCGGGCCCACTGCCCGCTGGTCCCACTGGTCCATCGCAGGCCACTGTCCCCAGTCTCGTCACTGGGCCAGTTTAAGCACTTGGGCCAGTCCATCCCAGTCCTGGAACTGGTCCAGTTCCTGCATCCTCGGCTGCTTCTGCTTACCGTGTTGGGCTAGCAGGCCCACTGCCTGCTGGCTAGTCCGTCCCGAATCCAGAAAATTCCCAAAATACGCCCAATTCTTCCTCGAGTCATAGGCCGGTCACTCGTAGTTAATGGGGTGTTTTTAAACCAAAAAGACATTTTAGTTTAAATTCTAATGTTCTTAAATCACCCTTACCCCGTAATCCTGTATTTGCGTTAAATGACCCGAATTGGAAAATTGCTATGACCGATGAATATAATGATCTTATTGATAATAAGACGTGGGAGTTGGTGCCCCGTCCATCTGGTATTAATATTATTTGGTCTATGTGGATTTTTGTTCATAAGGACAATTCAGACGGTTCATTTGCAAGGCATAAGGTTCGGCTTGTGGGTGATAGTAAGACTCAACAGGTTGGTGTGGATTGTAGTGAGGTGTTTAGTCCGGTGGTTATGCCGGTTATCATTAGCACTGTGCTCAGCTTGGCTCTTTCGAAAGCATGGCCCATTCATCAGTTAGATGTGAAGAATGCTTTCTTACATAGTAATCTCAAGGAAACAATCTATATGCATCAACCCTTGGGGTTTAGGGATCCCAATTATCCTCATCATGTATGTCTGTTGAAAAAGTCCTTATATGGGCTTAAGCAGTCTCTACGAGCCTGGTATAAGAGGTTTGCCGACTATGTTTCGACTATTGGGTTCACTCACAGCAGGTCAGATAATTCCTTATTCGTATATCGTCTTGGTTCTTCCTTGGCTTATATACTATTATATGTGGATGATATTATCTTGACTGCCTTTTTCGATGCCTTACGCTAGTATATCATGACAATGCTTAGTTCTGAGTTTGATATGAAAGACTTGGGGCCATTGAGTTATTTTTTGGGGATTGCTGTCACTCGTCATGCAGGTGGATTGTTCTTATCACAGAGGAAGTATGCAGCCGAGATCATTGAGAGGGATGTGATGTCATCCTGTAAGTCCACTTCCACTCCAGTTGATACTAAACCCAAATTGGGTGCTGTAACTGGCTCCCCTTACGAGGATCTGACCCGATATCACAGTCTTGCACGGGTCCTTCAGTATCTTACGTTCATGAGACTAGATATTACATATGCCGTACAACATGTGTGTTTGTTTATGCATGATCCCAGGGTTGGGCACATGAATGCGCTCAAACGCATTATTCGATACATCCAGGGGACACTTGACTATGGCTTGCATTTATATCCGTCATCGATGTCTACACTTGTCTCGTATACTGATGCTGATTGGGGTGGCTGTCCGGACACCAGACGATCTACGTCTGGCTATTGTATGTTTCTTGGTAACAACTCGGTCTCCTGGTCTGTGAAACATTAGTTGACTTTATCCCGCTCTAGTGCAGAGGTCAAGTATCGAGGGGTAGCCAATGTGGTCTCTGAATCATGTTGATTACGTAATCTGCTTGTAGAGCTTCATTGTCCTATTCAGAAAGTGACTTTGGTTTATTGTAATAATGTTAGTGCCATCTACCTTTCTGGTAATCTGGTTCAGCACCAGCGTACTAAGTATATCAAGATGGACATTCACTTTGTTCGCGAAAAGGTCGCTCATGGACAAGTACGCGTTTGTCATGTCCCTTCCAGGTATCAAATTGCAGACATCTTTACAAAGGGTCTTCCCTCGGTCCTTTTTGACAATTTTAGGGACAGTCTCAGCGTACGAAGACCGCCCGCTATGACTGCGGGGGTGTGTTAAATATACACGTTATGCCCACGGTTTGGGCTAATGATTTGGTATTGTTTGTTGTAATATTTTAGTGTAAATATTACATTATTAGAATTGTACACTTATCATAATTGTATAGTTAGTGTCCAAGTAGAATAAGGTTTTAGGAGTAGAATAGGAATATGATTTTCCTATTATGAAAATTGTAAATTGTATATATACTCTTTCATTAATGAGAATAATCAGAGATTTCTTTCCGTGTTAACTAACTCTAATAACACAACTAATTAGTAAGAATTTACCTTGAAGTGTTCCAAAAAGAGCTTGGCCGAAACCTTCACTGTTAGCTTTCCCAACAACTTTGTAAGATAAGTCTTAGCTTTTGGAATGAGCTTTGGTTGGATTCAGGATACATATGTATAGAAAGGACCAGCTTTTTGTTCTTTTTGCTGTTGCTATTGTACGCATACTCCCTACCTTATTGCCTTGGAGCCTTTTACTTTTGGTGTATTAATTGCACCATTATTCCTTTAAAAAAAGTTGACTTTTTACTCTTTGTTGTGATCCCTTGATTGCTTTTTAAAGATTAGCATGCCCCAAAAATAAGTAGTAGCTATTTAGTGGCATCTTACTTCCCAAAATATTGAGCACGACTTCATAGCGTGTTTGTGCAACCTCATGAAATTCCCACTTCTACTTCTTCATTTCCCCATGTAATTAAATACTCATACTCCATTAACCGTGTTATACATGTATTGAAATGTTCAAAAAAAATATTTTTCTTGTCCGTCGTCGTCGACACACAAAACGATATTTTCAACTTTATTAGTGCGCTTTAAATATTAAACTTAATTCGAAATTTTTTGAGGCGCTAAAGAATAGGCCTACTATACTATGGTCATACTATTGTATCCTCGGAAGCTCTTCTTAAACCTAGCGGACCATCCCACTTTAAAGGGTCTATGATTGCCCCCCTTAGAGTGATTCATCTTAAAAGAAACTCTATACCTCAATAATGATAACTACAAACTTAGGACATAAGTCTTCTTGATTACAATCTCACAATTCTTGAACAATTATCTGAATGCCAACTATATAATGGCTTGTCACTATACTATCAACTTCAAGTGGAGGGAAATATTCTAAACATGGACACAAGAACCACAATATTCCATTTCTAGGAAGCTGGATAAGACGGGGACAACTAACAAGGCATTACTTTGATAGCACAAGATAATTACATATGTTTACTTATACATAATCTACGTTGATGTTTTCCCCACATTAATATCCTAGCTTTGGGTACTGCCCAATCCTCATAAAAGTCATACTTTCACATTCGCTTAATCAACTTAGCAAAAGATCCTAATCATACCTGCTACTTCTGGGGGAGTTTAGTCTATCAACCTTTATAGTGTATAGAGGCTAGACAATGTATCTATACATTCAAAAGCATTCTCCTATTTCTTATCCACATATTTGTTTAACAATACACTTCGTTATACTCACAGTGCCTGCGATTCCCGCCTACAATTCATACCTTTCTTCAAGGAGCTAACTGTCCCCCGCATACCTATTGATATCAGAATTTCCTCTTTTGTAGGACAAACTTATATCCCGATTCACTTACTCCTATCACTTTGAGTTTATTCTCTCATGACTCTTTATTTCTTACCTGTTAGGGACCTCACAACCTTGACCTATTAAACTTTCAACTTATAGTTACCGTCTATATCTACCTATACAATCATTTGCTAACATAATAGACTTCTCACTCCATATCGGGACCTTTAAATAAACATCACACTATCCCCTACTCATACCTCATAATTCTGAAGCATGATTCATACTAAAATACGTAACTATATTATAATAGCAGATTCTAGTTATCCAATTCCAAACTTCCCGAGGAACCTAAAAAGTCTTAGTAAGGTATATAGGCATGGGATGCGTCCTATATATATATATATATATATATATATATATAGTAGGCCTATAAACACACGTACAATAATCTTTAAAATAAGTCATCCCATGGTAATAGTCTACCAATCCTAATAAAGGTCTGACTATTTCTAAATTCAGAAGTTGTTACCTTTTATAGCTACATTTCGTCCGACACCAAGGGGGTCATAGGTTAGGTTAAGGTATCATCAACAACACTCCGTTCCCAAGCGTGACATCATAACACCCATATACTTAGTTAGGATCCTATATTACTCTATCATTGCCCTTTTTCCCGCATACCTTAGACTTACCTCCACTACAACTCTTCTTTGATCGAATTTCACGTGTCACCATCAGATATTTTCACAACCCTTCTTTCATATGGAACAAATTGACATATGCACTCTAATGCAATACTTACATATACAAGGTACATATGATCAGATAAAAACCTCATATGTGTTTGTCGCACATATTAATTGGAATCAAGTTCTCATAACTCAGCTCTACTACACGATTTAGTAACCATCCCTAAATGGCCAGTAGCCTCCTGTTTACAAGTGTGGTACACAAAAACACCCATAAACAAGACTCTACTAGACACGACTTGTAGACTCTCTAGGATAGACCTGCTCTGATACCAAGTTTGTCACACCCGAAATCGGAGGAGGGCAACCGGCACCAGGGCCGTACTTACCAGCACTGGCATGTGACTCAACCATAAACATAACAGACAAGGAGTCCATCAAGGCCACCATAATAGACTGAATGAAACCAAGAAGCTGTAAACAGTCGACAACACCAACGTGATATGCATATATAGACATAGATAAGGACCGACAAGGACAAATATTACATCTATATACATGCCATACATCTACAAGCCTCTAAGAGTAGTAGTAACATCATAAGGTCAGGACAGGGCTCCACCGTACCCATAACATATATAAAAAGGGCATACCGACTTGATACAAAAATCTGGAATAAGGGGCTTGCAGCTACACCACGCTGAGGGCCTATTAAGGTGGATCGTCAGTCTATCTAACTGAACATGCGTGCATTAAATACAGTACCCCAAGGGCATCAATACAAATAAAGTATTGAATATGTAAGGCAAGTAACATCATAAGTAGAGACATCAAATTAAAGGAGAGACAAGAAGGGTCAACCTATAACTCTAGATTTGCCACTATGGGCCATGCTATGCATAGGTATACTGTATACGCGTATATAATGCCGCCGTAGATATATATGCATATATAATGCCATCAAGCCTTTGTAGGCATCATTATCATCATCATTGTCATAACCAACTGATCAGTGGTGTTATATATCATATGCGTATACAACACCATTCTTCATATATATATATATATGCACAAAAGAGTCACTATGAACATTCTGGGCTTGTCGGAGTGATGTAAGGTCATTACACCTCCCACTTCATTATGTAACTAACATACTGTCAGATGTCGTGAAACCAATAAAGAACACAGAAGATCACAGAAGGAGGAATATATCTAAAATAAAGAAAGTACTCTCGACAAGGGACAAACATGTGTTAATAAGCATTTCATAGAGTGAAGGACATTAGCTCATCTAACTTAAAATATAGTCATTTTAGGGACATTCATTTACGTTTCGTATTCGTTCGAATCATGCCAATAGAAGGAAAAGGTTAGCCTTACATACCTTTAACTATGAAACTTTGCTAAAATTATCAACCAGTATTCTCAGTACCTTTAATCTACAAGAATGATGGTAATAATATCGTTAAACTATGAAGAAACGCAACAACTCTATCGAGGGGAAATCTTGTTGTACGCTTAACTAAATAGTGTTCCTCCCCTTCCTTCTCCCTCTTAAACTCACAACAACCACAAGAATACACAAAAACCATCAACTGACACTTATATCACCTCATCATATCAAGAGCAACCCCAGAAATACAGTACAACACACAATGTAAGTTCAGAACTTTTTATGTTTGTTTCGTAAAGATCTTTAACGACTGAAACACTCAAAGCTTAAATAAGCTTATACACATATAAAGGAGATGAAACCTTACCTTAGACTCAAGATCCAGTCCTCAAATAACTTTCTTAATACCGAAGGAATCTCCAATGTGACAAGAAGAAGAAGACCTAAGCTTGTATGAGTACTATAATCCTTCTGATGGCGGATTTACGTTATAATCTCTTATATATTTACTTGGGTGGTAGAGAAACCATTGGGGAGCATTTAGGAGTAATTTGAGGCTTTTTTGAGGTGAAAAATGAATTAGGTTGAAGTGGCATCGCTTTAAATAGCTGCTGAAATTTTCCACCGCCTTCGACATATGGAGTGACATGCGGACGCATGTCACAACATATGTGTCATATGTCCACCGCATGTGGGAGAAGTTTTGTGGATGAATTCTCTAAATCTCATACTTTCATCAGACGGTGGACTTGTAGCTTGTACCTCCAAAGTACGATCCTTAAGTCACTCCATACTCTTTGATTCATTTAACTCCTATACTCCATGACACTTCCATAGCCAGGTTGTAAACCATCATTATCTCTTCACAAGTTCTCATACCTTTCCGTAATACTCAATTAAATCAATGACATGATTCGACATAAAACTATATGGTGTAACATTAACCTTGTTCAAAGAATGACTCAACATGTCTGTACTCCAAAGCCTAACCTCAATTGCATCAAACCAACCAATGGGAGAACATCATCTCCTACCATACAATATCTCAAATGGCGCCATCTCAATGCTCGAATGATAACTGTTGTTGTAAGAAAACTCAGCCAATAGCAAGAACTGATCCTAATGAACACTAAAATCAATCACACAAGCTCATAACATATCCTCAAGAACTTGAATAGTCCGCTAGGACTAACTATCTGTCTAAGGGTGAAATGTTATAGTAAGCTCCACCCGAGTACATAACTCCTTCTGCATAGATGTCCAGAAGTGGGACATAAACTGCGTGCTTCAATCTGAAAAGATAGAAATGGGAACTTCACACAATCGAACTATCTCTTGGATATAGATCATGATCAACTTTCTATATTACAGGTAGTCTAAATCGGTACAAAGTGAGCTGACTTCATCAACCGATCCACAATCACCCAAATAGCATCAAAATTCTCCAAAGTCCGTGGTAATCCTACCAAAAAATCCATAGCAATCCGCTCCCATTTCCACTCAAGTATATGTATCCTCTGAATAAGACCGCCATGCTCTTGGTGATCATACTTCACTTATTGATAATTCAAACACCGAGATATAAATCACACAATGTCCCTCTTCATACTGCACCACCAATAATGCTATTTCAAATCTAGATACATCTTTTTAGCCCCTAGATGAATATATTACCTCGAACTATGAGCCTCATCCATAATCAATCTTGTCAAATCCCCTGCCTGGGAACACATATATGACCCTTGATTCGCAATACTCCCCCATCATCAAGAATTGCTTCCCTTACCTTCCCTTTCAACACTTTGTCTTGAATTTTTCCCTTGGCATCATCAAACTGCCGAGCCCTAATCTACTCCAATAAAGAAGTCCGTGCCTCCACACAAGCTAGAACCTTGCCAGGCTCAGAAATATCAAGTCTCACCATACAATTTTCCAAAGTCTGAACATCTATATCCAAAGGTTGCTCCACAACCTGCAACAATGCTAGGCTACCCATACTCACTGCCTATCAACTCAAGGGATCCACCACTATATAGGCCTTTCCAGGGTGATAAATAATAGTTATGTCATAATCCTTGAGCATCTTTAACCATCTCTTCTACCTCAAATTGAGATCCATCTGATTGAAAATATGTTAAAGACTCCAATGACTGGTAAACACTTCACAATGCACACAATAGAGGTAATGCCTCCAAATCTTTAAAGCAAACACTACCGTCACAAAAACTAAGTCATGAGTGGGATAGTTCTTTTCGTGCACCTTCAACTGCCACAAAGTATAAGCTATAACTTTATCTTTCTGCATAAAAAACAACCAAGGCCAATCCGTGAAGCATCACAATACACTGTAAAGTCCTCTCCCTCCACAAGAAAAAGGAAAAATCATGGTTATAGTCAACAAAGTCTTTATCTTTTGAAAGCTCGCCTAACATCATCCGACCACTGAAAAGGTACATTCTTTTGAGTCAATCTGGTAAAGGGAGATGCAATAGATGAAAACCACTCTAAAAAATTCCAATACAAACTAGCGAGTCCAACAAAACTCTGAATCTAGGTAACCAAAGTAGGTGTAACCCAATCACAAACTGCCTCAATATTCTTAGGATCCTCCGTCCTAATCTTCAACTAGTGATAACCAGACCTCATATCATAAAGAATATTCAAGAACACTCAAGCTGATTAAATATGTCATGAATGTGAGGAATGAGATACTTGTTCTTTATTATGACCTTGTTCAACTGTCGAAAATACCTCAGAATACTCCCTCACTACAGAAACCGATTCAAGAGGAGTATCCGAGCTAGTATCCCGAACATTTGCCAAATAAGGTAAAGACCATTTCTCAACCATATGCTTAGCCTTAAGATAATATACCACCTTCTTCGGCGCATGACTAGTAGCAGCCTTCAACTCCAACCTAGAAATCCCAGGCATATCTAGCGTAACTATTGGCATGACAATTCCAGATTACATTGTAAGGAGGCAACTAATTCATGCCTAGAATAATGTTGAAATCTACCATGTCCAGAATCAACAAATCAGCCCAAGTTTCATACCCCATCAAAGTCACAACACAGGATCAGTACACCCGATCCACTACTATAGAATCCCCCACAAAGGTAGAAACACTAATAGGAAAATCAAGTGACTCACACATCATACCTAGAACTGAAGCAAAGTAAGTAAACATATAAGAGTATGTAGAGCCTGGATCAAATAATGCTATACCCGACCGATGACAAACTAAAATAATACCTATAATGACAGCATCAAAAGCCTCTGCCTTTGCCTCTGGTCTACCTGGAAATGCATAGCACTAGGCATGACCTCTATCGGCCTGAGAACCTCTGTGACCACCACCACGTCCTGACTAAGAACCATCTCTACATGAGTGAGAACCACCTCTGCCACTCTATGTACCATCTCTAGTCGAATGTGCTACCCTGGATCCAGACTCTTGCAAACTAGAGTGCTGACCAGTCTTTCTAAGTATAGGGGAGTCCCTCACAAAGTATCCTATATCACCAACTCATAGAATCTATGATGGGACATAGGCCGATGAGAAGAGCTATAATGGCCGGAATGACCACTTCGATCTCCAGGTTGGGAATAAGAACTTTGGGAACCCTGTCCCAAACTATAACCACCACGAATTGAAGAACCATCGATTGAAGTCTGCATCGCTACCTAAAATGGCCTATTGAACTAGGGCCAATGAGCCCTACCATGATAACCTCTACCTCCAAATAAGGTACCCCAAAACTGCCCGAGTTGTGGGGATTTTTGCCCGATCTATCTCCAAACTCCTGATGTCTAATAGCCTCAACACTTCTAGCAGCATACACCACTGCCTAAAAACTAACTCCTAAGGCTGCTACCTGCATCTCTGCAACTCGAAGGTGGTACGATACCCCTAACAAACTTCTTATCTTTTTTGCCTCATCTAGAAAAATAGTCAAGGCATGGTGAAACAAGGAGTGAAACCTCATCTCATACTCAGTCACAAATATACCAACCTGCTTCAACCTATCAAACTCCTCATGTCTCTCCTCCCTCAGACTACGGGGAACCAACTTTTCTAAAAACACTCAAGTGAACAAAGCCCAAGTATGTAGAGGCAAACCAGCTGGCTTAGTCTCAACAAACACCCTCCACACTTTCTTGGCAGGGCCAATCATTTGAAATACTGTGAAATCAACACTGTTGGACTCAAAAAACCTGAAATTGTGCTACCTCTCATGGCAACTCACCAGAAACGCATAAGCATCACCGTCAAGATATCCATCAAACTGTGGTGGCTTCATCTTCTCAAAGTTATGCCACCTCTTTTGCTCTTCAACTGTCATAGTGGGTTAAATAACTAGTCAAATAGCAATACCCTGAGCTATATAATCCAAAAATTGAGGAGCCACAGAAGCAACTGGTTGTATCCTTAGAGTCCTATACCCTGCAACAACCATTTGATCGAGAGTTTGACCTCCAACTCTAGCCTGAGAACCCTTTGGAGTAATCAATATTGTGCTCACCTGGGTCTAACCCTAAAATATGCTCAAAATATGCGCCAAGATATCATGAAGAAGAGTAGAAATGAATCCCTCTGGTACATCCAAACCATTCGCTCAAACTAGCTCGTCCTTTGGAACCTCCTCTGGGTATGGGCTCAACTCTGTAGTATGGAATTGAGTAGCAGCTGGTGCTTGACCTCTGGCTGGTATAGAAATGCAGGCTCTACCTGTGTCTCAACCTCTACCACGTCCCCTGCCTCTCCCTCGAGCAACTGTGTCGGCAGTTGGTACGAGCATATGTGCGAGCTCTTGATATTCAACTGCGGCTGAACGTGTCCTCACTATTTGTGAGAGAGTGAAATAAAGAAACTCTTAGAAAATATTAGAATAAAGTACGCACGATAAGGAATGAAAGATTAGAATTTTCCTGTCTCATAGCCCTTCAAAGATAGATAAGGAGATCGTCGTACCAATTCGCAACTCACTAGACATTGTTCTTGTATTTGTAAGACCGGCGGACCTAAAGCTCTGATACTAATTTGTCATGACCCAACTTATTAAGCTGTGATGGCACTAAAATGATATGAAAATGTTATTCAATGCAAGGCCTTTCAATTATTGTTACACATACGTTCAAACATTAATGAATCATGACCCATGGGGGACTCGTGAGGACCATATACCACCTAGAATCATTTCCCTTCAGGTTCCTTATCCAATATTAGGTGCACATTACCTGTCTCTATCCACCCGGGCTCATATCAACGCATCACTTCATACAAAATCATTACTCCTCGAACCCACATATGTATCCGCAAGAATATATAGTGTTTGAGATACCATATGAGGCATTAATATGACATACACAAATATAAAAATCTAAGATATGAAATAAAGATTCAATCTTTAATCAATATAGGCTATAAAGATATGATCTTTAATCAATTACATATTAAAGTTACAATCTTTAGCTTCTTTTCCACCATTAATGAGTATTTAGGAGTGATGAGTAGCATAATCACAGATAAGACATGCACATAACAATAGAGACAAATAATATGAGCTTCATACCCAATCACAAATCCATAGGACCATACAATCTATTAGCTAGTGTAAAGCATCACATTCAGACCGAACTATACAATTGAAATAGCGCAATACCCATATCATGGCACCTGTACCCAATACAAGTGCTCGTCCTTTACAAGTATCGGTACCTCCTTGTTCTCCCCATTCTACCCTCTCACTTAATTCATTAAACCAACTACGATGCTTTAAATAAAGTCAAAGATCTCATCTTGCCTGGTTTTGAAGTTCGACAATAACAAGGAGGCTTTCCATTTATGCAGAGCCTCTGAACGGTCCAAATATATTCAAATATAGGAAATACGTTAACACACGGTTCCATAGATACCCATATTGCTATATGAATGTTTCGGACCCATAAAGTTACCCAAAAATAAGATTCTGACCCTCGAAGGGAAAAATGGGAAATTAATCCAAAAATTATTCTACCAAAGGTCTATGGAGTCGACGTATCAAAAATCAACCAAATCCAACACCAATTCCATGATTAATTGAAGAATTTACCCTTTTTCATCCTAGGATTTAATACCCCCTATTTTCCCAACTTAAATCATGATGTCTAGCATGAAATCCCATAATAATCGATGATATAATCATAAGAGAGTGATGGAATTTGTAAGACTCCGCAAGTTAGACAATCTTGATACCGTTAGATATTATTTTGATATATATATATATATATATATATATATATATATATATATATATATATATATATATATATATATTTTTCTTTTATGTAAACCTTTTAGTAAAGATTTGATAAAAACGATTCTGAGTAGTTACTATTATTACTATTTCAAGATATGCTTTAAATTATACGAGGAAATTTATATATGAGATTTTTTTATAAAGATAGAAATTAGTTTCCCATAAGAAAAGAAAGTTATTTTTTACCGTTTTGAAAAATAGTAGTACAAAAAATTGTACTCTTGAGATTAGATTGGAAAATTAGAATTTGATAATATATATTTCGTAAATATCTTACTTTTTACGAAATATTAGTGTATGTGTTAATTTCATAACATATGTATGGCTTATTAAATATTTTACTGTTACATGATACCTAAAGGAGCTGGAAGTATGTATGTCCTAGAGACAATCATTATTAGGGCCAAATGTACTTGAACACATTCGTATAATTAATAAGATTAATATTTATGGAATTTGCAATTATTGAATTATTATTTGATTGTTTGTAATTATTCATTAATGTGCATCCCTTGAGCTTACGTTGTCATTAATAGAGTGAGATATTGATGATAGAGCGTAACTTTTAAAATAGCCTCGACTAATGATCATCGAGAACGGGATATCGATGATATGTTATAAGTCGATATGTGGTCTGCGTCACATTCTTAGAGAATGTAGTATGTCTCACATGCTACTAGTAATGATTACTAGTGATGGACACATGGATGCTTTTGGAAAGTGTTGGTATACCCTGCTGATAAACTATTTTTTAGACATGTCTAGAGTGTTATCAGCGTGTGGGATATAAAGGTCCTTTGACTTGAGGTAAATACGCACCTTATTTACATAGTAATGTACTTTGACCCTGTCCTAACCTTAAACTCCTTATAGGATAAGATATGACTTGTGTTGGGTGCATTATGATGTAAATTAAGGTGGTAATTGAGCCAAGAATAGGATTCATTCCTCGATTGGATGTTCGAGAGAGCACTCAACTTCTCAATGATATTAGATCGACCAAGTCATTGGCCAATGTAAGAGACATATTTAGAATATGATCTAGTTGTCGACTAATATAGATGAGATAAAGTGATCAAGACATTTGGATAGACACATGGCAAATCCTACGCTTGATCGAGTGTGTCGCTAATGAAAGAAATTTATCATCTCACATTATGGTTATGTTTGCTGGATTCATGTAAACGTACTTCATATATTGAGTTCGTCGTACGACGTAATTTAGGAGTTCCGTATGGACCTTAATTGGATTAGTGTCGATATATGAAGACCTATAGGGTCACACTATGTCGATTGTCTCTTCGATCTAAGGGTGTATTGAGAAAGTATTAAATATTCGATTTGGGATCGAGATATTTAAATTGATAATAACTATGGGATAATTTCTATTAGATGGAAATTATTTAATTAAATCAAAATTAGATTTTGGATTTAATGTGCTGAATATATTTATTAAACGAAAATGGGAAACGAAAATTTACGTAAGGCACCGCGGCGCCTGCTAGGCTGCGCCGCAGCGCCGACTCGGTAGTAGGCCCAGTCAGACTGGCCCACTGCATCTCAGTTTTTGGGCCAGTCTTGGAGCCCAACCCTAATCTGATTTGTTGCCCTAATTTCAACTATAAATACAACACTCCCCATTGTTAATTCACACCAATTCTATAAACTTTCTAGACTTAGAGTCTAGGATGAAACTCTCTCAAACCTCTGCCAAGATTTCTTGGCTTTCTTGACAGAGGAATACACCGTAGCATAGTGCTTGCAGTCGAAGGGGCAATCACGTGTAATCTCTAAGTAAAGACTCCAGATTTACTAACCTATAAGTGTTCATGTTTTATGTTACAGGTTTTTTTGATTTCCATATAACCATACCAGAAGAAATTGTTGGGGTAAGTAAGAACAAAATTTTAAACTTCCGTTGTGCCTTACTTATGTTTTTTGAACCCAACAATACCCTACAGTAGTATCAGAGCCCAGGCTGGTTCAATGGTTATATAACAATTGAATAACATAATAATATGGGTTAAAACATAAAATTGGATTAAAACAAGGCTTCTTGAAATCCTACATATGTTGACTAAATGTTAACCTTTTGATATCACCCTAAATTATCTCCTACGCTAACTCGAGGAAGTCATTCTGTTCTAACTCAAACTAAGCCAAAAGTGCATATATTCGGCTCATTTCATGGTGCACGACGAAGAACGAGTATGAATTGATGATGATCGATATGTGCGTTATTTATAATGGTGGGTGAGGATAAAGGATATGTGATTTGATCCCTAAATTGGATTTAGGGCTCGAACAATTTTAGTAAATCAACACAGAAACATTTTTGTCAAGACGTTAGTGCCGCGACCCTATGGTAGGGCATCGAGACCTTTGCTAGGGTTTCAAGGCAGCGCCGCGGCTCCATGGTGGAGCATCGCGTCCCTAATGCTTCATTTTTTAATTCTAGACTTTCTGGACATTAGGTGCCGCGACTCCATGGTGGAGCACCGCGGCGCTAATGCATTGCAGAAGCAAAATTGCGGCTTCTGCCTCACTGGCACCGCGACCTTAATGATTAGCGCCGCGGCCCCATCAGTCTGATTTTTTTCCAGAATGTTTAACCCATGATTACTATTATATAGTATATTTGATAAGTATATTGTTTATGTGTTAAATTATTGACATTTAAATTACTAGAATAACGTCCGCAAATAACTGTCTGGGTAGGCGACACCCCGTATATGTTTAAACCGCTTAATATCATGCTTGGGCAGGCGATACCCAATAAGTGCTTAATAGACTTTGTATGATAATTAAGATGTTATATTTGATATAGCATACTATGGTTGATCTTGGTTAAAGCCCTGAATTAAAATGTTTCCTAAAATTTTAATACAAGTCTCATTTAAAATGAACGCGTCGTCCGTTATAATTGATTGTAGTGCAAAATCCTTTTCGGCGAGATGAGTATTTATGCCACAACATTTGCTCTAAGTCTACTAGGACTCAGACTCTTTTATAGATGCATGTTAAATGTAGAAGTGGGTGATAAACCTTCATGAGAATTTACACCATAATGTTTGCTCTATAAGGCAAAACTCACTTAGATACATAATTGCAGTCGCATAACGGGGTTGACTTGCTAGGCTGTCTTGGCGCCACAGTGTCGGATAAGATGAGGGACGCTGATCGATTGTTTAGAACATTCGGTCAAACATGGGTTACAAATTGTTTGTAATTGGTTTAGAGACCTACCAGGTTGTGCTGTTGAAGTTATCAGCCACAACAAATGCGGAGATAGCATGAACCTGGATCATGGCCCATTATGACCATATTTGATATGAGTCCGTATTCTTCTATGGGGTCGAAGAGTATGTTAAAATAGTGGGAGCTAATTAAACTAGAGGCCATGTTAATTAGTTAACGAATGTGTTTAATAGAAATTATATTAGAGTTTAATTTCAAGTGTATCTAGATCTTCAGTTTATACAAAATGTCGAATCTATCACTGAAAATGTTGGTCGAAACAAACAAGTTAACTGGATCAAATTACCCTGACTGGTTAAGAAATTTGCGATTGGTGTTAAGACTAGAAAGAGTTGAGTATGTGTTAGACACAGTGTTCCCCACAGTCCCTGCTGAAGATTTTGCTGAGTATGCCCTATTTGAAAAGGTGGCTTATCAGAAACATCTAGACGATGCTACCTCGTCACAATATGTAATGTTGTCCTCCATGACCTTGGAGTTACAGAGGCAACATGAAAATACGGGCCCCAACGAAATGCTATAACACTTGAAGAGTCTCTATGACTCACAGTATCAGACAATGGAGTATGAACTGTTGAGGGACCTTTTCAAGTGTAAGATGAACGATGGGGGTCAAGTGTCAGCGCATGTTCTGAAGAGGATTGGGCTGATAGAAAGGTTGGCTTCGATTGGAATGAAGCTGCCTATAAATGTCTCTGTCAACTTGATCCTAAATTTACTTCCTGGTTCGTTTGAGAATTTCATTGTGAACTTCAATATGAATGGGACCAAGGCAAGTCTTCCAGAGCTTCACAACATGTTAAAGACATTTGAATCATCTACCTCTAAAGGTAAAGCCGTGCTCATGGTAGGCTCTTCTAGCAAGTTCAAACCCAAGGGTAAGAACATGTATGAAACCTAGAGGAAGTGTTTAGAAGAAAGCAAAGGTAGCTTCGGATGTGTGCCTCAACTGCAAGAAGAAGGGGCACTGCAAGAAGGACTGCACAACTCCAAGAGGAGGCAAATCACTAGGTGATCCTGGATCTACTGGACAATGTATGTTTGTCATTGAAATAAACATGTCTATAAGTAACTCTCACTGCTGGGTATTAGATACCGCTTGTGGCTCACACATTTGTAATAATGTGCAGGGTCTGATTGACAGCAGAAAGGTTGGACCTTGGGAGGTAGACCTATGCGTTGGAAATGGAGCACGTGTGGATGCTGAACGGGTGAGAACTTATAGACTAGATTTACCTTCAGGCTTATGTTTAAAACTAAATAATTGTTATTTAATTCCCTCATTGACGAGGAATATTATTTATATCCTAGTGTTAGACATTGAGGGGTTTTCCTCATTTATTGCCAATGGCAGTTATGTACTGTCTTTTAATGCTTTTGTTTGTGGAAATGCTCCGCTTGTGGATGGTTTGTATGTTCTAAACTGTAGTCGTGAAATTTTCAATGTGCAAAATAAATGAGCTAAGATAAGTAGTCTTAGAAACCCCAACAACTTATGGCACTGTAGACTTGGTCACATAAATGAATCAAGGATAACAAGATTAAGAAAGTTAGACTACCTAAAACCATTTGACTTGGAGTCCTATGGTAACTGTGAATCTTGCTTGAGAGGAAAGATGACCAACAAGTCACTTTCTGAGAAAGGGGTGCGAGCCAAAGAGTTACTTGAGTTAGTCCATATTGATGTATGTGGGCCAATTTCAACTCAAGCTAAGGGAGGCTTCCCTTACTTCATCACTTTTACAGATGATTTCACAAGGTTTGGGCATATGTATCTTATGAAACACAAGTCCGAAGCCTTTGAGAAATTCAAGTAGTACAAGTCAGAAGTAGAGAAGCAACTTGAAATAAGTATCAAGACCCTTCGATCAGATCGAGGAGGTGAATACTTAAGTAAAGAATTTCTGGATTACTTGAAGCCTCATGGAGTCCAATCACAATGGGCACCTCCTGGAACTCTACATATGAATGGTATTGTTGAAAGGAGAAATTGAACCCTATTAGATATGGTTAGATCCATGATGAGTTTCTCAGCTCTACCAACATACCTTTGGGGTTATGCATTACAAAGCTCAATTTATATTCTGAACAAGGTTCCTTCAAAGTCAGTGGAGAAAACTCCATATGAGATACGAAATGGCAAGAAGCCAGCACTTAAACACATGCGACCCTGGGGGTGCCGTGCATATGTAAAGAAGATGCTTACTGACAAGTTGGAATCTAAAAGTGAGAAATATTATTTTGTGGTGTATCCAAAGGATAAGGGATACTATTTCTATCTTCCTGGAGAACATAAGGTCATTGTTTCCAGAAATGCAACTTTCCTTGAAGAAGAATATGTCTTCAAGGAACAGAGCTGCAATCAGATAGAACTTGAAGAAATTCAAGAACCACAAGATAACACAGAAGTTGAACCCTTGTTGAATGACCTAGAAAAGGATTCAATGGGAGTATCTGGTGAAGATTGGGTACTTAGAGTATGCCCTTCAGCTAGTGGGAGTGCTGTGAGAGATAGTGCAGAAATGCAAGGCTCTCATACACAACCAATGGAAGATGATACAATGGTTATACATCAGTCCATTTAGGGAATACATGAAAATGCCATTCCTAAAAGCTCTCAAGGTGATGGATTGTCCAGCACACAAAGACCTTCTCACAATCAGAATGCAACAAACACTGAAACACAGAATAATCAACTCCGTAGGACCACTAGGACTCATCGTCCGTCTGAAAGACTTAATCTCCTTGTTGAAATACACAATGAGATAGATATTCCTGATGACGATGAACCTACAACCTACAGTGAAGCTATATTAGATATTGATTCGCAGAGATGGCAAGATGCCAAGAAATCTGAGATGGACTCGATGTACATCAATCAAGTTTGGAACTTGGTTGATTTGCCAACAAGGGTTAGACCCATAGGATGCAAATGGGTCTTCAAGAATAAGATTGATGCATATGGCAAGGTACAGACTAATAAGGCAAGATTGGTGGCTAAAGGTTATAATCAACGGCCTGGGGTCGATTATGATGAAACATTTTCACCTGTTGCAAAAATTAAGTCCATTCAGATTTTGCTTGCAATAGCCGCATACTATGATTATGACATTTGGCAAATGGATGTTAAAACTACTTTCCTCAATGGTAACCTAATTAAGGAGGTGTATATGATACAACCTAAGGGTTTTCTATCCAAGACTAAGCCCAAAGCAATGTGCAAGCTACAGAAGTCCATTTATGGACTTAAGCAAGCCACAAGGAGTTGGAATATTTGCTTTGACAAAGCAATCAAATCGTTTGACTTTGTTAGAAGCAAAGAAGATCCCTGCATTTAAAGTAAGCGTAAGGAAGGGAGTATTGTCTTCATTGTTATATATGTAGATGACATATTATAAATGAGAGATAATAAGACTCTCATACAACCAGTCAAGGAATGGTTATCCAGCACCTTCATGATGAAGGACTTGGGTGAAGCCTACTACATTCTTGGAATTAGGATCTATACAGATATACCTAATAGATTATTGGGGCTGTCACAGTCCACATACATAGACAAAGTGCTAAGATGATTCTCTATGGAAAACTCCAAGAATGGAAGTCTTCCTATGGGTCAAGGCATCAAGTTATCAATGAAGGATAGTGCTTCTACTGTTGCAGAACTTGAACGCATGAAAAGAATCTGATATGATTCAGCTATAGGATCTATCATGTATGCCATGACCTGTACGAGGCCAGATGTGGCCTATGCACTTAATATGACTTGCAAATTCCAGCAGAATCCTGAGGAAGAACACTGGAAAGCAGTCAAGAGTATTCTTAAGTATCTTAAGATGAACTAAAGAATATTTCTTAGTCTATGGTGGACAAGAGAAGCTAGTGTGTACTGGGTACACTGATGCAAGCTTCCAGACAGATCTTGATGACTTCAAATCTCAATTTTGATATGCCTTCATTTTCAATGGTGGAATAGTGAGTTGGATATGCCGAGTACATTGGATATGCCGAGTACATTGCTAGATCGGAAGCTGGTAAAGAAGTTGTCGCGATATATGAGTTCCTGAAGGAACTAGGGGTTGTTCCAAGTGCCACTTGTCCAATAACGATCTATTGTGACAACACAAGTGCGATTGCTCAAGCTAAGGAATCAAGATCAACATATAGAAACAAGCATGTACCGAGGAAATACCACATACCCAAGGAGATGGTGGAAACTGAAGAAATAAGATTAGAATATGTTCCCACAGATGATAATCTAGCTGACCCGTTTACTAAACCATTAAGCTTAGTTAAGCATAATGGTCATTTTGAAAACATGAGTATTAGATACATCGGAGATTGGCTCTAGGCCAAGTGGGAGATTGAAAGTATGAATGTCCTAGAAACAATCATTATTAGAGACAAATGTACTTGAACACATTCGTATTATTAATAAGATTAATATTTATGGCATTTGCAATTATTAAATTATTATTTGATTGTTTGTAATTATTCATTAATGTGCATCCCTTGAGCTTACGTTATCATTAATGGAGTGAGATATTGATGATAGAGCGTAACTCTTAAAATAGCCTCGACTAATGATCATCGAGAATGGGATATCAATGATATGTTATAAGTTGACATGTGGTCTTCGTCACATTCTTAGAGAATGTAGTATGTCTCACATGCTATTAGTAATGGTTACTAGTGATGGACACATGGATGCTTTTGGAAAATGTTGGTATACCCTGCTGATAAACTATTTGTTAGACATGTCTAGAGTGTTATCAGCGTGTGGGATATAAAACTCCTTTGACTTGAGGTCAATACGCACCTTATTTACAGAGTAATGTACTTTGACCCTGTCCTAAGCTTAAACTCCTTATAGGATAAGATACGGCTTGTGTTGGGTGCATTATAATGTAAATTAAGGTGGTAGTTGAGCCAAGAATAGGATTCATTCTTCGATTGGATATTCGAGAGAGCACTCAACTTTTCAGTGATATTAGGTCAATCAAGTCATTGGCCAATGCAATAGACATATTTAGGATATGATCTAGTTGTCGACTGATATAAATGAGATAAAGTGATCAAGCCATTTGGATAGACACATGGAAAATCCTAAGCTTGATCGAGTGTGTCGCGAATGAATGAAATTTATCATTTCACATAAAGGTTATGTTTGCTGGATTCATGTAAACGTACTTCATATATTGAGTTCGTCGTACGACGTAGTTTAGGAGTTCCATATGGACCTTAATTGGATAAGTGTCGATATATGAAGGCCTATAGGGTCACACTATGTCGATTGTCTCTTCGATCTAAGGGTGTATTGAGAAAGTATTAAATATTCGATTTGAGATCGTGATATTTAAATTGATAATAACTATGGGATAATTTCTATTAGATGAAAATTATTTAATTAAATTAAAATTAGATTTTGGATTTAATGTGCTGAATATATATATTAAACGAAAATGGGAAACAGAAATTTACGTAAGGCGCCGCGGCGCCGACCCGGCAGTGGGCCCAGTCAGACTGGCCCACTACACATAGGTTTTTGGGACAGGCTTGGAGCCCAACCCTAATCTGATTTGTTGCCCTAATTTCAACTATAAATACAACACTCCCCATTGTTAATTCTCACACCAATTCTATAAACTTTCTAGATTTAGAGTCTAGGACGAAACTCTCTCAAACCTCTGCCAAGATTTCTTGTCTTTTTTGACAGAGGAATACACCATAGCATAGTGCTTGCAGTCGAAGGGACAATCGCGTGTAATCTCTAAGTAAAGACTCCAGATTTATTAACCTGTAAGTGTTCATATATTATGTTACAGGTTTTTTTGATTGTCATATAACCATACCAGAAGAAATTGTTGGGATAAGTAAGAACAAAATTTTAAACTTTCGTTGTGCCTTACTTATGTGTTTTGAATCCAATAAAATCCTACATGAGCATCACGTGGTAGCTAGTTTCATGATAGCAACATTAAAAAACTACTTTTTTAAGAATATGATATGTTAGTATTATTTTGATGTTTATCCATGTAAACACAAAGCTTCATAAAAGAGGGGCTGTCATTCACCCATGTCACCACAAACATTTTGGATATGTATTGTGTAGATCATCATCACCTACTCATATTTAAGTAATAACTATAGTTTAAGTTAGTGGTGGCTATTAGATTACTTAATTCCCAAGAATTCCATGATTTTCCAAGACCAATCCCATTAGCTATATTATCTTATACTATATTAAATTATAAAATTACATAAGAACTAGTAGTTGTTCCACTATAATTCACGGCCACCCACTCTATATATATACACCATATCATATTAATGCACAACAAAAGAAATATAGATCTTAAAAAGACAAAATATGGTCATATCTCATATAGTTTGTGAAATAGAGCTATTGTACTCATTAAATCACCTGAAGCTTTCCGAATTCTTTTGGTGGTATTTTTGACGCCAAGTTAAGATGGTGCTTCTTCTCCATTCTACATAACATACCATTCATCAACGTATAGATATTTAAAGATAGGATTCAAGGTTAAAGGTTTATGGGACATGTTGTTGTCATTCAAAGGTCAAATCAAAGTATGTACGACTATTCCTTTACTCGCCACTATGACACAACCCCGTTATTAGCTCCCTATGTATGTTGTGAATTCTAGAGTTACAAAAAGTATATTTGTTCCAAGTTATATGTCTCGTAAGTTATGTAAGTGCCATGTTACCTGTTTTTACATCGGTATTCCGTATAGTTGTTTCACTCCATAGTTAAGTTCCAAGATCGTTGTTAAAGGGTCATGGATCCCTCTTAAGATAAGTAATGATCAGAGTTTCAAAAAACATGATTGAAGGTATTATAGATTATTGTTTAAAATGAATGATGTTAATGACCGTTATATGTTCATAATGGGGACATAGAGAATGGTTTAAGATGGACTAATATGATAGCATTTAGAGGTCGTTAACGGGTGATGAAGTGATGTTTAGGATGAATTGAGAGCTCATCCAGTTGACTTCACTCAGGACCATTAAGTTTGTATTTGATTGTATAAATCTTGATTTGATTCTTAAGAATTATCAGACTTTTTCGTTGCGTCGTTTGCAAGCTAAAATATCTTCTGAAAACTTGAATCATTTGTAAGACTTTTCCTAAATCAATAACGTAATAAGAAAAGAGTTAGCTATACGAATTAGATATATTTATATGTGGTATCAGTTCCGCTTGTTTTGGTATCAGAGCCACAAAACAAGCGGAAGTGATCATAGAGAGGTACAATAAGAGGTATTATTTACGGGTCGACAGGTCCTGGTAGGGCCGTCTTGACTTAGATAGATCCAAAAAACATTCTAACGCCACCATGGCTCAGCGGGCTAAAACAGGATCGTCAGCCTGAGTTTCAGACATTTCTCCTGGGCTGTCCTCTGCCCAACCTTAGTACTCTCACATGAATCATTAGCTATATTATAGCATTAGTACCATGATTCCAAGTAGTCTAGTGCAACATGGGTTCAACACAAGGGAGTTAGCCAATCATAGGCTAATCCAAAATCTATAATAAATAATTAAAATTAAATACAAAAATTTAAATTACCGAAGATGAAGAGATTGTGCTCAGTGCAGGAGGATGTAAAACAAACCTTAAGCTTTTATTGTAGAGAGTTTTTACAAAGAGAAGAGAGTAGTTGGCGAAAGCGTGCCTTCTACATATATCTATGGATTCTTTTATAATGAATCCTGTGATAATACCGACAAATAAAGTGGCCTAACATGTGGCCGACAAACTTAAAAGATAAAAAGTAATAAAGTAGAATTGGCCAAAACTTATGGGCCATATTACAGTACAATAATTCATCTACTTTTATTAAAGTAGATTCCTTTTGTTTGGTGGCTTTTATAATGTACCCACCGACTGCTTTCCATGTATTACACTTTTTCTTTGTCTTTTATTGTGTTGGAGGATGCCTCCATCTTAAATGTCGAAGTCTTCATCATAGAGGTCTTGGGAGTCATTAATATCTTCCTCCTCTGTATGAATGGATGCCATAGAAGTATCTGAAGGGAATTCCTCATCCAGATTTTTTATCAAATCTTTTTTTACTTCTTCCATATAAGATGCTATAATTTTTGCTTTGGAAATCACTCCCTTTTTAAGTTGGAGCTTTCTGGCAATATGCGGAAATGGACTATTAACCTCTGACTATGGTTGATCTTCTTTTAATTTTAAATAACCTTCAATTGCTAAGGTTATCTGGTCTATAAGTTCTTGCCCATTCAAAACACCTTCTTTGGTCTTTTGTAATAATTTCTTCCAAAACCTTATATAATAGGTTCGTTGTAAATAAGGAATTTGTTCTGGGGTATGACCCACTTCTACTGACCATCGCATGATCCATGGAATGGAAAATTCAATGAAGAAATGCATATTAGCAATTCCATTTATGATGGTATTATGATTATCTAATTCTTTGATTTTAGGAGAAACATCAATCCAATCGGTATACAAACCTTTAAATGTTTATGGAAAGATATTAACAGATGGACCATAATTTATCCACCAATGACAAAACCAAGTAGGTATGTTCTGCTTATAAACACGAGAATATATTTTTATAAACCATGAATGTTTTTTGTTAGGGTTTTCATATAAAAAAGTTTTATAAAAACTATCTATATAATCCCAATATAAATTTTACCTGAATTCTTTGCTCAAGGTGGAAATATTCCCGTTCTTTCAAAGTGCTAAACCCCCAGTCTTCTGGAGTAAAGATCTTCTTTATAATGATCTTAGAGAAGTTATAAACCTTTTTAGTATGCATAGGAAAACAAATAATGAATTTCAGCTGATCCCGTGGTTGAGAGTGTGGTCTCATAATGCATTCTTGATTTATAAGTCAAGATGGGATATGACCCAGTTTCTAAATACCTTTCCATGAGCTTCCATGGCTCATCCTTATATTAAGATCTTTATAATCGAGAAGAAGTATAACATCTTTCTTCTCATGTTTTCATAACCCTCATTATCATCTTGCTCGTCATTAGCAACCTCTACATATGAAGGTTGTGGGCTATCATTGCTTTTTTTGGATTTTATAAAATCCATGAATTGTTGGTATAACAGACTTTCTTTATCAATGTTTGAAGTTCCTGTCTGCCCTTGTGCTATAAGCTTTTTGTTTCCCTGCTGGACAATAGTATTACCTCGTCCAGTTCCTCTGCCTCTTTCGCCACGACCTCTATAATTGGGGTCGCTACCTTGCTAAGTAGGCCTTATCATCCTGTATGACAAAATTATTGAATTATGAACTCAAATATTCTCTAGTCAAGAAATCAAGCAGACTATTATCTGTCTTTTTTTTTATAATGAATCTCAATATCAAATGGTGCCAATAAAGATTGCCATCTTGTAAACATTTCTTTTGAAACATCATGTTTGTAGTCTTTATTAAACATAAACTTAGCAGATTGAAAATCAGTATTTATAATAAACTTTTGATTGTATAAATCTCCTTGAAATTTTAAAACACTTTTTACAATTGCTAAAATTTCTTTTGCAACTGTGGAATAATTTTTCTGACTAGGATTCCATTTTCTAGAATAGAATTGTATTAAATACTCTTGTTTATCAACTGGAGAGTGTTTCTTCAGTATACCCCCATTACCGATATCTGAGGCATCCGTCTCTATAATTTTTGGCCAAGTAGGATCGGCTAAGGTGAGACAAGGAAGGTTATGAACCTTAACCTTAATTCTTTTGACAGCTTGAGTATGATCATCTGTCCAAAGTGTAGGAACCTTTTTCAGCCGTTCATATAAGATGGTTGTATCTTTTGCTAAATCCTTTATAAAAGGACTGATATAATTTAGACTACCCAAAAATCTTTGGAGTTGGGTTTTGTCGGTTATAACATCCAGGAATTTTGATGCAAATTGAATGCTCCTATTAATAAGAATGATTTTCCCCTTTTCAATGTTATGACCCAAAAATCTAACTTTAGTTTGGAAAAGGGCCATTTTTGGTTTTGATATGACTAGACCATTTTGTATGATGATTTTCTTAAATAAATCAAGATTTTTGAAATGAGTTTCAATATTATTAGAAAATACTAAAATATCATCTATATAAACAATGATGAAATTACTATGAGGCATAAATATATCATTCATAATATTTTGAAGGTCAGAAGGGGCATTTTTTTAATATGAATGACATTACATTCCGCTCAAATTGCCCAATAGGAACATTAAAAGCAGTTTTATATCTATCTTCTTCTGCAATCTGAATCTACCAGTATCCAGATTTTAAATCAAATTTAGAAAGTATAATAACGCTATTAAGTCTATCAAGTAAATCTTTTTTGTTAGGAATATGATACATGATCCACTTCAGAGCTTTATTAAGCGGTTTATAATTAATAACGAGTCGGGGGACTCCTTTTTCCTACTCTGCATATTTATTAACATAAAAATCTGTACAAGACCATGGGGATTTTGAGGATTTTATCAAACCTTTCTGTAATAAAGAAATAATCTCCTTTTTGCATAATTCCAAGTACTCGGAATTCATCTGGCATGACCTAGCTTTTGTAGGGATATTACCCTCCTTAAAATCATCATCATAAGGGAAAGAAACAATATGTTTTTTCCTATCCCAAAAAGCATTAGGATGGTCACTACAAACCTGTATTGAAAACTGAGTTTGTATTAAATCAATTTTTTGCCGTAGCTTAGGATTTCCCAACAGCACTTCAATAGTAGAAATATAAATTTCTTGCATTAGGAAATTTATTTGATGGTGTTTATGAATCAACCTATCTTTGAGCTCATTTAACACCCTTGAAAAAGGTTCAGTTATAAACTGAAAAGTAATGGGTTTTCCATTGAAGGTTCCTATGATACTCTTTTTTATCAATATTAGTAGTTGGAAATAGCTTTTTTATAAAAGGTGTGCCCAAAATACTTTGGCTGAAAATATCTTTTACCAAAATAAAATTTTCTGCTATACAAGTTTTATTATTGCAAATATAAGCTTTTGGTAATTTGAATGTAATTCATAATTTCTGCCCATTAGCAGATCTAACACTATGAGTGGTCTTATGAAAATAAGTAGAAGGAATAAGTCCTTCCTGTATACAATTTACATCTGCCCCGCTATCAACAAGAGCAGTGAAATCTTTTTTGAAATTATAATCAATTAAAAGACTTATTTTTATATAAAACTTTTTGTGAAGTGATTAATTCCAGGATTTGTAAAAAGTTCCCTGTTTCATCACTAACACCGGTTAAAAGATTATCTAAATCAGAGATATCATTTACTGTTGCTGAATCTATAATCTTCTCTTTTTCTTTACCTTCAATATTGGTAATTTGAGCATCGAGCATGTCATTACTCTTTTTTAATGTCAAGATTTCTTGCTTGAGATTATTAATCTCTTTTTCCAAATCTCTGGGAGTACTAGTAATACATTGTTTCTCCCTCATTTATTTTTTTAATTCTGACATGGTATAAACATTTGATCGTTCCAGAGTTTTTCTTCCTTGTGAAGGTTCTGGAATATCCTGGAGTTGATCTATAATCTGTGATCTCATACCTGGATCCTTAATCAATTTTAACAACTCCATAAGGTTATCACATTTGAGAACATTAATGTTCATATCCTGAAATTGAGCAAATATATTATAGAACTCATCATCCTCCTTATTCTGTTTACTAGAACAAGGTTGACCGATTTGACATGGTAGGCATTCTTCTTCCGAAGGAATATAATCTTCCTTATTAAGAACTCGAATTTCCTCATCTGAGGAGGAATCTGTTTCTTCATCTGTTTCGAAACCTGAGTCTTCTGGTTTCGAGTTAAGCAATAGTTTGGATAATGAATCCTTTAAATCATCTCCAATGTTAAGGGCCTTAATTTTTTCTTTAACTTTACAATCCTTATAATAGTGGCATGTCCTGCCACATTTCCAACACGCCTTGGGATTCTTGGATTTTATAAAATTCTTGCGAGTTTTAAAATCTTTCTTTCTTCTCACCTTCTTATCCAGGCATTTTGTTTTCTATTTTAGGAAACTTTCCTGATATTTAGCTTTTCGTCTATGAGACACCTTGGCATTGGGTATATCCATTCCAAATTCTCACCTTCTTGTATACAAATGCCTATTAGTCTACCATAGGTATAAATATCATAATTGATGGTAATTCCCCCTTTTCTAAGACTTTCTAACTCTTTCCGCAAATAGGGCTAATAATCCATCTATAAATTTGGACTTCCAGTGAGGACTATTACACTCAGGTAATTCCATGACTCTGCTAAGGAAAACATCCTTATACCGCCTAAATGAGGTAAGAGTTTTGCATCTTAAGTTCTGGAGTAAGGTTTTGATATTTTCAGAATCATCTGACCATCTTCCAGTAAAGTGCTCTATAATATTAATCCCTAAGGTATAAACCGCATTCTTCTTAGGTTCTATGCCTGTTTCAGTTTTAACTGCCCCAATAATACTATTACGTTGTTCTTGGGTTAAATAATGATCCCACCAGCCTTTCAACTGGCCAGTGAACCCTAATATAATTATTTCTGCAATAGTTTTGTCAGTGTTACTGTTAGCTTTGCAGATTGTGCTATACATGAGTATTCTATGAATTGCTATATAAATTTGTCTTTCCATATAACTATCTATGTTCCATTCATAGATACTCTTTCCACTATAGCTATTATTATCCACAATCTCTTGCTCCTCAAACAAAACATCATGAGGAGTGGGTCTAGGATAGTAGTACATCCTTTGTACTGGTTTTCTAGCATACTTTTCTAGGTTATTAATCTCGTCAGACATCTTCTGCTTATAATCATCGCCAGATAGGTCCAACTCATAATCTTTTGTTAAAGGGCTGATTCACAAACCTTTAAACTTATCATCTAGTAATTGCTCAAGTTCTGAGTATGCTCTTAACTTGAAGTCTTTAATCTCAGGTGGAGGCTGCACACTAGGAGTAGCTGCAGAAGTATGATGACTAGAAGAAGGGACTGATTTCATGATTTCCGAAGTCAACTTCTCTACTCTTGTAAAAGAACAATTTGTTCACCCAATACGTTCATATAAATATTGGTGTAATTATTCTGTTTGAGCATGGTATTAATATGTGACGTTGTAACTAAAGCAATATTATTTTCAATTAAATTCCAAAAGGCAGCAAAATCAAGAGCTTTATTATCCTTTTCAATCTGGAAAGGTTGTTGAGGAGGGAAAACAGTATGAGCAACTTCCCGCTAAAAAGTTTGTACTCTCTTTCTAGAACAGAGATATAATCTCCCACATATTTGACCTTAAACCAAGGAACAAAAGATATAATTTGGTAGCTCGAGAGATATCTTTATAAAATTCCTCTTGTAGCACTATACGTTCAATGTTATCAAAAGTATCAAAAAACCATTTTTTAAAAGGTTCCCATCTAGGTTTATAAAAGTCTTTACTGATTTTTTCTCATGCGAGTGATCCCCGACTAAAATCAATTTTTGGACTTTGATCCATTAAACACTTGGATAACCCATGTCTGACTCAATTATTTATGGGTCTTCATTAACACCTCTAGCAATATTATCATTACCAATTATAATCCTATCGACTCTATTACTATCAGTATTATCAGGCATAGGTGGATTTATGAAATCTTGAATACGAGAAGTAGAAGCTCGTGAAAGAGATTTAACAATATAATAAGCTGGTGAAATATAAGAACGATTTGAAACATAAGATCTAGTAGATCTAGAACCAAAATCATTTGTCAAGTAGTTTGGTTTAGAAAATTTTAGCTTGACCGTCCCATTAGGGGTTTGTTCAGTATGAGTAATATTTGTATTACAATTACTCTTGGGAGGTGCAAATCCCTCTATGACCCATTCTGTGGGAAAATCAATTTCATCCCATTTAATAGGTCTTCTGGTGGTAGTTTTTGATTTACCAAAATTTATTTCTATTAAAATAGTTTCATTTTTAAAATCCATGATTTTGCACATAGGATTCATAGTGTATAAAAGTTTAAAATAGATTCTATAGCGAATACATATAACTTCAGTTCCAAGCATATAATCATAACCAAGCAACTTAATACTTAATATTAAAGCATTCAATGAATTTTCATCTTGCAAAGATACCTGCAAGTTAAGATAAGCATTAAAATAAACAGGGCCATATGCCAAACTGGTCTATACTGTCCCTATAAGAGACTTTTTCTAGTTCTGATTTCTACCATCCCTTAGAGCTGCTATAAAGCTCTTTGGTAAGCCTCTTAAAGTAAGTGGCTTGAAAGCAACCTGTACTAACCCAATATGCATAAATCGATGAGTTTCCCTATAAGGGGCAATATGACTGTCATTTAATAATTTAAACGTAGCATGATCACTATCTACAATGATTGTTTCCTCAGTAGTTTTGACTACTTGTTTAATTCCTAATTTTCAAAAGTACCCATCTGATATATCAACTTGGGTTGGATTTTTGGAATAGTCCACTTATTAAGTAGATCTAAATGTTGAGGTATATCATATTCCACGTTTTTACTATTTTTAACAGTATTCCTATTTTTTATGATAATCATCATTTTAGAAAGTATGTTGAACTTGTTACCTATTAGTACTTGTACACATGGCTCTGATACCAAAACAAGCGGAAGTGATCACAGAGAGGTACAATAAGAGGTATTTTTATATGTGGTGATTGTCATCTAAAGTACGTGGCCCATAGTAGCTTATTTGCTGGCCTGCCGAGGCTTATTTGATGGCCCATCATGGCTTATTTGACTATATTAAATTATAAAATTACATAAGAACTAGTAGTTGTTCCACTATAATTCACGGCCACCCACTTTATATATATACACCATATCAGATTACTACATCACAAAAGAAATAAGATCTTAAAAAGACAAAATGTGGTCGTATCTCATATAATTTGTGAAATAGAGCTATTCTACTCATTAAATCACCTAAATATTTCCGACTTATTTTGGTGGTATTTTTGACGCCAAGTTAAGATGTTTCTTCTTAACCATCTACATATCATACCATTCATCAACATATAGATATTTAAAGATGGGATTCAAGGTTAGAGGTTTATCGAAAGAATTGACATGTTGTGGTAATTCGAAGGTTGAATCATGGTACGTAAGGTTATTCCTTTACTCGCCACTAAGGAACAACCCCCATTATATGTTCCCTAGGTATGTTGTGAATTCTAGAGTTACGAAAAATATATTTGTTCCATGTTATATGTCTTGTAAGTTATGTAAGTGCCATTTTATGTGTTTTCACATCGGTATTTAGTATAGTTGTTTCACTCCATAGTTAAGTTCCAAGATCATTGTTAAAGGGTCATAGATCCCTCTTAAGATATGTAACGATGAGAGTTTCAAATGCGGTATTATAGATTGTTGTTTAAAATGAATGATGCCAATAATCGTTATATGGTCATAATTGGGACATAGAGGGTGGTTTAATATGGACTAATATAATAGCATTTAGAGGTCATTAATGGGTGATGAAGTGATGTTTAAGATGAACTGAGAGCTCGTCCAGTTGACTTCACTCAGGACCACTAAGTTTGTATTTGATCGCATAACTCTTGATTTGATTCTTAAAAATAATCATACTCCTTCGTTGCGTAGTTTGCAAGCTAACGTATCTTCTGAACATTTGAATCATTTGTAAGACTTTTCCCAAATCAATAACGTAACCAGAAAAGAGTTAGCTATACGAATTAGATATATTTATATGTGGTGATTGTCATCTAAAGTATATGGACCATAATGGCTTATTTGCTGGCCTATAGAGGCTTATTTGATGGCCCATCATGGCTTATTTGACGACATACAGAGGCTTATTTGCGAGACATATATTTGTCATACTTGTACATATTAGATCTCGTTGTCTCTCGATAGATTACTTATTATGAACTAATGTGATTTGTATATTCCAAAGAAAGGTAAAGTAGAAGTCAAGAAAAAGCAATCAAAGTATATGATCCGAAGTACACAATAACTGATCCTAAACGTTGCTCCACATAGCGACCCAAAGTCATCATTAGAAAGACTCTAAAGAAGATTTCATAATACAGAAGTACATTAAGGTTTAGTAAGTGTTCCTATAGGATGGTTCAGAGCCTTCAGTTGTATTTACTTGATTACATTTCTATTGTCTCTTTTGTGAGCTTCAACTTATTGTATATTTTTATATCTGCCTTGTGTTCTCAGTACAATCCTTCTGTACTGATGTCCCTTGGCCGGAGGCACTGTATTTGTTATGTTTCATATTGCATGTACAGATATACAAGATAGTAGACATCCAGGCATTGCAGATATTCAACAAAAGTATTATAGGCTCTACTTCTATCTGGGGTTGAGTCACGTATAGTTGTTTCACTAATATTAGAGGCTTTGGGTAGCTCGGGGCTCTATCACGACATTTGTATCAGTTGTTTGGTAGTGAGTATTCGTAGAGGCTTCATAGATAGTACATGTGGGTTCATTTGTATTCAGCTGCATGTCATGGGCCATTGGCCACATCTACATATAGGAATTATATGTATTGGTCATTTGTCTCGTAAATTATGTCATACCATTTGTAACGATTCATAGTAGTTTCATACATAACATAGTCCTTCTCAGCTGGGTTTGGCGCGTGAAAACTCTCTCCAAACCGAGACTCTAAGTTCTAAATATGAGAATGAAATGAATAAAATCATTTTTGGGGAATTTTAATCGCTGAACAGTGCATTCTTCACAATCGCAGTCCACAACCTCGTGATCGCAGAGCCTTGCCCCAACCCGGCCCATTACTTACACATCGTGATCATGATGCGGGACACCAAGATCACAAAGCTTGTCCACACGGCACATCGCGATCGCGATGGCTACCGACTCCATGTGATCACGTAGACCAAAATCAGTATCATCGCACTAGATTTTTCTGGTGTGTTTCCAATCTCAAATTGACCCTCGGGATTTGTCAGGAGCCCCTCAAACACAAATAAAATATGCAAACCATTCCTAAAATATGCAATGAACCTACTCCCATAAGCTATAATTTCAACCCAAAATCTAAAATACCTCGAGTCCCTCATAAGCCAAACCAATGACGCGGCTAAGTCATAAATGATATTTCGGACCTAATGGAATTGACAAAACTTAAAAAAGACTCGTGTACCTTCAATGTTGACTTCAGTCAACCCAAACTCTTATTTTATCTTAAGAACTTTAAAAAATCCATTTCCTTGTTCAAAGTTACCCAAATCACTAGGGATTTTTCCCAGCCATCCATCAAAGTCAAAATGCATGTTCCAAAACTATTGAACTATCAGAATTCGATTCCGAACTTATTAACTCAAAAGTAAAATCTTAGTCAAACTTTTCAAACTTAGAACTTTCAATTTCCAAAACATAGATTTTCTTTCGATAGATCTACTCGATTTCCTCGGAATCGCACCACCCATCCCTGAAAGTCAAATACACTACAAAGAAGCTATGGGAAGGGTCAGTTAAGGGAAAATAGGCAAAATATCTAAAATAACCTAATAGGTCGTTACACTCATTCTTGATTTTCACCTTGTTCAATAGCCAATAGTCGATACACATAGATCTGTCATTCTTCTTCACAAATAGCATTGGAATACCCTAAGAAAAAACACAAGATCTAGTTAATCCTATGCTCAACAAATCATGCCTTCAACTACTTCAACTCTGTCGATACCATCTGATATGGCAGAATAGAAATGGGTTGATTGCTCGGCTCCAAGCCAATGCATAAACCAATATCACGATTAGGTGGAATACCAGTAGGTCTATCAAAAAGTCTTAAAAAAATCAATCCCCACCAGTACAAACTCTATCATAGGAGTCTCTCCGCTAGTATCCTTATTATACGCCAAGTAAGCCAAACATCCCTTCTTTACCATCTGATGAGCCTTAAGAAATGACATTAGCTTCTTCGGAGCGTGACTAAGAGCACATCTCCACTTCACTCTAGGAACTCTCAGTATGATTAACATAATTGTCTTTGCATAAAATTCCAATATCACATGATATGGAGATAACCAATCCATCTCAAATATAGCATCAAAGTCCACCAGATCCAAAATCATCAAATCTACCCAAGTATCATATCCCATGAAAGTAACTATACAATACCGATAAATCCAATCTACCACTACAAAATCCCCAGCTGGAGTAGAAATATATATATACAAAGGAAGCGACTCACGCAACATGTCCATGCTCAAAGTAAAGTATGCAAACACATAAGAATAAGTAGAGCCTAGGTCAAATAGTACCATAACTGACTGATGACAAACCATAATAATACATGTGATGATGAAATCTGAAGCCTCTACCTTTGGCTTACCGGAAAAGGATAACACTTGGCACAATCACTCTCAGATTTAGTACCTCCACGACCACCAACTTGGAGTGCACCAGTCTTGTTTGTTCAAAATAAGGATGGATCTTTTCATATGTGTTTTGACTACCGATAGTTGAACAAGGTTACCATTAAGAACAAATATCCTCTTCCCAGAGTCAATGACTTATTTAACCAACTTTAGGGTGCCCAATGTTATTCCAAGAGTGACCTCAGATCAGGGTACCATCAACTTAAGGTTAAGAAAATTGACATTCTGAAAACTGCCTTCAAGACTCGTTATGGTCATTTTGAATTTTGTGTCATGTCATTCGGATTGACGAATGCACCAACTATTTTCATAGACCTTATGAACATGGTCTTTAAGCCTTATCTCGACCTTTTCGTCATTGTCTTCATTAATGATATTCTGGTTTATTCTCAAAGTGACGCTGACCATGCAAAACATCTCAAAATAGTGTTGCAGACACTTTAGGACCATAAACTTTATGCAAAGTTTTCCAAGTGTGTATTTGGCTTAAGTCAGTAGCGTTCTTAGGCCATGTGATTTCAGGCGAAGGCGTCTGAGTTGATTTTTAGAAAATAGACACTGTATATAATTAGCCCAGACCCACTTCTGCTATAGAGATATGAAGTTTCTTAGGTCTAGCAAGCTACTACAAGAATTTTGTGGAGGGTTTTTCCTCTATCTCAGCCCCATTGACTAAGTTGACTTGGAAGAAAGTTAAGTTTCAGTGGACAGATGCATGTGAGCATAATTTTAAGGAGTTGAAAATGAGATTGACTTCTTCCCCAGTTTTAACACTACCCAATAGGACCTAAGGGTTCGTTGTATATTGTGATGCTTCAGGAGTTGGTTGTAGGTGTGTTTTAATGCAACATGGAAAGGTTGTAGCCTATGCATCTAGATAGCTTAAACCTCATGAAAAGAATTATTCGACTCATGATTTGGAGTTAGAAGCAGTGGTTTTCGCACTGAAGATTTGGTGTCACTACTTGTATGGCGTTCACGTCGATATCTTCACTGATCACAAGAGCCTTCAGTACATCTTCAAGCAACGAGAGCTGAATCTTAGGTAGATCAGATAGCTCAAATTGCTTAATGATTATGATGTGGATATCCTCTATCATCTGGGGAAAGCAAATGTGGTAGCCAATACTCGCAGTCGGCATTCCATGGGGAGTTTAGCCCATGTCGAAGAAGAGAAGAGGACTATGATAAAGGAAGTCCACCGTTTAGTTTATCTAGGAGTTTGACTTTTAGACTTCGAAGATGGTGGTCTTGTCGTTCAGAACAGGGATGAATCCTCCTTATTAGCCGAAGTGAAGGAGAAACAATTTAATGATCCCTATTTGTTACAATTGAAAGAGGGGATTCACAAGCATAAGATTGTGGCTTTTGAACAAGGGGGAGATGATGGTACTTTAAGGTACAAAGGCAGGTTCTGTGTTCTAGATGTGGATGGACTCAGGGAATGAATTATGGCAGAAGCGCAAAACTCTAGATATTCCATTCACCGTAGTTCTATAAAGATGTACCATGATCTTAAAGAGATTCATTGGTAGAACAATATGAAGAGAAATGTAGCAGATTTTGTAGAAGTGTCCAAATTGTCAGCAAGTGAAAGCCGAGCACTAGAAGCTCGATGGGTTAGCTCAGAACATTGACATTTCTATTTGGAAATAGGAGATGATTAACATGGACTTCATAACAGGTCTACCCCGCTCATCCTGAAGGTATGATTTGATTTGGGTATTTATGTACCAACTTACTAAATCAACACACTTTTAACAGTTAATACCACGAATTCAACAGAAGACTATTCCAAGTTGTATATTCAAGAAATTGTCATAATTCATGGGACCCCAGTGTCTATTATTTTAGATCGTGGTGCTCAGTTCACATCAAATTTTTGGAAGTACTTCCAGAAAGGATTGGGTACCAAGGTAAACCTCAGCACATCTTTTCACCATCAGATAGATGGCCAGGTAGAGCGTACTATTTAGACCCTCGAGGATATGTGGAGGGCATGTGTCCTTGACTTTAAAGGTAATTGGGATGATCACTTGTCTCTTATTAAATTTTCTTATAATAATAGTTATCATGTTAGTATCAAGATGGCACTGTTCGAAGCTCTATATGGACAAAGGTATAAGTCGCTAATTGGTTTGAAGTTGGTGAAGCAGAGTTGTTAGGGCCAGACTTGGTCCATCAAGGTATGAAGAAGGCCAAGTTGACTCAAGAGCATTTAAAAATAGATCTGAGTCGCCAAAAGTCCTATTCGGACATGAGGCGTTGAGACTTAGAGTTTCAGGTTGATAATTAGGTATATTTCTGAAAGTTTCGCCTATGAAGGGTGTAATGAGATTTAGAAAGAAAGGGAAACTCAGTCCCAAATATATTTGACTGTACATGATCCTGCAAAAGATTGGCCAAGTGGCTTATGAGCTTGAATAACCATAAAACTTAGTTGTTGTGCACCCATTGTTTCTTGTATCTATATTGAGGAAATGTGTGGGATACCCGTCGCTGGTTGTTCCTACCGAATCCATCACTTCTAAGGATGGCATAACCTATGAAGATGTCCCTATGCCTATTCTGAATTCTCAGGTTCGCAAGTTGAGAACTAAGGAAGTTGCCTTAGTGAAAGTATTGTGGATGAGTCAAAAAGATGAGGAAGCTACATGGGAAGCTGAAGAAGACATAAAATTCAGATACCCACACTTATTTGATGAGCAAACAGAAATCATATAAGGTAAATACCTTCAGTATTCATGTTATGTCCCGGTACGCATCCATGTCTCTCATGTATTTACTACTCATGTCTCATATCCCTATGTTCATGTATCATGTCATTTAGTCCCCATGTTTCTTAACATTCATGTACTCATGCCATATCCATAAGTTCTTGAGTTAATCGCATTCCTAACCATGATTAATCATTCGAGGACGAATGATCGAAAATGGGAGATATTGTAACATTTCGTACCACCGAATTGTAGTATAGAACCATGAAATCATAAGAGAATTTTTTTATCTAAGTGTTACTGAGCGTAAGAGCTCACTAGGTGAGCCTAAAAGTGAGGTGAAGGCTTGCTATAGACTTTTCTTAGTGAGGGGAGTAGTTTAAAAGTCGAAAACATAAAATTTTGACTAAGTGTAAAACAGACATAGGAGCTCACTAAGAGAAGCCCAGAGCAAGACAACAACTTGCTATAGACCTCACCTAGTGAGATGGGGTGTCCAAAATGCTTTTCTCCAAAAATTAATCTAAGTGTAAAACAGACAGGAGCTTACTAAGAGAAGCCCAGAGCAAGACAACACCTCGCTATGGACCTCGCTCAGCGAGATGGGGCGTCCAAATTGCATGTCATATAAATTCAACACTTGGTCCGAAAAATCATTTGGCAACTATTCCAACTTCATAGAAAACCCTCTCAAGAGGGTTTTTCTCTCCTCTCAACCTCCAACAACAAGGTAAGTTCACTCCTTACGATTCCTTAGTAGTTCTAGCATTAAATCATGATTAGTAACATGATTCTTCAACTAAAACATAGGATTAACAACGAAATCCTTCGCAAGCGATTCAAGCTAGGTTGGGGCATTCTTCATCAGAAAACAACGTAGTTCATTGCTAGTAGCGATTTCAAGTATGTAGAGCTTCTATCCATGTGTGAAAAAAATCATTGTTCTTTCCAACGCCATGTTCATCCATGAAATACGAATTTCCACAGGCTTAGGGTTCTTTCTTTAGTTCATGATGACCCTAATTACATGTACCATTATATATCATGATTATATTAAAAATTTGTTAATTGTATTCTTGATATTTCATTATGACTATCATAAATCCGCTTGTAATCCATGAATGCCCATAACTTGAATTTTATGGGTTCTTAAACACAAGTCATGAATAAATAGTATGGAATTCCATGAAATTGTACATGTTTCCATGTCTCATACAAGTTATATTATGTACCTATATTCATGTTAATTTATGCCTACAAACCATGTTTACAAGTCATGTTTATGAAATTCATGGAGTTACAAGCCAAATGTATTCATGTTCATGTTTTGAGAGTTACTCAGATTACCGAGAATGTTTAATACCTGAAACTACATATGCCAGCATATGATAAGAATTGCTCCACCCAGTTAGGACGATTCCTTCATTTTATTCATTGCGGGTTATTGGTCCATTCATGTCTCGTACCCAGGTAGGGTACGTGATGGCTTAGCTGATCGGGCAAAGATTACACGCCACATTCATATGTGGTGGATACATGTCGGTTATACTAAAACTCTCCCATTTTAAATAATTTATCATGTTTCATTATATTCATGTCAGATATTATACATGCTCAGGTTACAGTTTCTGTTTCAGTCTCTATTTTTCATGTACCTTGTTACTCATTCAGTTGCTTTACATGCGAGTACAATTCAAATGTACTTATATCCCTTTGGTCTAGGCCAATAATTCACGGTGTAGGTACGATGTTTTAGGATGACGAAGAATCAGTTTGCTAGGGTTTCTACAATATCAGCTATTGGTGAGCCCCATCTCATTTGGGGTGTTAGTTTATTTATTTTACATGTCATGTTATGCAGTAAAGGCATGCATGGCCTTGTCCTGGTAAATAATTTTTAGTAGTCAGACTCATGTTCAGAGGTTTTATAGACTAGTCTAGCATGTCATGTCAGTTATTCAGACTTATTACGTTTCCAAATTACTTCCGCAATTATATTTTCAGACTATAATTATATTGTGCAGTTTTACATGTTTTAAATTATTATTAATATATCATATTTTGATGCCCACGCTGACTCAGCAATCCATGTGGTTCGTTTTGTCACATGCAGTCAGGCATCGAGTGTCGTGTTCCACCTAAGCCATAGTTCGGAGCATGACACCCGAAAGTCAAAGCTATAATTTCGTTGCAAAATCAGGTTCAATACAATAAACATAGTATATTCTGACGTTAAACGAATCCAATGATACCCATATTTATATACTTTAATTCAGAACCCAAAAACGAATCCAAAAAGGTAAATTCGAGCCCTCACAGGCAAAACTGGAAGAATTAAGTTTTAAAAATTTATTTACCCATAGCTTAATTAGTCTAAATCCAGAAAACTCATTCAAAAAGCCATCATCTTGATCCTTAAATCCATGATTTTCCATTTTTCAACTTTTGGGTTCAAAACCCCCAATTGTTTCCAACCAAAATCAAGTCTAACATGAAAATAACCCTCGGAGTTCATGGAGAAATACAAATATAGAGGTTAGGAACTTATCCCCTCTTCGGGATGAATCCATAGAAACCAAATCCCCAAAATACTCTAATTTGGGTTAATGTTAAACCCCAAAAAATAGGTTATAAATCTCAAGATTTAACGGATAAAATCAATTCAAATTCGAATATAATAATCATAAGATGGTAGAGAATTATTACCTTCAAGACCATAAAGAAATTTCACTCCAAAATCCAAGTCCTAAGAGCTCAATTTGGCAAAAAATGATGAAATAATGAAGAAATTCGAAATGGGTTTATATAGGGGTGATTCCACAGCTTACGGGGAACCGCGAAGTAGCAGATCGCCACCAAACACCAACAACATACCACCTCACTATTTTGGCTCTAAAAATCTCATATGATCTCATAATTCGACGATTCAAGTATCTACGGTTCACAAGTTTCAATATGCATCAATTCCGATAATCAAAACTTACTTTTAACTTCAAATGGATATAATGGTACATCAAAACATCGGCGGTGTTCGACTTACACCAATGATTCAAACATCAAAACTTAACCAAACAAAGTCCAAATTCAATTCGAAAGTTTCTACAAGTCACAAATAATCATACGAACCTAATGGAATCAACAAATTTCAAGTCCAAGTCTTATTTCTTTTTGTGACCATCTTTTCATAATAAATAGACATATTAAATACTAAAATCGACTTAATTGTCAAAACCCAATAGACGAACTCCAAAATTAGTTCTGTCAATTCTTATAGGTCATAAATAATATTACAAATCCAACAAAATCTTCAGATCTCCAATCAGAGCACGTTTTTACAAAATGAGTAATTAATCCAAATAATTAAACACCGGAATTTCCAACATGAAACCTTCTCTCAAAGTGAAGTAAATGATATCCGTTTGACTTCAAATTTTACAAGAACATCAAAATAAGTATTATGAAGCTTCTGGAATAGATGACACATAAAATAGAGCATCAGTTCTCAAAATGACTGACCGGGTCGCTACATCAAGGTTACCCCTTAAATTAGTCTTACAGGCCAAACGCGCCCTTACTGTCCAATATTCCTTGTACAAATGTTACTCAAACTTAATATAACTAGTTTTTCTTTCGAACAAAAAGAAAAGAATGGGTTTGTTCGTTGTAGAGGGTGGTAAAAGAGAAAAGCCTTAATTTCTTACTCTTCATCTATCATATTTTAGCCACCAATAACTAAAGTACGGGTCAATATCAAACTTCTGAAAACATTTTCTTTGGATAATAAAATTTAACGGTAGTAAAAATAAAATGTTGAATTTAGTTAATCATGATTTTATTCTGGGTTTTATTAAATTTATGAAAACAACAGTAAGTAATCAGCTATAAGAAATACCAATTTACATAGATATATTAACTACAATACGCGGAACTCTAACTCTGATTAGATTTGAAAATCTTTGTATTATCAATGCTATAATATTTTCAACATATCCAACCACTAAATATTGAAACTTTCTAAAACCATCTTTTTTGCTTCATACCTTAAAATTTCACAAGAATGATGACAGATGACAAAAAGCTTAGTTGTAATTTCTTCTTTTTATTAAATAATAAAACAACTTAAAAGGAAAGAGTTTGGTAAACCCTACATCACAGAAAGTAAATACATGAAGGAGAGTGACATATATGGTTATATAGATTATAACTTAAACTCAAGCTCTATAGCAATTGCTAGATTAGACTTGAGAAAATGGTACAACGAAGTTGAATACCACTTAACCCTTCTATCATCAGACAGCCTTCGGTCAGTTTGAATTCAATCCTAGAAAATTGTAAGAACATCCCTATCAGAGCTTTAAAATCTAGGAAACTTGAATCATCGTAGTGATTCAAATAATTTCGTTGAAGTAATAACAAGTACCTTTCAATGTATTTCTTCAAACGATCAACCATTTTTTATATCATTGTGATCTGCATGAAAAAAGAAAATATCTATGTGATAATATATAGAAAATAAAAATTAATTATGTTGCTTTGACTCTTCAAAATATCATTGATGGTGTGAAGATCCTCCAAAAGTAGTGATTCTTTTTAGTATTGGACAATATTTTTACAAAATTCGGGTAACATGAGACAAGTAGAGCCAATTAATAGGAAATAAAAGTTAACCTCCTCTCTAATTTAGCAATTTAATTTTGTAAGTCTTGTAGGATTTTTCGTGGGCGCACTATATTATTCACTACTTAATCGGACAAGTGCTGATTGCACTGACTGCCTGTAGAAGATCTTTCATCCTTCTTTGACATATGAAAAAACTGCCATCATTGTTAAATCTTGTTATCTCGTACTTTACTCCTTCTGACATTTTTAACGAAGTATGGTACAACCGACCGTGAACAGTATTTCTCTTAATGAGCAGAAAATGTGCTCTGATACCAGTTTGTTGAAAATAAATAGCCCATACATATAATATTCACAGTATAGATTTATTAGCAATAAAAGCAGAATGTTAAATATGGTTAATCAACAAGAATTGAAAGAGCGATAACGATACCAAAATTTTTACATGAAAAATCCTTATGAATAAGGAAAAAATATGAGCTCTATAGGGAAATTTTACATTGCATGATCTTGAGTAACTACTCTAGAAATCACTACTTCCTCAAAAAGAAATAACCATCACTGACTATATGTGAAATAATTGAAGCTTTCATTGCATTTGTGTACAAATTAGAAGATGAAGCTTCAATTGATAGGAAAACTAGCTAAAACTTTAACCAATTAGAAGGATTAGGTTCGTTGCAACAACAATTTGAAATCTTGAAAATCTAAAATCCATGAACCAAAACCGGATTTTGGCCAAAAATTGTTTAGCATCTGATTTTCCCTTCTCTCTTTTTTCTTCTTCTATGGTATCATGTTGCTAGCTAGAGTTGTTGACTAGTAGAATGCCAACCAATGATATTTTCAAAGATGGCCTGAATATTTAGCAATATATCAAAACCATTTTGCCTAGACGTGTCACTGAGATTGTTAATCCATCATTACTTATAGCATATGAAGAACACTGTAGAAATGATGACAATAAAAGTGATTCGGAAGAAAATATAATACTTCAAGATGACGAGTATATAAAAAAAGCAGCCTAGTGCAATAAGCTCCCGCTATGCGTAGGGTCCAAGGAAGGGCCGGACCACAAGATTACGAGTATACATTCCCAATAAATGCAAGCATTCTAATAGACGGATTTTTGGTGTCAATCTTGAAATTTGAACTTTTATGATTGAACTCATCGCCAAGAGATCGGATGCCAATAAGAACATCTTTGGACAATATTCACGCAATCAAGAACTTATTTCTATAGTCTAAGAAGAGAGATAATAGCATAGATAGATCAGATGGTAAGTAACTAATCAAATTGTCATCTTCAGAATTTTATTGATATGCATAGAATTATAACTTTTAAATGGACACCATTTACAATTAGTACTATTATATACTATTGCAATTTGTACCTAGAGGAGTCATATCCAACTGCATCAGAATATTCAAAACTTTTGACTAAGGTACAAATAATTTATTAATTTTCAATTGCCTGCTTGCAGCTAGTAAATGCTATAGCCTCAAGCATTAACTTGTAAAAAGTAAGATCTACCGGCCAGTTGTTGCAAAATATGAATTGTGATCAAGAAATTATGTGTATTCACATCATAGAGATTGGTTATTCAATGGCTGCTTACACTAGTTTATTTTCTACTTTTGCATCGCTTCAACAGATTTCTATATGTATCTGTGCATATACAAGACAAATCAGCTAATCATATACAAGTATGCATCATCTGTCCTTGAGTTCTTTACCAGAAATATCAAGGCAGACAAAATGATATGAAAATTTTCCAGTTACTAGTAATAGAACGACCGGAAGACCCTTCAAACCTCAAACTCCTGAAGTCGGGGAAAGGAAAACAATGATCAACAAGAAGAAAAAAAGGGATAGAATGGAAATCCTCAAATAGCTAGAGGTGAAATTATTTGTTACGCATAAGCTATTCAACTTTTGCTAGCAAATTTTATAGTATGCTTTTATATATATGCTAAACTAATAAACATTACTCAAGTTAGTTATGCAGATTTAAGTCAAAATATTGTTTTTAAGCATCTTAACAATTTCTTTGCAAAGCAATCAACTCTCATATTTATAAATCATAATTGAAAACAAAGCTAGTAGAACCTGGTTGAGCTGTGAATTGCATGAGAAGAAAGGAGAATGTCTCGAATTAGTTGTAGTTCATTGACAACATCACCAATATCCATCCTTTACTTGGTGATTAAACTGAACATGGAACTCCTATCTGTATTGTCGACATCAAGCATTCCTATGCTTGTGTCATACTAGAATCATTTGGACTGATGAGTCCTTCCTCATTCTTCGCTTGTCTTTCTGAAATTTTGTGCACCAAGTTATCTATCTTATGTGATACCTACTTTTCGCTTATAGGATGGAACACATTATTCTACCTGTTCTATACATATCATTTGCGTAATAATAAAGAACAGTAAAGTAAGGACATGGTATTCTTATGTGAAAATCACCCGGCTCAAAAGGATAGAAAAAACTACGACCTACACCTCTATAGGATTTAACCACAACTCCAGTACAAAGTGAGCCTCTGCAAATTTAAGTTAAAAACTCTGTAACCTAGGAACTATAAACTCTAATTCATATCTAACTAATCTACCCAGACTAGTAAGAAACCTTCAAGTTGAACTCCAACTTGAAGTTGAATTTGACTAAATGTTTATATCTACTACAGTTTCTTCTATGTAAGAAAATAGAGGTACAACTCGATCATCAATCCTAATATAAGAATCTAGACTCAAGAACTGTAACATATGCTTTGTAACACAACTTCTTTAATCTGCTTCGTTGTAGTATGTCGCACTTGAAGAAATCAGAACAACCTCAATTTCGCTTGAAAAAGTTTGCTCAATATTCTGATTTCTCTCTTTATGAGTGCGTAAGTTTCTTCATGGAAAGACTTGATATTTGTATCAACTTTTCTTTATCAATGCGACTAACCTAAACCCTACATGATACGACCTATCATGGTAGAATAAGGTTTGTGTTGGCTTAGGATTCTTTCATCTTCACACATATTTTGCTTCCTTGTAGGACTCTAAAATATCTTTACAAGCATGGTATGAATCCTTGTATGCCATGTATTTACTATAAAAACACAAATCCTACTTGTTGTAGGACTTTGAAAAGGAACACGTTTCTAGACCTGTTCCTTGCAATTGTTCCTGTCAACTCTGTCTCGCTGTAGGGACTGAGACAACATATTTTCATGGACCTAGTTCATTCCACCTCTACTTTGAGCCCTTATTCGTTCAACTCTGTACAACATTCCCCTTTGATAGATCAAGTCCACAGACCTGGTTCTTTCACCTTATGCATTATCTTTGTCAATTATCAAAACGAACATTTGTCATTCTTACTAGTGTCAATAAATTCCCCCTTTTTGATGATGAAAAACCCATTCCTGTGATACCATTGTATAACCCTATTCTAAACATCTCAAAGCCAAAAATATTGGATAGACCATCCCTAGGATGAACTAGGTTAGCATACATAGGTTATAAATATTACACAGTTTTCTTACCCCTTTTGGCATCATTAAAAAGTGATTATAGTATGGAAAAGCCCAATGTAAATGCAACAATATTAAACTCATGGTCATTGGGTCTATCATTTACATAACATCATAGAAAAAATCACTCAACCATGTTTAAATATAGTACTTAAGACATAACTGAAGGCAAAAGATGAAAAAAAGTAATATTATTTATTCATACTCTGAATACAAATCCAATCAATGAATTACAAAATATAGAACATGCCACTTAATCAATAAAAAATGGACTTGATAGGGAATTATTAAGGACTTAGACACAGTAGGGGACTATGGGTGAGGGAAAGGTGATGGGTCTAGACACTTTGCTAGGGACTATGAGGAAGGTTGAAGAGATTTTAGGATTTCCAAAGACCACCATCTTTTTCCACCTTCTTACCCTGAGAAGACCTATCGTTTTTTCCACCTGTTCCGCGAGAAAACCCGTTATCTCATTTCTGACTACTTTCCATTTCCAGAAAGCTGGGGTCATTAGATATTGGCAGTCGACTTCCCTTAGTAGCCTTCTTAGTTTTTTTTGTAAGCACTAAGATTTAGGTTATTCTTCTTTCTCAAGGATAATGGGACATTAGTTGCAACACTGAGATTCGGCAGAGGCAATATGGTGCGCTTATGATATGCCTCTATGTTAGCTGATTAGGTTACTTCCCCTGACAATAAGCACTATGGAAGAGAACATGTTTTGCAGTGATTCTGGTGCAATTTCCATTGACAGACGAGTGGAAATCATGAGAGGTATAGCAGTGGTAGAAGTAGTATGTGTGGATTTGGATGAGGAAACCCTACAACAACAACATACCCAGTGAAATCCCACAACGTGGGGTCTGGGGAGGGTAGAGTGTACACAAACCTTACCTCCACCTTGGTAGGTAAAGAGGTTATTTTTGAAAGACCATTGGCTCAAGACAAAGCATAAGCATAAGCAAAGTAAGACAAACGGTCAAACTCGGACAAGAAATTTAAAGCAGTATGAAAATAATGGTAACAAAAATGAATAAGCCATAATAGCGCATTCTGAAAAAAGAAGCAGTAACTAATGCAGGTAAATAAGATAAACAAAATAACATATTGAGGAAATCCTAGTCGAGAGAAAATCGAGCACTTTAGGAGAAGGATCGGAGTGGAGAATGGTTTTGATGTGATAGGGAAGGAAGGGATCAATTAGTTTAAGTAGAGGAAAATTGAGGTGTGAATAGGATAAAGATAACTTTGTCTTGGGAAGAGGTTGATTTGATGGTCAAATATTCAGAGTGATGCCATTTATTTCGGAGGAAACTTTTGGAAAGGCTGGTTATTTGTAAATACAAACCTTTGTTTGTGTAAACCAATTTTCTTTTATAGAATAGACGTTGGCCTAGTATGGGAGAACAAGTTGGGTAATATGATTCATGTCTTGAAGGTATAAGTAACATAAAAGAGAAGAAACATACCTTAACAATGCATAATTTTATGCAAGTGTTTCAATCCAAGTGTTGTGACAAAAGTAACTATTAGCCTTTATGAGATCAAGAAACTATGAGAGTATAGGACATACAACTAACTGTACAAGATTGACTAAAGCATTCTATCAATTTTGGAGGTTGTTTGAACTGAGACAACTATTCTACCTAATCATGAGGAGTCACTCATGTAATTTTAATCATCCCAAATTCTAACTTGTTTCTCTCAAAGTGATATCTCCCTAAGGCTTTTGTGAAAATATCTGATATCTGCTTATCAGTAGCATATAACTTGATTAAGGTAAGACTTTTTCAACATTGTCTCTTAAAAAATGATGTCTTACGACAATGTGTTTAGTTCTCTTATGTTGCACATGATTCATTGCAATGTTAATGGCAATAGTATTATCACAGAATATGGGAATGCAATCAACATTCATACAAAAACCCTTTAGCTGTTGTTTGATACATAACAACTGAGCACAACAGGATGTAACTTCCTCGTATTCTGCCTCAGCAGTTGATAAGGCTACGTAGTTCTACTTTTTGGTCGCTAAGGAGACTAATCATGAATCAAGAAAATGTGGCATACCTAAGTTACTTTTTCGATCAACCAAATACCCTGCATAATCAACATCTGCATATTCAACCAAGTCAAAATTTCTCCCTCTTCGATACCATAGGCCGAGGTCACTTGGTCCCTTCAAGTTGCGTAGGATTCTTTTCACAACTTTTAGATGAGATTTTTTTGGATTTGATAGAAACTTGGCACAAAGCCCACACTAAGATCTACGTCGGTTCTGTTGGCAGTGAGATACAGTAATGACCCAATCATACCGCTATAAAGTTTTTGCTCTACAGGTGAACCATGTTCATCAAGATCTATCTTTGTATCAGTGGCAATCGATGTTTCAATAGGATTGGAATCTTCCATCTTGAACCTTTTCAGGAGCTTCTTGACATATTTTTTCTGGTGAATCATAGTGCTAGTTTAGGTTTTCTTGATATGCAGACCTAGGAAAAAGTTGAGTTCTCCCATCATAGTCATCTCAAGTTCACTTCCTATCAGATTAGCAAACTCATTGGATAAAGATTCACTTGTGGCTCCAAAGATGATGTCATCTATATAGACCTGCACAACTAGCATATTCTTCCCTTTGACCTTCAGAGACATGGTGTTATCAATGTTACCTTTAGTATGACCATGACCCAAAAGGAGTTTGGACAACCTCTCATACCAAACTCTTGGTGCTTGTTTGAGACCTTAGATAGCTTTATCCAGCTTGTAGACATGATTAGGATTTTCAGCATATTCAAACCCCAGAGGTTGCTTCACATATATCTCTTCTTGCAAATATCCATTCAGGAAGGAACTTTTCACATCCATTTGATATAATGTGAATTCCATATGAGCAGCAAATGATAATATAAGCCTTCTGGCCTCTAGTCGTGCTACAATGGCAAAGGTTTCATCATAGTCTACTCCTTCCTCCTGATTATATCCTTCAACCACCAACCTTTCTTTGTTCTTCGTGATTATTCCATGCTCATAAAGCTTATTTTTAAACACCCACTTGGTGCCAATAATTGTTCTATTCATTGTCATTGGTCTTAGGTGCCAGACCTTATTTTTGTCAAACAGATTGAGTTCCTCCTACATGGCTATTATCCAATCAACATCCTACAAAGCCTCAGTAACCTTCTTTGGCTCAATAACAGACAAAAAAGCATTAAAGGTGAAAATATTCTTCAATGTAGATATGTTTTTTATCCCAACATTTAGATCTATTAGAACATTATCAATGGGATGAGATCCTGTGTCTTTTTGAAATTATTCCATTAGAATTGTTTGTGTTTCCGTTTTCAGCATTATTAGGTGAACTAGGTTCATTCTGTCATTCATCAGTGGTTCCCCCTTTGAGTGTGGCCTGTTCTTTTTTTTTTTGATGGACCTGGTTCATCAAAGAGGTTACTTGGTTCATCCTCACTTGCTCGCTGAATATCCCTCAGAGTGGAGTAACTAAAAGGTTCTTCATCATCTTTATATGTTTGTTTTTCAAATGCAACACTTGACTTATCGAACACAACGTGCACACTTTCTTTAATGCACATGGTCTATTTTCTTAAGACTCTATAGGATTTACTACTAGGTGAATAGCCTATGAACATTCCCTCATCGCTCCTAGCATCAAATTTTTCCAGGGAATCCAATCTATTGTTATGAATGAATCATCTACATCTAAAAGCTCTAAGATGAGAGATGTTTGGCTTCCTTCCTTTAAGCAGTTCATACGAAGTCTTCTTTAGCAGTGATCTAGTTATACACCTGTTAAGGATGTAGCAACCAATATTTATGTCTTCAGTATAGAAGTTCCTTGTAATATCACTAGACAACATCATAGTTCTGGCCATTTCTTCAAGAGTTTGATTCTACATTTCTACCACACCATTTTATTATGGTGTTCTAGGTACTGAGAAGTTGTGATCAATGTTGTTTACCAAGCAGAATTCTTCAAACTTTGTATTTCTGAATTCAGTTCCAAGATCAAATCTGATGGCACCAGTTTGTTTCTCAACTTTCTTTCTAGTCTTCTTGCCTAGCTTATGAATGTTTCGCAAGCCTCATTTTTTTTTTTTGCAAGAAACAGCGGCCATGTAAATTTGCTGAAGTCATTGATAATCACAATCATGTATCTTTTTCCTCCATGACTCATAACTCTCATTGGCCCACATAGGTCAATATGGATCAGTTCCAAGGACTTGGTTGTGCTTATCACTTCTTAGATTCGAAGGAAGATATTACTTGTTTCCCCTTGCATAGGTGCTACCCACTTTGTCATCCTTAAACTTAATGTTTGGCAACCCAATCACCATGTTTTAAGAGACCAGTTTATTCAGTTGTCCCAAGATAGCATGCCCCAACTCTTTATGCTACAACAAAGGATCACAATCCATGACACTCAAGCATGTGAGATCAGTGCTTGATATTCCCATTATATCTTTCTTGTACCTCATGGCATTCAGAACAGTGTTACCTATTTTGAGATCTATGATATTACAACTAGTAGAGGTAAACACAACCATATTTCCTTTGTCACACAACTCTAATATGTTTAGTACATTATGTTGCAGACCATCTAAATGATATACATTATCAATTACATTTTCTTCAGATCTGCCTATTATGTCTATTTCTTTGACCTTTCCTTTCGTTCCTCCTCTAAAAGGCACATTTCCACTTTCTATGGCTGGAATGAACAAAAATTTTCCTTGTCTCCAATCATGTGTCTAGAGCATGAACTGTACAAGTACCAATTCTTCTTGCTTCCCTTCACCCTTACCTGAATGAAATAATCAGAAGTTAGCTTTATGAACCCATACTAGCTTTATTCTTTTTATTGAACAAAGGGATGAATTAGATTTCATTTTGTCCATTTGGGCAGAATAAAGAAAGACATGTTCCATCTGTCTAATTTTACATGCTGAAAGTTCCTGTTTGCAGTTTTCATGTATTTTTTTTCATGCTTTGCTCCTAATGGAAAATTTGTTCTGTAGTGACCTATTCTGCCACATAATGAGCATAATCCTGAATTCCTTCTGAAAACCTAATCTACTAGTAACAATGTAGGTTTTACTGGTAAAATTTTAAGGATTCTAGGCAATTTTTCCATCGACTGGCTTCATCTAGATCAATTTTCACTTTAATTAGTTCAGTGTTTAACTTTCTAGATTTTTTCTTTCCCAAGGCTCAATTCAGTCCAGTCCTAGTTAGGTTGGGTTCGATTTTGAGAAGATGACTATCTACGATAGATTTTCCATTTGTAGTATTCTTAAGAACTTCAGATCTTTACCCACATTTACTGACCCAAGTTGATTTACTTGTTTCTTCTGACGGTAGACTTCCTTTTTAGATTTTTTCTTACTAGTCTCTAAATCAATAAACTCATATTTCAGACTAGTAAAGGCATGTAACAACTGCTTTTTTTTTTACTTTATTTGAAGGCATTCATCAATTTAGGACTTCATGAAGGAGGTCAAACTTTTCTTAGAAAGTAGATCAAGCTTATCTTTTAGTTCAAAGATGTTTACCTTTGTGTCTTCCTCGATCTGTGAATTAGAGTTTTTGATGGCCATCATGGCATGGTGATTTGTTTCATTTTTTGAATCATCACTGGAGTCCCAAATAGCCTTTAGCAGATTAGGAGTTCTTTTGTTTCTTCTACCCTGAATCTGTTCTTTTAGTTTATTCTTTTCAACTCTTTCTTTCTTCCACTCGATCTCCCACAAGGGACAGTCTTTGATGAAGTGATCATTGTTTCGCACTCACCTCTTCCTTTTCCATATGCATTTCTTCTGCCACTCTGTCTCATTTTGGTAAGAAATTTTTTGAAGATTTTTGTGATCAACGCCATTTCTTCCTTAACTGTTTCAGAACCATCACTCTCAGGAGCTTTCAATTCCAAGGATCTTTCAAAACTTGATTCAATATTCTTAGAGTTTTCCATATCCATCTCATAGGTTTTCAAGTTACCTATCAACTCATCCAATGACATATATCCTATGTCTTTGGTAGTGCTCTCAAGATTTTGTCAACTGAGTCTTCTGTGGTAATGATTTTTCCAAGATAAATCAATTCATTAACTAGAGATGCATACCATGTGAACATCTTAGAAATAATTTTTCCTTGCTTCATTCTGAAATTTTCGAAATCTGTGGCAAAAATGGCTTTTCTGAATTTCCTAACCTGGCTGGTCCCTTATGTGCATTCACCAATGCATCCCAAATTTGTTTTGCAGTAGTACAACTACAAATTCTATTGTACTCATCAAGACCAAGTCCATAGATCAATACATTATTTGCCTTAACATTTTTCTCGAGGATTTTATAGTCAGTTTCCTCATATTCGCTGTAACTTTCTTGGTGGGTTATTTTGGACTATCAATAATCCTTTCCCACAGTTCATAATCTTCATCTTGTAAGTGGTTCTCTATCCGAGCTTTCCACCAAGTGTAATATTTTCCATTGAACAATGGTGGTCGATGAGTGGATTGACCTTCCATGTGTCCGATGGGTAGTGCAACATTTATCACTGTTTTCTCTTAAGGTGTTAGCCTGTTGAAAAGAACCTGTTCTGATACCAATTGATAATCTGCACACTAAGTTGTCTATCCTATGTGATATCTACTTTTTGCCTATAAGATGGAACACGTTACTCTACGTGTTCTATGTGTAGCATTTTCCAAAATAATAAAGAACAGTAAAGTAATGACATGATATTTTTACATGGAAACCACCCGACTCACAAGGGTAGAAAAACCCACGATCTACACCTCTGTAAGATTTAACCCCAACTACACTACAAAGTGAGCCTCTGTAAATTCAAGTTATAAACTCTATAATCTAGAAACTATAAACTCTAATTCTTATCTCACTAATTTACCTAGACTAGTAAGCAATCTTCAAGTTGAACTCTAACTTGAAGTTGAATTTGACTAATTGTTTATACCTACTACAATTTCTTCTATGAAAGTGAATAAAGGTAAAACTCGATGAGCAATCCTAATACAAAAATATAGACTCAAGAACTATAAACATAAACTCTATAACAAAACATTTTTAATCTGCTTCATCGTATTAGGTCGCACTGGACGAAATGAGAACTCTCTCAATTTTTCTTGATAGGGTTTGCTCAAAATTCTGATTTTCTCTCTTTGTGAGTGAGTAAGTTTCTTCATGGCAAGACTTGATATTTATAGCAACTTGTCTTCATCAATGCGGCTGACCTAAACCCTGCGTGATACATTCCATCATGGTAGAATAGGGTTTGTGTTGGTTTAGGATTCTTACATCTTCATGCATATTTTGTTTCCTTGTAGAACTCTAAAATATCTTGATAAAACAAAATCTTGCCGCCTTGTACGCCAAGTCTTTACCATAAAAAAACAAATCATACATGCGGTAGGACTCTGAGAAGGAACACATTCCTGGACTTGTTCCTTGTAATTATTCTTGTCAATTTTGTCTCGCTGTTGGGATTGAGACGGAACATGTTCTTGGATCTGGTTCATTTCTCCTCTGCTCTGAGCCCTGATTCATTCAGCTTTGTACAACATCTCCCCTTTGATAAATTAACTCCACATGTTTGGTTTTTTCACCTTGTGCATTCTCTTTGTCAATCATCAAAACTAACACTTGTCATTCTTGCTAATGTCAAAACTTTCTATGCTACTACTAGGTAGAAGAACAGGATCTACTACTTCAACAATTATTTCAGGTAAATCCATCTTAGCAAAGTTGTGAAGAGTTAGTCTATCTACAAACATGTTGTCAGTAGATCTCTTTCCGGTAAACACCTCTAGCAAAAGGTTCTTACAGTTGTAAACATCACCAAACGTGTATGCTTTACCTCCCATGTTGTACTCTGCCCACATAAGAAAGAAAAAATGTAAACAACTTAAAACATGTAGAATCAATCTGAAAACTCTCTCAGGAAGACACTACTTTGAGAAAGAGATATTACAGTTGAATGTCTTTTGTGATCTGACTTACAAAATAGCCAAAATATGTATAGGTCTTGTATATTAAATATAAATATGCATAAAATATATATATGTTACACATAAATATTCAGATAATATACATATATATACATGTAACATACACAACTAGTGTATATGTTTTGTATAGTTTGGCAAACTCCTATAATTAATTTTGTATATTACAGTGGTGCTTCGCTTAGGAGGATGGGGTACTCAAGTAGGAGTTATCAACCCAAGTCCAACAGACCATGCCTACTTTCGAAGATAATTATTCAGAGTGCGGTTTGCCCAGTTTAGGGTAGGCCTCCCACGACTCTTCTTTTAGACCCTCAGGTTGTGGAGGCCACTCAGATCATTCTAATTCTTTTCAACAGATTGCGGATTACATGGGGTGTTATAAGTGTAGTGATACACATAATTTCATGAGGGATTTCCCAGGCTCAGACATGGTGGTTCATACTAAGTTTTTAGGGTTCTACACTATGATCATCACAACCACCTACTAGAAGAAGCACACAGAATGGTAGAGGTGGTTCTGAGACACTTTGCCTAATGAATCCCTTATCCAAGAGATCTTTCACCTAGGTCTTTAATTCTCTTAAATCTGTTGGAGACATTTGGATGCCCCACCTCATTGAGTGAGGTCCATAGCAAGGTGTTGTCCTATGCTAGGCTTTGTTTAGCGAGCTGCTTCGTCTATTTTACACTTAGACAATTTTTTGGATAAAAGCATTTTGGATACCCCACCTCGCTAGGCGAGGTCTATAGCGAGGTGTTGTCTCACTCAAGGCTTCGCTTAGCGAGCTCCTACTTCCATTTTATACTTAGTCAAAATTTACATTTTTTTACTTTTGAACTACTCCCCTTGCTGAGCAAAGACGGATGTAAAAAAGGTCGTGAGCTTAAATGTCCAACATGAGCCATGAGGTGATTTGCTAGGAGTGCCGAAGATTGCCAATCGTCCTATGGTCTTGGTCGGGACCATCTTTTCAGCTTTTATGTAGGTCTTGGTCGAGACCATCTTTTAGCTTGCTTTTTAATTTCTAGCTTAATTACTAGTTTCCCTTTTAGCTTAATTACTAGGCCTTGTAAAAAAATAGGATGACTATGTTGAGAACCATCTAGAAAGAGAAGCTTCCAACGTCTCCCAATGAGGTTTCATGAACTAGCTAGTTCATGCACTTATCTACATGATGACACAAAAGGGTGGCCTAGAGAACATGAAGAGTTGGGTCTTTTCCCTTCTCCCAAATCGGCCGAATAGTTCATGCACCTATATACATGGATGACACAACAGGGTGGCCTAGAGAACATGAAATATTGGGTCTTTTCCCTTCTCCCAAAATGGCCGAACCCCTCCCCCTTTCCCATTCGGCCAAGAAACATGTTTATGTCAACATTGTTACCTATTCTAGAAGGTTTAGAACTAGTATAAATAGGGGATGTAGTTGACTAAAGAAGACATCGAAGTTTTATGAAATATATTTGAGTTTACTCAAACTTGCTAAGTTTTCAACTTTTGTGTTGTTATCTTAGTCAAACCTTTTATGGTCCAACCCTTGGTCCTTTTGTGTTCCAAACCCTCAGTGTAAGTCTAGTTAGAACATTTGTGATCTAACTATACCCAATCCAAGGTTCTATCCGGTTACTTGTTACAAACACATTGAAGGTCTTCTCGTCCTACATTACCTTACCAGCACACGAATTTATTTATCAATTACGTGTCCCATCCTTGTCGAAACTACCTAATTCCTTTCACCCCAATACGCTAAAACACTTCCCCAACTCACACCCAAAAGGTTGTCAACTGACTCCTCCCACAAACACTCGAAACCCCCAACCAATTCCCCACCATCCCGATCGCACTCCTATTTCGCCAACCTTACTGTGCCGACTAGTTTCTACCACCTTACCACCACCCAACTACCAAATACCAACCACCAACATAACCTACAATGTGTCTACTTCATCATCTCCATACGCCTTAGCCCAATACCCTTCAAATTCACCCGCACCCCCCCCAAACACACACTACCCGAAAACCCGCCAATCTCCATTTTGACCCCATTTTCGTATTCAGAGCAAGACTTTCCCAACACACGCCTTGACGCTATGGCTAACATAAATGAAGAACTTTGGGGAATCATAAGTGACCTTTTTGCGGAACAAATGCAAATCTTAAGATGAGAGTTTGCGGAGCGTGCCGTGATTAATGATGCTGAATCCGGGGAGGAGGTTGCACAAAACAACACGAGGCATGACACGGAAGATGTCCAAGACAACCCGAGTTGTGAAAGGGAAGATGACCGAAGTCTACAGTTTGATATTCCAACCTTTGAAGGAAATATGGACCCGAAAGAGTTTCTTAAATGGTTAAGGGCCATTGAGAGGATTTTCGAATACAAGAAATATGATGACCACAAGTGTTATAGGGTTGCTACATTGAAGTTGAAGGAATTCGCTTCTGTGTGGTATGAAAACTTCAAAACAAGCCGGAGGAGGAATGGAAAAACCAAGATTGAATCTTGGGACAAACTAAAGAAACATTTGAAGAAGAAGTTCTTGCCAGGGGAGTATGAACAAGACCTATACCTCAAGATCACCAAACTTCGTCAAGGAGTTCTTAAAGTTGATGAATACGTTAGAGAGTTCGAGAAAGTCACCATGCTTTGTGACTTAGAAGAAAAGGAGACTCAAAGGATTGCACGATTCATTGGAGGCTTGAACGTGGCGATTCAAGAGAAGGTCGAAGTTGCAACATACAACACATTTGAAGATGTATGTCACTTAGCCATCAAGTTTGAAAAACAACAAAATAAAGGTACCCCAAAAACCTATGTAAATCCCACTAATGTCAACGAAAAGGGTAGTACCTCTTTTTCTAACCCATTGTATAGCCAAAAAAGGGTAGAGAAAGATAAATGAAAGAAGGTAGAGGTTACAAAGGTGGTAGATAGAACTAGAAAAAAGGTGTTTTAAATGTCAAGGCATAGGACATTTTGCAAATGAATGTCCTAACCCTCGGATAATGACTATTGAATAATATCAAGAGTGTAGGGATTTCTTTGTTATTGAAGAACCCAACGTCGAGAAGGTCCTTGAGGAGGATCTTGATCTTACAGAGGAAGGTGAAAGTTTAGTACTCCAACGTGTGTTGACTATTCAACTTGAAGAACAGGAGGAGACAAAAAGATCAACTATTTTACACTCGATACAAGGTAAATGACCAGGTGTGTAATGTGATCATTGATAGAGGAAGTTGTACCAATGCGGCCTCCGTAGAGATGGTGGACAAATTGAAGTTGCCTACCCACATCCATCCTAAACCATATGCTCTCCATTGGTTGAAGAAAGACAAAGGGCTAAAAATAATGAAACAAGCTCTTGTTAGTTTTTGGGTTGGTAAGTATGAAGATGAGATATGATGTGACATCCTACCTATGGATGCTTGTTATATTTTATTGGGTCGGCCATGGAAATTTGATAGGAAAGTGCAACATAATGGAGAAAAGAATATCTATTCTTTTCTAAAGGATGATAAGAAGATCTGGTTGATACCATTGTTACCTAGTGAGGTGAAGAAAATGAAGATCCAAAATGCCAAGAAACGCAAGGAAAAGTATGAGGCCCTCTTGCTTAATGCATCGGAGATAGAAGAAGAATTGAAGAAGGGGAGTTCTATAGGTGCATTGGTGCGCGAGGAGAAAAGAGTCTTGTGGGAGATATGGTTGAAGAGGCTGACTCGAAGGAACTCTTGAAGAAATCTGAAGATGTGATTCCGAATGATCTTGCACCCGTATTACCACCAAATAGAACCTATAGATACCATCCGGAAGAGGCTAAGGAGTTGCAAGAATTAGTACACAAAGTCCTTGTCCGAGAGAATCTTAATCCATGTGCGGTACCCGCCTTGTTGGTACCAATGAAAGATGGAACTTGGCGCATGAGTATTGATAGTTGAGCAGTCAAAAACATCACCGTGAAGTACAAGTTTTCGATGCCAAGATTGGATGATCTTTGGGAAGAATTGAGTGGGGCCAAGTTGTTCTCCAAGATAGATTTAAGGAGTGGCTAGATCAAATGAGGATATGAGAGGAAGGTGAATGGAAGATGGCTTCCAAAACCAAGTATGGCTTGTGCGAATGGCTTGTGATGCCATTTGGATTGTGGAATTCTCCCAGCTCTTTCATGAGGCTCATACATGAGGTGCTACGACCATTAATGGGGTACATAGTATCATCTGAGGGCATTGATGTGGATCCATCCAAGGTGGAAACTATCCGGAGTTGGCCCGGGCCTATTAATGTAAGTAACGTAAGAAGTTTCCATAGTTTGGATTCTTTTTATCATCGTTTAATTTGATATTTTTGTACCCTTGCTGCCTCCATCACTGAACTAATAAGAAATGGTGAGTTAAAATGGTCCCAAGGAGCACAAAGAACTTTGGAAACCTTGAAGGAAACGATATGTGAAGCACCGGCTCTAGACCTAGAGAAGCTATTTGAAATTGAGTGTGATGCTAGTGGAATTGGTGTTGGTGTTGTCTTGATTCAAGACAAAAGATCCATTGCTTTCTGTAGTGGAAAATTGGGTGGTGCACGGCTCAATCATTCTACTTATGACAAAGAATTTTGTATTGTGAGATCTTTGGTCCAATGGGGACATTATTTAAAGTCAAAACCCTTTGTTTTGTATTCGGATCATTTGGTTTTGCCATACATAGATAACGAGAATTTGAGGGCAAATTATGTTAAAGAAGAGGAGTATGATGTAAAAAAGGCCGCGAGTTTAAATGTCCAACATGAGCCACAACGTGATTTTCTAGGAGTGCCGAAGATTGACAATCGTCCAATGGTGATATGCTTACTGTGGAATGGAGTTGAAGAAAAGACTTCAGCATCCAAGAAGTGCCACTAATTTTCGGCTTTTATGTAGGTCTTGGCCGAGACCATCTTTTAGCTTTCTTTTAATTTCTAGTTTTCCTTTTAGCTTAATTACTAGGCCTTGTAATAAAATAGGATGACTAAGCCGAGAACCATCTAGAAAAAGAAGATTCCAACGTCTCCCAATGAGGTAATTCATGAACTAGCTAGTTCATACACTTATCTACATGGATGACACAAAAGGGTGGCCTAGAGAACATGAAGAGTTGGGTCATTTCCCTTCTCCAAAATCGGCCGAATAGTTCATGCACCTATCTACATAGATGACACAAAAGGGTGGCCTAGAGAACATGAAGAGTTGGGTCTTTTCCCTTCTCCCAAATCGGCCGAACCCCTCCCCCTTTCCCATTCGACCTAGAAGCATGTTTATGTTTATCTTGTTACCTATTCTAGAAGGTTTAGAACTAGTAGAAATAGGGGATGTAGTTGACGAAAGAAGACATTGAAGTTTTATGAAATATATTTGAGTTTACTCAAACTTGCTAAGTTTTCAACTTTTGTGTTGTTATCTTAGTCAGACCTTTTGTGGTCCAACCCTTGGTCCTTTTGTGTTCCAAACCCTCAGTGTAAGTCTAGTTAGAACGTTTGTGATCTAACTATACCCAATCCAAGGTTCTATCTGGTTACTTGTTACAAACACATTGAAGGTCTTCTCGTCCTACATTACCTTACCCGCACACGAATTTATTTATCAATTTCGTGTCCCATCCTTGTCGAAACTACCTAATTCCTTTCACCCCAATACGCTACAACACTTCCCCAACTCACACCCAAAAGGTTGTCAACTGACTCCTCCCACAAACACTCGAAACCCCCAACCAATTCCCCACCATCTCGATCGCACCCCTATTTCGCCAACCTTACTGTGCCGACTAGTTTCTACCACATTACCACCACCCAACCACCAAATACCAACTACCAACATAACCTACAATGTGTCTAGTTCATCCTCTCCATACGTCTTAGCCCAACACCCTTCAAATTCACCCACACACCCCCCCACCAAACACACACTACCCGAAAACCCGCCAACCTCCATTTGACCCCATTTTTGTATTCCCCCGTACTAATCCAACTCTGACCCACATAACTATACAATCCCCTCCTTATATACATTAGTTTGATATCAGAGCAAGACTTTCCCGTCCCACGCCTTGACGCTAGGCTAACACAAATGAAGAACTTTGGGGAATCATAAGTGACCTTTTTGTGGAACAAATGCAAATCTTGAGATGAGAGTTTGCGGAGCGTTCCATGATTAATGATGCTGAGTCCGGGGAGGAGGTTGTACAAAACAACCCGAGGCATGAAACGGAAGATGTCCATGACAACCTGAGGTGTGAAAGGGAAGATGACCGAAGTCTACAGTTTGATATTCCAACCTTTGAAGGAAATATGGACCCGGAATAGTTTCTTAAATGGTTAAGGGCCATTGAGAGGATTTTCAAATACAAGCAATACGATGACCACAAGTGTTATAGGGTTGCTACATTGAAGTTGAAGGAATTCGCTTTTGTGTGGTATGAAAACTTCAAAACAAGCCGGAGGAGTTATGGAAAAACCAAGATTGAATCTTGGGACAAACTAAAGAAACATTTGAAGAAGAAGTTCTTGCCAAGGGAGTATGAACAAGACCTATATCTCAAGATCACCAAACTTAATCAAGGAGTTCTTAAAGTTGATGAATACGTTAGAGAGTTCGAGAAAGTCACCATGCTTTGTGACTTACAAGAAAAGGAGACTCAAAGGATTGCACGATTCATTGGAGGCTTGAACGTGGTGATTCAAGAGAAGGTCGAAGTTGCAACATACAACACATTTGAAGATGTATGTCACTTAGCCCTCAAGTTTGACCCCCATTTTCATATCCACCCTATCCCAATCCAACTCTGACCCACCTAATCATACAACCCCCTCCTTATATACATCAAAGGCTATAGCAAGCATTGACCTCGCTTTGGGGCTCTCTTAGCGAGCTCTTGCTACTAGTAACATTTAGACAATTTTTGCTTTTCTGATTTCATTGTTCTATACTATAGTTCGGGGGTATAAAATGTTACATCAAAGCTCAAAATTATCTTTATAGGTGACTTTTTAGACCTAATTATTAAGATAGCAGTATGGGTGTCTATGGACTAGCGTGTTAACGTGGATTTCATCATGTAAGAACCTATTCAATCGTTTTTGACTTAACACCCTGACTTGACAAAATTACCCTTCTCATAGACCTTTTTTTATGTTTGTGACTTGCAAGGATGGGTGACACATTTCCCGAGGTGAATTAGATAGGTTTCTTGTAGAAAAATCTAATTTAGAGGTTTTGAAATGAAAGGTTTAACTAAAAGTTGACTTTTGGGTAAATATGTCCATTTTCAGTTTTGTCTATTCTTTTAGGTCCACAGAACTCTTTTTGACTTAATCGAGCGAGTTAGCGCAACAACTTAGTGTCTTGTTTTCTTCGCTGCTTTTTTTTTACATAAGGTCCGCAGGAAAGCGGTTGCTAAGGCTTGTAGCTTGCTTCTGTCCTTAGTCAATTTTGAATTTTCGTTTCGATTGCGCCGTATCTTTTTTGAACCGAATACCTTCCTTTGTTCGGGTCCCGAGGAATTCAGGTGTGTTTTGGATTATTGTTGAAATTCTGGAGTTTAAAATAATAAGAGTCGAATTTGGTCAAGACGATCTCATATGATGATTTTGAGTGCGCGAGCAGATTCATTGGGCATTTTAGAAGTGGTCTGCATATTTGGTTTGTGTTCGTTGGGTTTCAAATAAATTACGGGTAGTGGATCGGAAGTCTTCCTTTTTAGCTTAGTATGATGGATGTTGGTTTCTCATGAAACCTCCTTTCTAGAGAATTCACCGCACCTGTAGAACCACTTCCGTGAAAGTTGTTCCACAAATGCGAGTTCTTGTGAGGATGGGAAAGGTCGCTTCTGCGGAGTTTAGTACACATGTGCGAGGCCGCTTCTGCGGAACCTCTGCCACTCTTGTGCATCTTGCCGACTTAAGTGAGGATTGCTCTTACGGATATTTCCCAACAGATGCGAGGTCGCTTCTACAAGGGATGGTTTGCAGAAGCGGAATCGCTATTTTTAGAATCATTAAAATTCCCAAGTCCAAATTTAGGCCTCATTCTCACATTCTTCAAGTCTAGGCTCATTTTTTGGGAGAGTCAAGATGGTTTCAACTATTTTATCTTGGGAATAAGATTCAGACCTTGTTTTCATTAATTTCTCATGTTTTCTTTCATTTATTTATTGTTTGTGCTATGGTTTATAGGTAGGAAAACCTAGGGTTTGTCCCTAAATGTTAAGAAAGCTTGTTTGATGAAATTAATTCCAAGAATTAGGCTTTTATTATTGTTTCTTCAGATTTAGAGTTGTTAATACATGGGGAAACTACTACTAAGCTTGAATTTCTAATTTAATCCTATGAGTACTATATGAGAATTAGGGTTCTTCCAAATTGAGGATTTTGATGAATAAGGCAATTGAAGGCCTAATTGTGATTAGTTGTCTATCAAACTTAAGGATATGAATATTTAGACTATGGGTTGTATATTTCCAAAATAAAGTTCTGATTTATCCCTCGTGGACCTAGGCGTTACTTTTGGGTTTCTTTGAGAAGCTTATCTTTATGGTTGTATTTAGAATAATGTGTTAACATAGAATCTATGATATCTAGACTACGATCATTTGGAAGCTCTACGAAAAGGCAAGGCCTTAGAGTGAGGGACTTCGTAGCTCCTGCTCGGCCATGAGGTAGGTTACATTTTATTCTCTTAGACTTTGATAGAAGCATGTATTGTGATAAGAACTTGGGTAGGTATCGGTGTATTGTGTTGGGAATGATTACTCCTAGGTTGGTTCTGACTATTGTTATTTGTGGGCTATGATAGCTGTGGTTGAAATTTCTATTTGATATGTGAATTAATTTATCTCATCACTCTATGTCTTTTATATGTAAAAATACTGATCTTTGGAATCATTATGAAACTAATGATATTGAGGCACGTGATTATTCATCTCTTATATCCATGATTTCTATTTCATACTTCCATGATATTTTCTTATTTACCGCATGCATTCTTTCATTCATATCACCACTGTTACTGAGATGGATTCTGTTATGATATGTTGTTGGGTCCGATGAGATAGGAGAAGAAAGGTAAATGAGGTGATATAAGATGATATTGATACTGAGATGATTTGTTATGAGATGAGTTAATAAATAAGATCATGATTATGATGCTCTACCAGTCCAAGGAATCATTTCGGTTAATTATGAGTGGTATATGGACTCGTGGAGTCCCCCATGGGTCATAACTATGTGGTGACGTTCAGTAGCATGTGTATACCAAGTTGATCAAAAGGTACATTGCATTCCTACATTTCATACATTATCATTCATACAGCTTATGTGCTATGTGCCTATCTGAATCTTCAGTGATCTAAAGTGATTTATATGTTGGAAAATCATTGAGTAGTCTTTAGAGTTATTTGTGAGGTAAACCCAATGTTTATGTGTGTTACATATTGTCTGTCATTATCAACCTATAATGCCTAAGGGAAAACGTTGTGTTCTCATATTATACTTGTCGTATTCTTATTTGGATGCAGATACAAGACATCTACTAGTTCTGGTCCTCGTGGTTGATGTCCGAGGCTGCTGATTTGGAGATTTCAGGGTGAGCCTTACCGTTCTTCAGCAACCCTGGATTCTCCTCTCATTTATCCTTATTCTTGTTTTATTTCCAAGACAGTACTATTCAGACTTATACTTATTTTGTAGACGCTTTTGTGCCATTTAGACTAGGTTTTGGGAATTGTAATAATTACATGATTTTAGTATTTTTATGGATTATTATCTATGGAAAGATGACTTTTAGTATTATTTCTCTCTTTTCTTTTTTAAGTCTTGTATTTGTTTAACTGATTTGGAAGCGGTTCGCCTAACCTTGAGGATAGTGTAGGTGCCACCATGATCCTTGAAAGGGATCGTGACAAGTTGATATCAGAGCTCTAGGTTCACCAGTCTCACGAGTATAAAAGCAATATCTAGTACTCTTATGGATCGGTACAGATACGTTTGTACTTATCTTCGAGAAGATATGGGACATTTAGGAAACTTCCCTTCTTTTATTCTTTTTGTGCTAGTTTTATCAAATTAGTGTCTGACCTTGTATTTCATGTTCTCTCATAAATGGTGAAGAGACATGCAAATGCGGCAGAGATGAGGCATCAACGCCTGTTATTGTGGTGTGCGGTAAAGGTATAGGATGTAGTAGGGGTAGACCCCGTGTAATGGAACCAGATAGGGGTAGAGCATATATGGCTAGTAAGGCCCATGCTAGATCCTTGTCCCATGCTCCAGAGATTAAGTGTCATGATAAGCCTTTTGAGGAGGAGGAGCTGGGACCAACCTAGGCTCCTCCAGAGATGATTTCCACACCAGTGCTTCAGGATGCCATAGTACGCATCTTGAGTCTTCTTGAGGGTCTGATCCAGGAAGGCTGTTACATCATTCATTTTCATGCATTATCATTATTGTAACGTAGCCAACATAGGCTTGGATATGGTAGGCCCCCCAAGAGAGTTGTAAAGGTTTGCAGATGTGTTGAGTATGTTTCGGAAAGGTTTAAGACTTAGCGAATCAGTGGAAGTAAGTTTTATCAGGTTACACCTGTAATTTTGAGGTCGATTGCATCGCGAGTTAACTAACGTGAGTTAGTAGAAATTAATATCCCTCTTCAAGGTTAATAAATGATTTAAACAAGTGTTAAGTAAGTCTCATAAGAGTTTGGGGTTAACTGAATCAAAGAAATTAAGTTCGCTGTAATTCGAGGGAAGGTTGAAAGAATTTTGGACAGGATTTTGGCCCAACTTGGTGGGGGTATATCTTTTAGTATATAAGGTATTATAGGGTTTATCTAAAGTCAAGTTTAGGGAGTCTTCTTTCCAACATAACAAACCGTTCATCGATATGATGTCAGAGTAAATAGTTATTCGTATTTTCGTCAGACTGCGCAGGCAATCAATTTGGCATGATGGCCGGTGCAATGCGACCCTTATAGCGCCCTTAGGATGGTGGAAATTTCCAAATTCCTATTTAAAGCATTACAACCCATTTCTCTTTCATTTCTCGACCTTAGCAGCTCCAAAACCCACACAAAGACTCTCTAAAGGGTTCTCTACTATTGAAGAACATTTCCAAGTGTTTATGAAGTGATTTCTCCCTTGAAAGAGCAAGGCCACATTGTAGTTCTCTCTAGTTTGTTGAGTGAAGTGGAGGGTTTATTTGATCTTGGGATAGAGCTTGTTGAGGAGGACTCTTTGGCAGTTGAGATAAGGATTGTACTACTCCTATATGATCTCTAGTTCCTTCTAGTTTAGCTTGATCAATTGGTGAAGATAACTTGTCAGATTTGAAAGTATTGTAGACAATTCTTGGAAACACTTGAGAGATGTTGTGTTGTTGTTGATCTGCTCGTTTGGGGCTATTTGGTGATGATTAGTTTCTGGAAATGATAGACTATTATTGGTTGTTGTATGAGGAAGATAAGGAAGTTCATTTAAGCTAAAGAAGTTTCCTTGTTGATTAGTTGCCATTGTTATGAGTTATAGAAATTATATACACCTAATGTGTTTGAGAAAATGTCTTAAGTGAAGAATACCTTTAGTTATTGATCCGAAATTGATCCAAATCATTCATTTAATGTGGATTATCATTTGTAGAGCATTCGGGAGCTCGTGAGTTATCGACAAAGGTATGTAGGGCTATCTTCTTTCTTTGGTATGGTTTGATACAATCGTTTCTAAAAGACGACATTTATTTGTTGCAATATGTTACTCATGTATCCCTTGCTATTGAACTAACTCACATCCCATGATTGTTCGTGGTCGAGAGAATTTCCCGCATCCTATAAGTCTATTGGTATTGATTAGAGATTGACGAATGTGGCACTAATAACGAAAGTCAGAGGATAACGACCATAGGTCACTCTAACTCTGATTATGATGTCTTTTGAGATTTGTCTTACATTACACCTATATGTATGTATTTATTTTCTTACCGTGCCGAGCTATAGTCAGCCGAGCAGGCACTTATATGTGTATACCACTGATCAGTTGGGCATATATTATCGCGTCTATTACATCCCGTACTTTTATATGTTAAAGTTGTGTTGTAAGTCTGTCGGTGTAAGCTCGGGAGTGAGATTATATTTGAGGTTATAAGAGGTTAAATGTGTTCCTTGTAAGGATAAAAAGGTTTATGATTAAGATTGGTAAGTATTAGAAGGTTTAGAGGTTAATCAAATCGAAGAAAACACTTTTCAATAAAGTTTGCGAAAGGGAAGTGGATTGTAATAGCTCGTACATTCAAGGTGAGACTAGGAGTGTTTAATATGATAATGTGGTCGTGATTTAAGGTTTTTGAAGTGTTTAATATTCATATGTTAAGTTTTGAAATTAAGCGAGTTGTAAAACAGAAGTCGGCAAAAGTTATCGCAAGCTACGTTCATAAATGTGCTGAATGTTGGGTAAGAATCTAAACTAAAGTCTGGTTGAGTTGCAGAAAATATCTCGTCGTCTAAATCTAATGGTATTTCAGGAAAAAAAATCAGTTTCATAATCTATATGTGTGTAATCAATCAAATCATCCTGTCTAGGAATAGGATGACTAGAAGAAGTACCCCTGCCCTTGTTACTCCTACTAGAAGAAGCACCCTTACCCTTACCCTTAAACATACCTCTTAATCCTTCCATTTTAATTATGCTAAAAAATAGTTAAAGATAATGAAAGTAAGTGCGCTAATTAAAATAAAGTAACAATAATAATTTAAAGAAGGAACGAATGTACCAAACGCTAACGTAACGTCGACGTGTAATCGAGGTTGAAAATTGAAACTTTGCTCGATGGATGATCCTCAAGCTAGTTGACAACTTCACTCCCAATTTTTGTACTTTGATGTAGTTATACAAATTACAAATGAATAAACAAAATTTAATATTTAGTAGACAATGTAGACTTGTAGAGAGATAGATTGAGAGATTAGAGAGATTGTAGGAAGATTTGTGAAAAAGATGAAGTATTTATAGTTGGAAAATTGGGTTAAAGTGTAAATATATTAACTTAAGGGTTAAAAATAAATATTAAGGGGTATGGGGGATGCCATAATTGGACATTGCACAACGGCCAAACTATAAAATGGTCGTTGTGCAATGACTATTTTTTGCAAAAGGGAGGGATCGGGCGGGATTGGGGCGGGACGAGCCCAGGTCTCATCCCAGTTCGAGTCCTGTTACCGATTTTTTTTATAACGGGGTCGGGGAGGGGTCGGGCCCGGACAGGGTCGACCCACCCTATTGGCCAGCCCTAGGTAAGATGTTACAACGATTTTATCCCAATATACTTGGAATTATGGGGCGATCAACCCACAAAATTTAAGGTCTACGAGTCTAGTTTCCAGTGAATTAAACCATTCGTTGATACGACATCAGAGTAGAGAGATATTTGCATTTTCACAAGACTGCGCAGGCATCCCCCTTTGGGACCCACATAGGTGGTGAAAGCTTATCCAATTATATATAAACGGTGGAGACCCCATTTAACCTCATGTTTTCAACCAAATATTATCCTCACTCTCTCCAAACACTCCCAAGTCAGTTCCTTACCATTCAAGTAAAGCTTCAAGATATTGGGGTGATTCTTCCATGAAAATTCTTGTGTTGTTAGTTTAAGCTTATCATTCCTCTTGTGTTGTGAATTTGAGATTCCTTCAAGTTTAATTAGGGTTAAGTTATTATTTTAAATCCAAGTAACATTTTCAGTATTCTTCATGTTTTAAGTATAATAGAACTTTAGATGGGTTGGATAGCGATGAAATCGCAAGTAGAGGTTGTTATGTTGAAGTTGAGTCAAGGGTATTGTCATGTGATGTTTTGAAGGGCTATTCTTGTTGTTCTTCAGTTGCTGAACATAGAGTGGTTGGTTGTTGTTTTGTTGATGTTATTATTGACTTGAGGGACGTAAAAGAAATGGGAGAGATGCTATCCAAATTGCCGTAGAACGAGCTTGTCAATATCGTGTGGTATGGGACTATTTTGAAGCAATGGTTATGATATTTTGTAGCTGGAAATTGATGGAATATCTTGAATATGATGTTGTTAATATTGTTCTTGTGTTGGTATTGTTTTTAGTTTTCGGGAAATAGAGGGAAAGAGGGGAGGTGCTATCCGATTTTATATAAGCAAGTTTGTCGCTTATCGGATATCATCATGTTTCATATGTATTATCAAGTTGTGCTTCAATATTGTAGAGAAGTATATTAGTGAGTCTCTTGTGGGTTGTGAAGGATGACTACGGTTGAAGGTATTTTAAGGCTTGTTCCTTCTTTTGTCATGGTTTTATTAAAGAACAAAAATGAAACGAAATGTCTTTCGAAATGACTCCATTCCTATTGAGTTTCAGATGCCTATATCTTCTATTCCATTGAGTACATGACTCTTGTTTGTCCCTTATTGGGATTACTGTCCGCACCTTATAGCATCTCGTCTTTCTTGACATTGTATGGACCTTGTTGGTTTTAAATCCATGTTTTAATGTGAAGACATTACTATTTTCCATGCAATGTGGACAAGATAGCTTTCCAGCAATCATCTAACCAGACAATATTCCATACGCAGGAAAATCGTTAACAGTCTACATTAAAGAAGTACACAAGATGAAATTAGTCTTAGTTGAAACATCATATGTCATAGATGTAAATAATGCATCTCCTACATTGAATCATTTTTACACTAGGAGTCTGCCTAAAACGAGCATGTCTACATAATTTACAATGAATCAACATCTTGCTTATAGAACAACATATAACCATTTGGACAACAATGAATTCTATCATATGTCAACCCTAACTTGGTAACCGGTCTCTTTGCCTGATAGTAATTTTTAGGTATGACAAATTCAGGACTAACTAGTTCCACCACAAGCTTAATCATAGAGTCCATAGCAACTTCAGCAACACTCCAATCTTATTTGATATTAATAATCCTAACTGCAACACACAACTTACAATGAGGACTCCAGACCCAAAGTGGACGACTAGCATCTTCTAATTTTTAATAGAAGCACATTTCTTCTTCATTGGGAGGTTGCTCAATAATTTATTCAGGTTCAAACCCAGAATGTATCCCAAAGGCATCATCGACCATGGTGTTAACTATCATATTGTACATGAATATTTTTCTGCGATCTCTACTTTTACCAACAACCAAATTATAATATATACCATTAACCCCATCAACCTCTCCATGATCAGTCCAAACAGAATATCTCGCCTTAAACCCCTTAGCCTGTTAGAGCTCTTTTCAACCTGCTCATGGCTACATCGATCGGTTTCGGGTCAAATAGGAAGAACTAGAAGATTCCACCTCTGGAAAGCTACGTTATAAGTGAAGCTCAACCGTTTCTGGTTAAAAATACTTCATACACTTGCAATTCAAATAAGGAAACCTAATTACCCCTTCATTTTGGTAAGATCAAGTGACATCACTATTATTCCTATTATACATCCACATATGATGATTCATCTACAAATATACCCTCAAAATAGAAATATCAAATTATAAGTTAGGTTGCATTATATTATTAATTAAACTATAAGTAATTTGTGGTTTGAATATTAAATTTAATTATTGTATATTCTTTGTAATATGCTTAATTAACGAAATTCTTTTAATTAAAATGCATCCTTAATAACTAAGAATCTACAAATGGTTAACGAAATTTCTCAAATCTAGTGACATCTACATTTATATTGATAATGAACATACATATAGCTAATTTCAACCAAAATGATAATCTGAAGTGGTTCATTTTTGACAAATAAAGTCTACTTTTTTATGTCAAATTCAAATCCATACATATCAATAAATTACAAACTTTGCATAAATAAACTAATTACATACATTAAAGCTACAAACTAAAATTATTCCCAAAAAATCCAAAAGAAATCATCAAAACAAAATTGGCAAAAAAGTCTATATTTGTTTCTATACATCAATACTACTATAAAATCATAAATTAAAGGAAAACTAATGTAAATAGACTAATGTATTTACAAGGAACCTACAAATATAAAGATAACAATAAAATTTCAAGAAATTTTATAAACCCTAGTTTGAGGAACTTACCTCACTGTTTTGGGAGAGAGGGGGACTTCCGGGGGTGTGGCAATTGCTGATGACGGTTGTGGGGCAGGTGGCGGTGCAGGTTGGTGGGTACGGCGGTGATTGGCTGGGGCGGGGCTGGGGTTATTTTTTAATTTAGAAATTGGGGGAAATGGGGAAGAAACCCAATCGGGTTTCTTTTAATTAAAAAAACAATGGACAAACCGACAACATCCGTTGGTCTTTTTAAATGTTTAACAAACATTGACAAAAAAATACTAAAAAAAAGACGGCTCCGTCATTTTTTTTAAAAAAATTAAAAATATGTTTTTCTATTAATAATTAAAATAAAAGTTAATTTTAATATTTTATAATAATAAATAGGCGCAAAATTCTGCCAAAATGACCGACGTAGTCCGTCGATTTTTTTTTTAAATAAAAATTAATCAAACCGATGAATGTGTTGATTTTCCGTCAGTTTATTTTTTTGATGCAGTTCATCGATTTTTAGCAATATTTTAGTAGTGGTTGGTGGTCAGACTCCGAATCAGTATCGTACTATGGGGACACAACTTGCAACCGCTATGGAACCTCGGATTGATGAGATTCCGGCATCAGATCTTGGTCTTTGGCCAGTTTATGGACTAGTTATGACCCTTGAGGAGCGAAAGATATTTGAGCAGTTTTCCAACATAAAACCTCTCAACTTTCATGCTACACCTGAGGAGGATGCCTATGAGTTTATTGTGAGTTTTCATGGGAGGTTCACACACTAGGTATTGTGGAGTTGCACAGGGTCAATTATGTTGCTTTTTAGATGAATAGGGACGTCAAGTAGTGGAAGTGGTCCTACATTGAGTGTCAGCCAGTTGGGTTGCCTCCGTTAACATGGACTTAATTTTATCAGGTCTTCTTAGAGAAGTATGTTCTTCGCAGTCTGAGGTAGAGCAAGTGGGATGAGTTCTCAAGATTAGAGCAAGAAGGTATGCCAGTCATAGATTATAAGTCCTGCTTTCATGTCATCTCTCTATCAACACCATTACTCCCTACTAAGGCGGAAATAGTTGAATGTTTTGTGAGAAGATTGACTATTCCACTTCAGTTGGCAACTTTGCAGTTAGTAGCTTCTAAGAGCATCATTCCAGATTGTGGCGAATCACGCCAAGATGGTTGAGTCGGTGAGGAGTGGGTCTCAGAGATAGGGTTCTGATAAGAGGGCTTGCAAGTTTGGTAGCTTCAGTGGTTCTTCTTTCAAGGGGTGAGGATAGTATGGCAGGCCCCATCATTCTCAGTATAGTCGCCCTATCCAGTCAGCGCTCCAGACTTCAGCAAGTGGCCTTTTAGGGCATAGTGGTTACAGTGTAGGGCAGACATCTTGGGGTTCTTAGTCTCAATCTTCATATTATGGAGGGCATTCTGGTTCATCCATGACAGTTCAGTATCCCATGTTGGGCAAGACATGCTATGAGTGTGGTGGCCTTAGGCACTATCGAAGGGACTGGCCTAGACTCGGACAAGGTGGAGCTCAGTAGAGTTCTCGTGCTCAGATACCCAGGACTCTAGCTAAGTCTTGTAACGGAGGCTTGTAGTCAGGCATATGTGGTACTAAGTCTGTGAGAGGCGGAGCTCAGAAAGCCCGAGGTAGGCTTGGCCTTGGCGTGAGTGAGCTCATGGCACCCGTTTGGCCGTGAGGTAGGCTACGGTTTTACTCTCTTAGACTCCGATAGAAGCATGTATAACTTATAATTATTGAGGGGTATTGGGCATGATTAGGGTCCTACCTTAGTGACTGCGATGAGAAATTGGGTGGGTACCAGTGTATTGTGTTGGGAATGATTACTCCTAGGTTGGTTCTAACAACTGTTATGTATTGGCTATGATAGTCGTGATTGAACTTCTATTTGATGTGTGAATTGATTTATCTCATCACTCTATGTCTCTTATTTATGAAAAGACTAATCTTTGGAATCATTGTGAAACTGATGATATTGAGGCACGTGATTATTCATCTCTTATATCCATGATTTCCATCTCACACTTCCATGATATTGTCTTATTTACCGCTTCCATTCATTCTTTCATATCACCACTGTTACTGAGATGAATTCTAATATGATATGTTATTGGGTCAAATAAGACCGGAGAAGAAAGGTAAATGAGTTGATATGAGATGATATTGATACTGAGATGATTTGTTATGAGACAACTCGATAAAGGAGATCATGATTATAATGCTTTACGAGTGTGAGGAATAATACCGATTGGTTGTGATCGATATATGGACTAGCGAAGTCTCCCATGGGTCATAAATTTGTGGTGACGTTTAGTAGCATATGTATACCAGGTTGATGAAAGGTACCTTGCTTTCATGCATTATCATTCATGCAACACACTACAAGAAAGTTGACTTTTAACGACCATCAGATAACAACGGGATATGCATCCGGTCGTTATTTGTATACTTGTAGCGACCGAAATTTATTCCTGTCGTTAATGTACAATTTTTGGTTCAACGATAACAATAGAATAATATCCCGTCGTTGTAACTTATAATTTCCCATCGTTAATACTAAAAATTAACCAAAAAAGAAGGGCGAGACTTTTTGCCTTTTCGTTCAAATTCCCTCCCAATTCCCACTTCCCCTAGAACATTCGTCTCGGTAAAGTACAGCCTCAAGCACCTGGACATGGTAGAAGTTGGTGGGTTAAGTAGTTTTTCTGGTGTTGATGTATTAGAAAATCTTAATATAGAATGACTACAACAACAACAGAGCCAGCGTAATTTCACACGGTGAGGTCTGGAGAGGGTAGAGTGTATGCAGACCTTACATCTACCTTAGGCAGAGAGGTTGTTTCCTGAAGACCCTTGGCTAAAGAGAAAACATGACAAAGAAGGTCAGATAAGATTTGAAGAAAGTAAACTATGACTACTTTCTCTTAATTGAAATCTTATTTTTTAAAAATCTGAACAAGTCAAGTTGGTGTAATTATTAGAGGCATAAAGTTACATGATTATCATATAACTTTAAACTGCTTCAGGCAAGCTGCAAAAAATTAAGATTGTAAATAATTTTTGGCTTTCTCTACAAAGAAGAACTTTAGCAAGTGCTTGGGAGAGCTATTTTGGTTAAGGTATCATACTCTCTCCATGATGGACTTGTCTTCTTTCTACTAATCTTATCTCTCGTTGCTCATGTAGATGTTTAGTTGAACTGCATCTGTCTAGCTATCCAAAAATCCAAAAGTACAGAGTTATTCACCATATTCATAAAACAAGCATTCATACTCTAATAAAAAGATAATTATTATTCACTGTTTAGCTTTTTCACTAAATTATTAAGCCAAGTTAATGTTATGTTTATTCGCTTATTATACTGTTAAATGTTAATCGTTCAAGAACAGAGTGATTTGGATATATGCATGTGTGTATATGCTTTTCAATAACAAAGTTTTTTTATTAATAAATTTCATTTAACATTTTTTTCTTAACAGATGAAAATTTTGAAGTTCGAAGAATTTGTCCCGGAAGAGTGCAGAGCAAGCATAAGCAACAGAAAATGTTGAAGAACAGGTTGAAGCACAAGAGATATTTTCTATTTTGTTTAGAGATGTTCCTACATGAACATGTTTCAATTGAGTCTAACAAAAATAATGTCATACAAGTTAGGTAGGTCTATCCTTTGTAAACATGATACTTTAGTTCTAATTTTTATATAAATATTGATTACTCTGTATGTTTTTGGATGTCTGTGTATGTATGAAACCATCTAACAATTTGAATTTTTGGATGTAGTGGAAGAGAGTAATAGACAATCAGTGAAGGTAAAAAAAAGTTTTAACGATTGGTTTTGTTGTCGTAATTAAGAGATTTAACAACCGGAATTATAATCAATGAAGGGAAAATGTGGTAGCTAAAATGATGTACGACCAGATTTTATGTTGTCGCTAGCCCTTAGCATGTGTGTACCACGTTTGATATTGGCCAATGCATTGCATAACATACATTTCACTTGCATTTCATACCGTTTATAGTTAATTGACTTGTCTTCATGCCATACTTGTCCGAATTGATGAGAGGATTGAACCTTCATGACTAAGGGATAAGACTAAGGGATGCTAGCTTATTTGCTCTCCATTCATCCATCTTTCTCTTGTCTTTCTTATGTGGTACGTGCTTACCTGTCTTGTTCGTGAAATATAAAATAAAAGGCATAGTCGGAGAAGTTAAGTTGAATTGACATAATTGGCGCTTAAAAATTCAATCTTTGCCCCATATATCCCCCTTGAAACCAATTGAGCTGCCCATGCGGACTAAAAAAAAATAAAATTCAATCTTTATATGTTCTATATGTGTTTCATGCATTGTCTTCCTATGCTATATACATGTAGAGTACTAATGTTTGTACTCATTCTACACTTGCTGTATTGTTTGGATGTAGATACTGATTCGTGTTCCAACCTAGACCTCGTGGCTGATTCTTCGATTATCCTTTTAGAGATTTAGGGTGATCTACCATTCATGCCAGTTGCCCTGGATTTCTTCCTAGCCTTATATTCTTGTCTAGTTACTTTTCAAAATAGTTATTATTTCAATATTTTAACACTTGTAACTTCTTTTAGAAAGCTCTTGTCCAAGTAAAATCAGATTTTGGGGTTGTATTTGACTAAAGTTATCTTGCACACTTTTTATGTATGATAAGATTATTATGTAATACTTGTATGTATTAATTTATGCTTTTTCTTATTTTAGATTGATGATTTGGGGATGGTTCTCTTATCGGTGGAATAGTGTAGGTCATCATGATCCGTTAATTAAATAATGACACTTGAGGTGGGTTGTTAGAATAGGGATGTTGGGAGGTGGACTAGTATTTATTTGATTCGATATGGGAACACTACAAAAAGGAGTTATAGTATCTGCATCCGTAGGGACGCGCACAGAAGTAACTATTCTCACACTAAAATCTCTAACAGATCATAGTCCACCATATCATACACAAAATGGGGTAGAAGTTAAAAATATCTCTACACTGTTCCAGTGAGCAGCCATATTTTGCATGCAAATCTGCCAACTCAGTTTTGTTTCTATACGTATGTCATATGACCGGCTCATCGAGTGAGAGACATTTGAACAAAAACTCATTCTATATATATAATAAAATAAAATAAAATATTTTAGATGTGTTGTTAGCATTCATAAAATTGTGAACTTCTAGTGTTAGCAGTTCCTCATTAAATGCTTTAGACGTAATTAAAGCACATAAATTAATATTTCTTTATTTAGATAAATTGTGGCTAACAGTAGTTTGGACCGAATTCTACTCATAACATTTTCTTCGTAATGATTCATATTAATTATTTATAATATCTTTCTTTCGTTCAACTAAAACAATGTAAGAAATACTCGTCGTTATAAAATACGATAGGAAAAAGTTAATTCGGTGTAATTGTATGTCTAGTACAAAATTCCTAACTAATTTCCTGAATAAACTACTTTTTCTTGATGATTTAGTTAACCCATCTTATTAGCCTTATTACTTGGATTAACAAAGAACTACGAATGACTTTCATAATATCTATCTGGTTACCCTTATTTAGTAAAGCAACTATTAAATTTTAAATTTCTAATTCAGCATTGAAAAAATTTAATTATCTATTATTCAAGATCAAGTTCCTCTTTAGGATAGATTCAAATTCAATTCATCTTATTAAATTGATCAACAACATTAATTTCTTATCATTTTCTAACATATGCGTATCTATCAAAATTCATTAACTTTTTATTACAATAATGTGAACTTCGAATATTATATTTGGTAAGAACATTATGAAAACAATCTATTTAAAGGGTGTTCCCTCTTGTGAGAAACAAGTGATATAATAAACTAAAATAAATCAAGCTTCTTTGTTCTCGATTTGCTCTATATTTCTTTTACCCATGGCTTCTCGAAAACAAGAACTTATCAAGTGTGTATTTTTTTCGATTTCAATTTTTAATTTTTTCCTCTTTTATTGTTATTTATTTTACAGTTTTCATGATATTTTTATGATGTTTTTAATGCTTAGCGAGATCAAGAAAGAAAATAATGCACTTGACTTAAAAACGAAAATGCTTTTCTTGGAATATGACTTGTTGAGTGAATGCAGGGACGAAGCCTTACATGCCCCGCTAGGGGTTATAGACCCCAATAATTTTTTTTTACTATTACTATATTAACAACTGTCAAAAAGCCCCACCCACAAAAAACATTAGCCCCAACCTTTTGAAAACTCTTATTTTGAATGAAAATTCATGTGCCTTTTATGTTCATTGCTTTGCTCATCAGCTTCAGTTGAGTTTAGTAGCGGTTGCAAAGTTTCACTTCCTTCCTCAATATCTTTTTGAAATTACATCAAGGGTTGTAAATATGATTGGAGGTTCGAGTAAGAGGCAGGATATTCTCAAAGACATACAAAGTCAAAAAGTAATGGAAGCACTAATTAAGGGAGAACTTGTTAGTGGGTATGGGCTAAACCAAGAAACTAACTTGCAACGTCCAAGTGATACTCGTTGGAGCTCGCATTATAATACTTTAGTTAGACTCATTGGCATGTTTTCATATGTTATTGAAGTACTTGATCTTATAATGGATGATCCGGAGTAAAGAGTTGATGCAAACATGTTTTTAAATGCATTACAATCATTTGAGTTTGCATTCGCTATGCATTTGATGAAAAAGGTATTGGCGATTACCAATGAGTTGTAATTAGCATTACAAAAAAAAGAGCAAAAGATAGAGAATGCTATGATATTGCAATATTTGAGAGACAATGGATGAGATTCTCTAGTTAATGAAGTTTCTTTGTTTTGTTCTAATCATGAGATTGTTGTCCCTAACATGAATGAAAAGTATGTATCTCCTCGACGGTCCAAGCGGAGAACTGAAGAAAAGACTAACGATACTTATTTTCGCATCGAGTGCTTTTATGGTGTTTTGGACAAACAACTTATGGAGTTAAATAGCCAATTTTCTGTGACAAATGTTGAATTGCTTCTTTTTGTTGGGTGCCTTAATCCTTGCAATTCATTCTTTGCTTTAAACAAGGAAAGTCTCGTCAAGTTTGCTCGATTGTATCCTCGAGAGTTTTCTTCACATGATCTAGAGTTACTTGATAATCAACTTGAGACTTATATTATTGATATGCGTAGTAGCATTGACTTTTCAGAAATTATTGGCATTGGAGATCTTGCAAAGAAATCAATATCCACCTAGGTAGGTATATTCCAGTGGCGGGTACATTTTTAACATCCATATCCACCTAGGCAGGTATATTCCTAAATCCACATCTGCTCCACCACCCAAGTGGATATCCGCCACATGCCAATACCCGCATGTACCCGCCTCATCAAACAATCAAAAACAGTTTGAAATCAGTCCTAAGGACACTAAAACAATAGCAACGCAATACCAGCTCACCGAGAAAATAAGAATCCGACAAAACATCACAAAATCATTAATAAACATAATAAAGGTAAAAATACAGTCAACAAAATCCAAGAGTCGGAGCAACAACAAGAGAATTCACCGAAGATTCGCCTACTAGTAATAAAATAAGGATACAATAGTAGGGAGAGACGGAAAGGGCTGGTGGTATTGTGTTGTTGTCATGGTTGGGTTTTGCTGGAGCTCCGGCATGGGGGCTTACTAGGGTAGTTTGGACGGAGATGGGGTTCGTAGTTGGAGAATATGGGAAAATAGAGAGAAGGGGAGGCGAGCAGTGGTGTTGGATGTGGCGTGGCTTGCGGTATCGGTGTTGTGGCTAATTTCTTGAGGTTCGCCGGAGTAGTGATGTAGTGGTTGAGGATGAATAATACGAGAGGGGTAAGAGGTGTTGATCGCTGGTGGTGGGGGTGGTGACTGCTCTGGTTCACCGGAGCTGGAGCTTCTCGCGGGAGCAGTAGCGACGACGGTAGCAGAGGGGAAAAAGGGAAAGGGAGTTTGGTTGGTGGTTTCGTGGCGGTTCAGAGTAGTGTGGAGAGTTAGGGTCTCAGGGACAGAGAGGCGTAAAGGCTGAAGCAATACTAATGTGAGTAGGATTTTGCCTCAATGACTAAGGCGTGATGGCAGAAGCAATGACTTATGGGCTGCTAAAATTATGTGTATCAAATTATTTGGGCTTTAGATAAATATAAAGTTGTCCAAAAAAATTTATAGTTGGCGGGTATAAGGCGGACATGTGGATTTGGAGCGGGCGGTTGAATACAGGGCGAGAGATGCGGGTATAACTGCATATCCACCACCTACCCATACCCGCCAATACCTGCCAAAGTTATACCCATACCCGCCTACTACCCGCCAAAGTTATACCCATACCCGCTCCAACTGGGGCGGGTGCGGTGTGGAATCCTTAAAATTGTACCCACCTGCCATCCCTACGTAGGAATGTAGAGGTGGCGAGTGTAGAGAGGCAAAGGGGAATTGAGATTCATCAAATAGGAAATGACGTGAAATAATAATTTTACGGCTTGACAAGTCATAGCACGAGTAACCACGTTGATTGGCAGGGTAACCCAGAAACATATACGGGAAAGACCGGGGTTGGAGTTTGTGAGTGGTCGGATGGAGAGGGTAACAATGACATCCAAAAATACGCAAGTGCTGGTAGGAAGGGTTCCTACGAAACAGAACTTGGGTGGGCGACTGTTGAGCTAGAGACTTGTTTGGGAGCCATGGAGAGTGCGTAATTACAGAATTGAGGGGGAATTGAGGCGTGAGAAAGTAGGGCACGAATGAGGTTGTTTATGGTTCGGAATTTCCGTTCGGCTTTACTATTTTGGGAGGATGTGTGAGGGCAGGAAAAATGAAAGGTAAGACCATTTTTGGAGCAAAACTGTTTGAATTGGTTATTATCAAATTCCATGTCATTGTCACATTGAAAACATTTAATGCTCTTTTCAAATTGTGTTTTTACGAAAGCACTAAATGAAGAAAAAATGGGGTAGACCTGGGATTTATTTCCAATTGGAAAAGTCCAAAATTTTTTACCCAATCGCTATCTACAACCATATAAGATGAATTTTGATTATGAGAGTTAAAAAATAAAGTTATAGGTTTTTTATAGTCATAAGCAACAAGTAGTTGCTCGTATAAAGAATTCCACCTAGTGGGTACTTCTTCTGAAATTTTTCTATAAGGTAGTTGGCAATCGTGACAAGTTTTTTTGTATTCTTTTCTTCGTTGTATTCTATTATTTTTTAAAATAAAGTTTATAGCAAATTATATTTTACTAAGAAAGTCTTCAAAAAGTGATAGACCATCTTTTACAATTAAGTTATATATATAGCACACACATTTTATATGAAAATGATCTAGAAAAGATGGAGTTAAACTATTTTTTAAAATTGTAATGGCGTAATTGTTAGAAGAAACGTTATCTAATGTAATAGTCATAATTTTATCGATTATTCCGTAATAATCGCACGCTTGATAAATATTTTATGCAATAAAATTACCAGTATACCTATCATCTATATATCTATACGCTAAGATACGTTTTTGCATAGACCATTTATAATCTATCCAATGACAAGTTACCGTTAAATAATCATGGTCGTTAGTACTACGGCCTATATCAGAAGTGATAGCCACTTTGCCATTAAAATGATATAATGAATAACGTAAATACTGTTGATATTCATGTGCAAATTTAACTACATCTCTCTTAACAGTTGATCTAGAAAATTGTTAAAAACAGGATTATACAAATCTCTAATGTAATGAATAAAACCGGGAGATGAAGGAAATGAAAAAGGCAAACCCTCAACAGCAACTAATTTGCTATTGCTTCCCTATCTCTATGTTTATTGTATTTAGGGCCTACAATTTCCCCGTCTTAGGGTTAATTTGACCCTGTACTTGGTCCGGGATAATATCAGTATGTGAACCTTGTCCCGATGGAGCGGACGTTTGCGCACTCGGTTTTGAAGCCTCGTATTAGGCATACCTAGCTGGATGAGCCCTTACTACGTATCTCATTAACCCCCCATCCCACCGTGACCTTTCCCGTTTTAAATTTTAAAACATCTCTACAAATTTTACATCTAGCTACTTGATTCTTATGTCCCTATCAAAAATATCCATGCATATGATTTTAATGGTCATTTTACTGGACCTCGTGTCATACTAGAGGGAATAGGAGGCATTTCAGTTGAAGGTGCACTAGTGGGTGTGTTGTCATCAACATTAGTGGGTGTATCATCTAGATTATCGTCTAAATTAAAGTCTTCTTAAGTTCCAGAAAATAGCTCCTCCTCTAAATCTAATGGTATTGTAGGAAAATGTTCAGTATCAACAAAATCATCATGTGTAGGAATAGGATGACTAGAAGAAGTACCCTTGCCCTTGTTGCCCTACTAGAAGAAACCTGACACCTACCCGTAAGCATACATTTAAATCCTTCCAATATAAATTTATAATTATACTAATAAATAATTAAAGTAAATGAAATTAAGTGCGCTAAATAAAATAAACAGACAATAATAATTTAATGAAGGAATGAATGTACCAAACACCGACGTACCGTCGACGTGTAATCGAGAGGTTGAAAATTGAAACTTTGCTCGATGGAAGATCCTCAAGCTAGTTGCCAACTTCACTCCCAATTCCCAAATGAATAAATAAAATTGAATATTTAGTAGACAATGTAGACTAGTAGAGAGATAGATTGAGAGATTAGAGAGATTGTAGGAAGATTTGTGAGAAAAATGAAGAGAAAATGAGGTATTTATAGTTGAAAAATTAGGTTAAAGTGTAAATATAATAACCTATGGATTAAAAATAAATATTAAGGGGGTAGGGGTAGGGGGAGGGGGAGGGGGAGGGGGAGGCCAAAAATGGTCGTTGCACAACGGCCAAAATGTAAAATGGTTGTTGGTGCAATGGTTATTTTTGCAAAAGGGGAGATTTTGGGCAGGATCGGGTCAGGACCGGGGCGGGATCGGGCCGGGATAGGCGAGACTGGGGCGGGCCGGGACGAGACATTGTCTCATCCCGATACCGCAAAAAAAAATTGACTATTCGGGTTCGGGGCGGAACCAGGGTGGTGTCGGGGCGGGACCGGGCCAACCCCGCCCACTGGCCAGCCTTAAGTTAATCAGGGCCAATGATCAGACCACAAAATATCAGCACGTGAATGCAACTAAAAAGATAGGCATGAATCATTCCAACATGTGAGCCCAAAATAAGTAGACTTACTAGAATAGGCATGTTGATGCTTATAAACTACTTATGAAGTATATATTTGAGCTAGCCTACCTATACATTTGACACAGTTTCACCAATTAGGGCAAACCAACACATGAATTGATTTATATAAAGCTAAACTGAAAAGGCAAGACCACACAGATTCACAAATTTCAAAGTTGTTCTTCTTTTCCCAATCTAAGTGCCAATGTTTTATACCAGTTATCAATAAGGGCTAATCATGTTTTAAGTTAGACAAGTAAAACATAGAAAAATTCACAACTACTACACATGATTGGGTGATCAGCAGGCTTACACAAACAGAGGTACTCATAAGGTATGGTAGACAATTATTAAAATTAACAGGAGATAAGGCATACACAAACATGCTAACAATTCATGCTACTACATTTAATACTAAGCTAAACAGCATTTCAAGTATTTACCTAGGCATGCTTATGATTAACCTAGGGCGTATAAAGGGAAGTATTAAGCTAACAAATGTCTATCAACTTCCCAAGGTTAATCATGACATCACCCCAAGAGTTAGGCAACTTAGATATGACTAGACTTAGGGCAGGAGACATAAGCAAGTTTGGAAGACTTGGAAATATTAACTTCGCATGATGACAGTTTCAAAATAGCATCCCAGCTCTATGATTAAACTCAAATTGACAAATGAATACAAATCACACACAGACTTATCATCAGTTATATACTAAAGATGCCCAATTCAAAACCAGGCTTCATTTCTTCACAAAAAAATGGAGAAGCAAAAACTTAACACCAGGAATTCATTAGGACCTTCAGAAGAGCATACAAGCCTCCCATTCCATTCATTTACCCTTTACATAACACTAATGACAGACAGTGAGCTTACAACTTCTTTCCCCCATATTTCCAACTTCCTAGACTTCAAAGAGAGACATACACATAACCATACACAGTCTACTGCTTTTATTAGCTAGATCACGGCAGGCTTGGTTTTAAGAATACATTTATCTCAATAATAACCTAAGCCTAACAAACATTCAAATGTCATCTGTTAATCATGGAATATTTCACAATCTATCAAGTATTACAAGAACTAACACCATCGAATCCCTATAAGATCATACTTGTCAAATCTAGAATGCAATCGCTAAAAATCCTCGAAATTGAACACTTTACTAATCATAAATTAAACTAATATCACACACAACACACATTTCATAAAATAAAGTGGAGACTAAGGGGAATTGAGATTTACTGACCTTCTCCGGGCGACGAACCGAGGTGTCGTCTCGAATCGTCGATTTCGCTCGGAGGAGTGTGTTTATGCGGTTGAAAAGAAAACGAGTTTGAGTGTTTCGTGGCTGTGTTGAGCTAGAAATGAGAGTAAAATGAAGGATTTTTCAGAGTCAAAACTTGTTCAAGAAAGGATTTTTGGCTTTAAAAAAACTCTTTTGTGAAACCACAAGACAACTCGACTTTTAGTAACAGCTTAAAAAAACAGAGGGCTTTTGTTGTTCGAAAATCAGAAACTCCCCCCCCCCCACACACAACCCAAAGGTTTGTATTTATAGCCAAGATTGGGGGGTTTCAGCAGCTTCTTCAAGAAGCTTTGATTTTGAATTCAAAAAGTAAGGGAAAAGAAGATGATGATAGGAGGTCTGGATCTTTCACCTTTTCATAGATTTTGATGGGAATGGACTTGTTATGGCAGAGATATGGCCGGTTCTTGCCACTATCTGCTGGATTGGAAGAGAAGTAAGGTCGGATCCATTAGGTTTCTTGTTTCTTCTCTTCTTTTTAGAAGCTAAATTGACACCCGTTTGCAACTTTATCTGTGAGGAGACGAAAAGGTTATAGGTGACAGGATGAGGCGGCGATGCAGTGGTGTCGACATTTACCGGTGGTCTGAAGGGTCGTCGGTGGTTTCTGGACGAAGGGCCGCTGGTTTTTCTAGTTTTTGTTGGGTCTTCTTTTTGGGATTTGGTTTGGCGTCTGGTTTCATTTGGACGATGGGGGAATTTGTTGGGAGTTTTGGGCTAGTCCGGTTGGGCTTGGACGAGTGAGTGGAAGTTTGGGATTTTAGTTTAGAGATTGGGCTCAATTGATGGAATGGGTTTATGGGCCGACGGGTGAGGGGATGGTTGGGCCGATGAGAATTGAAAATGTTGGTGAAATTAATCAGTCCAATAATTGGTAACTAATCACTTATCTACTTCAAATTATTAAAACATGCTTCTCGTCCTAATTAAATCCTATGTAATTTAATATATGTATTTAGTTTAAATAACGGTAGAGTAGTAGTATGATAAAATGATTAATTTAGTGATTTTAAGGAATGTAAATTGTTAAAACAAAAATAACGATGTGATAATAATAAAACGTAATATTTATGAAATGCTTATTGCTTTTTTTTTTTTAAAATGTGATATCAATTTTGTGAAAATAAAACAACATAGACTATTAGGATAAAAACTATGATTAAGATATTAAAAGACGAATGATGGTAGAAAGAATGCGAATAATGATAATAAATAATTATATTGCGAATAGATGACGATATTAAAGGCCTTATTTATATATATATATTAAAATTGTTTTGGGGTGTCAAGATTATTAAAATTGCCAACAAATAATCGGAAAAGAGGGGACAAAATTGGGTGTCAACAACCGTACCTTCTCCGCTCCACTCGTATCCATTCTCTGAATAATACTGCAATCTCCAAGCAGTCTCCCGCTAATGAGTGTCTGTGCTCTCTTATTTGAAATATGTCGGCTCAAAAAGCGCTTTCAGACATTGTTGATGACGCATCATGTTTAACACATCTCGGGCCATCTTTGACATTGTCGGAAATGTCTTCTCATTCTCCCTCCAATATTTCAGCAAGTCTTCACATCCTTCTTCATTGAGAATTGCTTGGTATGATACAACACCCTGCAAAACAAAAACATCGAACTCGCTAACTTGGTTAGTAGTGTTACCACTATACATTCTACTTCTAAGGCTTTCAATACTAGCACTTTTTTGTTGGTAATACCTATATACTTTTTTGCATTCATCTTGTATGCTAGACAACACTTCTTCTTTAGTTTGTTCAATAGGTGGTGGGTCATTTGGATTTTTGGGAGTTTGAGGAGGTAGTACTGCTATACAATCATAAATAGTTTCAATAAGTATTTTACAACCGTCTATTTTAATAGTCGGATTTAATACAACACCATTAATATAAATAGTGGGAATAAGAATAATTTTTTATTTTATTTGATAAACATTTTTTAATAGGGCCCTTATAAGCTGGTTTTTCCATATATTCACTAAGTAGTAAAAATATTAGAGCTATATAAAATAACATAGTTGAAATAGTAGGATAATATATATCAAAAAATTCTCCTGTTACTTGAAAAAATTTCTCTAGAAATACAATAAGTTCTGAATTTTTTTCCCAATCGCTATCTACAACCATATCTGTTGGAGTTCGATTATGGACGTTAAAAAATAAAGTTATAGGTCTTCTATAGTCATAAGCAACAAATAGTTGCTCGTATAAAGAATTCCACCTAGTGGCTACTTCTTCGGAAATTTTTCGATAAAGTAGTCCACAATCGTGACAAGTTTTTTTATAATCTTTTTTTCGTTGTATTCTATTACTTTTAAAAATAAAGTTTATAGCAAATTGTATTTTATTAAGAATGGCTGCAAAAAGTGTTAGACCATCCTTTACAACTAAGTTATATATATGACACACATTTTATATGAAAATGATTTTGAAAAGATGGAGTTAAAAGATCTTTTAAAATTCTAATAGCATAATTATTAGAAGAAGCGTTATCTAATGTAATAGTCATAATTTTATCAGTTAATCCGTAATAATCGCAAACTTGATAAATATTTTCTGAAATAAAAGTATCAGTGTGCCTATCATCTATATATCTATATACTAAAATAGGAGGCGTTCCAGTTGGAGGTGCACTAGTGGGTGTGTCATCTACATTAGTGGGTGTGTCATCTAGATCATCTTCTAAATTAAAGTCTTGTTGAGTTTCAGAAAATATCTCATCGCCTAAATCTAATGGTATATCAGGAAAAAAATCAGTTGAATGAACGAATGTACCAAACGTCAACGTGTAATCGAGATGTTGAAAATTGAAACTTTGCTCGATGGAAGATCCTCAAGCTAGTTGCCAACTTCATTCCAAAATGAATAAATAAAATTGAATATTTAGTAGACAATGTAGACTTGTAGAGAGATAATAGATTGAGAGATTGTACGAAGATTTGTGAGAAAGATAAAGAGAAAATGAGGTATTTATAGTTGGAAAATTCGGTTAAATTGTAAATATAATAACTTAGGGTTAAAAATAAATATTAAGGGGGTAGAGGGGGTTGAGGGAATGGGGAGGCCAAAAATGGCCGTTGCACAACGACCAAAATATAAAATGGCCGTATAAATGTTTGCTCGACCGACTATAGTGCGGCGCGGTGTGGTAAAATATATATATATATATATACGTGGAATGCAATATAGACCTCAAGGGACATCATGAACATAGTCGGAGTGACCTATGGTCATTATCCTCTGACTATCATTATGGAATCATATACAACGAATGTTACAATCCAACGACAGTTCTCTGAATGAATCGTATCACAAGGAATATCATAAGACGTGATTGAGAGTTCCGACAAGGAATATACTAGAATCATAAGCAAAAATATAAGAAAAGTACAAGACAACCAAGTAACTAAGAAGAGAATCGTTCGACGATATTTCATTTTACTCTCGGTCTGAAACAAAATCATGCCAAAGAAGAGAAAAGCTTTACATACCTTTGTGATAACACTCTATCGTATGGTATCGAGTTCAATTTCTTATATATATCATTCTATAGTGAATGATAGCAATACTATAGTCAACAATTTAACTCAAAAGAATTGACAAGTTTACTATTCACTATTCACGACGCCTCTCCCGTATTCCCATTTCTTTTCAATTCCAATTCAACCATCATAACTACAACTCTCTTAACATATCTTTTCCATAATTTTTAACATCTAAATACCACCCAAATTCGAACAGCACAACACCCACACTTTCACATCCCAAATCGGGAAATGCGTGGGCACCTACCCCTTTCCCACCTAGTAGGCGAACCCGTCCCTTAATCACAACTCAATAAAAAATAAAGTAGAACCCAACCATCAATATACATCACAAGTCTAGGATAGATAAAGAAATAGTGCGGAAGTAATACAACAATCCCAAGGAATCTGGTCTAAGGCCATACAAGAGCCACTACTACTTAACTACAAGTCCGAATACTAATACATAGTTTGCAAAGTAAAATACTATCTTGGAATAGCAAAATAAGACAAGTATATAAGAGAGACATCCGAGTTGCGGATCCGTCTATGTGTTCACCCAAGATGCTCGTTAGCAAAGCCTCAGGAATCAATCACGAGGAGAGAAAGTGCACCATGTCAAATACTCTGCACTCATCAAAGAATGCAGCAAGGTAGTATCAGTACAAACACTATGTACCGGTAAGTATCATAGGCCGACAACAGTTAGATAACATATATAAAGTAAAGGACTGAAAGATAGACATACACACAATTAGATATAAACACTACACAATCCAAATCCGAATCCAATGAGTATGAATAGGTGAATATGAATGCATAGGCCATTCAATGATACACATACGCTCCGGGCGGAACACCTCCACGCCTCGATAGTCATGACACATGGAGGACCCGCGAAGTCCATGTACCTACTGCGGCGTACAACCCGATTTAATAAATGTTGTGGAACATGCAACCCCATCTAATATATATATGTTGCGGCACGCAGCCCGATCTAAATATATGATCATGAATGTATGAGTGATATGAATGCCAATAAGAATATATCAAGATGATCATGCCATGCATGGACATATAACATCATGTTAAGAATGAATCAATCATTCCTCTATACACGGTCAAGTCTAGTATTCATACATGTGGCGACGAACCACTAGATCAAATAAGGAAACAACCACAATCAAGCAACAACACCAACTTAAGTATTCCATCCTAACTTCATACCAAAAGGCGTAACATGCTTTCTCCAATAATCAGTAACTCTAACGTATGATTCGCTAACCGAAGTCTAATCATAAGGTAAGTTGTAACCTACCTGGTAGCCGAGCGGGATCCAGTAACAATCACACCTTCACCTTGCCTTTTCCAAGAGCCTCCAAGTACTCAAAGTCTATCCATAAATAAATTCTAAATTAGAAATAAGAAAGAACAATACCTATATTGCTATCCTATCTTTTGAATCAAAACCAACTATGGAAAAAGGGTAAAACGGGCTCACAAGGGTTAAACGGGTAATTTGAAAGTGAAATTGGTAATCCAATGCTATAGAAGTCTAATTCTACTATTCAATTGCTAAATTAACTCTAGAATAGGCCAATTCCATTATTCAAGTCAAAACCCCTAATTTGGTATAAACCCTAATTTTTAAGCTTTTAATTCATCAACCTAAATGGAAACACCAACAATTCTCATTTAGGAAGGCTAAAACTCAAATAGTGAAATAAACATCAAAACCTATCTTCCTTCGTAAGTTCTATAGGAATTCTAGCATAGATTCAAGTTTAGGAAAGATAAAGGAATGAATTCTAGGTTAGAGAAATTACCCACAAGATAAATCAACAAAGAGCTCCTTTAATTCGCCTCCAAGATGGTTAGGAATGATAAATAAAGTGATAGGAAATGAAGGATTTTACAAATGCATTAAATAGAATATGGTCCCCATCGTCCGCTATAGCGATCACTAGTCCGCTACAGCAGGTCTGCGCCAGCGATCCACTGCTCACTACGACGATTCAACACAACTCCTCATAACTCGACATAGTGGATCAAGACACGCTGTGGCGGGTTTGCTACGGCACCTCTAGTGCTTCTACGGTGGACACTAGACACCAAAGAACTGCTAGTTTTCACAAACTCAACCCCAAAATCTAACAATCACTTGAGACCTTCCAGACATAAACCATACATGCATTCACACATAAAAACATGCTACGGACTCACTCGTAGTCTCTGAATTTCCAACAGAGGTCTATTTGACCAAGTCAACACCCAATGGCTAAAGACCAACTTTCCAACCAATAACCCAAAATGCTCCAGAGTGCCTCGGGAATCAAACTGAACATCCCACCAGGTCATAATCAACCATCTAGACATCTCAGAATCGACGGATTTCTGAAAAAGGTCCGTTTACCTAAAAGTGAACTATTGGTCAACCGTCTCTCACTTTAAGGCTCTATTTTGCAAAAGTCATAACAATCTTGCCCGATCACCTCGGGGACTGTACCACCAATCCTCGTAGGTCAAAATCATACTAATAGGGCTCAGGGAAGGGTCACCGGGGGTAAATGGGTCAAAAGTGCAATTACGACCAAACATGTCATTACATCAAATACCAATTAAATAATCATTCATCCTCGAGCGATAAGGAATGAACTGGGAGAGAAAGTACCCGAGTCAGCAAACAATGAGGGATATGTAGGATGCATATAAGACCCGGTCTTCCATGTGGCCTCTTTAATGGGATGATGCTTTCATTGCACCTTAACAAAAGTTATATCCTTAGACCTCATCTTCCTAATCTGCCTATCTAAAAATGCTATAGACTCCTCCTCATAAGAAAAATTCTCGTCAAGCAACACAGAATCCCAATGAATGATATAAAACCAATATGAATGGTACCTCTTCAGCATAGAACTGTGGAGAATCGGATGAACACCTGACATTCCTGGTGGCAATGCCAATTCATAAGCAATAATGCAAATATTACAGAGAATCTCGAATGAACCAATGTATCTTGGGCTCAACTTGTCCTTCCTTCCCAAATCGCATCACATATTTCATGGGTGATATCTTCAAAAGAACATGCTCACCCTTCATAAACTCTAGATCTTAGACCTTTTAGTCTGCATACATCTTTTGCCGACTCTAAGCTGCCAGAAGCTTTTCCTGAATAAACCTTACCTTGTCTAAGAACTCCCTCAACAAATCTGTACCCCATGGTCAAACCTCAAAAGCATCAAACTATCTAATAGGAAAATGACACCTCCTGCCATATAAAGCCTCGAATAGTGCCATATCAATGCTGGAATGGTAGCTATTATTGTACGCGAACTCTGTCAAGGATAAAAACTAGTCCAAATGATAACCAAAATGAATGACACATGCTCTCAGCATATCCTCGAGCACATGTATAGTCCTCTCAGATTGTCCATCCATTTGGGGATAAAAAGTTGTACTAAGATCCAATTGAGTACCCAAATCTACCTGCAACGTCCGCTAGAAATGGGAAGTAAACTGAGGACCTCAATCGGAGATGATAGAAATAGAAACCCCGTGCAATCACACAATTTGACGAATGTAAATCCTGGGCAACTTCTCTACGTTATAGGTAACCTAAACTAGAATGAAGTGCGCAGACTTGGTCAGCCTATCCACAATAACTCAAACTGAATCAAACTTACCCAATGTCTTCAGAAGACCTATAATGAAATCCATGTCGATCCCCTCCCAATTCCACTTCAAAATGAGCATCATCTGAAGCATACCACTAGGTCTTTGGTGCTCATACTTGACTTACTGAAATTCCCATATCGAGCAATGAAATCCACAATATCTCTCTTCATCCGACTCCACCAGTAATGCTACATCAAATCACAATACATCTTAGTAGCACCTAGATGAATGGAATATCTTGAACTATGGGCCTCCTCCAATATCAAATGAATCAAACAACCAACATGAGAAACATACACACATCCTTTGATCATCAGAACCCCCTCATCATTAAGCACGGCCTCCTTGGCCTCACCACACAACACCTTATCAAGAATCTTGCATAACTGAGCATCCTAAAACTGTTGAGCCCTAATCTACTCCAAGAGAGACAACATTTCCTAAACACACGCTAAAACTCTGCTCGAATCTAAAATATCTAGTCACACAACACTGTTAGCTAAAGTTTGAACCTCCTTGGCTAACAGACACTCTGAAGTAACCAACTGAGCTAAACTGCCCATACTCACTTCCTTGCCGCACAAGGCATCAGCTACTATATTAGATTTACCCAGATGGTAAAATATAGTGATATTATAATCTTTCAGAAGCTCCATCCACCTACGCTGCCTAGAATTAAGATCCCTATGACTGAACACGTGTTGAAGGCTGCGGTGATTGGTAAACACCTCATAATGGACCCCATATAGATAATGCCTCAAAATCTTCAAAGTGAAGACTATTGCTAACCACTACAAATCATGGTTAGAGTAGTTCTTCTCATGGATCTTCAACTCTCTGGAAGCATATGCAATAACCTTGCCCTCTTTCATCACACAGTGCCCAAACTAACACAAGACGTATCACAATAAACTGGGAAATTCTTACCCTCAATGGGTAATGCCAAAATCAAAGCCGAAGTTAACAAGATCTTGAGCTTTTGAAAGCTCTCTTCACAAGCATCGGACATCTGAAAAGAGACCTTCTTCTGAGTCAATCTGGTCAGGTGAGACGCAATAGAAGTAAATCATTTCATGAACTGACGATAGTAATTGGCTAACCCCATGATGCTATGAATCTCAATCACAGTAGTAGGCCTCGCCCAATCCCTAATAGCCTTAATCTTCTTAGGATCAACCATAATCCCGTCCTTTGACATTATGTGGTCCAAGAATGCCACAAAATCAAGCCAGAACTCACTCTTAAAAAACATGGCATAAAGATCTTTATCTCTCAACAACCCAAGGACAATCCTCAAATGACGTTCATGCTCCTATTTACTCCTCGAATACACCAATATATCATCGATAAAGACAATGATGAAGGAATCCAAATATGGCTTAAAAATACCATTCATCAAGTCCATTAAAGCTGCCGGGGAATTTGTAAGACCGAATGACATCGCAAGTAACTTGTAATGACCATAATGAGTCTTAAAGACTATCTTCAGAACATCCTCGACCCTAATCTTCAGCTGGTGATTGTCTGACCTCAAATCATTCTTCAAAAATACCAAAGCACCCTGAAGTTGGACGAACAAGTCATCAATATAAGGAATTAGATACTTATTATGAATAGTGACATCTTTAACTGATGGTAATCTATGCACATCCTCATCATACTATCTTTCTTCTTCACAAACAAAATGGGAGCGCCCCAAGGAGAGACACTCAATCTAATCAACCCCTCGCTCAATAGATCCTGCAATTGCTCTATTAACTCCCTCAACTCAGCAAGTGCCATCCTATATGATGGAATAGAGATAGGGTACGTGCTCGACTCTAAATCAATGCAGAAATCAATATCACGATCGGGTGGAATACCCAGCAAATTGGAAGGGAATACATCTGAAAACTTACTCACAATAGGCAAGGACTCGAGGGGTAGAGAATCAACACTAGTATCAAGAACATGGGCCAAGTAGGCTAAATACCCCTTGTCGATTAGTTTCTTTATGTGGAGGTAAGAAATGATCTTCTTTAGAGCGGGACTCGGAGTACCCTCCACTCAAGTCTAGGAATCCCATGCATAGCTAAGGTAACTATTTTGGCGTGATAGTCTAAGATCGTGTGGTATGATAACAACCAACTCATACCCAAAATAATATCTAAGTCTATCATATCTAAGGTCATCAAGTCCCCTACGTGTCGTACCCCATAAAAGTGACTAAGTAAGACCGATAGACTCGATCGACTAATACAGAATCTCCAACTAGAGTAAACACATGAAAAGGCATATCAATACAGTCATAAGTCAAATCCAAACCAACCGAATGATAAGAAGACACATGAAAAAGTAGACCCGGGATCAAATAAGAATGTAGCTAACCGATGACCAATAGAAATGTTACTTGAGATCACAAAATCAAAAACCTCAGCTTCAAGACTATTAAGAAAATAATAGCAATGCATACCACCACGACCACTTTGTCTCGACTGCTCTCATCCCCCAGAAACTTGGGAACCACTCACACTGGACTGATGTCTACCCCTAGATGAATAAGAATCACCATGGCTTAATTTAGCACGGCCTCTCGCTGAAGAACCACCCCGGATACCAGAAGATGCTGGAGTCCTTAGGGTCTGGAATTAGGAACCCTGTTGAGTCCCACTCTATCTAGGTCGGGTGTAATTTTCATGAGGTAAAGGACCTCACCACAATCATAACAAACTATGGGTGCTGGAGGCTGATACACAGAAGGTAAAAAACTATATGGACTACCTCGGTCATCTAGCTAAGAAAAAAAATTCTATGAGACTACCCGACCCCATAACCACTCTGTCTAAAAGGGCCACCAGAAAATGCCTGCAGTGTAGACTTAATTGGATAGCTGGGGGTTGACTGATAGGTCCTGGAAGACTGACCTATGCCTCTGTAACTGGAACCACTAAACCCACCATGCTGACGAGGCCTCTTCTCACTAGACCCTTCAAAAGATTGAGCCTTGGTAGACTCAACACTCATAGCATGGTTCACTACTGCCTGGAAGGAATACCTCATAGCCACAAACTAAAGACAAACAATATGAAGTGGAAGCACAACTACACAACCAAATCTATGAACCCTTTCTGCTTCTGTCAGAATCAACTATGTCTCATACCGAGCCAAAAACAAGAACCTGGCCTCATACTCTGCCACATACATACCTCTCTACTACAAATGAGTGAACTCATCCCTATACTGATCCCTCAAAGTACATGACACATATTTCTCAAAGAAGGACTAGTGGAACTGTACCCAGATGAGTGGAGGTGAACCAACAGATCTGCCTTTAATATAATACCTCCACCACATCTTCATGTCTCTGCAAAACTGGAAAAACACATAATCCACCCCATGAGACTCCATAATACCCAACTTGTAAAGTCTCTCATGCATATCCATAATGAACTCATGTGCATCCTCGCTACACGTGCCATAAAATCTGGGTGTCTCCATCTTCAAAAACCCGTCGATGAGATTCTAATCCCCAAGTGTCAAAGTCTGGGCTGCTACTGACCAAGAAACACCCTCAAAGGAATGTATAATATTAATGCGCGTGGCTGTGGCAGCAGCAGGCTGCATCCCCGGTGTCTGCCCCTACTCAAGAATCTGTAATCTTGCTATAGTCTGGGAATCACCTAGAGTAGTGGCATCGCCCATAACATTCTAGGCATCGAGATGTAGAAGTATATATGACAAGGTGTCCTGGAATACCAGGTCAGACATGACCTCGGGGTGAGTCTTGGATGGCCTCATACCTCCCTCAACTACCTGTGCTCTCTCGAGCTGGTGCTCTGGAGAAGCTGATCGTACCATCCTCTGTCCAGCCATAGGGCCCTAGCCCCTAGTCGATGTAGCACCACAACCTTTAGCCTGTTCTTTTCCTCTCTTGCTGGCCCTAGCTGCAGGCTCCAGTATGATGTCCCTCGCGATATCAGTTCGTGTTCTTACCATCTGTTAGAGAATAGAAATGAATCAGATACTAATTCGAACATTCAAGATACCAATTTGAATAAAGTAGCATAAAAGAATGAAGAAATTGAAGTTTCCTAAATGTCCCATAGCCTCTCACAGATAAAATCGGAGCTCAAAGACTGTACTAGACATGCTCTTGTACTTATAAACCAGGTGACCTAGGTCTCTGATACCAACTTGTCACATCCCAAATCAGGAAATGTGCGGGCACCTACCCCTTTCCCACTTGGTAGGCGAACCCGTACCTTAATCACAACTCAATAAAAAATAAAGTAGAACCCAACCATCAAATATACATAATAAGTCTAGGATAGATAAGGAAATATTGAGGAAGTTATACAACAATCCAAGGAATCTAGTCTAAGGCCATACAAGAGCCACTACTACATAACTACAAGTCTGAATACTAATACATAGTTTGCAAAGTAAAATACTATCTCGGAATAGAAAAATAAGACAAGTAGATAAGAGACACATCCGGGTTGCAGATCCGTCCATGTGCTCACCCTAGATGCTTGTCAGCAAAGCCTTAGGAATCAATCACGAGGAGAGGAAGTGGACCATGTCACGTACTCTACACTCACAAAAGTATGCAGCAAGGTAGTATCAACACAAATACTATGTACCGATATCATATACAGAAAATAGTTAGATAACATATATAAAGTAAGAGTCTGAAGGATAGACATGCTCACAATAAGATATAAGCACTACACACTCCAAGAATAGCATCACAACTACAACTACCAATCCAAATCTAATGAGTATGAATAGGTAAATATGAATGCATATGCAATGCAATGATAATCCAATCAATTAATCCCACAAAGCGCGGAAGCTTAAGCGGAAATGAAAGAGGAGGGTGAGGGAAGCCACTAAATTGAGGGACGAAGTAGCTCGCTCTAACGCTCGATGCTCTGAGTTGAATACCTCCATCCCTCAATAGTCATGACACATGGGGGACCCACGAAATCTATGTACCTACTACGGTATACAACCCGCTCCAATATATGTTGCAGAACGTGCAACCCAGTACAACATATATATATATATATATATATATATATATATATATATTGCGGTGCACAAACCGATCTAAATATATGATCATGAATGTGTGAGTGATATGAATGCCAATCAGAATATATCAAGCTAAACGTTCCACGCATGGACACATAACATCACGTTAAGAATGAATCAATCCTTCCTCTATACACGATCAAGTCTAGTATTCATACACGTGGCGACGAACCACTAGATCAAATAAGACAATAACCACAATCAAGCAACAACACCAACCTAAGTATTCCAACCCAACTTCATACCTAAAGGCATAACATGCTTTCTCCAATAATCACTAACTCTACATATGCTTCGCTAACCGAAGTCTAACCATAAGGTAAGCCATAACCTACCTGGTAGCTGAGCGGGAGCCATGAACAATCACACATTTGCCTTGCCTTTTCGGAGAGCTGACAAATACTCAAACTCTATCCATAAAAGAATTCTAAATTGGAAATAAGAAAGACCAATACCCATATTGCTAGCCTATCCTTTGAATCAAAACCAACTATGGAAAAAGGGGAAACTGGCCCACAAAGGTAAAATGGATAATTCGAAAGTGAAATTGGTAATCCAATATTATAGAAGTCTAATTCTACTATTCAATTGATAAATTAACTCAAGAATAGGCCAATTTTGTTATTCAAGTCAAAATCTTCAGTTTGGTATAAACCCTAATTTTCAAGCTTGCAATTCATCAACCTAAATGGAAGATTCAAGCCTATTAGTTACTAAATCATCAAAATCCATCATTAGATTAATCAAATCCACCAACAATTCTCATTTAGAAAGGCTACAACTCAAATAGTGAAATAGACATCAAAACCTATCTTCCTTCTTAAGTTCTATAGGAATTCTAGAATGGATTCACGTTTAGGAAAGGTAAAGGAATGAATTCTAGGTTAGAGAACTTATCCACAAGAGAAATCAGCCAAGAACTCCTTAAATTTTCCTCAAAGATGCTTAGGAATGATAAATGAAGTGTTTTAACTAGTGCATTAAATATAATCTGGTCACAGTCGTTCGCTACAGCGGTCACTAGTCTGCTACAGTGGGTCAGCGCCAGCGATCCACTGCTCGCTACAAAGAATAAACATAACTTCTAACAATGTGACATAGTGAATCACGCCACGCTGTGGTGGGTCTTCTACGGCACCTTTGGTGCCGCTACGGTGGACACTAAACACCAGAAAACTGCTAGTTTTCACAAACTCAACCCCAAAATCCGATAATCACCCAAGACCTCCTAGACATAAACCAGACATGCATTAACACATAAAAACACTCTATGGACTCACCGATAACTATACCTTATACGATTTCCCGTTATTCATTCCATGTTCCTCATCTCATAATCTAGCTATGGCCTGGATGAATTTAATATATATATATATATAGGAGAGGAGAATTCTTACCTTATGTATCAAGAAATACTCTTCTTCCACCTTCGTTTACTTTGAAGAAATCCCGGATTCAACAACGCGACAAAATGAAATAACGAGACCGAAAAATCTCAGATTCAACAATGCGACAAAACAAAATAACGAGACCAAAGAAGCCAATAACAAAATTGAGTAATGTTTCTCAATTGAGTGAGATACTTTGGATCATCACATTATATCCACGGAGGAAGGGAAAATTCTTTTATTCTTTCTATTTTTGCTTAGAAAAGGAGTAAAGTTTACTCTTATATATAATAGATATATGCCATCCAATTTAGTGGAAAGAACATGGTCATCATTCACTTAGTGGACAACCACGTGTAAGGACACCTAGAACATGATTATCTTACACATATATCTCAATTTGGATGATTATATTCTTCCTCCTTTCTTTTATATAAATGGAAGGTGTGGGCACTTTAGCACTTACTAAAATTGCAACTCATAGCCACCAAATTGTAAATATAAAAGAGTCACTTCTCCCCTTACATAAAAGTGCCACGTGGAAATTCATGTATTTCTCCACTAATCCTTTTATCTTCTACTATACTCCAAAATAATTTCTTAATCTCAATTTACTTACTTAATAATATTCATTTTTAACACACTTCATATACTCTTTACCATGTTCATGTGATATAGCACTAGTTCATAGTCCCTTTTGGTACACAAAAAATAGTATTTCCAATCATCGTCGATACACTTTTATGTCTTGAATCATTTTGGGAGTTCATTCTTTTTTTACACTAGCTCTTGATCCGTATACTTGAATATGACCAAAATTCTATATGATCCGTATAACTTGTTCAATATTCCGAATTTCATGGAAATTTATTTTCTTTGATTCGTTTAACTTCTAAACCTCTCGGTCTTTACTAGACTTGTATACAAACTTGTATAACCTTGAGATACATAAATGAACCTTTCTCACACTCTCAAATTTGGTCCTTAACCCAGGCTTATATTTTCTAATACAAAATGAAACTTTAGCGTCGTAAAACCCCAAAAAGAGATGTAACAAAAGAGTGAGCAATCTACTATCTCAGCAAGAAGTTCACCACTTGCGAGTCAATATACACTTTGGTGGAAAAGACATACTGTTCACTGACATGGATATCATAAAATTTGAGACATTACTTATTATTGTATGCTACTCACCTGATATCCAAGATGGATCCTTTGAAGTACATCTTTCACCAGCCCATTTCTATAGGGAAACTGACTAAATAACAAATGCTTCTGAGTGAGTTCAACATTGAATATGTGGTCTAGAAAGCTGTCAAGGGATATGCATTGGCCGATTTGTTAGTAGAAAGTCCGGTCGACAAATAGTTCGCAACACTAAGGACGTATTTCTCGGATGAGGAAGTAATGATAATTGAAGAATAAATGGTTGAAGCCTACTCAGGATGGAGAATGTTCTTCGATGGTGCAGTATACTACAAACGTTTCGGGATCAGAGAAATTTTGGTTTAAAAAATGAGTCAACATTACCCAATGGCATCCAAGCTCAACTTCTAATGCACAAACAATTTGGTAGAGTACAAAACCTGTATTCTAGGTCTTCACATGGCCATCAACATGGATATCCAAGAGCTCCTAGTAATAGGAGACTCAAATTTACTAATTCACCAGGTTCGAGTGGAATATGCCACTAAGAATGAGAAGATCTTGCCATATGTCAACCTCGCACAGAGATTATGATATAGATTTAGAAAGATTGAACTTTGACTCACGCTGAAGGCTCAGAATGAGTTTGTCGATGCTCTTGCAACCATAACATCCATGATTCAAAAAACTAAAAGCAGTCACATTGACCTACTGGAGATCAGCATCAGGGAAGAATATGCTTACTGTTCCCATGTGGAAGTGGAGCCCGACGGTAAACCATGGTGTGTCGACATAAGTACATATTTGAAAAAGAAGAGTATCCCAGAAATATCACTGCCAATCAAAAGAAGACCATCAGAAGAATGGACAATGGTTTCTTCCTAAACAAATAGTACTCTATAGAAGGATGCCCGATCTAGGGATGCTAAGATGTGTTGACAACACAGAGGCCACAAAGCTGCTGGAAGAAGTATACACTGGGACTTGTGGCCCTTACATGAATGGTTTTGTCTTAGCCAAGAAGATTTTAAGGGTAGGATACTATTAGATGACTATGGAAACCGACAGTAGACAATTTGTGCAAAGTTGCCATCAATGTTAGATTCATAGAGATTTAATCAATGTCCCACCAAATGAGCTTAATGTCATGAACTTACCTTGTCCCTTTGTAGCCTAGGACATGAACGTCATCGGGCCCATAAAACCATCAAAATCTAACATCACTTCATCCTAGTCACCGTAGACTACTTCACAAAGTGGGTTGAAGCTACTTCTCATAAATCAGTGACAAAGAAAGTGGTAGTTGACTTTGTAAGGAACAACATCATATGCCCATTCATCATTCCAAAGTCAATCATAACATACAATAGAACCAACTTGAATAGTCATTTAATGAAGGACATTTATGAACAATTCTGTATCACTCATCAAAATTAAACTGCATATAGGCCACATATGAATGGAGCTGTAGAGGCAGCAAACAAGAACATCATGAGGATATTATGGAAAATGACTGACAACTATAAGTGTTGGCATGAACAGCTACCCTACGGATTGCTAGGATACCGAATAACCACTCGGACATCAATCGAGCAACTCTATACTTGCTCTTCTACATCACTAAAGTAGTGATACCAACTGAGGTGGAAATACCCTCACTCAGAATCATACAAAAAGAAGAACTGGACAATACAGAGTGGGTCCGGAAAAGGTATAAGCAACTGGCTCTAATTGATGATAAAATAATGATCATCGTATGTCATGGACAACTATATCAATAAAAATGGCACACACCTTCAAAAAATGAGTAAGAGACCAGATCTTCATAATAGGACAGTTGGTACTCAAGCGCGTGTTTCCACACCAAGATGAGTACAAAGAAAAGTTCACGCCCAATTGGCAAGGGCCCTACATGGTGCGAAACATACTATCAGGAGGAGTTGTCATCCTCGCATAAATGGATGGCCAAAAGTGGCCCAAAACAATCAACTCAAAGGCAATCAAACGGTACTACGCGTGAAAAGACGCTCCTCAATTTGTAGTCACTTTTTTATTGTAACAGTACTTTTGCTTGTAATCGCATTTGATTTTCTTGTATTCTCATTTCTCTACTTGTATTTGCATCAGAAAAAAAAATCATACCATGTAATAAACTATGCGAACTCCTGATTCCCAAAAAGAAATACGTAGGCGTCCATTTCGGACTGGGTCGCTTTATTACCAAAATCCATATTTCCTTATAAAATGAACTATGCAATGACATGATTTCCAAGGAGGGATACATAGGCATCCATTCAAACTCGGTCACATTATTACAAAAGTCAACCAACTTCGTTTCTGAACTACGTTTTGACATGATTCCCAAGATGGGATATGTATGCACTTTTGGGTTCAGTCGCACCAAACAAAAAACCAAAAAAACACCTAGTAAGCCTCAGGGATGTCAAGAATTTAAAGGATCACCTCACAAAGTATATACTGGGGCAGAAGTTTTGTGAGGATCTCAAAAATTCCACCAAACCTAGCACAAAGGATCATCCAACCCAGATTCACAAACTGGGACAGAATATTAGAGAAGATCTTAAAAATTCCACTGATGATGCCGACACAAGAATTGATGAATCTCAAACCCGCAACTGGACAAATTTTTTGAAATGGACTAAAAAATTCCTTTAAATGCAAATTCGCATAAGAAGTCAACCGATCCAAACCATCAACTTGGGCAAATTTTCGAGGGGGTCTCAAAAATTTTACCAAGACAAGCAAAGAGCAAAAGCAGGGCACCAAGAACAGTTGAAGAGCCTCGCTCAAAGCGTCTATGTCATGACATTGAATTAACATTATTTTAGAAATATAAATGCTATAATCAAAATTTTGTTTTCCAAACAATTTTTTTCAAATATTATATTCAAATTTTATATCTCATAATACCGGGACCAAAAGAAGGGTCAAGACCAAAAAAATGGAGAAATAACACAACGGGAGTCAGCAGCGCAGATCGACCCCCATTAACAATTTTTCTATGATTGCAGATCACCAAAAAATCGTCAGGAAGACGATTGGTTTTTCCACTAACTTGTTTTTCATGTACGAAACAGGTACAATGAAAAACACTTTGACACGCAGATGACAACCCAGACCTGAGAGCCACAGATAGAGCAAGAGCTAAAATGGCATAATACCTTAGCCAATAGTTTTGTGAGGCATGACATTTCAAATTCGGGTAGGATTTTAGCTTGTATTGAGGTGGGTTCATCTCATTTTGGAATAGATCAAGGCCCAATAGTATGATGATATGAATTTATGCAAGATTAGGGATAAGGTAATTATGATTGATGGAGATGTGGCATATGAGTTGTCTTTGGCACCATGTCTTTTAGGTGTCCATCCGATTTTCCATGTTTCTATGCTGAAGAAATACCATGCTGATGGGTCCTATATTATCCAATGAGACTATGTATTGCTTGATCAGAACTTGGAGTTCGAAGAAGAGATTGCTTCTGTGAAGGTGAGAAAGTTGAGATCTAAAGAGATTGCATTTGTGAAGGTGCAATTGAAGCATCAACCTACTGAGGAATCTACCTCGGGACTGAGTCTGATATGCGGAGCCGATAACCTCACTTGTTCATAGTTTCTAACATGTTTTTCCTTTTCATTTATCCTCATTCGGGGATGAACGTTTGTTTAATTGATATATGATGTAATGACCCGTCTGGTCATTTTTAGCTAAAGACTATTATTTGAATAAATTACCCTTTTTATAGACTTTATGTTGGGTTAGTGATGTGTGAAGATAGGTAGGACGTATCCCGAGGTACATTTATGTGATATTCGGAAGAAAACCCAAAACTAATAGTTTAGAAATGATAAGTTGACCTAAAGTTGACTTTCAGGTATATAGGTTTGTTTTTGAGTTCCGTCACTTTAAGTACTTTCGGAAGGTCATTTATGTCGTAGTAGAGTCATAGTTCGCTTCTTGAGATATTCGAATGTATTTTATGAAACTTTTTGTAAAGTCTTGAAAATTTTGATGTTTTCGGTGATTTCATAGAAAAGTATGTCATAGCATTGTCGTATGAGAAATCCGAATGTGCGAGCGCGTTTGTAGCATTGTTTACCTTGGGGTAGTATGTTTGTTTTGTATCTGTGGGGTCTCGGAAATATTTCAGATATTTGGTAGAGAATTGGCTAAGTTTTCTAGTTGCTAGTTTTTGGTGTGCCGCACCAGCGGGCCTCTCGCCGCTTTTGTGGAGGTTGGCTCATAGAGGCGGGCTTTGTTATGATTGTTATTTCCGCTTTTGCGGATCATGATATGCAAAGGCGATCTGCCTCTGTGGTGTACCTTCCACTTCTGCACTCATTTGGAACATAAGTTGAGCCACTTTGGCTGTGTATTTTCTGCTGGAGCGATCTGCCTTGGCGGTGTCGATTCTGGCTCAGCGGAATTGCTGTTTTAAGAACTTAATTTAATATTCAAAATAATTTCACTTTCCCCAAAAAAAAGTTCTTAGGATTAGAGCTCGGTAGAGAGGGGATTCTTATGTCTTCCATCATCATCCTTCTTGGAGGTAAGGTTTTTCATCCCTTTTCATTTATTAACCATTATTTGGGTCCTCTTATCTTAGTATAATTCTTAATTTGGGAAAGAATGTGGCATTTTTTTTCATGCTAGAATAAGAGGCTATAAATCTTGATTTAATGGATGATTAATGATTATATTGTGGTAATATTGTAACCTAGGGTTGGGTAATGATAAAATATGATATTGTGATAGTTAATTTGATGTTGGAAACCATTTTGGAATTGGGGGGAAAATTTAGGGTTTGCAATTGGGGCTTTTGCATCATCATGAAATTGAGGGTCCAAACGTGATTAGTTTTCAAATTGATTTAAGGATATGATTATATAGTGTATTATCATGCTTTGTAAGTAATGAAGTTCCTACCTTTACCACTATGGGACCGGGGTTGATTTTGGGTTGGACTTTTAGATTTCTTTTAAGGACTAAGTCCTTGTGCATTGTGTTAGAGTATTTGTTAACGTAGAACCTATGTGATACACTACGAGTATTACGAGGTTCTTCGCAGAGGCAGGGCCTGTGTCGAGGATGCCTGCATCGAGGATTGAGGTTCGTGGCACCAATTCGGGTTTGAGGTAGGCTACAGTTTATCCTTAAAGACTCTGATAGAAGTACATAGTTGTTATAAATATTGAGGGGTATTGGGCGTGTTTGGGGGTCCCACTTTAGCGGTTGTGACGAACGCTTGGGTGGGTACTGATGTTGAACTGCATTGATGGGTGATTTGGAGAATCAGCCTAAGGTTGATTCTAACTGCTGTTATTTGGGCTTGTCGCCATCATGTAGGCTTGTTGCCATTGTTGATAATTGTTGTATTTATTCATAACATTGCTTCTGATATGAAAGATTGGTTTACATGGAAATTGCATGTTATTGAGTTTATGAAGCTTGTGATATTCATCTCTTATATATGATTGCATCTAATACATCATGTTTACTTGCCTTGTTATTGTTGCATTGAAAAACTCATGTTATTTTGATGATATTGAAAATGGAGTGGTATGGGGATGATGTAAGTCCAATAACACCGGAAAGGTAAGGATGTTCATATGAGATGGCTGAATCACTGAGACAATGAAAATGATTGATATGGCTCGAAATGAGTCCCGACTTTAGCCAGATACATGTGTTAAATTTCAACTGGCTAGGAATGGTATATGGACAGCACGGGTCCCCCATGGGTCACGATTCATAGAATTTGAACATATCAATACCAGTTTGTGAAAAGTTACCTTGCATTTGCATTCATAACATACATTTATATATATATATATATATATATTACTTGTTGATTGATAATGCTATTTGGACTGGTTATTGTTACTTGGGTAATTACCATGAACAATAGATCTTGTTAATTTAACTCCATAATATCTGAGTCATTGGTTATTGAACTCTTATGTGAGAATAAGGTGACTTACGTGATTCATTTAACTGTTTAGAGTAGTATATATTTGAGAGTCAACTTGATGGTTATTTTAATTACGTATCTTTCATCGTTGTCGGTTTATGATGCATATGGGGGTACGTTGTGTACTCATGCTACACTTGCTGCATTATTTTTGGATGCAGATTCTGTGCCTTCTACCAGTTCGAGACCACATAGTTGAGTGTGGAGTTGGAGGGATTAAGTTTTCGGGGTGATCTTGCTTCTTCACGGCATGCCCGGGACATCTTCTATACTTATGTCTTTATTTGCATTCAAGAGACATTTTCAGACTTCAAACTTGTTATTTCCGTTTTTTAGCGCTCTTGTATTGTAGACTTGATCTTGGGGTTGTATAACTATATTATTGGTTTGTATTTGGATTTATTTATGTTATGATAAGACAACTTTATAACTACTGCTTTTATTTCTGCTTATTCTTTTAACGTATGTTATTAATTGGGAAGTGATTCTGCTTTTTGGCTTCTGCCCTTACTTCATTGAACCTACCAGTTGGAAACGTGTAGGTGCCACCACGATACCTAACAACTTGCCATTTTTCTGAATCTCATCACACTCTTCATGGGTGAAGCCTTCAACAAAACACACTTTCCAACCATGAATTCCAAATCACGTATCTTCCAATCTGCATAACTCATTTTCTGACCCTGAGCCGTGAGAAGTCTCTCCTGAATCAACTTGACCTTGTCTAAGGAATCCCTCAACAAATCGGTACCCCAAGGACTAACCTTCAATACATCAAACCAACCAACCGGATAACGATATCTCCTACCATATAATGCCTCGAATGGTGCAATCTCACTGCTCAAATAGTAACTATTATTGTATGCAAACTTTGCAAAATGAGAGACATGGTCCAAATGACCACTAAAATTGACAACACGGGCCTCTAACATATTCTTAAGGAAATAGATAGTCCGCTTGGACTGACCATCAGCTTGAGGGTGAAAAGTTGTGTTGAGCTACACGCGAGTACCTAACTCATTCTGCATTGATCACCAAAAATGAGATATAAATAGCATACCTCGATTCAAAATGATAGAAATGGACACCCCATGCAAAACAACTATCTCCCGAATGTAGATTCTGGCTAACTTATCTAAATTATAAGTAGTCTGAACTGGTATGAAATGAGCAGATTTGGTGAATCGGTCAACAATGACCCAAATAGCATCAAACCTTCCCAAGGCCCGTGGAAATCCTACCATAAAGTCCATAGCAATCAGTTACTAATTCCACTCAAGTATAGATATCTTCTGAGTCACACCATTAGGCTTCTTATGCTCGTACTTAACCTTTTGACAATTCAAACACCGGGATAAAAACTCCACTATGCCCATCTTCACCCAACACCACCAATAATTCTATTTCAAGTCACTATACATCTTTGTAGCCCTGCGTGAATAGAATACCTCAAACTGTGAGCTTCCTCCATGATCAACAGAGTTAAATCACCTGCCTGAGGAACAAAAATACAACCTTATCCTCAGAACACCTTCATAATTTGAAATCGCCTTATTTGCCTCCTTTTGCAACACATTATTCTGGATCTTACACAACATCTCATCATCAAACAATTAATCCTTAATCTGTTAGAATAAAGACAACATCGCCTCCACATAATCTAGAACCTTGCCCCATTAAAAAATATCGAGCCTCACAAAGATGTTGGCCAATGACTATAAATCCATATCCAAATAACCCTCTCCCACCTGCAACAATGCTAGACTACCCATGCTCAATGCCTTCCGACTCAAGAAATCGACCACCATATTGGACTACCCATGTGATAAAGGATACTCATGTCATAATCCTTGAGAAACTTCAACCATCCTCGCTGCCTCAAATTAAGATCCTTTTGGTTAATTATGTACTGTAGACTGAGATGATCATAAACACCTCACAATGCAAACCATAGAGTTCCTCTAAATTTTCAATATAAACATTATCTAGCCAACTCCATATCATGAGTGGGATAGTTCTTCTCATGCACCTTAACCTACATCAAACAATTAATCCTTAATCTGTTAGAATAAAGACAACATCGCCTCCACATAATCTAGAACCTTGCCCCATTAAAAAATATCGAGCCTCACAAAGATGTTGGCCAATGACTATAAATCCATATCCAAATAACCCTCTCCCACCTGCAACAATGCTAGACTACCCATGCTCAATGCCTTCCGACTCAAGAAATCGACCACCATATTGGACTGCCCATGTGATAAAGGATACTCATGTCATAATCCTTGAGAAACTTCAACCATCCTCGCTGCCTCAAATTAAGATCCTTTTGGTTAATTATGTACTGTAGACTGAGATGATCATAAACACCTCACAATGCAAACCATAGAGTTCCTCTAAATTTTCAATATAAACATTATCTAGCCAACTCCATATCATGAGTGGGATAGTTCTTCTCATGCACCTTAACCTACCTCAAACCATAAGTAATCACTTTGCCCTTTTGTATCAACACACAACTAAGGCCAACTCTTAAAGCATCGCAAGATATAATAAAGATCCTCCTTCATGGGTAAAGTCAAAATTGAAGTGGTAGTTAATTAAGTCTTGATATTTTAAAATCTCACCTTGCACTCATTAACGCACTAGAAATCCACTTCTTTCCGAGTCAATTTTTTCAATGGGGCTGCAATGGATGAGAACCCCTTCATAAACCACTAATAGTAACCTATGAGGCCTATGAAACTTCAAATATTGGTGACCAAAATAGATCTAACCCAATGCCAAACTACCTCAATATTTTTTGGATCGATCCATAATACCATCCTTGGATAATACATGTCCCAAAAATGCCATCAAACTAAGTCAAAACCCACATTTCAAAAGCATGATATAATGTTGCTTCTCCTTTAGAATTCCAAGCATCCTCAAAATGCTACTCGTACTCCTATCTACTACGATAGTATATCAATATGTCATTGAGGAAAATGATAATAATTAAATCCAAATATGGTTTGAACATTCCATTCATCAAGTCCATTAAGGCTGCTAGGGAATTCGTTAGCCTAGAGGAAATCACCAAGAACTCATAATGGCGCTAACATGTCCTGAAAGATGTTTTAGGGATATCCTCCACCCTAATCGTCAGCTTGTGATAACCAGATCCAAAATTGATCTTATAGAAGATTGATTCACCCTGAAACTGATCAAATAGGTTATCAATGCGAGGTATCGAATACTTGTTCTTGATTGTCATGTTGATCAACTACTGATAGTCGATACACGTACACATAGATACATCATTCTTCTTCATAAATAGAACATGAGCACACAAACAAGAATCACTATATCTAATGGATCCCTTGCTCAACAAATCTTTTTATTGCTTCTTCAACTCTTTCAAATTAGTTGGTTCCATGTGATATTTAGGAATAGAAATGACGTTAAGTTCCCTGTTCCAAGTGTAATGTAGAAATCAAAATATCACAATCAGGTGGAATACTAGATTGGTCTATCGAAAAGACCTCATAAAACACAATCACCACTACTACGGACTCAAGCGTATGACTCTTCGCGATATTATCCAAAATATGCACCAACTAAGCAAAACTTCCATTCTCTACCATCTGTTGATCCTTAAGAAATGATAGTATCTACTCCGGAGTCTAATTAAGAGCTCTTTCACTCCACTTTAGGAGCTCCCAACATGGCTAATATAATTATACTAGCATGATAGTCCAAGATCGTGTGATAAGGAGATAACTAATCCATCTCAAGAATAGCGTCAAAGTTCACCATATCTAAAATAATCATATATACCCAAATGTTATATCCAATCAAAGTAACTTCACAAGACTAATAAACTAAATTTACCATTATGGAATCCACAGTAGAAGCAGAAACATGTATAGGCAAAGCAAGAAACTCAGATAACATGTCCAAACTTGAAGCAATGTATGCAGGAACGTAGATATAAGTAGAGCCTAGGTCAAATAGTACCATAGCTAATTGATGACAAATGGGAATAATGCTTGTGATAAAGCATCAAAAGCCTCTACTTCTAGCCTTCCTGGTAAAGCATAACACTAGGCACGACCACTTTTAGACTGAATACCTCTACGGCCACCAATATATGAAGAATATCCCTCATGAAATACCCCATATCATCACACTCATACGACCCATTCGAGCCACCGTCTACTGAGAAGGACTAGAATGACTTGAGGAGGTATAACGACTGGCATCTTCACTTTAATGGTTGAACTATTTATAAACTGTATATTTTAACTAATTACGCAAGAAGAGGAGTAATGGGAGTACCAACCCTTGCCACTACTATAGTTTAGGGTTGGTCGCCAATGTTGTTGGATACATGTACTTCCTTTACTCACTTTACATTTGTTACACCTTTTATGTACAGGTAGGGATCTGAGCGATAGTGGAGCTTCGGGTTTAAGATCTTGAGTATCAAGAGGCAACTTCAGGAGTTTAGGGTGAGCTGATGACAGTCCCTGATCACCACACCTCTTTCAATCTTTATTGTTTTTTATCATTTTTGTTATATTTAGACAGTTGATGTATTGGTTCTCAGACTTGTATTCATATAGATGCTTCTGTACTCATGACAACTAGATTTTAGGGTTTTTATTGATGTCAAAGACTTATTTATGCTATAATTTGAGACTATTTAAGTACTTCCACTATTTATTTCTAATTTTGCATTTTTTTTTCTTTTGACTATGAATAAGCTTAGGTTTTGCCTACAGGTTTAGAGTAGGTGCCCTCATGGAACAAATTAGATTTGGGTCATGACAATTTGATATCATAACACTAGGTTCATTAGTCTCATGAGTAGAAGAGCGATTTCTAGTAGAGTCTTGTGGATTAATACGAAGAGCTCCGTACCTATCTTCGAGAGTTTATAGGACATTTAGGAAAGTTTATTTCTTTCATTTTTATCATTCATTCTTGACTTTATTGAATTATAAATCTCTTTTGTTTCACTCTTTCTCATAGATGGTGAGGACTCGTTCGACTATGGATGGAGATTAGGAGCCCGCACTTACACCCACACATGTTGCTAGACTTAGAGCAGACAAAAGAGTTATACAGATCAGAAGGTCTGTGATTTGGACCTTATGGTTGGAGAGAGGGTCTTGAAGGTTTCACCCATGAAGAATGTGATAAGATTTGGGAAGAAGGGCAAGTTGAGACCGACGTATATTTGGCCGTTTGAGATTGTTCATTGTGTTGGCGAGGTGGCATGTGAGTTGGCCTTATGACCTTGGTTATCGAGTGAGCATCCAGGTTTTTTTGTTTTGATGCTGAAGATGTACCATTCGGATGGTTCCCATGTGATTAAGTGGGACTCGATCATGCCTGATTAGAATTTAGCCTTTGAGAAAGAGTCTATAGTTATTTTGGATAGGTAGGTTCGATTGTTGAGGTAGCTTTGGTGAAGGTGGAATAGAGGAATCATCACATTAAGGAAGCTACCTAGGAGACAGAGTCTTATATGTGGGTTAGATAAACCCAGCTTTTTCAGAGTCCATGTATTTCCTTTTATTTATCATTCGATGAAGAACATTTATTAAAGTGGTATCTGATGTAACGACTCGTAAAATCATTTTACGCTTTTTTCCTAGAATCCTTTAAATTTCCCTTCTTGTGACTTTACTTATGTATCTATGACTTGCGGGAAGGTATGGCACAGTTCCCGAGGCTATCGGGTGAGTTTCAGATCGATTTTATTAAGTTTAGAGTTTTTAAGATTAAAAAGAGAGAAGTTTGACTTATAGTTAACTTTTGGGTAAACGTGTTATTTTTTTGAGGTTTCATCAATTTAATTAGATCGGGAATATCACTTAGCACTTAGTCAAACCTTTGGTTCGGGTCCCAAGGAATTCAAGTGCATTTTGGGTAGTCAGTTGAGAGATAGGAATTTCATGGAAGTAAGAACACATGGGAGATGTTGTCCGATTTGTCGTAAAATGAGCTTGTCGCTCGATAGCTAGTTGGTATGTTTCTTTTTATTGATATGAGTATTTTTTATTGCTTTTGATGGATTGTGAAGAAGCAGATTTCATCGTCGTCATCAGAGAATCAGTTCAAGGTATGTAAGGGCTACCTTTCTTTCTTTTCGACATGAATTCATAAGTATGTTCCCTTTATTATAAGCTGAAGGGGGCTAATTCGCGTCTAGTTTCCTTAGTGACGGATTCAGACCATCTAAGAGTTTATGAGTCGATCTTTAGTAAATATCTCATGGAAGTCCTATGAATCAGTAACATCTCCACGAAACTCATAAGCTATGTGTAAGTTAGAGTTCCTAATAGATTGAGGAACACGAACGAATGAGCTAATAAACTAGTAGTGAAAAATAAGTAAATGAATGTAAGGTTGTACTAATTATAAGATCAGATTGTAATAGGCTAGCGAGAAAATCGTGTACGTATATTTGAGAGTGATTAGGGAACTCCCTAAATCTAAGAGAAGTAGAGTACGAACTATGATGTGATAAGTCACTCAAAAGAATACAGAGTTCAAGTTATATAAGGTACTCCTCAAACTCAAGTAAAGTAGAGATATGCGAATTATAAAGATAATTCGAGTAGTATAACAAGATAGTCGGACTAGATAAAAGATAGTACAAGTCTCCCTAAAGCTAAAAAGAGTAGATCATGAGATAATAAGTATGAACCGTGAATTACAAGAAGTACTGGATGTGTTATGATTTATAGACATAAGTACCTAGATTGTTTGCTTATTGTTGAATGATACACCTGCCTTCGGGCTTATGCATTCACTTTCATTTTGGGCTATTCAGATACACCTACCTTCAGGGCTATGCATTCACTTGCCTTCGGGGCTGTCCAGATACACTTGCCTTCGGGGCTACCCAGATACACTTGCCTTTAGGGCTATGCATTCACTTGCCTTCAGGGATATGCATTCATTTGCCTTTGGGGCTATTAAGATACACTTGACTTTTAGGCTATGCACTATATACCGGATCTGTTGTGAGGCCGGATTATTGTGTTCACTATTTCAGATATGATAAGAGTCATTTTTTGTTCAGTTTGTATGATAGATACCAATGTAATAAAGATCAGATATCAGGGTTAGTAGAGATAGTACATAGAGTTATGAAATGATATATTGTATAGTTAAATGAAGGGGCCAAGAGGTCCGAGTGATAATGATCTGGTAAGACCATCTAGGGTATGTAGTAAGTCCACTCCCGCCCTTACCATTCAGGAGAAATTTCATTACATTATTCATGCTCTTTAGTTTCAGAGTGTATATATAGATTGCTTTCTACCTTGCATACTTGGTACATTTCATTGTACTGACATCCTATTGCTGGGGCACTGTATTTTATGCCTGCGGGTGAAGGTATTCAATTTGACGAGCCCTCTTAGTAGACGAGGTCGATGTTCAGTGAAGGACCGGTAAGACTCAATCTCTTCTGGAGTGCATCCAAGTCTAGAAGTCAGATAACATGTTTTGTTACAGACTTATGGTCCATACCATACCAAATTAAATGGAAATCCTCCATGGATGATCATAAAGAAGCTTGGAAATCCTCAGTTGATAGCTAGACAAGTTGGAAGTTGTTTTGAAGATGGAAGAGAACTTATTCTAAAGAGTTTTGTGGCTGGTGGAGGTAAGATTATTCTACCCCTTATTGATCTTAGAGTTGTTGTAGCTTAGTTGTTTGAGTTGGTAAAGATGAATGGAAGGAAATAATGTTAAACTCCATGAAGAAGTTACTATTGTTCTTGGGTTGTTCTTGAGTAAAATTTGAAGATGATCATGGCTAGAAGTTGGAATATGTATTATTATTGTTGTTGTTGTATTAGTAGTAGTTGTTGTGGTTTTGTTATTGATGTAGTGTTGAAGGGAAGTTAGTAACATGTTTGAGACTATGAAAACCATAATTAGAAGAGTACGCCTTCTAGGTGCTCATTGAATTGTCCAAGTGAGTCGATACCTAGTTTGTTGATCTCATTTTGATCCAAACCCTATATATTGTGTATATGATCACTCGTAAAGAGTTAGAGGGTTCGTGAGGCATTAGTAACTAAGAAATTCAGGTATGTAAGTCTATACCCTTCTTTCAAAATCATGAAATCCAAAATATTTATCATTTTCAAAAGAGAAACATCCATAGAACTATTCTATTCATATATCGTTATTCCTTGTCAAAGTTGTTCCTTGTTATTATTGTACTCATTTTCATTTTTGGTTGGTTGCTTGTCCAAAACATCATAAGCCTATAGAAAGGAGTGTTCCAAAGAGTTAATCGTTAAAGTCGACCAAGAGTCATTCCCAAGTAAAGTCAAAGGGTTCTGAGTTCCAAAGAGGCCATCTATGACATTATTATCACAGTACATTAATCACACCACTGAAGTTATGTCGGTGGGCAGTTATATACATATATATATATACACACAGTATTCACACCACCCTTGCAATCAACCGATGGAAAGTTGTATATGTACATTATACACACCGCACCATGCTATAGTCAGCTGGGCTAGGCACTTATATGTGCATCCATACATACACCTCAGAGTATGCCTGAGGGAACTGACATATTACACTTCGAGTTATAAGTCGAGGGCAGATTACAAACCAATTTTGCTATACTAAGAGTTTAGTACAGTTTCAAAGTTTCATTGTTCGCCCTATGAGGCATACAAGTTATTCGAGTATCAAATTGCTTTTATTCTTTTATTTACAGCCCATATTTTTATGTCTTTATTCATGTTTTACATGCTGGTATATTTCATTCATACTGACATCCCGTTTGCTGGATGCGCTGCATGTCATATTGCAGATTTAGATTAAAGTATAGATAGACCTTCCAGTAGGAGCTCGTTGCATTGCGTGGATCGAGTGTTGAGCTTCATATCATCCGAAGCTACCAAGTAAGAGTCATGAGCTGAGTTTGGTATAGGTATAGTTCATGGGTAGGCCGGGGCCCTATCTTGTCTATGTCACAGTTATGATTTTCATAGAGGCTTGTAGATTTGGTATATTCAGTTGATCTGTATGACGACCTTGTCAGTCTTGTACTATATTGTATATAGTGTTTGAAGTTGTTTTTCTCCTCCTATTGTGACGTCCAGATGATGTCTTGTATATTCATATTGTTACGCCCCTGTTGGACACAATTTCTATCAGTTTACATGTTATTTTTAGAGTGGTATGCTCGAGCCAAGGTGGCACTGGGTACTGGTTACACCCCAGTGTAGGGTGTGACAAATTATGTGTTAATGACTTTCTAAAAGTATATGATATTCATCTCTACACTTGATTGCATCTCATACATTATGATTACTTACCTTGGATTGTAATTTGTATTCATACACTCTGGTTCTGATGATATTGAAATGCGAGTGGTATGGAAATTATATGGGTCCAATGAGACCAGAAATGTAAGTTATTCTATGAGATGGTTGGAAATGTTGAGATGATGATTGTACGCTGAGGGACGGGTTTCACGCCTACAACAGATGTTATTACATCCAAGAGTTAGGATCTATTAAGAAATTCCATATTAGTATATGGACTTTGTGGGTCACCTATAGGTGTGTATTCATAGAATTTGATCGATTGAATAGTAGATGTGAAAGGTACCTGGTATTTGCATTGCATTCATATCATACATACATTTATACATTAATTACTTGTTGATTGGTAATGTGATTGGAATGATTATTGAAACTTGGTGATTTCATGATTAAATGAACTTCGATGATTGAATTGATTACATTGGATTGGTTGCCATGATTTGGCTTGTTTTTTGTGAAATTGTTTCTGTGGTTTACACCTTTGTGAGTCTAAGTACTCAATGACAAATTGTTATTGTGGTCGGTGATGTCTATATATCAGAACTATCCTATAGGTCAAAGAGAACTATGTGGGTCAGTGTATTTCTTGGTCATTGATAGCATTTTCCGGTTAAGTGTCTAGTAAGAGAATGTTAAGGATTCATTGTTGTAGATGTTGACTTGTAGGTGATGTATGTGTAGATCCCCTTCTCAATCAAAGAGTGTACAGTGTAAACTTCTACTCTAAGTATCATGACGATGCTAAATAAACAATTATGTGCCATGACTTTAAGTGTTTGAAACCGTAATTGAGTCTAATAGTTAGAGATAATAAAGGATCTAATATAGTTATGGTCAGACTAATTTTAATATTCTTGGAAAGCATTCTTTAATGATGTTATGTAGTAAGTGTTATCTTGTCTATTGGATTTGTTAAGTAAGGTAAGTGGAGGCAATACGAACATGACTTAATCAGAGATTACTCATCGGTGGGTATTAATTGTAAGATCCCTCTGTGTATTATGAAGTGAATTGTACTTGATTGTGATTAGACTCTTACATGAATAAGGTGACTTATGTGACTATTTGAACATGCCTAGAATAGGACCTACTTGAGAGTCAACTTGATGTTTATTTCTGCTACGTAACTTCCATTGTTGTCAGCCTATCATGCCTACAGGGGTATGTTGTATACTCATGCTACGCTTGATTTATATTTTACATGGATGCAAGTGTACAGCCGGTTCAAGTTGGAGCATGTGAAAGTTATGGCATGCCACTCATCTTATTAGCGATCTTGTACGAGTCATACCATATTTTGGAAAAGTGTTCATAAAGGGATTTTGATATTGAATGAGAATTGTATATCTTTGTAATCTCTATATATATATATTCCTCAACATTTTAATTCATGTTAGGATTTTGGGGATGGTTCACCTACATGGGGGATAGTGTAGGTTCCACCACGAGGCCCATGATTTGGGTCGTGACAATATTTCTCATCTCTTTAATTTGTGCGGACTTACTTATATTATCTGTTGAGTTTTGGGATTGGCTTGCCTATTGATTTGAAAATATAGGCGCCATCACAAATATCCTTTTTGGGTCATGATAGTTTTATATCAGAGCCCTCGATTCATTAGTCCCACGAGTATAAGAGCAATGTCTAATATAGTCTTGCGGATCAGTACTATAATGTTCGTACCTATCTTCGATAGGTCATAAGACATTTAATAAACTTATATTCTTTCATTCCTTATCATACATATGTGATTTAGTTTAAGGTCTAAAACTCTTTGTTCCACTCTTTCACTGATGGTAAGGATACATACTCGTATTTGTGTACGAGTAGCTCGATATGACATCGCGTGGTATGGTACAAGAAGTGTCACCATAATATAGTTATGTGATCGAATTCAGATTGTAGCTATGATGAAGACTCAATCGACTTGGGTTGTGATTCAAACCTTTTAGTTCAGTGGTATCCCTATGAAATGGGAGTGATGGTATGAAGGGCTGCATGATTGCTATATTTTTAATATTCAGTTGCTCAAAAGTTAACGAAGCGAATCTATGGTATATCAGGTGATGGAAAGAGTTCTGATGATTTAGATCGGAATGGTTAGCATAATATCCAGGTAATAAGAATGATTCCTTTGAATACTACACCTGAGGAGGTTTGACATAGCATGAATGGTTTACTCGAGGTGTGATCAGAGTAGGAAATCTTCAGTGTTCTCCAAATTTATTATGATAGTTTTGTAGCACGAGTGTATTAATGACAAGTTGAAATTCTGTAATGGAATAGTTTAGATGTTCATATTATGAGAATAAGTTTAAGCTTGGGGGAAATCAATCGATCAAGATGACATGACAATGAACATGGTAAGACTGTAAGGGAGAGTTAAGGATAAATACATGAAATGTTTTCCTTAGTAATGAGGTTTGTGGTAGTAAGATTTGTTAAGAGATTTGTATGAAGAGTTGCCTATCCTATAAAGTGGAGGTGTACAGAAGAGAATTCGAGTACTTCAAGTTTGATAACACGACCTTCATAATGGTAAAGGGCTCATCTTATAGGGTATGAGGTGTGTTATGTCTAACATTGTATAGTAGTATGAAAGGCTAAGTTGAGTTTCCACATGATGGCATTATGGTGGTGAAACAAGGACAAGTGGTTTGGGGGTTCTTTGAGGATTTGGCTACTGGCTTTAGGCTAAGTAGGAGAAATTACCCGTGGAGATTGAACCATTATGGAAATAGGCAGTTGCGATCCTTTAGTAAATGGCATGTTCATAGGTTTGCTTGATATTTCAAGGTTGGTTATAAAAGGGACTATTTTGGGTGAAAAGCTCATTGAATTATGAGATATACTACAGTTGTTTGATGTGCAAGGATGATGGGTGATACTAGCACGTCAGCTTCTAAAGGCTATGTGTAATAAGTGGGATGAATTCAGTAGGTTTTCATGGGACGAGGCCACTCTATTTATGTAATGGATGTTAAAGGAACATGAATTGGTCAGTATGATTGACTATGCCATAGGCTACTACAGGGATAGTGATCTTCTAATAAGGATGGCGCTAGCAATGAACAAGTGTGAAGACTTATCTTAAAGAGTTACTGGTTGTTGCATACTAATGTTGGAGAAGGGGTGTGGGCATTGTATTTGTTACTTATGACTCAACAAGTTACTACAATTATTGGTGATGTGACTTTGTGGAGTGACAAAATGAGCGAAATAATTGCATGATTTGCTGTAGGTGTTCTAGTTCGGAGAAACAAGATAAGGGGTGGTTCTTCATGGGTAATATTGATTACAGACTCTAGAGCGATGTGTCAGTCAATAAGGACATTTAAAGTGGTAGATGTTAACTAATTCAAGTTGTGAAGTGCATTTTGAAAAATTGAATTAAGGATCTGTAGTACCAGTTGAAACCAAGAGAAGTTAATTCACTCTAGTGCTTTTAGGTATCGACATGGAGTTGGTAAACCCGTAAACCAATATGGAAGAAGTATTCTTCGGTTAAAATATTTTGGCAAGGGTACTTGGATGAAGTAATATGAGAACGTTAGTAGGAATGTGTGTACAGAAAGTAAGGATTTCCTATAGAATATGTATCAACGAGGGGGTGATTTGGTGGAAAGACTTCGTGAAGGATCACACATGTGATGCGCTTGAGTTAGAGGAGAACTCAATTTTAAAGTTAAAGTGAGGTAAAGGAAACTTTTAGACTATCTTGACGCTTGCTGCTATCTCCATGATCAGCTTAGCTATTTTGCAGGATTTTTGATATTTTAATAAACCCTCGAGTGTGTCTGAGAGATTTTTGACTGATAAAAGTAAAAGTGATAGTGAATGGAATGTGGAAATTAAATATTTTAGATAAAGGCAATCTTGGTCTCGAATTGGAATGATTAAGTTACATCTTCAAAAAAGAAAAAGGACTTGAATTTGAAACAACGAGATTATTGAGTTAAGTATGGATTATGGTGGTGTTATCCAATATCATTCAGATAGGGTATAATTGTTGAATATTCTTGAAAACGGAGGTCTACATAATTAGACTAAGTGTTATGATAATTACCATGGGGCTTTTTGGTTTGTGATTGATAAGGTGCAAATTTTGGATGCCTAGCGTGATAAGATTGATGGAGAGACGACTTGCATTATACCAATGTGGGTATTTCATAGCATATTTGGATGAATAGACTAGAGTTGATTGGTAAGACGAAATCTCTACAGCTTCAAGTTGAAGTAATATTTTCAAGGTAGGACTATCTGTGGTAGTAGACTATGTCCAAGCATTGCGGGCTAGATAACATACTAGAGTATTTCAAGTATGAATACCTTGGGGGTATTGTGCGAGGTAAGATAAGTAAATTGCAAGATTTGCTACTCTTGGATTTGCTAAAGGCGTAACGAGGTATTGCACTCAAAGATGTTATAGTTGCGAGAGGTGGAGTACGAGGCCACAAGCCTTGCGTCAAAGTATTCAGAGTGGTAAACGAGTTAAGTGAAAGCACAAGAAGGAGAACTCAGTGTATATTGATTTCGTAAAGATTTATCATATTTGCATGACTAGGGTGAATTGAGAAACATGAAGACTTTAGGTTTAGAAGGTATAGTTCCTTAGGGATAAGTTAACGAGTTGGGTGAAATTTTAGCTTTTGAAGATTACAGTGACAACACATGATTTATTATTCATGAGAAAAGGGATTGGATGGGTCATCAAAATTATGGAAGATCACTTACTATTGTTTTAATGATTTGTTAATTACTTCGGGTGACTATTGGTGGCATAGAGGGAATTGTGCCTTTTATACCAGGACATATTTGTTCACTTGAAGGTGGGTGACATATAGATATCTTACCATAAATGTTTAATGTTATTCGAGTAACCTATTTTCATAGATTTGATAGATCTCAATTCAGGATAGAAATATGGCAGGATTATCAGGCTTATTTGGAGTCCACAAAATGATTTGATAAATATTTGGTTGATGGAAACTTTACGGACAGTTCTAATGATTTATACAAGGTACTTGGTGATATATTGAGAAGTTACAAATGGATATAAGAAGTCGTTGGGGGTGATCATGTGATTTTCTATAAATTTGGCACGACAAGATAATCACTAAGTATTGCACATAATTCATCATTTGAAGGTTTAAGAGGAATTGAATGATGAGTGTTGACTCAGTACCTTCAGCTCAACGAAACTAATCCAACATATGTGAAATTAGCATAATCGGCTTTGGGTAAGGTCAGTTTTTAACCGAAATGCTTGGAATTGTCTAAAAATGACCACAAATTCTTTTCTGGTGAAAGGGAGTCATTATTTGGACTTGCGATGTGTGGAAGCGTGTTTTATGCATTTTTGGTACTAACGACGGTAATGGAAGGTGTAAAAGAAAGATAAGTAGAATCAAGATATCTTATGGTACATGTTTGGCGATGATTTTTTTTATTACGACTAGAGAATTGTTGTGGTTCCAATAGTTACATTTAGAGGTGTGGTTATAATCAAAATTAAGTGATTAGAGCGGAGTCACTTCAAATATATGAGAATCAGTTATGGAGGAAGTTATGGATATTGTAAATGGGGATTTAAGTTTTTGAGCTATGATAAATGAAGGCTTGATTGATAAAGTGAACAAGAGATACTATAAGCGTGATCCTTATATGTGTAGGCTTGCACGAGGTTTCTAACATGAATTCATTGGCTGCTCTACAGCTTGGGTAGTTTTCTTTATCTTTCAAGGCAAACGTTTATTTAAGTGGTAGATGATGTAACAACATGCTAGGTTATTTTGAGCTTTTATCCTCTTTTCCCCCAAAACACCTTTTCTGTATATTTAAAATGGTTTTCGTGATTTGTGGGAATGGTTGGTATGATCCCCGAGCCAATCAAGTGTGTATTGAAGAAGAATTTGTGAAATTGGAAGTTTCTAAGTGAAGGAAATGAGAAAGTTTGACAAAAGTCAATACCGGTGGTTAATGAGGTCAAATGAGAGTTTTGTCAACTTCATTAAGTCTAGAATGTGATCTATGACTTATTCAAGCCGTTAGTTCGGGTCCCAAGGAGTTTGGGTATGTTTTGGATCGTTGATTAAGAAACTAGTTAAGTTAAAAATTTGGAGTTATCCACAGTCAACATCAGTTCATGATTACCCCTTTTAGGGTTTTTGAGTGCGAGAGAGGGTTCGCAACGTGTTTTATGATTGAAATGCATATTTTGTTTGTATTTGAGAGGTTCCAAATGAGTTTTGGGTGTTAAATCAATGTTCGAGGGAAGTTTGGTCTTTTTTTGTTTCCGGTGTGGTCGCAATTGTGGTTACTGCATTTGTTGTGTTGTGTCGATATTGCGGTGATAAGCAGGTTGGGGAATACCACATTTTCGGTTGACCGCTTTGCCAGTTATCGCTTTTGTGGTGTCTAGGCCGTATTTGTGGTGCTTGGCTTCTTTTCTTGAACTTTTCTTCATTTGGGTGACCGCAATTGTGGTGCTTGTGCCGCAACATCGCAATTGCGGTGATACCTAATAGTTTTATAGAAATTTCCTAATTAGAAAGTCATTTCTCCATTTATATATTTTGAGTTCTAGACCTCAATTTTGGGTGATTTCAAGGGCTAATTTCATGTTGTGACTCGGGGGTAGGTTTCTAATCTTATATTTAGTATTTCCCCATGATTTCATCCGTTTTCTAGCGATTCTATCCATGAATTTAGCTTAGAATTAGAGTTTTTCATGGTAATAGATTTTCAAGTATAATGTGAAATTGAACATTAATTCGTGCTCGAATTTTGTGATCTTAACCTTTAGGCTATGGGTAAGCCAATTTTTCAATAAAATTCTAGTTTGCCCTTGTGGGATGGGGATCATCTTTTTGGGTTTCAAATCAAAATGTAGCGATATGGGTGCCTACAAACTCATTTTCTTATGAATAACACGTATTTGATAGATTAGGAGCATTCCAAAGCTTTACGGAAAGGGAAAGGAGAATTATTGAGGTTTGTTGCGCGTTTGCTCGGGATTTGAGGTATCTTAAGACTTTCTAGATTTCATTGAGGGACATTTTGCTAATTAAAGATTAAAAACAGAATAAATAATGGGTAAGGGAGAAAGATGGGTATTGCTACGAGTACCAGTGTTATGAATGGGAAAGTGTATTACTATGTAGTTACGGATTGTAATCCGATAATGTCAAAGAATATGGGCATTCGTTGTTGATTTGTTGACTTGATTGTATATTTTCACTCATCTCATCTTATTCAATCCGTATACTTGTGAAATTGAGTAATTTGAGTGATTTCATATGAATTGTGGATATGATTTCTTGGCATGGACATTCATACATATATTTGTTCTTATTTATTTAATTTGGGTGATATTGAGGTATTTGGATCAGATTGCACGCTGCAACAGAAATTTGGATTGTGTTGCATGCCATAACAGGTATTTGAATCGAGTTGTGCACCGCAATAGGTATATGGATCGAGTTACACGCTGCAATAGGTATACGGGTCGAATTGCGCGCCACAAATATTAAATGGACACCGCGAGTCTCTCATGGGTCACGAACTCCTAATGTTTACCGAGGAGTCTTGTGTATATACGGGTAGTAAAAGGATTAGTTATTGAGGAATCTCATTGCATTACATTACATTACATAGCATCCTTCATTATTTATTGATTGGTAGTTGATTCACTATTTGACCATACTTGACACAAGATATTTCTCTACTTGATGAATATGACTAATTGGTGTATAGTGGACTTAAAGATTAAAAAGATGATTTTGCTATAACTTTGTCACTACTTCTTCATTGTCGGTCCATGAGATATACTGAGTACACGTGGTTTTGTACTCATACTACACTTGCTTCACTTTTTTGTGGTGCATATTCGATCTCGGATACGCAGGCATCTCCTGGAGCATCGTGAGCTTTAGTTCGACTGTTTGGATTTGTGGTGAGCCGATGACTGTTCCGCAGTCCAATTCTCCCTTTATTACTATTCTATCATTTTAGTATTCAAATAGTGTATTTTGGTATTTTCAGACTTTTTATTTTAGTCTCAGACTTATATCGTATCGTATTAACTTTTGTACTTGTGGCACGAATCTTAGGATGGACTTGTTTTTTTCTGCATTTCTATTTACACTTAGTATTGGATATTTCTCGTCTCTTACTTTCCGCTGATTCACTTATATTATCTGTTGAGTTTTGGGGTTGGCTTGCCTATTGGTTGGGAAACATAGGCGCCATCAGGGCTACCAATTTTTGGGTCGTGACAATAATCCCAATTTCTCACCCAATATCATAAATTAAGACACTCATTAATGGAAGGAATGAAGAGGAAACATCAAAATAGCAATTAGAATATTATCCTCGAGTCAAATCGTGCAATTTGCCTTTAGAATCGCCTCAAACATAGCTCTAAAACTCAAAATATGGAATTATAAAATGACTTTCGAAATGGGAAAATTAATCATTGTTCACTACAGTGCCTTCATCAGGATCGATGCACCTCTTCGGTGATAACGGAGCACTTGGCATCAATAAAACTCAGGACGGAAATATTTTTCATGAATAACCAAATTCGACATTTTGTTTTACTATCGTTAATTTTTAATCTAAAAATCTTTTTAGAATATTCGTTTGATACTTACCCCTACTTTAGATATTGGTAGCTAAAATATGATACATGAAAATTTAAAATTAAAGCTTGCTCTCTTTTACTACCTTTAGAACGAACAAACTCATTTTCCTTTTTGTAAAAGAAACACTAGTTATATTAAGTTTGAGAAACATTTGTACAAGGAGTAGTTGTCAGTACGGGCACTTGGCCTGTAAGACTTCAGTAAGGGAGCAACCTTGATGTTGGTAGAATAAAAGTTGTTGGGATTTGGATTTATTTGACCAGATATGGGGACATTACAAAAAGGGATTATAGTATTTTTATCTATAGGAACGCGCACAGAAATAACCATTCTTAAGAAATCATAGTCTAGCATATCACATACAAAATGGGGTAGATGTTAAAATACTGCAATATCTCCACATTGATTTTTGTTCTTATATGGCCGACTCATCGAGTGAGGGACAATCAAACAAACCCGTTCTATATTTAATAAAATCAAAGATTTTAGTTGTGTTCTTTTACATTTATAAAGTTATGACCTAGTTTTGGCAGTTCCTCTTTGCAAGCAAATAAAGTAAAAACTTCTTTTATTAAATTAATTGTGGCTAATGATAATTTGGACCAAATTCTACTCATAATATTTTCATTGTAATGATGCATATTAATTATCTATAATATATTTCTCTCCTTCAACTAAAAAGAATGTAAGAAATGCTCGTTATTAAAAGATACGATAAGGAAAAGTTAATTCAGAGTAATAGTATATCTAGTACAAAAATCCCTAACAAATTGGCTTATTAAACTATTTCTGGTTGTTGATTTAGTTAACCCATCTTTTTAGCCTTATTAGTTGGATTTGCAAAGAACTCAGAATGGCACTCATAATATTTATTTGGTTACCCTTCTTTAGTATATAATATCTATTAAATTTCAAATTGTAATTTAGCATTGAAAAAATTGCCAATCTATTATTCAAGTTCAACTGCCTCATTTTTTGGCATAGATTCAAATTCAATTCATCTCATCAATTTGAGCAACATAATTAATTGTTTACTATTAACTAACATATGCTAATCTCTCAAAATTTATTAACTTCCTATAACAATAATGTGAACTTCGAATGGTATGAACATTATAAGACAATCTATTTAAAGAGGTTTCCACTCTTGTGAGAAATAAGTAGTATAGAAAGGTAAAATAAATCAAGCTTTTTTATTGTTAATGTGCTCTAAATTTCTTGTACCAGTGGCTTCTCCACAAAGAGAACTTATCAAGTGAGTTTCTTTTTTATTTTTTCTCTTTTTTTTTGTTATTTATTTTACAGTCTTCATGATATTTTTATTGAGATCAAGAAAGCAAAACTCCAAAAAGAAAATACTTTTTTTGGAATACAAATTGCTGAGTGAGTGAATGAATGAAGAGATCAACTTGCTCTATTTGTACTGAAGAACAAAAGGAACTTCTTCAAAAGTTTGACCAATTGAAAACAGAGGTTAATTTTCATTTCGTCGAATATTCAATCATTAAATGCTCTACTAAATTGATTATTAACTTTATCTGGTCATTCTTTTTGCAGTGTGAAAACTGAAAAGTGGTCAATTCTTTGAAGAGAATACTTGATGAAAAGTAGAGTTGGCCCTTGAAGTTTTATGTGAGATTACATAGTACAATCTTATTGCTTCCGTAGCCAGGAAAAAAGCTGGGTTATTAATAGTAAAATATTGTAGCAATCGCTTTGGATATTCCAGTTGTACTGCAATGCTCTTTTTCAGATTTAATTGCAATCATATTTCTAGTACCTTGACTTTGTTTAAATATATTATAATTTTTCTCATAATTTTGATTTATAGTTGTATTAAGGTATAAGAAGTCAATTAAACAAAAAAGGAATCTTCTGTTTTTGGAATGGAGGTAATTAACCAATTCGATATTTCCACCGACTGGACAAAACAAATCTTTATTACTCCTTCTAATTATTGGAATAATTTTTAACATCCTAAGAAAAATATAGTTGGACACTTCTATATTGGATTAATTCAAAATGGTCCCTTATATTCATGAGTAGTACTAGTCCTTTATGTTTGCCAAAAGTGAGCACTTTTGATTTTCATCAAATATTTAACAAATTTTAGCTATTAGATTATGAGAACAATAAAAAAATTAACCAAGACGATCATAAAAGAAATCTCATTAATCGCCATACCAAAAACTGCATGGACCAAACATATTAAGCACTTCGTATTTATTTTACTAAAATAAGTACTTTAATCTATGAACTAAAAAAAATTTAAAAATATTGTTTACTATTTTTTTTTTCCTTTTGGGTTGATTTTTGGCTCCAATCCCTCTTAATGAGTAGTTACTGATAAGCTAAAAGTTCTTTAGATTACGTAAATGTTAGTTCATTTAAATTCAAAATAAGGTGATTTTTTTCTAGATTTTCCCATTAAAAAGTAACTTCGTTTATCACTTGTTTCGTTTTTCTCTTGTTTCATTTATCTCTGAGTCATGAATTATCAAAATGATGGAAGCCTTGGATCGACTTTCTGTCAAGAGACGACAGAAGACCTAATTTATCAACATTTTATTGAATAAATTGAGAAACTATAAGAGTACAAGTTTGTTAAAAGAAGAAGTCTATGTCTCTCTTTTTGGTCATTTTAATTTTCTACGTTGATGGTGTCTATGGTAGCTCTCATCATGCATCTAAGAGTCTGAGATATATGCGATCATGTTATTACATCTAGTTTTTAGTTTTTAATCTATAAAAATGCTCTTAAATATTTAAAATTTCATTTTGAATAATTGTGGACGTGATTATTTTTTTCTTGTGATGTATCTAAATATGTTTGGTCTATAGTTGTACATGACTACATCTTTATCTTATTTTCTTTGTCTTTCAAGCTGATAGTGATTGACTTGACAAATATACATATTTCACTTCATTAATTTTGAGAAAGTGAAATAGATATGGATACAATTAAATAAATTATTCTTCTTATCTAGGTGTACATTTTAATTTATGCACCATGCTCAACAGTAATTTACTTTTTAAAATATTTTTTGAAAAAAATAACTAGTTGCATTCTCTCTCTCACGACTCATATTCTAACTCTCTCTAATCAAACCGTGATCGGCACCCTATGCTTTTAACTTGATCAATCGTATCTTCTTTTCTATTATGTCCTAGTTCTATTGTGCAATACATCTCAACATATCTCAAAGCAATTTAAGAAAATTCCTTTCTGTAGATTTAAATAAAATAACAATCTGTAACTAAAAATCTTTTTTTTCTTCTGCTGAATACACTGAAATGAAAAATATTGCAATGTGGACATCAATGACACCATTCTAGCATTGTCTATGAAGACTATAATTTTAAATGACTGACGAACTGCGCATGACACAAACTTCCTAGCTAATCTTCAATATAGATAAAGCGCATAACTGAAACTGAAACCATGTCCCCATGGATTACAAAATGGAGCTCACAATAACTTAGACAGTGAGCAGAACATCATAGCTCGTAGCCTGTTTACATGCAAAATTTGTGCCTACATTGATATAGGTCCCTAAAGCTGGAATGACACTTAAGGAAAACATGAACACATGATATTCTAAAAAGCATCTGTAAGAAGAAAGCATTTAATTCAGTACAACATCTGAGCAATAATAATTCTCATAACTGTCACGACTCAAAATTGAGGATCATGATGGCACCAACTCTCACGAGTCGGTAAGCCAATTGCTAACCCAAAACATCCCAAACCAATAAAGGAAATAAATGCAGAAAGATAATAAGAGAATAACTTTTAAGTCTTAAATAAAATTCATAGAATAACCAAAAACTGGGTCTCATAGTACAAGAACTAACTAAAGATCAATATAAGTATGGAAATGTATATGTCTCGAAAATACATAAAACTGTCTGAAGGAAAGGACAAAAATGTAAATAAAAAAGGGGAAGATCTGGTGCCATGAAGCTCTAGTGGTTACCCCAAATCGTCTGGAAGTTGATCCTCAACGAGAAGAGTGATCACGCACCTCACTAGTACTAGGGAAAGAATCTGCACACAAAAAGGATGTAGAAAGCGTAGCGTGAGTACGGAAACAACATGTACTCAGTAGCATCGTTGGCTAATCCTATCCTAAACAGAGACCAGGGTTGGTCTTCTGATTGCTACTACTACACCAACTGCCAGATAATCCATCATAATAAGCAATTTAAAAGTATATTAAATTTCTGGGTTTCAAGCATAGGTTATAGCATTGAATTCTTCGGTTAATTCAAGTTTCCGCATAATCAAGTAAAGGATTACAAGAAACTTTAAACATCAATCAACAGAATATAAATGATATGATCTGAAATTTAGGTGCATATGCAATGCAAGGCCTTTCGTTTCTCATCACGGGTACACACACGTTCAAATTATATAAATCGTGACCCATGAGGGACTCGCGAGGTCCATATACCACCCAGAATCATTTTCCTTCAGGTTCCATAGCCAATATTAGGCTCTCAATCATATCAAATAGCCAAATGTAAGCTCACATTATCCGTCACTAGCCAATATTAGGCTCATAGTACCTGTCTCTAGCCATATCGGGCTCATAAGTATCGCATCACTCTGTCTGGAATTATTTCCCTCAGACCCCATATGTATCAACAAATGTACATTCATGATATATCATATGAAGCATGAATATGACATGCATAAAAACTAAGAAGCAAGGATTTACAATAAAGTTTTAATCTTTAATCAATATAAGTCCAATAGATTTGGCCTTTAGCCAATTAATAATATGAGATTTGACCTTTACCTTCTTTTCCACTTTTAAAATAGCATTTAGGAGTGATGGAACACGCACACACAAGTAAGATAGGAAATTGTAATAATGTGGAAAGTATGAGCTTCATACCCCAATCACAGATCCATAGGATCATACTATACTATCAGCTAGTGCCTAAAGCATAGCGTACACTATTCAATTTAAAGCACAAGTACCCATAACATACCTCTGGTACCCAAAACAAGTGCTCATCACCTCACAAGTATCGGGACCCCCTTATTATCCCTATTACCCATTCTTAATTAGTATATTAGACCAACGATAATGCTTAAGATAAGGTCCAAGATCTCAACTTACCTGGAGTTAGAAGCCCCAGAGTCACAATAAAGCTTTGCCTTTTCAAAACACCTCCAAAATGGGACAATCTATTCTAATATTGATTATACGAAAATACGAGTCTATTGATACCCATATTACTATAATAAACTTTCGGATTCAAAAAGTCACCTAAAAATAGGATCCCGAACCTCGAAGGGCAAAATGAGAAATTTCATCCAAAATCGATTTAACCATTATCTAAAGAGCCTAAATATAAAAAAATCATCTATATCTAACATCACTACTATGATCAATTGAAAAAATTCCTATTATTCAAGCCTAGAGTTTATTCTTCCCCAAATTTTCCAACGTAATTCATAACATCTAGCATGAAATCTCAACAACAACGTACCCAGTGAAATCCCACAACGTGGGGTCTGTGGTAGCATGAAATCTCAACATGATGGATATATTAATAATAAGAGGGTGATTAGAAGATTACCATCTTGAAGAACCTCGAAAATATCCCCCAAATCCTCTCCAAGCCGAGACCCCAAGCTCAAAATATGAAAATGGAACTCAAAATATCATTTTGGGCTTTTAATTCATTAAACAAAAATGTTCTTGGCGATCGCGGGCCCCAGCCTCACGATCGCGGAGTACTGTTCTGACACGACCCACTCACTAGCCTTCACAATCGCGGCTGACTACGAGACACATCGCGATCGTGATATGTGTCCTCGCGGTCGCGATGGAGAACATCAGTAACTGGACACTAGAAAAATCTGGTGTCCTCCGAACTTGGAATGGAACCTCAAAACTCATCCGGAATCCCTCAGATACAAACCAAATATGAAAACCACTCATATAATACGCAATGAATCTGCTCGCGCACTCAGAATCTTTATACGAGGTCACCTTGACCAAATGTTGATCAAAGTCAACTCCAATTTTTTAAATCTCTATAATTTCAACCAAGCATCCAAAATATACCCGAGCATCTCAGGAAACAAACTAACATCTCGAATAGATCATATTTGATATTTCGAACCTAATGGAATTGATGAAACTTTGAAAAAGACACAAATTTACTCGATGTTGACGTTAGTCAACTAAAGCTCATTTTTAACTTAAAACTTTCCAATTACCCCAAACCTACCCCAAAACACTCTCAAATCACTTGGTGTAAGTAGAAAAAACGGTGAGTAAAGCTCGATATAAGCATATAAAGAAGTAAAATGGGGCCAATGAGCCTAAGTACACAAGATAGGCATTAAAGAGATTTGTTCTAGGTAATGTAGGAGAGTGAAGATGAAGTGATGATTATGAGTGTTTTGAATTGACTAAAGGATTCTATGAGGTAAATAACGTAAATGGCTTACAACTTAACGAGAACAAGGAAATTTTTTCTCCAAGGTACCATTAGCAGAAGGTCATATACATTAGGCAAGTAAAGAGGTAATAATCTAATTACAATGATCGGATTTGGATATAGTAAAACAACATCATGTGACGTCATTATCCTTCGGGATCTCACATATATCTAACAAGGGAGTAAGTTCACGACTCATCACCTACATGACATTTACATAAAGGATGGGAATCGGGGGCAAGGTTTGAGATTATATATATACCAGAATGAAAACGAATATGACAACTAGTATGTGCATGGTGGAAGTATCATTGTTAATAATCATAGCAATGAGAAAATACACAAAGGTATTTTGAACCACGAATTAGAGTTAACCGCAATGTGCACCTTTGGTAAATGGAGCTAAGTTGACAATAGAGGGGATGTCTTAAGTATTTCAAAGGATATCGATATAAATAATCCTATATCATTAGATAAGGCTGATTAAATCGGCTCACTTCTTGCTGGTCATAACTACCTACACGGCCGAGGACTATCGAAGTTGTATATCAATTAGATTATTCCCCTACACGGTGTCCCTATTTCTATTATCTAATAGAGGTGATAAATTCCCAACTAACTTCTGGATATCATTTCAAAAAGGTTTGGACACCCAGGTTAATCTTAGCATAGCTTTCCACCCTCAGACAAATGGGCAGGTTGAGCATACGATTGAGACGCTAAAAAATATATTATGAGCTTGTATGTTGGACTTCAAAGGAAATTGGGAAGACTATCTACCTCTTATTGAGTTTGCGTAGAACAATAGGTATCATACTTGCATCAGAATAGCTCTATATGAGGCTTTGTATGGGCGAAGATGTAGATCTCTCATCAGATGGTTCGAGGTAGGTGAATCTGAATTATACATACCAGATTAGTGTATCAAGCGGTGGAGAAGGTAAAGCTCATCCAGGAGCAATTTTTGACCGTTCAGAGTCGTCATAAGTCATATTTCAATGTACGACGACGGGACTTAAAATTTGAGCTGATTGTTGGGTTTTTTTGAAGATTTTTCCTATGAAGGGCGTAATGAGATTGGGAAAAAAGGAAATGTCAGCCCGAGGTGCATTGGTCCATATCATATTATTTGATAAATAGGCCAAGTGGCTTAAGAAATATATATACCTCCCGATTTAGAATTTATTCATCTAGTCTTCCATGTTTCTAAGTCGAGGAAATATGTTTGGGACCAATGGCGATGTGCAAGTTATGGAGGACTTACAGCTAAGAACTAAAAAAGTAGCCTCTGTAAAAATCTTATAGCGGAATAAAAATGTAGAAGAGATGACATGGGAGGCGGAAGAGGAAATAAAGTATAAGTACCCTTACCTATTTCAGACCAAAGTAGATACCCCGAGTGAAGGTTAGCATGATCAGGAGCTGAGGCATTGATTCTTGAGGTGAGTTCCTATTCAGATTATCATGCTTGATGCTCATCAACCGTGTGAGGTTCGATGTCATATATATTTTATTATATGGCCTTACGAGTCAAGTTTGGATATCTTCTGCATGTCACAAGGGTTTGGATAGTCCCTTTTATAGGGTGACACCATCAAAAGTTTTAGAAAGACATAAGGATTGTTTGTATACTTGTGTATGCCCCATATTCATGGAAAATGTTTCTAAGAGGGGAAGGATATTACACCACGTACGTCATACGTCGATATCATTTTAAGTTATCTAAAGTAAGCTCGGAGAGGGTGAAATCCCTCTATATTGGTGCCACACCCCAGCCTATGTGATGTGGATAGGCAACAAGTACCTTACTTACGTTAGTGACCTTTTCTATAAAATTAATAAACTTATCGCATTCAAACACATGCAAGTAGAAAATCCAAACATATATATATATAATCCGCATGGGCCTACAAGGCCTCAACATGTACAGACGTTGGTCCAACGTACTGAACCTAGCCACAAGTATACATATATCTACAAAAGTCTCAAAGAACATCTCATTGACATAACATAGTCCGGACAGGGCTCGTAAGTCTGTACATTCCTGGCCAACGTACCGGTATTATCTTTCTTTCCCGACTAATGAGCTAGTACTTCCGAACTAACGTATCTGTCATCTACTGGGCTATTATGCCCATATATGTCAGGCTAGGAAACCTGTACTACCAAGTTTCTATACCTGTTACCTGTACTTATCCATAGCTTCAACAATAGCAACATCAAACAAGTAGAAGTCTCATCTCATTATCACTAGAAATCGTCAATAAGTAAAACTCTCAAGTGTCCGACTCTCAGTTGTCACAATTTTGAAGTTTCCATAAGAGAACTACTTTAACACGTAACTACTTTCTAAATAGGGCCATGGTTCTACAAACAAACATACTGAACCCAACTCATCGGGTACCTCAAATGGGAATATAGATTACTCTTTCAAGTGCGTGGAATAGATAACTCTTACTAGTAGTTGCTAGTTGACATAAGTTGTTAGGAGGTAACCGTTGTGGCTCAAGTAAACTTTTTGAAAGGAGAATTAGGCTGATAAGAGCCATATAAGACTCACTTCTTCGGAACCATATCAATCATTTAATGTATGAAATTATCTAGTACATCAATGAAGCAACTCGCACTAATAACCATCACACCAAGGAGATCTTTATGATGGGACTACTATCATTTATTCCTGGAACTTGGCTTATTAAAGCGACATTAACTAGGGGCATATGGAGCCATAGAATATATGAATATATTATCTTAAAAAGTTCCGTTTTTGGGCTCATTTTCGAAAGAGAAGGCTTATTGTGGATTCATGCCAAATAAGAGAATAACGAATAACCTTACATACCTCTAAGACGATCCTTCCACGACGATGATAAAATCAGCTCCTTCCACAAGTTAAGCTACAACCAAGAAACAATACTACTATTAACATGAGAAACATGAAAATCAGTCGATGAACGACAATCGACTCTATACGAGATTTTATGGCGTGCATCTTCTCCCAACTTCTTTCTAGCCCTTATGACTTCATCAATAACATATGCATTTATTGTACAACATCTTGACCATCTCCTTACCATAAAACTATTCAAAAATGTCACAAAATAAGTAGGACACCACTAGCATCAACAAGAAGAACACACCGACTAGCTAATGAGAGACAAGCTCGCTCTACAAGTGTTTCTATGAAGATTATCCAAGTTATCACCATTCTAATCCCTGTAACACCATCAACGATACATAACTATAATTATATCAACTCTGGTAGCTTAACATGATAGGAACATCCCCACATACCATGACATCAGTTCCAACCTATTATACAACATCACTAGCAACTCAACTACATCATTCAACCATCAACAACAAGTTCATCTTGCAATAAAATAGGAAGCATCTCCCTCATTTTTCTTACTTTCTCCCAAGTCCAGAACAACATATACACAACAACAATAAAAAACTATATGTCCAGCACATGAAGAACAATAAGAACAGCCCCTAAAAATGTCACACAACAACAACCCTTAACCCAACTTAAACATAGCCACCTCTATTTGCAATTTCATCTCCATCCAACCCTTCTAAAGCTCTATTAAGCTCAAATACATGGAGAAAAGTGATAATATTACCTGAAATGACAAGATTACACCTTTGTTTCACCTTAATTCCTCTTGAAGAAACCTCAAATCCAACTACTAAGAAGAAGAACACAACTAAGTTAGCATCATGGATCTTCTAAGACAAGATTTGTGTTGTTCACCTTTGGATTTGCTTTGGGATCATATGGGAACTTATTGGGAGTGTTTTGGGAAGCTTAGGGTCTGGTTTGGTCGAGCAAATGAAGTGAAATGAGAGAGCACCAATTCAACACATCTATATAAAGTCTCCACTGCCTATGTGGGTTCCAAATGGGCGGCCTGCGCAGTCTCGTGAAAATGCAAATATTGCTTTACTCTAATGTCATATCGACAAACGATTTAATGTGCCGAAAACTAGACTAATAGACCTTCGATTGGGTGGATCACTCCGTAGTTCCAAGTAAATTGGGAGAAAATCTCCACTACATCTGTCCCAAATTTCAGTACATATATTAATGTAACTTTTGCCAACTTTTATTTCACAACTTGCTTGACCATAAAACTTAACATACAACTATAATGTGATTAAAATACCTCATAAAATGTCATTATTAACAGTTAAGACCTCCTAGTATTATCCCAAAAGTACGGGTTATAACATCGGCATGTACCTCCAATGTACGACCGTAAGTCACTCCATAAGTTAGAAAATTCACAGAAATTCACTCGGTTTAATTCATTTTGACTTCTAACTCTTATAATAATTACTTGAAATTGTTTTTAAACCATCTCTATCCTTTCTAATGTCATCAATTTTTCAAGTTCACCTTAACTTACTCATGATGGATTCTATCACGAAAGTTCGGGGTGTTTCAATTGGTTAAGGTGAATGAGACTTAGAAAAAGATGTAACATCTCGTATTTTGGTTCAATATATGTATGAAAAAGTTGAGGTTAAACGAATCAAAGAGTATAAATTTCATCAATGTAATATCTTGGGCTATGGTTTGAACCACTCGACATATGTAAGTAGACCAGAGCCCAAGGATGGCAACGGATCAGATCTGGACCGGATCCTACTAGATCCAAATCCAGATCCGGATCCGGATCCATTGGGTCCGTAAAAATCATATCCAAATCTGGATCCACGGGTCCACGGATCGGATCTGGATCTACATGTAAACTTTTTTGGCTGGAATAAAATTTCCAAATGTTGAAACTTTTATGACAAAATGAAACACAATCTGATTGAAAAAAATGATTGAGTTCATTCAATCAACCTACACAAACATGACACCATTCTTCCAAAATACTGAACAAAGTTTTAGCATCACAAGAAAATAAAAACGATTCACTTCATTAGTGATGCTGAACAAGTTGCAACTTCGAGCTAATTTTTGGAGGCTTTAGTGATGCTCCACTTGTAGTTCTACTGATTGACTTCATTAAATAACATAAAACAATGTCATTCATATATCAAAAGTCCCATTTTTTTTTCTGATCAAACAAATGAGAGAAATATACTTAAAGCTTACGGCTTGCAGATTCAAGAAATGGAAATTTAAAGAAGAGTGATATTTTTTTATTTTTATAGAAATGAAAATATGGGAAACTGCAGAGAGCATATAGGTAAAAGAAATGAAACTTCAAAGACAAATTACATGGCTGTGTAACTTGTGCCTTATCCTGGTTCAACCCTTTACCCAATACATAAGTTATGAAAAAAATTTAAGAAAATACTTATAAAATTATATTCTAGCTTATGGATATATTTACTAAAAAATGGATCCAAGGATTGGATCTGGACCGGATATGGATCTCAAATGCAAGATCCAGATCCAGATCCAATCCATCAGAAATGGATCCGGGTCCGATTCGGATCCGTCAGATCCAAATTTTGAAGATCCATATCCTATAAAATGGATCTGGATCCACCGGATCCGGACCGGGTCCAAGATCCATTGCCATCTCTACCAGAGCCTCAGAGAATTTTTATCATATCAGTGCAATAAAAAAACTCGTTGTATAAGAAGATGAAGTCCCAAAATAATTCAAGGTTTTAAAGTGTGGCAACTATAATTGGAGAAGATATTTTTGTTCATGCCAAAAGAAACTAAGGACTAGTGTTATATAACATTACCATAATAATGAGTACACGAAGTATATTAAAAATGATTATTTTAAAGTAAATTGAGATCAACAAATTAATTATGTGGGTAGTTGATTAAATGTGGGATTGTAGTGGAAGATAAAAAATTAATTAAGATTATTATCTCTGCTAGCTTTTCTTGCTGTTCTTCTTGGTTTACAAGATCCATTTGGTGAGAGTCCATTGTTTCTATTATACTTCCCTTTGCCTTTTGGAGATTTTCATAATCATCGATGACAATATAGACCACATATTCTAGTTTCTCTCTGGACAGTTTTGGAATCTTCTTTGAATTTTGAAGAATCTATATTAAGTTCCTTATCTTTATATTTGAGTCAGAATTATCCATAAGTACCAATGTGTCTTCTTTGTCTAACTCTTATATTTCCCCAATGATATATTTGGGGTTTTTCCTTCTTCTTCATCATCACTTAAGGTGCTTTCCATAGCTGCTAAGGCCTTTTTTATAATTTAGTCAGCTTGTCCAGTGCTCATCCTGTTTTTAGGAACTTGTTCCTTCCTTCTTCTATCAGGTACACTTCTTCTTCCATTGTCTTCTTTATAACGACATTCTCTTATAAAGTTGTATGTAATTCCACATCTGAAGCATCCATCTTGATTTCTTTTATCAGGCCCTCTTGATCTCGAGGAAATTTCTTTTAGAGTCCTCATTTTCTTATAAACTTTTGAAATCTTCTAGTGAGTGGTGCCATATCTTCATCATTGAGTTCCTTGATGTGGGTAGCTGCAAGGGTCAGGTTCACATCTTTGATTGATTGAGTATTTTTCTGTGTCTAGAGTTTAGCTCCACATCTCATAAGTTTTAAAGTTTCCAATGAGATCTTCCATGGTCATTGTATCCAGGTCTTTGACCTCCATGATGACGTTAACTTTGCTCTCACATGAGTTGAGTATAATATCAAGCATTTTTTGAATTCTTTTCACTTAAGGAGTATCCACACCAAGAGAATCCAATTCATTGGTTATATTAGTGAACCTATTGAACATCTTCTGGATGGATTCCCCTTTGTTCATGCTAAAAAACTTTTACCTGCCGATTTAATATGGAGATCTTTGATTTCTTTACCTAATTGGTTCCTTTTTGTGTGGACTTTTAAGGTGTCCCACACTTCTTTGGTCGTCTTGAATGAGGAGATTCTGCTATATTCTTCAGGCCTAATGTCGCATTTAAGTACCTTTTGGAATTGTCATTCTTTTAAATGGCCTGATAGTTTTTCTCTGTGCAATCTCTCTTTTTCTTGGGGGGAACGTTGCTTCGTTGTCATTAATGATTATGGGAGTAACTGGCCCTTTCTGAAAAATCTCCCATAATTTTGGATCTTCACATGTTATGTAGTCCTTTGTTCTTTCTTTACACCCCCATAATGTTTTCCGTTAAAAATGTAGTGGTCATGTTGTTGATTATCCTTTTTGTATTGTTGGAGGTGCCGCCATCTTTCAAGGTGCTAGCCTTTGTAGAAAGGTCTAGCTCTGATACCACTTGTTAGAATCGGGTTACTCCTATGCACTTTAAGAATCAGATTCTTAGAGTAACTACGCAAGAAGATAATGTAGCGAAAATATAAATCAACACAAGTATTTTCGTGTAGAAAATTCTTTGCTTAAGGGAGTCAAAAACCATGACCTATCTTCTATATGTCTTTTCTCAAACTTCAATAAAAAGTCATACAAAGGTTTACAATCTTCCTTGTAATACCTAATGAACTTGTTTCTCTAATAGTCCGCATCTACCCACTTATTCAATAAATATCTCACGACTCTACCGAGTCAAGAGATCCCTTATGACTCAATAACCAACGAAACACCTATTATACAATACTTGCAAAGGTAAATAAATGAAAGCACAACAGAACATAGTTAAGACAACAAAAGAACTTAATGATAAATCTTGATAAGCTACGGGTCTTCGTTGACTTGTAGTTGGATCTTCTTAAGACTAAGTGTCACTTTGTTTCTCGTTGGGATATTGTGATTGTGGTTGTGGTTAAACTCCAAAGCTTGTTCGTGTTGAGTTTATATAGAAGTAGTTTCCTCCCTTGAATGTTGAATCCAACCAAGTTTTAATTTCATAATTGTACCCGAAAATCAAACCTTCTTTGACTTGGATCTTCCTTTATTTCCTTGTATATCTGTCGGCTATGTTCTCCTACTTCAGTGCTAATTCCATGTTGATGGTAAATTTCATAACATGAAATCCAACCTTTTATTGAATAGGAATCGGTCAAATATTATGTTTTCTCCTAGTTGGCATGATTTAGCTTTTTAGTCTCAATGTTGCGTGATAGTGATCAATTTCTTTGTTGATATGACTGCTTCACCGAATCCTTTGGAGATCTGTTTGGATGTCTAGTTCTTCAATGTCTTCATCATGTCTCCCTTGATTGTCATTGGGTACATTGTTTATCAAATCATCAGACTTCAATATAAGCTCACCATCTATCATTGAGCCAACAACCACCCAACACTCAATTTCTTTATTTAGTTGTCTTTCTATTTCTAGAAAGTGTGGTATCAAAACTATGATATTATACTTACAGTTAGGTGCTCTTGACTCATATCAATAGGTCTTTGGGGTATTTTGTTTGTATCTTCCACATTTATATTGTATTTGAGGCATCTTTATAATTTTCACTGATCATGCTTACTTTGTGCGTGTTAATAAAGGAATGGATCAAAATATGAAAATGATTCACCTCCGGGTTGGTCTAGGTGCTATCATGGTCTTTCAGATGGATATTTCAGGACGGAGCAAAATTCTTACATGTGTGGTGGGACAATCCTCCTTACGTGAGTAGACTAAAGCTCGAAAGTATGACGATCCACATTTACTTGGACCTAGCGATAAGGAGCAAAAGAGTAATGTGGCTTGAAGGCCGGATTTGTACTCTGTTCTCTACAATCATTTTCTGTGCCCCACTAGAAACTGACTGCAGAATATCTTCTTTCACCCCATTCAAAAATATTTGAAAGCTGCTATATAAAACCCAATTTAAACTCATGGGACAATGAGGTATAAGTTAACAAAATTGTCCTAAAACTAAAAGTTCAACCAGTTTTCTATGTTTTGTTATCATGGAGATGAAACCATTCAGCTGGGAGAACCATACAACAAGAAACACCTCAATCCAAAACTAGTTCGAGGTAGGAACAGAAAACGAAAGTGTAAAATAAATAACGCTTAACACAGTTGGTTGTTGGCTATCATGCCTGCTAGAGACCACGAGAATCAAAATGATTTACAAGGGGAGCCCCGAGGAGGGGCAAGTTGTACTGCTACCTTCTTTCTACAAACTTAGATAATTCAGCATATGTAAACAAAGGAAGATCTCTAATCACCTGAAAATACATGAGGAAGCTCAACAATGCAGAGTTTTGTTTTGATTCTGAAAATGTCAAAGAAACATTTCTAGTTTTAAACCCATGTACACTAGCAAGATGTGGTCGTAACAATCCCGATCAAAGATTTCGTGTTCACCCTCCTTCACACTAGACCTGCTCATTGCCCTTGATGATGTTGTACTTGCAAAGTGGATTCATCTTAAGCCATTTTAATATGCAGGTGGAGTGAAAATTGTAGAATTGTGTAATTCTCCTTGTTTGGAGGCTTCTCATTAATGCAATATATATAGGTGTTTACAATTACAAACCTAATTGTATGAGAATATCTAGTTTACATAATTACATCAAAATAATAATTACAAAATATATGGAGAATATTAATATATTCTCTATCACACCCCCGCAGTCAGAGCGGGAGAAGGCCGGACGCTCAGACTGGATCTGAAGTCAAGAAATAGTTGCCGAGGAACTCCATTACTAAATATATCTACGTACTGATAGGTAAAAGGAACATGTAACACTCGAACATGACCCATGACAACTTTCTCACGAACAAAATAAATATCCATCTCAATATGTTTGGTTCGTTGATGTTGAATCGGATTATGATATAAGTAGACAACGGATACGTTATCACAGTAAAAAATAGATGCCTTACGGAAGGGACAATGAAGCTCTAGAAGGAGGTTTCTAAGCCAACAAGTTTCGGCAACGACGTTTGCAACGGCTCTATATTATGCTTCTGCACTCGAACGGGAAAACGTGGCTTGCAATTTTGTAGACCACGAAATAATATTATCACCCAAATATACACAATAGACGAAAGTAGATTGACGTGTGTCAGGACAGCCGCCCCAATTGGCATCCGTATAGGATATCAACATGGTCAGTGCAGATGGATAAAGATGTAATCCAAAGTCAAGAGTACCCTTAACATATCGAATGATACGTTTAAGAGCGGTAAAGTGAGGCTCACTGGGAGAATGCATGAACAAGAACACTTGTTGAAAAACATAAGCAATATCAGGCCTAGTGAACGTAAGATACTGAAGTACACCAGCAAGACTCCTACAAAGAGAAGGATCAAGTATTTGATCCCCATCATTAGCGCTGAGCTTCGAGTTTGAGTTGACCAGAGTAGGCATGATCTTGCAATTTGCCATTTTAGCCCTATAAACAATCTCCTAGGCATACTTACGTTGACACAAGAACATTGCATTCTCGAATCTGGTCACGGAAATCCCCAAGAAATAACTCAATTTACAAAAGTTCGTCATGGCAAATTCAGATTTGAGTAATGTATTGATCTTGTTTTTCACCCATTAGAAGAGCTAGTCAATACAATGTCATCCATATAGAGCAAAAGTATGCAGTGTTATTACCTCGATGAAAAATAAAAAGTGAATTAACACTTTTGCTACACAGGAAACCAATTTGCATAATGTAAGTGGCAAAACGCTCATACCAAGCCCGAAGGGCTTGTTTCAAGCCATAGAGTGACTTTCGAAGACTACAAGCATGCTGAGGAACCAAGGGATGCACAAAGCCAGGTGGTTGATGTATATAGAAGGTTTCTTTCAAATCACCATGTTGATGAATCAACTAGTTCTTCCCCATAGCAATGCTTAAAATAGTACGAATGGTGGCCGGTTTAACCACTAGACTGAAAGTCTCACCATAATCAATGACCTTTTGTTGCCCTATGCCATATTTACACAAGTCTTGCCTTATAATGTTCAAGCTCACCAATATCCTTGAATTTGTGATGATATATCGACATACAATGAATCACATTGACCCCATCTGGTTTCGGGACAAGATCCCAATTGTGTTGTTTAGTGAGCGCATCAAATTTCTCTCGCATGGTCGCATTCCAATTTGGGTCAATCTTGGCTAATTTTGAGTTTTTAGGTAGAGGTGAGATAGTTTGAGTGGATAGGTTAAAGTGGACTTTCGGCTTGAAAATCCGGTATTGGGCACGAGTTTCCATGCGGTGTGTATGAATAGTAACTAGACGGGTGGCATTTTGTGGGATGAGATCGGGCTGTGTGTGATATGGGCTTGGGAATAGATGTCAGACGGGGGTAGGGGGTGGTCGACGAGGGCAAGGGGGTGGTCGACGTAGGCATAGGGTTAGGCGGGGTGGGCTGCTGGAAGTAGCAGTGTGTGATGGGGAAGGGGATGGCAGTAAAGGCACACTGCCCGTAGGTAAGTTGTATATTGTAGCCTGGGTAGAAAAAGTGGCGTGCGTCAGAGGCACGGGTTGGGCCGGACTACTAGTTCCATGTATTATGTTTCTAATGAGAGGGGATGTGTCTGAATCGTCAAAGAAGCCATAATAAGTGACTTAGTATTTTTGGAGTTTGCAAATGGGAAGATATGCTCCTCAAATGTGACATGAAGAGAGACTGAGATTTTATTTGTGGACAAATTATAGCATAAGTACCCCCTATGATTCTACGGGAAACCCAAGAAGATGCAAGGAGTAGTCTTATGCGCTAGTTTGTAAGGAGCCATGGAGGCGAGATTCGGGTATCATAGACAACCAAAAATATGAAGGTGACCATAAGAAGTGATTCAACGGAAGAGAATTTCGGTTGGAGTTTTTTATGAAGAGTGCGCATTGGTAATATATTAAGAATATATGCTACCATGTGCAATGCGTAAACCCAAAAGGAAGAGGGGATAGAAGTATGAAAGACAAAGTACAGATCATATTTTTGATGGTGTGCAGGATTCTTTTGGCTTTTCCATTTTGAGGTGAGGTATGGAGGAAAGAGAATTGAAACACCATGCCATTATCCGCACAAAATTTATGAAAAGGGGAACTGTCAAACTCACGACCATTGTCACATTGAAATATTTTGATATTTTTCTCAAACTGTGTTTTAACATATGCTTGAAATTCAAGAAAAATGGGGTAAACTTGGGACTTATATTTTAGAGGATAAACCCAAATAAAAAGAGAGAAATCATCCAAAAGCACCAAATAATATTTGTGACCTAGTTTGCTACTAATTGGAGATGTTTATAAATCCGCATGAATGATATCAAAATGAGAAAAAGTTACACTCAGTGATGACTTAAAAGGAAGTCTAACATGCTTCCCTAAAGGAAAAGATTAGAAATCGTGGGTAAGTTTCCCTTTATTACATTGAATTAAACTTTGACTCCTAAGAAAATTAAAACTGGTGCTTTCGGGTGCCCAAGTCTATCGTGCCAAGTTGATAGAGATATTGCAGCTAGAGAGGTTTGTGGATGGACACTTGCAGCGGAATTAGATGAGAAAGGATATAGATCTCCCACACTATTGCATCTCGTAAGAGTTGTCCTCGTACATAGGTCCTTCACAGAAAAACCAAAAGGGTTAAACTCAAAAGATATAGAATTGTCACTAGTAAATTTCGTAATAAAAATTAAGTTTTTAATGATGTTAGGAGCATATAGGACATTTTTTAGGGTAAAGGGAGGGTGAGGTAGTGGTCTTTGAGTGGTGCCACAGCCTTGAATTGGAATGCAATTGCCATTTTCGACTAAAATAAATTGAGTATTGTTCAAATTAAACAGTTGAGGGAGATTACCGGAGTTACAGGTGAGAAGGGATGTGGCACCCGTATCCATGTACCAGGCGTCCTCAGGCTGCTGTAGATTCATAGTGTTGTTGTCCTGACTCAGTTCGGTAGGGGTCATGAGGTGACACAAATGCTGTTGTTGTTATTGGGTCGGAGAGAGGTAGGCCTGATGATGTTGGCCCGTGTAGCGTGGGCCTGGAGGAGGGCCCAGGATGCTCGGTTGATGACCGGTGTGTTGGGACGGGGCTATTGGGTATGGGCATAGGGAGAGGCCCAGTTCCCAGAGTTGTTGGATACGGACATGGGCCACGACATTGGGCCAACCCATTGAGAGGGTATTGGGTCGGATGTGTCTGTCCACGAAATTGCGCTTTCTCCCACGCCCCTTTCCTCCGCCGCCACCTTAATTACTGCAGCCACGACTCCTGCCGCCACCTAGACTACCACGTTGGTGGTTCGTGTGTTGCTGTGGTATGGCGTGTGGAGTAGTAGTTGGCTGTACGTCAACCGCCAATGCTTGATGATTATGCTCGTCCTGTTTTTCTCGTCTAGTCTCTTCCAATAGCAATTGTTACCGGGATTTGTTAAAGCTAGGGAGGGGATCAACTTGTTGGATCATCGTCGCAAGTGTATCATACTTACCCTTCAGCAAACCATTAATAAGTTGCAAAACCATCTTTGTTTAGGAAATCGGATTACCAACATTAGACAATTGATCTGCAACTAATTTTAGTTGTTTACACTAATCTGACATATTAGCAAAGTTCTCAAGACGGATGTAGTTAAATTGTTCCTCCAGATACACGACACATGTATGTTTATTGTCTTGAAAGATTTCCTCTAGCCTTGTCCATAATTTGTGAGCCGAAGCACATGTCTTCATAAAAGTATGAAGTAAATCCTTAGATGTTGTGCCATATATCCATTATTTGACGATTGCATCGAGCCACTTCCATGTAGGGTTATCAACGTCGGGTGGACGGGGGGGTGGTGGCATCGATGTGATAAAGGACGTGTTAAGCACAAACATGTATTTGAAATAGTTTAAGCTACGATGAGTATTAACCATCCTCTTGATCAAGAATCAAAGGGATAAAGTTTTTGATATTCGTCACGGCAAAGGCCGAATGAAAGGTGGTAGGATAGGGGGGAGGTGGATGTGTGTCGTGGGTGGAGCAGGAAGAGGCGGTAGAAGCCATGGTTATTAGCCATCGGTGACGTGAAAAAAAAAGGGGGCGTCGTTTTATATTTGTGAGGGGGGTTTCTCCTTGGTTGGAGGCTTCTCATTAATGCAATATATATAGGTGTTTATAATTACAAACCTAACTGTATGAGAATATCTAGTTTACATAATTACATCAAAATAATAATTACAGAATATATGGAGAATATTAATATATTCTCTATAAAAAATTATGATACTATCCCCAGGGGCGGCTTGTCACGACCCAAACCGGAGTGCCGCGACGGGCACCCGGATCCCACCCGCCGGTACCCCAAATCACACCATCAATGTATAATCACAAATAAGCACAGACTAAGCCGAAAAAGATTATGAAAACTCTTAACCAGAAAATCGACTCATATATGTACATACCCACACCAAGGCCGACCAGGCCATACAAAACTACTATATACAGGACACCTGTCTACAAGCCTCTAAAGAGTGTACAACATCAACAGGTCGAGACAAGACCCCGCCATACCCATATAGACACGCAAAAATGTATCATACAAAAATTAGACCGACACTCCGGAAAGAGAAGAGTGCTTCCAAAAATCCGGTGAAATCAGCAATCTATTCACGTGGGTCGTCGCCTTGCCTATGCGAACCTGCGGGCATGAAACGCAACGTCCTCCGACAAGAGGGACGTTAGTATGACTGATGTACTGAGTATGTCAGGCATAAATACAACATAACAAGAATATACCAATAACTGAAACTTAAACAACTGACCAATAGTAACTGCCTCTAAGGGCCTTAATACACTTGCCTACATGTTATGCACAATGCAGTGTCCATATTCATTGGCCTCATCGTGCAATTTCCTTCCCATGACAACCTCTGTGGGCATCATACCATGTAATGGATAACGAATGTATGCATGATGCAAATGCGGTATATATATGTTAGTGTTGTGGATCGTGCAACACATCCCAAATATATGTTAGTGTTGCGGATCATGCAACCCGTCCCAATGAGCCATACATGCATCACATCACATCATATTAGCCTCTTCAGGGTCTTTTGTGATAGTCTGTACCAGTTGTAGGTGGTGTGCGTATATAACGCTTTTCCCTTTTCCCATTTTCCCTACATATATATATAATATTTACCATATAGTAGTGTGCATAACACAAGTGGTCCAGGGTAATATGTGAATGCAATGCAAATGAAATTGCATGAATGACAATAACACATCCTGGGTGACATAATATCCCGTATGCCTCAATAAGGACTTAGAAATATATTTAGACATGCTTTTAACATAGGAATCAATAACATGAATATTCTTAACTTCTAGGAGTAGAGTAAATTATGGAGCAATATCACGGTTATATTTCGTACGTAGAACATGCCAAAAGAAAGAAATAATTTTCCTTAACATACCTCGAATATGTAGAGAAACCTTAACCAAACTTAGGAATTTTGGTCGAGCATAACACTGGATAAAAGAAATGGAACGAAACAGTTTGTTTTTTTCAAGTGGACGAAGTAACTTTGCATGGCACTTGTTTTAGTACACTTTAGGTATAATTTTCAAAATGGAGGCTTTGCTCTTCAAGCATCCCTTAGTTAAGCACTTCGTTGCTGCTTTGTTGTATACCTCACACGATTTGTAATTTTTTTGCCTTAAAATGAAAGGTTTAAGTTAAGCATTAAATGAATGCCATTATTTGGTCTCCCACTAGCCCTTCTTGGACATGGAGAGCCTTTGAATAACGCCATATGCCACCAACATGCACGGTCACTTAATTAATTAAGTGACCTGCATCCGTATAATTTAGCAATCACATATATAATTAATTATGTGATCCCAACTCACTTAAATTTTAATAACTTATAGGATCTTCATATACTTGATTTCATAATTTCATAATATGAAACTAGTTCATAACCTCTTTGTGCACACCAAATTATTTCCGATCTCCGTCGTTATACTTGTTATGTCCAAAAATTATTTCGGAGTTTAATATTTTTATATACTAATCTCTTTATTAGCATACGTAAATATAACATAAATTTTCCCAATACTCGTGTCTATTTATACGCCTAGAGATTTTACATACGCTTAGCAGTTCAAACCGTGACCCGAAAGTACGGGATGTTACACGGCTTAATACTGTTGGTGGCCTAAAGCCAAACTATAATGAGGGACCTTAATTTTTTTTTTATATATTTTCTTGTATGAAGTATATTTTTCTAGATTTTTGAGATGCAAATTATGAATAATTGTCTTATAACCGATGCTCCTAATACTCTCTCTGTCCTATAATTAATTAGATTAGTTTGACCAATATTTTCAGCTATATTTTTCAAGATATTGATATGAGAAGAATTGTAACTTAAAGAGCTTTTTGTTTGGTTTTTGAATATCTAAATTATAATTTTAAACTATTGAATTAATTTAATCTAATTAGTTCCAAAGATTAGTCAAATTGACTTTCGAAAAGTGAAATATGACAACTAATATGAGACAACAACAACATACAAGTGCAATCCCACAATGTGAGGTCTGGGGAGGGTAGAATGTACACAGACCTTACCTCTACCTTGGTAGGTAGAGAGGGTGTTTCCGAGAGACCTCGGCTCAGGACAAGCAAAGCAAAAAACAGTCAGACCCGATCAAAAATTAAAAGCAGTAAGCTGATAGAAAACGCGAATACGCCATGATATCGCATCCTGAAAGAGAAGCAGTAACTAACGCAGATAAATGAGATAAACCAAGTTTATTAAAGAACGCATAGCAGAAGAAATAAAACTAGAGAAGACTATATAGCAATACTACGTCTATTCGTATGATATGCTAAGCATCCATACAGTAACACCACCATAACAACCAGTTTGTAAGTGTAAGTAGGACTACGCTCGACTACCTACTACCCTTCTACCCTAATCTATGTCCTCCACAACCCCCGATCTAAGGTCACGTCCTCAGTAAGTTGCGCCTGCTCCATATCCCGTCTAATCACCTTACCCCAATATTTCTTCGGCCTACCTCTGCCCCTCCTAAACCCGTCCATAGCCAACCTCTCACACCTCCGCACTGGGGCATTTGTGTCTCGCCTTCGCACATGTCCAAACCATCTCAACCTCGCTTCCCGCATCTTGTCTTCCACCGAGGCCACTCCCACTCTGCCCCGGACATCATCATTTCTAATCATGCCCCTCCTCGTATGCCCACACATCCATCTGAGTATCCTCATCTCCGCCACTCTCATCCTTTGGGTGTGCGACATCTTGACTGGCTAACACTCCGCCCTATACAACATAGTCGGTCTAACCACCACCCTATAAAACATGTCTTTTAGTTTTGGTGGCACCTTTTTGTCGCACAAGACTCCAGATGCAAGCATCCATTTCATCCACCTTGCCCCAATACGATGTGTGACATCATCATCAATCTCTCCAATCCCTTGGATGATAGACTCGAAATACTTGAAGTTTCCTTTATTTAGAATGACCTGAGCCTCAAGCTCACCTCCACGCCTGTCAACTAATATGAGACAGAGGGAGTAATTCTTTTTCAATTGATAACACACTTGATCCATTCAATCTGTCTTGAGATATTTAAGATGATTTTTTACCTTTCTATTAAAAAGTCAATATATTCTAAAAGGAAATATCTGTATATAAACTTATTATTGCTAAAAAAGGAATATGGGCCCCCAAATTTGGGAGCCTAAAGCAGCAACTTGACTTGCTTCACGCTTAAGCCGGCACTGTCCCATCCTCGTACCAGTTGAGACATACATCATTCCTAGGAAACAAAAAGTAAGGCGTTGGACAACCATTCTGTTCAGGTCTTCATAACCATTATACTTAATTTTTTTTTTTAAAACAGAATGCAACTATAACTTTTTCAGGAATATATTTCATAATGCATGCATGACGGCCCAAACTGAAAGAATGAATGCAAAATGAAGTAAATACTAAGCACACCATCATCATTATTTTTTATAACCCTGGAGTATGGCTTAGCTTGCGTGCTTCTCGACTAATTCCATGAGATAACTGTCAACTTCCACTAACAACAGGTACCAGGTAACTCTATTCACCAAGGCTTGAACCCATACCCTTAGGTGCCATTATCATCATCAATATTATTTTGAAAAAGTGAGTACAACAACAATATACCCAGTGAAATCCACAACAAAGGGTATGGGGAGGATAGGCTTTATGCAGACTTTATCTATACCTTTAGGAGGTAGAGAGACATTTTGAGAAAAGTGAGTACACTGAGCATATTAAACAAGTAGATTTTGCTGAACAGCCAGATGTCAAAAGGGACGCAAGTAGCTGGCTGTTTGAAACACAACCTCCAGTTAATTTTGCAATTATGTGAACATAATCCCAATACAGCTGCAAAGGAAACAAATTAAAATGGAAAAACACATAAAATTGTATGGGGTTGCTGCAACACTGTTAAAGTATGGCGAAAGGCATTCCGAGATAAGAAAAGATTAACTTACAGTATCCTCAGGTAAAAGAATACGATCATTAGCCAAGTATCTGCTGCTTGTCTCAATTGGTACCATCTTACCAGCTCCAGCATTTGGCTTCTCCTCATCCTTGCACAGATGGAATCTGTACTTGGGAAGACTACTGAGGTCTGCTTCAGATGCAACTTCCTGTACATTATATTACAGGTAAAGATCATATCAGCAACATATGAGTAACTTGCCAACAATTATTTGTAGTTGCTGAGTGTTACTTGGCCTGCAACAGCATAGAGAATTGAAATTATGCAAGGCAAGCAGCAACAAAAGAGCAATTCCTATTACACATGCCAAACAACACAAAAGATGGCAAAGAACACATCGAATACCAGAAATACAACTGCCAACCTGCAGTGCTTGGGGTCAGTGATCAAACAGGTCCCTTCTAGAGGTGATACACATTTTAAGAGAGAAAACAGCAATAACTAATCAACCAGTCAAATATTTTAGGAAGAGACGGCAAGAATATAATTCATCTACCTTTCTTTCAACATGACAAGATATACATAAATGCAAAGGTAGAGGCAAGTCGAATTCACAGAATCAGACAGCTGAATTAGAAACATATATGACTTAAATGTCTCAAACAAAAATTGTCATGACAGCTAAAATTTGTAAATACAACGCAAAAGTTCGCTCAAGTCTCTTTTCTTTAGTGTTCTTCCATTTTGTTATTATTATAATCATGATGAACTATGTGCATTCCGTAGTGCAATACTAAACCAACATCTTTCTTCAGAAATAACTATTTACGTTTTAATAAAAATCAAGCATTTCAGCAATAGATTAAAAGATTTGCAACCCTTGTCTAAACAAATAAAGCTCAAAGAGCTAATTCTCTCATTAATAGTCTACTGCATGGTGTTCTTCCGTTTTGTTATGACTTACAAGCATGATGAACTACGCCTATCCTGAAAAGGACAGCCCGGTGCACAAGCATCCGAGCGTTAGCAGGGTCCGGGGAAGGGCCGCACCCCAAGGGGTGATATAAACAGCCTACCCTAATGCAAGATCTAGTGGCTGCTTCCACGGCTCGAACTACGCCTATCCTGTGATGCAATAATAAACTAACAATTTTGTTTAGAAACAACCATTTTCCTTAAAGTGAAGAAAGCATTTTAGCTCAACTTATTTTAGTTGTATGTTTGAACCATGTGTTGAAATCAAACAACTCCAGTCGAGCCTAAACCTTAATTGGTCATCGCATTTACCTAAGTGTTAGTTTTCAAAAAATGATCTATTTCATTGTACGACCTACTTTAGAATGTACTATGTCCCAAACAATTCAGCCCTGAAACAAAAAAGATGAGAATTCCTTGAGATGGAAGAACTACTGAAAGTAGAATAGGCTGAATTCTGTAGACACACAAAAATGCATAGACAATCATCAACTACATATTGATATAGTTATAAAATGTATAAAGCAATGTCACAAGAAGGAATTTTATAACTTCTTGTTTCTAGTGGGAATTCTCCCTTCAAGTGAAATCGGATACTGACTGTACCAAAAAGAAAGTGAAATCAGAACCCGGAATACCAGAATAGGCGTGGAGCAGTCCTTAAAAGAATTTCACCACCAGAGATTACCCAGTAGAAACCAACTATCCACCAAAGAAATGACGCCATTGTATTCAAAGATTCACATCACTTACCAACACTGAAATGTTCATAACAGGAGGAGTCAAACACATTCAATCTGCCACTTGTAACTACTGAATAACAAAAGATTTTGTCACTAAAATAGCAGCACCAACCCTGAAACAAGTATACGTATACCCTAATCCTAAAGGAGATCTTAAATAGTTCACTGCGAGTATAGAACATATGTACAGTAGGCAAGATAGGAAAAGCATAAACATTATCAAGTTGAATTTTAGTTAAAATCTATTCTATATTATTATAAAAGTAGGAATGCTAAACTAAAGAGTTGAATTACCTAGATACCCATCTTATTAACCTAAATATCCTACTTATGAAAAAGAAATAAACCCACCTAGTTTATTTGAGGGGATTAATCATTCAGATTAGTTACTAATAATCAAAATTAACTAACGGTTCCTATTTTATAGTTTGTTCTCAACTGTTGCTACTGTGGGCTAGCTTTTCAAAATGAGAACAAAACTGTACCGCCACAAATAATCAGGAAACAACAATCTCAAAGCTGTTGTTTCTGCTGGGTCTAAGGGAAGTTTTATTAAGATATCTCAAAATGATTGCTTGTGTGGTATAACAAAATGTTGAAGGGAGACATAATTCTTTACATCGTCCAACTGCTGTTTTCTTGATTTTTGACATGAAGAAAGAAATATCATGCACACATACTGTTGGAAATTCTCTCATAAAATGATTATGGAATGGGTGGTTCAGTATTACGAGCGCCGTTATTGTGAGTGCCTAAGGTATTGTGCCATGTACTTACGGTTCCCAAAGGAAAAAATGTGGATGAGTTTTTCATCAGAGAAGCCTTATTAATTAAATTAAAATGCATGGCATCATTGATCTAAAAAACCCTGAATCTCATTTGTGTTTCAGTCGGTAATGTCGTCACCGTTGCCACATGGCTAAGACACGAAAAACAAACTGCAAACTCTCCAGTAAGTATGTGAAATGGTGCAAAGCGGGTTGCACCTCCTCAGCAAATTTGAAAGTTGTGTTTCTTCCTCACAAGAAAAGACTTTGACTATAGAGATGGCCAAACATCTGAGAAACAAATTGTTGGATATGTAAAGCACGTACGGAAATAGTAAATAACTATTACAGTGATCGAAATGATAAACAACAAAGATTACAACAACAAATTGTCAATCTCTTGATCTTGAATTGTAACTTCAAATATGGATCTTGTATTCGGAAATACAAGAACATGAACTGCTACACTTGTGGCTTGTAGATCCGCTGAGAATCTGAACGGTTAGAGTCCTTTGAGATTCTAGTTCACACCTGAAACACTTAGCAACCAATTATATAATCACAACACCACCGGATGAGTCGAGAGATGACTCTCTGTCTTTAAGAAAAGATTGCCCCCGTATATAGGCTTTACGGAAGTGTGGATAATAGTCTCTCAAGATAAAACAACAAACTATCAAATGTGCAAAGCCTACACAAATGACCTCAACGAAGAACACGAACAATGAAGATTGCTAAGAGAAGGATTGCTTATCAGGAAAACTGATCTCTTTGTGGTGGTGTATACTTGTATGTATATTGTGGGCATCTATAGAATTGAGCCAAAGGCCTCAATTTATAGGTGTGCATTATGGCCTTTAAAATGCCCCATAATGGCATTCAATCGCCATGTAATGGATGACATTTAACTCCCAAGTAATGCAACAACATAATGGTCCAAGTAATGGCCATTATTGGGTGGATTCAATATCATTGAAACTACCTCAACAACTAAACCTTTGGGATTCCGTCGAGCAAACACTGCCTGGGAAGCGCCGCGGCTCCAGAATACCAAACAGAGAATTAGCGTCGCGACACTGCAAGGGGGTGCCGCGGCACTGCGGCCCAGTCCGGGAGGCGCCGCGGCCCTTCTCGGCTCCGCGGCCCTTTCCGACCCGTTCCATCTTACAACTAGCACAATCCTTCCTTCGTTTACCAATGTGGAACACTTGTTATTTAGCTAATAACCGTCCATCATTCTATGTCTCAAACATTTCATTTACGTACCAATATCTCTTTCATTAACGAAATTTATGATACTTGGCACTAAAATTGCATGTGTGTGGAAACGACATCTCCGACGTGCGGGGCCCCAATTGTTCGAGTCATAAATAATGGGATAAACTTAATTCCACATTAGTAAATTTCCAACAATCCCCTCTTGAAAGAGATTTTGGGCGCACACGCAAGGTGCCTACGTTCAACAATCTTTCAGCGAAAAGATATTGCATCAGGAGAGGTAGCTTCCGCTTTGAACCTTCCCTAGTTGAATACTATCAGACTTACTTACTGCGCGGTGAACGTGATGTCTTGAACCAACCGTGTTTAATGTAAGCCAAGACAACAGTACCAACACAATACCTCCTATTTATTCATTTTTTCTTATTATTCTATCCGTTGTGACCGTGGACACACTTGGATTCTTAAGTACGTTCATTTGAGGTGGCCTGTCCTCGCACTTAAATAGGTGATCTCCTACAAGGTATCCTGCTATACCTCACTTCACAAGTGTTAGGAATCATTAAAAGTTTCCCCAACCTTAACCTCAACCGTTAAAGGTTTGGAAGCTTAACCTTTACCCACCATGCAAGTAGCACTTTAATTTCTATCGCGGGAACGACTTTGGATTCACGTTTCTTTACAGAAATCATAATCCGAAGTGCTCTTGCATCCACCGATGCGCTCAACTGAACCTTTTGCAGCTTAGTTTTTCCATTGAACCAAATTCTTGGGATCTCCAGTCAGTATGGTTCGGTTACCACCGCAAAGGTTCGTATTGTTTGGGTTTTATGCCCATTCCCCTGGACAGGCAGAACTCTTGATCTTCGGGTAGTGCCTTACTTAAATGATCCGCTATATCCTTTGATTAGTAATCAAGGAAGTGACACCCGTGATAATCAACTGCCTTACGATCTTATGTCTCCGACAGATCCGACAGATATGTCCAGACACCATCATCCGTGCCCTTCCTGAAGCCGACCGGCTAGCCACAGTGTATAACTGCTGAAGGCACAGGGTTCTCCCAATAAAAGACGTCATCTGAGAAGTCGTGAAGTTACTCAACTTCTTTCATGCCTTGTATAAAGCGATAAATTCCGATTTCATCATGAATCGGCCGATGCAAGTTCGCTTAGAGGATTTTCCAAGACACACCATACACATCTACTTGTGGCTTTGGTGTTCTTTATATCTGATGTCCAGTTTGCATCACTGTGTTCTCCCAGAACCACTGGACATCCAGAATACCATAATCCGTAGATAAGCGAACATTTCAGACATCGTCATATCTGATTTAACGCCTTCTATTGATCATTTCCAGAATCACGAGTGAACCTTAGTTCAACTGATCTTCTTTGTAGGTCCATACCAGGTCGGTTGTAGTGTGTACAATACACTGAACTACATGTGACCTGTACATATCGCTCCTTGTATATGGATGCACTATGATTCCAATAATTTATATGATTCATATCCATTGGTGGCTTCAACGAGATTGTCAACTATCTTACAATTGAGTTTGGAGTTAGACTAGTCCGTTAGATGTCTTAGAAATCCCAATTCCTAAGATGTCATCTGTGATACCCATATCTTTCATATCGAAACTTTTGTTTCAATATGACTTCCATTTTCAGATTGTTGGTTTTACAACTGTTGGCTTTCTAACTTCAGAGTCAATGTTTCTGTTGTCAGATTCATTATTTCTATTTTAACTGAAACTTCCAGGACCAAAATGTAAACATTTCAGAGACCAAAATGTAAACATTTCAGGGACCAAAATGAAAGTTCCGGAACAAGCCCAATAGTTCAACAAACCCACTATGACCCTCCCCTTCTAACTCTCCGATTAGGAAGGTTGTCTCAACATCCATGTCACGCAAGACTGCAATGGCCCTGGATGTTAAGCTATTCACAGGGGAGCACATGTACAACTAGCCGAGGCCTTATACTCGTCAGTAGATCCATCTACTTTGTACTCGCTTTTTAGTATCCACTTTCACAACCCAAAGGTTCTTTTCTCGGAGGAAGGTCAACCATTACACAAGTATGGTTCTATCTAATAGAATCTATTTCTCTCTCTGTAGCTTCTTTCCAAAGCAGCGCTTCTGGAGATAACAATTCTTTGTTAATTGTCCATGGTTCGTTCTCAACCATACAAGCTAGAAGGCCTGGAATAAGTCTTTGTCCCCTCTTTGTTCCGTCTCGGTTCAACATCTAGAATCCCTGAGTTCTATAGATCTAGAATATTAAGTTCTGGATAGTCAGCAACTTTCGAGTCCTGTAGCTCTAGAACGTCTGGTTCGGGACAATCAGGCACTCGCGGGTTCTTGTTAACCTCGAGCAATTACTTCTTTTTCCTTCTCAAGGAAAATTATCCTCAAAGAATTCAACATCCTTTGACACCAAGAGGCGATAAGTACTACTGTTATTTGCAGATCCAGTGGATATGCAATATACAGTCTTAGGTCCAACTTGACATGTTACGGTATTCCAACCTCTACCAAGCCACCCCACATCACAACATTTGTAGGTGGGATCCTTTCCATGTTTCACATGGAGGGTTATCCTTATCCTTATGTGGAGTTCTGTTGAGAATTGCATTGGCGGTAACGATCGCCTTGCCCCACATATTTTGGGCGTACAATTTTGCGCTTGGCTAAAACTGTTAGACTGAGGTGAGTAATAAGCAGTCGTTTGATGAATGATGCTTCACATTCCCCCCATTTATCACTACAAATTCCTCAATCCGTAGGCTTAGTTAATTTTTAACTTCTACTTTGTAGCGCTTATCCGCTTCAACAGCTTCATATTTGCTTTTCAATAAACAAAGGATGCAAAAGGTCACAAAGTACTTGTCTCCCCCCTCTATTTTGTACAAACTTCAATTCACCCATGTAGGTGTGACTAAATTCTAGAGGAGCAGTGCTTCTTTCGCTATTCCTTTGACGAAATGGAAAAATGATTTTGCCTCTTCGCCTACCTCACATTCATTTTGAGGGTTTATGTCAATAGAAGGCAACAATCTCAACTTTGTTAGATTTTGAATGACTTTCCATTTAACGCGTCTTAATCTATGATGGCATAGATGCACATATTACAAATATATCATTCATTTGGCTATAGACATACTGTACCATTCTTTGTTATTACAGACCTGTTGGACTAGTCTCAAACCAGTTTGACTAACAGCATCCCTGAAACCAAGTTTAGGACATGTATCACCTCATTTTAGAGTGATCCCATTCCCTGAAGTCCTATTGAGGACAACCTCTCCAACCCCTTCTACTTTAGAGGTGGCGTTGCTTCACATGAACAACCTCTTGCCCATGGTTAGGGCGTAACCAGATCATATGTGATCTGGATACTCTGGCCCACTCTAGTTGCTTTGGCAGACTGAGTGTCCAATTTTTTTTGCCTTTCTTTTGGCCTTCAGATCATTTAAGACATGGAAACTCTGGCGCACCTTACTAGGTTTCATTTATTTTCTGCCTTTCTTCTGGCTTTCAGATCATTTAAGACCTGGAGACTCTGGCCTACCTCAGTCTTCCGTAGGCTTTGTACGACTGAGTGTCCAATATCATCATATCAAATGAAGGATCTTCTGTCAGATAGTGTGACAAGTTCAACGTCTTAAGATAAGCCATTACCTTTTAGTCTTCTTCTCTTGTGATTGGTGCCCAAGGAAATCCCTGACGCTTATTTAAGAGTGGTAACAGTTTTTGCACAATCAGTGGATCTCTCTCCTTCGCATGTGCAAACATACTTTACACACTATTAATAATTACACCAAAAAGAACGAATCTTTTAATTTTTATTTACAATAGTCCAATCTTTAATCGGGAAGGAATGAGATTCAATATCTGATTTTAGAGTGTAGGGAATATAAGTTTTTAATGAAAACACTTTCATATTCCCAGCCTTGCTTTACACACTTTTATTAAGATATTAACTAAACACATTATAGATAAGGAAGGATAAATTAACTTCGACCTTTTGGATTTTGGCCCACTTTAGTTAGACTAAGTGTCCATATCCTCCTTACCATAATTCAGATCCTATGTCTGGGATAGATATAGGCCTTTGGCTACATGATAGAACATCATCTTTAGTCTTCTCCTCTTGTCCCAGTTGACATCCTTAGCCTCTTGTGGGCGCTTGTTTCCACCACTCCCGGGAGCGGTGACACCAACTCGTCCTTGATCTTTAGCCATACTAGCATGACTATCAGCAGTATCTTGAAGCTCAACATTAGATCTAGAGATCCCACCTTTGACGGAAACAATTTTGTAACTGTCGTCAAAGAGAGAACCAAAACTAGGACCAGATTTAAAAGCACAGTTATTGACAGAGGCAGTGTTTGAATTGTTAACAAAACTGTCAACATAACTGTTTTCAAGAAGAAAACCACAACCAGATTTGGGACTATATCTGCTGGCACACATCTTTCGAGCACTAATACAATCTTGTCTTAAAATTATTGGATATGTAAAGCACGTACGGGAATAGTAAATAACTATTACAGTGATCGAAAGGACAAACAACAAAGATTACAACAACAAATTGTCAATCTCTTGATCTTGAATTGTAACTTCAAATATGGATCTTGTATTCGGAAATACAAGAACATGAATTGCAACACTTGTGGCTTGTAGATCCGCTGAGTATCCGAACAGTTAGAGTCCTTTCAGATTCTAGTTCACACCTGAAACACTTAGCAACTAATTAGATAATCAGAACACCACCGTCTGAGTCGAGAGATGGCTCTTTATCTTTAAGACAAGATTTCCCCCGTATATAGGCTTTATAGAAGTGTGGACAATAGTCTCTCAAGATAAAAAAACAAACTATCAAATGTGCAAAGCCTACACAAATGACCTCAACGAAGAACACGAACAATGAAGATTGCTAAGAGAAGGATTTCTTATCAGGAAAACTGATCTCTTTGTGGTGGTGTATACTTGTATGTATATTGTGGGCATCTATAGAATTGAGCCAAAGGCCTCAATTTATAGGTGTGCATTATGGCCTTTCAAATGCCCCATAATGGCATTCAATTGCCATGTATTGGATGACATTTAACTCCCAAGTAATGCAACAACATAATGGTCCAAGTAATGGCCATTATTGGGTGGATTCAATATCATTGAAACTACCTCAACAACTAAACCTTTGGGATTCAGTCGAGCAAACACTGCCTGAGAAGCACCGCAGAATTGCAGCATTTAGCACCGCGGCTCCAGAATTCCAAACAGGGAATTAGCATTGCGGCTCTGCGGCCCAATCTGGGAGGCGCCGCGGCCCTTCTCGGCTCCAAGACCCTTTTCGACACATTTCATCTTACACCTAGCACAATCCTTCCTTTTTTTACCAACGTTGGACACTTGTCATTTAGCCAATAACCGTCCATTATTCTATGTCTCAAACATTTCATTTACGTACCAATATCTCTTTCTTTAACGAAATTTACGATACTTGGCACTAAGATTGCACGTGTGTGGAAACGACATTTCCGACGTGCGGGTCCCCAATTGTTCGAGTCATAAATAAGTGGATAAACTTAATTCCACATTAGGTAATTTCCAACACAAATCAAGAAGAAACTAGCAAAAAATCGGGTTCTAACTTATAAGCCTACTCTTTTATTTATGAACATTCTACCCTTTGCGATTTTTGTGAAATTGATTTCATAAATGTTAAAGTAGATGACTCTCTTTGTGATGACTTAGGAATTATATTTTACTCCATCCGTCCCATTTTAAGTGTCTTTGTATTAGTTAATATTAAACTCATTCCTGTGATGTTGACAAACTCATTTCCCTTTTTGATGATGACAAACTCATTCTTGTGATGTCACTGTGTAACCCTATTCTAAACTTCTCAACATTAAGAAAATTAGACAGAACACCACTATGATGAACTAAGTTAGCATGTATGGGTTATAAACATCATAATTGCACAGTATCCCCCCTTTAGGCATCATTAAAAAGTCATATCATGTTATGTTGGTGCTTCAAGGAATATATGCAACATTATGCTCATTGCTGATGGGGCTATCATGTACACATAGTAAAACCATTTGCTTATTAGATCTTTGTTGAAAATTGTAAGCACAAAATGAACACATAGATGTAAGAAAAAATAAGTTACCATTATGTTTAAGCATTAGTACCAATGGCCAAAAAAGATATAAAATAGAGGCCTAGGGGATTCTAGGAGGTAGGTTTAGAGGAAGAGGATGCGTCTCTAGTGAGAGTCGTAACTAGACTTTGGAAGGTCTTGGTATTTTCTTCCTTTTCTTTCTCAGGTGCTGTCTGCAGACTCAGAACCTTCACATTGAGAATAGCCTACTCATCACCATATTTCATATGAAATAAGTCTATGTTCTCCTCATACTTCTCTTTCACTCTTGAAATTTCAACCTCATTTATTGCAAGTTGTTCCCTCAACCTTTGCACCTCAGCATCTGCATTACCATCAACCCATCGTGATCCATCTATTCCAAAGTCCTAATAACATCCTTGGTCTTTTGATACTCCTAAGTTTTAATTGGTACCTTGAAATGCTTAAAGATGTTAGCCAACCAGAATCCATATACTAGACCACGACCTTTATTTTCTTGTAAATAGATCCTATGCATATGCTGAATTATAAGACTGGGCAAATTTATTTGGACACCAGAGTCAAGAAGCTCCATGAGTGTCATTTCTAAGAAGGTAGTTGTGGTTCTTTCCTCCTTTCTAGACACAATCATACGATGTATAACCTTAAAGTATAACTGATAAAGTCTGGGCATCTCTCTTTTTAGTGCTCTTTTATGCTACCTGGCTGATGGATTGTTTGTGACTTTTCATGTGATGTCCAAGGCACTTGCCACTCCTTGGAGTAATGGCCAATCATTCTTAGCATATTCTGCCAAACCCTCAGAGGGTATTTGCAGAATTTCTCCCAACTTTTGAGCATTCAGAGTAATTTTAACTCACAAAACTGATCTGGTAATCTGGCTTTTCTTGAACGCGACATTAATATTGAACTTAGTTACCTGCTCCTTGCATAGTTTTCTCTTTTTGCCTCTCAGTAGGAACAAGTAACTCCATCCTTGATGCTCTATCCTTTCCGAAAATATGGTCATATTAGGCCCCCCATGACCGGAACAAGTGACTACCCTTCTCCTCAACATATATTTTCTCTTGATTGTTAGGATTCTTTGTTTGTCTAAATCGGTCACCACTTTAGGATCAAAGTAATACTCAATATCCTTGAGGTCTTGATCATGTGAATCAGATAATGATTCATCCTTCTCACTTTCACTTGGTTGATTCATCAGTTTGAGCTGAGATTTCCATTTAGAAGAACCAGTTTTGCCATCCTGTTTCTTTGTACATCTTTTTCTTGACTGTGTGTAACACCTCGTACCTTCGGGCTAAGGTTTGACTGGTACGATGGAAACATAATAGAACTAATAGGAGGATTATAGAAAGTGTTTTGAAATCTAATCAAGTTATAAGAAGAGTCTTGTGGTAAAGTATAGTCAGAAGCTAATCTACGGGCCATGTTTTCAAGTGAGTTTGCACAAGGTCTCACTTCAAGCTAGTAACTGGAAAATTCAATAAGGACTTTGGGAAATCTTCCTTCACAAAAGTTGTATCCATTTAAATTACCTTTCCATCCACATATAGTGGATCTCCAACGGAGTTCTGTACTAGGAGTTATGACTATTTTATTGAGATGCTGTTAGTACTATAAAAAAATTTAAACAAATTCGTCTATGTGTAAAAGGGACAGGGGAGATTGCCCGGCGAAGCCCAGTGGGACACAACACCTCGCTCAGCTAGACAGGGGTTCGAAAATGCCAATCCTTTAAATATAACACTTAGTCCGAAAAATCATTCACCAACTCGTCCAGCCTCGTAGAAAACACTCCCAAGAGCGTTTTACTCTCCTCTCAACCTCCCACAACAAGATAAGTTCATTTCTAATGATTCCTTAGTAATTATAACATTAAATCATGATTAGTAACATGTTTCTTCAATCAAAGACATAGTAATAACAAGTAATCCTTCTCCAACGATTCGAAGTTAGGACTTGAGTGTCTTCGTCAGAGAAGTAAGATAATTCATTGGATTGGAGCGTTTATAGGTATGTGAGGCTAACTCTCTACGTGTGAGAACTTTATTAATCATCCATATGACTCGTTCATCAAGATTACTAAGAATTTCTTCAGATATAAAAATTATGCCCTGGTTCATGAAAAGTCTAGAACTTCTATCTTTTAAGATTATAACCTTGTAGTTGTTCATAATTATTACTTCGAATATTGTGAACTCATTACGTAATCAGTGTAGACTCATGTTTGATATCCTATGAGTCTCAGTCGTGACAATTAAGTACTATGAATAGTTAATGCATCAAATTTCATAATCAGTCTATGAACACAAGTCTCAGTCTAGTTTTGTTCAGTATTTCAGTGTTATGCATTATAGTATAATTCTCAATTTCATTCCTCAACTTATGATACTTCTTCAAAAGGGACAGAAATATAGTGAAACCATATGCTACACACTCATGTTATGATTTTACATGATGATGAAATATGATGACTCTATAGTTTAGGGACTCATGACAAAATTAACAAAATTATAGAGTTTAAGAAATGTAACTGTATCAATTGACAAGCATGCCTAAATTCAAGAATGTTTATGCATAGTAACACTCTATATCCCATGAATAGTTCATGAGTTCATGTTTTAGTTTAGTTTAGTAATAATCCATACTGCATATCAACACTTCAGTATGTTTTCATATCTTAGTATAAAAACTCTCAATATCCCATAACAGTGTTATAGTATGACTCTAAATATTCACGTTAGAACTATAGTTATACACATAGCCTGGCAGTGGATGATGCTGCCCGCTATGTTATGAACCACGGTGCATTATGATATATAGTCTGGTAGTGGATGATGTTGCCCATCATGTTATGAACCATGGTGCATTATGATATATATCCTGACAGTGGATGCTGCTACATGTCATGTTATGAACCATGGTGCATTATGATATATAACATGGCAGTGGATGATGATGCTCGCTATGTTAAGAACCATGATGCATTATGATGTATAGCCTGACAGTGGATGATGTTTCCCGCCATGTTATGAACCATGGTGCATTATAATACATAGAATCGTAGTGGATGATTCTACCCACCATAATTTGAAGCATGGTGCATAGTTTATGATACCTATTCTCTGAGTTAAAATGGTTTACAAACCTCAGTATGGTTCATTATAGAACAAATGTGACTTCCCCCCCCCCCATGTTAAACAAATTACTATGCTCAATGACATTTCTGTCTATGTTTCAGTTTCATGTTCCTATTATATCATGCGTTTGCTTATTCTTTCAGTTGTTTTACATACAGTACAATTCAAATGTATTAATGTCCCTTTGACTGGGGCATGCACTTCACGGTGCAGGTACTGAGTTTCAGGATGACAGACCTACACGCTAGGACTTCATTTGTATCAGCTATTAGTGAGTTTCACTTCATTCGAGGTGTCAGTTGGTTATTTTTCATGATTATGTTTTAGAGTAGAGGTATGTCAGGTCCTTGTCCTGGTAAACAGTTTTACAGTCAGGTCTATGTTTTAGAGGTTTCATAGACTAGTCTATTTAGCATGGCATGACAATCTTATTTTCAGACTTATCATGTTTTATGAAGATATTTCCGCTATGATATATCAGATTATAGTTCAATATTAAGTTTGAATATTTTATAATCATTATTATTTCATAATTTTCGATGCCCATATTGATTCAGTAGTCATATGGTTCACTCGATCATATACAATCAGGCACTGAGTGCCGTGTTTTGCCCATGCCATGATTTTAGGTGTTACAAAACTTGGTCTCAGAGCCTAGGTTCAAGTGTCTTAGAGAGTATTAATCCGTGTCCAGTGGGGTCACTTTTATATGTGTGTATGTGCCACACATATAAATAGTTGACCACCAAGACATTTAGGATTATCTCACTTCTTTCAAACTCTGGATCGTGCAAATAGAGCAGTACTTTCAAGAATTCTTCTAACTTGAGCCATGAAGCCTAGAGCAGTAAGTAACATTCTCTCTCCATCAAATTCCTAACATATCGAATTCACAAGAGACGAGAAGGAAATTCAAGGTCTAAGTGAGGATGACTACCCATTGACGGTATAATAGGGAAGTGCATATTGGTAATAGATGAGACTTGAGATAATATCGAAAGTGAAATAAAATTTGTAGTTACTATAGAACAGAACATAACCCTTATCAGAAAGTACATAAGGTAATTATTATATTTTATGGTTGTCAATTTACCTCAGTTATCAACTATGTAGTGTTTCAGTTAGCAGGATTATGGTTATTCTGTACGCTAATGTTCGGTTATGTAGTTATCAGATTTCTAATTTTCAGTGTATCGAGATTCTTGTGACTTGACTTGTGAGGACACAACAGAGCCTTTGGTTACTAACATAAAATGTAAGTAACAATGACTATAGCGGGATCTTCATATTTTTAAAGTTCGGGTTAAGACCCAAGACTCGCCAAATGGCGCATGATGTATTTACAGGTGATCGTACCATTTTAAGGACAAGTTTCTGCATGATAGCATGCGTATGCTCTATACCTTACATAATAAATTTATTTGGATTTTTGGACCATGGAGCTACAAGTGTGAGAATGATAGCTCATGTTTAAGACTATATAGGGTAACATATTATGAAGTTAACTGTAATGAGCATAAATGACTCACTATAGTTTTGAGCAGAAAATAGCCTAAGAGCAAATCACATGTGATCCTAGAATGTCTCAACTTTGTTTTCAAAGATATATATTTTGTCATATGACTCATGCACATGAATAAGAAGAGATTGTGTACGATATGAGAACCATGAGTAGACGCTATTGAATTTCTGGGAATAGTTTTAAATCATTAAAGTTTAATGATATCAGTCCATGACCCCGGTTGGTTGCCGAAGATGACCCCTCGCCTTGGTCTCCAAATAAGTTTTTCTAATAGTCAAAAGCACCTTAAAACCACGAATAAGTTGGAGATGAGGGTGATGAGTTGGGATCATTCGCCCTTTACTAATATAATAGAAGGTAAGGCAAAAGCAAGAGTGAAACTACGCGCTAAAAGCAGGCGTGCCTCTCTTATAAGAGAATATGATACCATCCCCCACTTTTGGCGCACTTGTTTGATGAGCTAAGCCTAAGCGCCATATAAGTCAAAAGCTAGCCTGAGACCTAAAAAAGCAAGGTCGAAATCCATCCCTCTTTTTCCTTGACTAGTAGGGCTAATGAACGACCTTTTGATCTATGTCGTTCCAAGTTCAGCCAGGTCTGATTACTAGAGAGTATGATGTTAGTAAGTTACTACAAGAAGCAGATATTATTATGAGATAAGAAGATTTGACAGTTTCCCTTAAATTATGTGAGTAAGTATTTACCCCGAATGTGTATAGTATGATATGATTTTAAAGTGTATAGAAAGTTCGGGGTTAGGTATATTAACTTTTCATTTAAGACTGATGAAATTTCCCCTAAGTGTGATCCATTTTTATTGTACAACAAAGATAGTATACGCTCGCAAAATAGGGTCGGACGATGTTGGATGTTATAAATTATCTACGCTTCACCTTAGTATTCATGACAGAAACATGGAACATGATGCTAGCAGGTGGTTAATAGAGAATAGTAAGTAAGTTTTGAGTAGATACATCGAATTAGCAATTTCAGCAGAGCTAGTAGAGGTACGATTTGATTTTCTTAGTTAGGTTAACACTGATGAGTGAGTAGCAACTTGAATACACCTGAATACGTGTTAGTATCCAAAAGGTTTAAGTTAAAATTCAAAGTATAGTGATTAGTGGAAGAAGAAATCAGCTAAGCCGTAAGGGAGCAAACTACAGAAAATAGCTTTAAGATTTATCATAAAGGATTTCCCTCAGATTTATAGTAGGAGAAAAATTAAGTCACTAAGATTTTGTATGATAGTTAAAAGTACATTAGTTCCTAGTCCATGTATGTAATTCAATTTTTCTAAAAATGGATATTATTCATAAGGGAGTTTAAAGATGAGTAGTCTGTAATGTAAAATATGAAGAATTATAGAAAATAAGGAAAGTTTGTTGGGTCCCAACAAAAGAGAAAGATCCGCAAGTATAAGACCTTAACTGTTAGTATAAAAGAGAGATATGTAAATCATCAGTAAGTTCAGTTGGACATTTGAAACTCGAAGAGTCGGTGGGGGATATGAAGAAACTCAGTTTAGTAGTGAGGGAAAAATAATGTAGTCACCATCAGAAGTATGTCTCGTGTGTAAGAAAGAAGAATTGAGTAGAATAATCGTCAAGTTTGTAACTTGAGAACTAAGAAAATTGCTTCAGTAAAAGTGTTATGGAGAAATTAGAAAGTGGAAGAGGCTACATAGGAAACCTAAGAGGACATGAAGTCCAAGCATCTGCACTTATTGATGGACAATCGGAAAATGTCTAGAGTAACTACTTCAAGTATTCATACTTTATGTCAGTAAGTGTTTAGGTCCTATCTGTGCTCAGCATTTGAATTTTGTATTGTAACAATCATGTTTTCGACATTCAAATGTCACATTATGATATCTATGTTTACATGTATTCATATATCATGTCAGTTTAACAGTCATGTATCCATTTCATTTAGTCTTCACGTATTCATGTCTCATGTTATGCTCCTCACGTCCATGTAATCATATCATGTTCATGCTTATGTTCCAGTACTCATGTCATTCATGCCTATAAATTCTTTTTCAAATCCTATGTATAGTATTCATGTATTCATTCAGTTTAATATCCATGTGTTCATGCCATAACGGTATTAGTGATAGTTGGTATTCACATATTCAAGCCAATCCCGTATTCATGTTAGTCACGTTCATGCTTTAGTTACAATGTAATGTCATGTCATGTGTATTAAGATGCCCTGTGAGGCTTGAGTTGTGCTTCATTTAGCTTGCAGGTGTTTGAAAAATGTTGGGATATTCCTATTTATAGAGGAATCTCTACCAAAATTTTTACAATATTCAAGAGTTAGACATATTTCTAACCGTGATCCATCATTCGAGGATGAATGATATTGTAACACCTTGTACCTTCGGGCTAAGTTTTGACTTGTATGATGGGAACATAATGGAACTAACATGAGGATTGTATAAAGTGTTTTGAAAACTAATCAAGTTATAAGAAGAGTCTTTGGGCAAAGTATAGTGAGAAGGTACTCTACGGGCCATGTTTTCAAGTGAGTTTACACAAGGCCTCACTTCAAGTGGGTATTAGGAATATTCTGTATGGAATTTCGGAAAATGTCCTTCATTAAAGTTGTATCCCTTTGAAATACCTTTCCATCCATATATAGTAGAGCCCCAACGGAGCTCTGTACTAGGTTTTATGGACATTTAACCGAGACACTGTCAGTACCATAAAAAATATAAAAAATTCATCTAAGTGTAAAATGGATAGGGGAGCTTGCCCGGCGAAGCCCAAAGTGAGACAACACCTTGATATGGACCTCACTCAGCGAGACAGGGGGTGCAAAATTCTAATCCTATAAATATAACACTTAGTCTGAAAAATCATTCACCAACTCGTCCAACCTCGTAAAAAATTCTCTCAAGAGAGTTGTTCTCTCCTCTCAACTTCCCACAACAAGGTAAGTTCATTCCTTATGATTCCTTAGTAATTATAACATTAAATCATGATTAGTTACATATTTCATTCCCAACGATTCCTTAGTAATTATAACATTAATCATGATTAGTAACATTTTTTTCAAGCAAAAACATAGGAATAACTAGTAATCCTTCTCCAATGATTCAAAGCTAGGGTTTGAGTGTCTTTGTCAGAGAAGCAAGATAATCCATTGGATTGGAGCGTTAACAGGAATGTGAGGCTAACTCTCTACGTGTGGAAAGTTTATTAATCATCCACATGACACATTCATCAAGATTACTATGAATTTCTTCAGTTATAGAGATTATGCCCTAGTTCATGAACAATCTAGAACTTTTATCTTTTAAGAATATAACCTCGTAATTGTTCATAATTATCACTTCGAATATTGTGAACTCATTCCATAATCAGTATAGACTAGTGTTCGATATACCACGAGTCTTAGTCATGAAAAATCAATACTATGAATAGTTAATGTATCAAACTTCATAATCTGTCTACGAACACATCTCAATCTAGTTCTATTAAGTATTCTGGTGTCATGCATTATAGTATAATTCTCAGTTCTGTTCCTTAACTTATAATACTTCTTCAAAAAGGGCAGAAATATGATGAACCCATATGCTACACACTCACATTATGATTTAACATGATGATGAAATATGATGACTCTATATTTTAGGAACTCATGACAAGAATCACGAAATCATAAAGAGTTTAAGAAACATAATTATATCAATTGACAAGCATGTCTAAATTTAAGATCAATTATACATAGTAACACTCTATATCCCTGAATAGTTCATGAGTTCATGTCTTAGTTCAGTATAGTAATAAAAAATACTGCATATTAGGACCTCAATATGTTTTCATGTCTCAGTATAAGAAACCTCAGTATCCTATAACAGTGTTATAGTATGACTGTAAAGATACATGTTAGAACTATAATTACGCATATAGCTTGGTAGTGGATGATGCTACCCGCCGCGTTATGAACTATGGTTAATTATGATATATAGCCTAGAAGTGGATGATGTTGCCCTCCATGTTATGAACCATGGTGAATTATGATATATAACCTGGAAGTGGATGATGTTGCCCTCCATGTTATGAACTATGGTGCATTATGATATATAACCTGGAAGTGGATGATGTTGCCCGCCATGTTATGAACCATGCTGTATTATGATATATATCCTGGGAGTGGATGATGTTGCCCGCCATGTTATGAATCATGGTGCATTATAATACATATCCTGGTAGTGGATTATGCTACCCACTATATTATGAAGCATGACACATAGTTTGAGATACCTATTCTCTGAGTTAAAATGTATTGCGAACCCCAGTATGGTTCATTACAGAACAGAGATGACTCCCCCCCCATGTTAAATAAATTACTATGCTCAATGACACTTATGTATATGTTTTAGTTTCATGTTTCTATTATATCATGGATCTGCTTATTCTTTTATTTGTTACGCATAGTTTGAGATACGTATTCTCTGAGTTAAAATGTATTACGAACCCCAGTATGGTTCATTACAGAACATAGGTGACTCCCCCCCCCCCCCCATGTTAAACAAATTACTATTGTCAATGACACTTATGTATATGTTTCAGTTTCATGTTCGTATTATATCATGAACATGCTTATTCTTTTAGTTATTTTACATACATTATAATTCAAATGTACTAACGTCCCTTTGCCCGAGGCATGCACTTTACAGTGCAGGTACTGAGTTTTAGGATGACGAACCTGCACGCTAGGACTTCACTAGTATCAGTTATTGGTGAGCCTCATTTCATTCGGAGTGTTTGTTGGTTATTTATCATGACAATGTTTTAAAGTAGAGGTATGTTAAGGCTATGTTCTGGTAAATAGTTTCGCATTCAAATATATGTTTTAATGTTTCATAGACTAGTCTAGTTAGCATGGCATGACAATATTATTTTCAGACTTATAATAATTTATTAAGATATTTCCGCTATGATATATGAAATTATATTTCAGTATTCAGTTTGTATGTTTTATTATCAATATTATTTCATGTTGTCGATGCCCTTGTTGATTCAGTATCCATGTAGTTTGCTCGATCACATGCAGTCAGGCACCGAGTGCCTTATTTCACCCAGACCATGGTTCGGGGCATGACACTATGATGCTTCCACAACCTTGCCGTTTTATTTATTCTCCCTCGATGCCTTCTTTTCTACTAATTATCCTAATTACTCCGAAATAGGCTCAACAATGCTAGTTGTGGAATAATGCACTTTTAACTCAACTGAATTGCCTTTGTCAATTCTTAATTAGCTCTCGTATTTTTGCTCCTACTGTGAGGAGTTCTGGGTTTTTGCTGGGGTTTCACTTTCCTCTTCTGCTTCTCCTTCAAGCTTTAGAAAAGACTTACCCAAATCCTTTCTAAGTTTTGATTTCGCCTTCCTCATAGTGAATTTTGTGATGAGAACCCCGTCTTCTGAAGTAATTAGCTTAATTGGACTAGGTTGAGAGACCTGTTCTATTTGAATAATGGTTTCCATTGCTGAAGCTGGTGTCTCAACTTATTCCACTGGATATGAGTGTTTACAATGGATGATTCTCCTGAGTGTTCTCAACTTTTAACTCTTCTTTTTCCTCATCACCCCCACCCATCCTACCTAGTACATGTACAATTTCCTTCTCTACAGATCTTTCCATTGATATTACTTATTCTACTAGTTCAGTATCTTTTAACCCATCAGAACTACCTTCTGCTATGGCAATTCTCATGAATTCCCCTTTACTTTGTGATTTTCCCCTTTTCTTTATGAACTTCTTCCATCTTACCTATCACATTCTTATCAATTTCCTCAATTTCGTCCCCCAAGTCTTCAATAAATATTACTTGATAAGCCACCCCTGATTTATCAACAATTACTACATTAGGAACTTTGACTTGAGTTACCTATTCAAGTGGTCCCATGTAGTATACTCCCAACAACTCCGACATTCTACATGTCAGGATGTTGATTTCCTCTCCCTGAACTTCAAACAAATCCCCTGAAGCATCCATAACGTCAGAGTGATAGGAAATTTTAAATACGGCTGGTTTGAAATCAGAGTAATCGGAATAGATGGGCTCATCTTTCCTACCAACTCTGGCTTTGATTCTCTTAGCGGTTGAGTTTTGGCTATGTTGTGTATGCGCCATAGGTGTGGCATTTGTGAGTTTTGAAACAGTGATAAGATTTTGAGTGGTTGGAGAAGCAGTATGTTCCATTGTCTTTTTTCTTGGTTAGCAAAAGCGAATTTAAGAGATTTGAATTTCATGAAGGGTTTTGAATTTACTTGATGGTTTTGAAAGACAGAGGACAATTTATATTGAAGGGAGAGAGAGTGAGTGATTTGATATGGAAGAACTTCTTATTTTGAGGAGTTTTGATTTATTTTAAGCGTAATAGAAGACCTGATTGTTGGTTTCTTTCTTTTAAATGAAAATGATTATGAGAAGGACACTTCTAGGGATAATAACGGTTAAACCAGGTCTTGGTGACATGCTATAGGAAAGATAGAAGGGGGGAATTTCAAGGCCTATACATTTAATGTATGGTGTACATACCTCATACTGGTGACTTTATTTGAGATTTCATTATTCAAGCCATTTACTGTGACATGCATTATCGATTAGACCCTTTTTGGGAAATAAAGCTCTAAAATGGTATATGACATACAACACACTATATAAGACTGAGAAAAGTACTTATTCAATTTAAGCATTATTGCATGATATGAACATAGTCTAACCAATTAATAAAAACTAATGTAATTCCAGATGTTCCCAATATTTGTCCAATTTTTTCGCAGCATATTTAATAGACATTCATAGGGGTAATAGGTGTTTCAGCATAAGTTTTCCCTGTCATTGTGAGTTCCGTTCTCTCCAGGTCTAAGAGTAGACATAATTCTATCTACCTTCAGTTGTAACGAGCAGGCATCGTTTATCAGATTGTGTTGTCTGCTTCTGTCTCTCTTTCATGTGAATAATCATAGATTAGTTTTAGGAATCCAATTTAGTTTGGGTCCCTTTCCTTGCATGACAGGATATAACACATCTTTCTCTGTCTATTTTGGCAGCGTGTTGGTGAACCTATTCTCAGTTCCCGCTCTTTCCTTATTTGCAGGTATGATCTTTAGATTACTCTTTCTCAAAAAAATTTCCTTTTAATTTAGATTCTTTGGGCACATAATCTAGAAATGACCAATCCTTCCACAAAGTGTGCATAACTTCCCTTCATCAAGTTCTTCCTTAGCAATCCTATCATATTCTAGACTAGTGGTGATGTTATGCAACTGCCTGGTGAGATTTGAGAGCAATTGAGAGAATTGAATCTAGCGGTTTTCTCTTTCCAGATCAGAGTCAACTTGGGAAAACTTTAAGGTAATATCTCTGGATTTCTCCCTTTCTCAGTTCAACTCTCTCCCCACTTTACTAAAATCATCTTCAACTCTGAGTTGTCTGCGACTGGCTTTACCATTCCCCTTTTTCATGGTCAGCAACAGGACTTCGAACTAGAGTGCTGAGACATATGAACCAAGTTGAGAAACCTAATTCTTCAGAAAGTTGTTCTTTTGTTCAAACATTGCTTTTCTTCTTTCGACTTCTACTAGTTCTTCTTTTAGACTGGTTAAGGAACTGAGAGACTCAACTCTTTTGGTGCTCATATTTTGATATTCATTGATTAAGGTAAACATTAAAGACATGAGTTTTTTCAATAGAACTTACCTGAAAGTACTTCTCATATTTTTTGACATCTATCTCACAGTCAGAACCATAATCTTCAATAACTTACAGGAGCAGAATGATCTTTTTCATCTTTTGATTCATCATCTGATGCCAAAGAAATGATCATTGCCTTAGAAGTTTCCTTCTCTTTCCTTTCATGAGTTTTTTCCTTCTTCTTCTCTTTCTCTTCTCTATTTTTCTTCCACTCAATTTCCCATAATGGACAATCTTTAATCATGTGATCCGGTTTATCACATTTAAATCATCCACCAAACTAAAAATTGTCAGACCTCCTTCCCTTCTCAGATGAACTACTACCACCATATTATTTTTTCCTTTAGAGGAACTTTTTAAAGTTTTTGGTGGTCAAGGGCATCTCATCTTCATCTTCAGTTTCAGAGGCCTTGAGTGCTAAGGACCTCCCCGTATTTGCTTCTTCATTCCTGGAAGTCTCTATATCCATTTTATATGTCTTCAGGTTACCTACTAATTCATCAAGGAACATACTTGCTATGTCCTTAGCCTCCCTTATTGTTGTAACTTTCATCTCGAAGGTATTTGGTAGGGTCTTTAGAATCATATCCACAGAGTCCTCGGTGGTAATGATCTTACCAAGAGATGTTAGCTCGTTCATGGTAGAGGTATACTTCGTAAACATCTCAGCAATTGTTTTTCCCGGTTTCATCTTGAAGTTTTCATAGCTAGTATCAAACATGGACTTTCTAAACTTCCTAACTTGACTGGTGCCTTCATGCTCATTTTTCAGCGTATACCAGATATGCTTAGCCATAGTGCACCCAGAGATTTTGTTTTACTTATTAGGGCCAAGTACGTATATGTTAGCATTCTTTTCAAGCATCTTGTAACCAGCCTCAATGTGCTCGCCTTTTTCTTTCTTTACATCTGTTTCATCATGTTACACCCCATATTTTTATTCAATATATGTACGACAAAGTTGAGGTTGACGAATGCACTTAAACATGAGAAATGAGATTTTGAGAAAATAAAAAAGAGTTGCTTGCTTCCCCAAACTGTGCTGCTTACTTGTCCATATTACTTGTTGGGGCTACTTAACCCGTGTCGTGATTATTAAACAAGAATGAGACACGTATTTACATTAACTAGGGGCAGCATGAGACACAACCTAATTAAACAAGTAGGTGTGTCACTTACTTGCAAAAAGGAGAGACCAAGATTAATTCCCCACAAAGGGAGTTTGTTGGGGCAGCCCAAAGAGCCCTATTTAGGCCTGATTTATCTTAATTTCCTTTTTTCATTTTTAAACCAAGAACATGAGAGAAACCCATGAAACTCTCCCAAAAGTTCCACACAAACCCTAGGTGATGTTGAGTGATACGAAGTGATTCTAGTGCAAAAATTCCCGAACTGCTTGCTAGTTTTCATTTCTTTTTATTGTAGCTACATTGGGGGTTAATTACAGGTGAAGGGAGCATAGGTTTTCACTGGTTCTGATCAGTCCAAGATAAGTTTATGCTTCTCCTTACCTTATCGAAGTTGCTATGAGTTGTAGCTCGATTTTAGAGACTATAACTTGCAAGTTTTAAAAGAGTAGTGTGTTGTTTGTTGTTGTGCCACTTCTGACTGGTTGTAAACCTATTTCTAAGTTGAGTTTATGGCTGGTTTGTATGAGAAGGGGCTTAATTATATGTAGGTTATGTTGCTCGAATTGAAAGAAGAGACAAGTCGAAAACATGTTTTTGTAATCTGAAAAATCAGTTTTAAGGTTGTTGAACTTTATGGACTATTTTCTTGTTATTTTTGTGATATATAAGGGGGAAAATGGATGAATATAATTTTTATCATGTTATAGACATTGTTGACTCAAAGTAAGAAATTCATAAGGAGTGACAAGGGTTGTATGGATTTCAATCTGAGCTTGCCACTCGTCGTGATATGTTGATGAATTATTAATGATATATTGTACCTTGTTGTTGATGTTGTTCTTATTGTGTTTCTATGGTTGTTGTTGATGATGTGTGGAGTTGGAGGAAGTCAAAATTAGAGGGGAGATGCTTCCCAAATTTATATAGATAAGTTACTAACTTAGAGATTCAAACTAAGTTCGTTCTTGGCAAAAATCATGGACTTTGTTGTATTAATGTAGATATAGTTGTGTTATGGGCTGCTTCAAAAGTATTGAGGAGACAAAGAGGTCGAGGTATGTAAGGCTTACCCTCATTTTTATCGTCATAATTGTGAAGATAACTTCCTAGCATGATGCTTTCCGTCCTAATTTCACTTTATAACATAGAAGCATATCTATCCTTAGTGTAAAGTATTGTATGGAACTTATTTGTCCCTTGTCGGGAGTACTTTCCACATCTTATGATATTCCTTGTTATGTGATAAATTTTGAGACTCTTGTTGGATTGTAAATGATTTCATAACAATAGGTGTGGGTTAATGACCTTAGGTCAATCCGCCCTGTTCATTTTGTTATTCTGAGGTCTTTCATGCATCATATATATACGTAGCTATTTTCTATTAAGTTGCACTATAGTCAGTTGGGAATGACACTTATATATGCACACCTATTATTACCGAGTACGATATGATGAGATTCTCCCCACAGAGAGGCTTGACATATGGCCCCTTATAGTGGTCCAATTTTACTATTTTGGATATATTCATGTTTATGTCAGTTGTATGCCCTCAGTTGCAGTCCTGAGTTCCAAGTTGACTTTTGTACCCCTTTCTTTGTATTACATTCTTTGCTTATATGCTTTACATGCCTTACATGTTCAATACATTCTTACATATTGACATCTCTTTGCTGGGATGTTGTGTTTTATGGTCGTAGGTGTAGATAGACAGTTGGACGCACCTCCTTAGTTGGTTATCTGATTCAACTATTGGTTATCGCACTCGACTTCCCCGGAGTTGCTATATAGAGTTGGTAGGCACTGTTACTTATGTTTATAGCTATTTTCGGTATGGTGGGGTCTTATCCCGACTTAATGACATGTTAGAGTACCCTTAGAGGCTTGCAGACCATAAGTCATTGCATATTTGTTTTGTACGGCCTTATCGGCCTCCTTTTTAGTTGTTAGTGTACCTGTTATTGCCTTGTAGGCCCTTAGATATATGTACATATTGGTTTGGGTGTCACTTGTATAAGTTGTTATATTTAAGTCTTCTATGACATTTTCTTCTAAGGCCTTGTTGGCCTAAATAGATATTTGTTCAAGTTATGATATCCAGGTGGTACGCTTGGACCATCCAGGCACCGGGTGTCGGCCACCCCCTAAGGTTGTGGTGTGACAAACTTGGTATCAGAGAAGGTCTGTCCTAGGGAGTCTAAAAGCCATGTCTAGTAGAGTCTTGTTTATGAGTGTTTTGCGCACCACACTTATAAATAGAAGGCTACAAGACATTTAGGGTGGTTACGTTCTTTCTTGGTCTAGATCGTGCAATAGAGATGAGTAGTAAGTGTTCAACTTCTAATCCTTATCTTGTTTGTACTTTCATTGATGCCTACGACTAGACGATAGACGACTATTCAGAGGTTAGATATGGAAGAGGGAGAGGGTTTCAGTCAGGTACCCCATGCTAACACAGGGCAGTAGGAGCATTAGGATGAGACTTTAACCTGGGCCTCTAAGACTCTACCCCCACTACCTCTGGAGGAGCATAGGGGAGCTAATGTACCTCTAATTCTTCCCCAGGTTGCTCCTAAGAAGGACATTAATACATTGAGTGTTGTACAATTATTGACTCGATTGGTGGCCTCTCAAGCCTAGCGCTATACTATTGGACCTTCTGATAAAGCAGTTAGCGTGAGAGTTTTGGATTTCATCAACTTGGACCTTCTGGTATTCATGGGATCAAATTTGAATGCGTACCCGTAGAACTTTCTATATTAGATGCTATAGATTTTATGTTTTATGCATGCCACTGATAATGAATTAGTAGAACAAACCTCCTATAGGTTATTGGATGTCGTCGTGACATGGTATGAGACCTAGGAGAAGTGTAGAGGACCTCGTGCCCACCAGTAGGATATAGAGTATTTTCTATGGCTTTCATACAACATTTTCTACCGATTGAGCTCCGACAGGCCAGACTGGATAGATTTTTATATCTGTAGCAAGGTAATATAAGTGTTTGGGAACATCACTTGCAGTTTAAATTTTGGCCAGATATGCTCTTATGGCCGTAGCTGAGATGAGTGATTGAGTACATCGGTTTGTTAACGGCTTGGGGCTGCATTTGGTTAATGAGTGTACTACCGCTTCTCTAAATCTGGGTATGGATATATCTCACATCCAAGCTTATGCATAGAATTTGGAGAACCGAAATAGATAGCATCAGGTTGATCAAGAGCGTGATAGGGTACAACATAAGAGGACCCAATATGTAGGTGACACATGAGATTTCAGATGTGGGTTTAGACCACACTTTCTAGGCGCCCTTCTTATCCAGTAGCTAGTGCACCCCCACAATTCAGGGCTAACATCGTGATCGATATACTTTTTCTAGTCAAGAATAGAGTTCACGGGTGCTAGGACATTAGTATAGAGGAAATTCTAGTCAGATGAGGCCTCTGTTACCCTATTATGATTGATGTGGTAGAACCCATTTTGGGAAATGTCGTTAGGGTTCAAAATTATATTATTCATGCAGATAACCTAGTCATATAGTGTAGGTGGTATGGCACAACCCATGAGATCTGTAGTTGCTTCTTCTTCATCTGTACGCCCCCTGAGCAGGGCACCCCGATATTGGCTGGTAGTGATAGGGGTAAAGATGAAGCATCCAACTTAGGTGATCATTAGAATCGTATCTATGCGTTAACTAGTCGACAGGACCTAGAGTCATCTCCTGATGTTGTTACATGTATACTATCTGTCGTATGCACTGATAGACCCAGGCTCCACTTTATCGTAAGACACTCCTTTTATTGCTAAAAAGTTTGGTAAATAACCTGAGTTATTAAGTAAGTCATTTATTGCATCTACACCAGTTGGCGAACCAGTGATTGTTTGTAACGACCCATCTGGTCTTTTTTAGGATAAGACCCTTAATTGCCTATTTAACCCTTTCCGTAGTATCTATGTAGAATTTCTAATGCAGGGGTACATGTGGCACAAATCTTGAAGTTCATTTATATGAGTTTCGGATGAAATCCCCAAAACTAGAACCTTAGAGTTGAATAGTTTGACTCAAGGTTGACTTTTGAGTAGATGGGTTCATTTCCAGGTTCCATCACTTTTGGTTATTCTGAGGATTATTTATGACTTAGTCGAGTCACTGGTTTTATTTCCTAGACAATCAAATGTATTTTGTGGCCTTATTTGTAATATTTGCTTATTTCAAACGATTCTTTAGAAAAGTATGTCTTAGCTCGGTTAAATGGGAAATCTGAGGGCACGAGTGAGTTTGTAGCATTGTTTACCTTGGGGTAGCATGTCTGGTTTATGTCCGGGGGGTCTTGGGAGTGTTTCGGGTATTTGGTGGAAGATTCAGTTAGTTTTCATTTTTCTGTTGTCTGGTGTCCGCTCCTGTGTGTATGCCTCTGCGGAGGTTGGCTAGCAAAAGAGAGAAAAGGGTAAATGGTAGGTTGCCACCTCGACCAGTAGGGGCGGGTTGCATCTCTGTGGTGTCGGGTTTGCTTCGGCACTAGGGCGAGCTGTCAAGTGACTATGCCCTAGCGATGTCATTTTCTGCGGGAGAAAGACCACGCCAGTGTAGTCAATTTTGCTGGAGCAGAATCTCTAAATCAGAAAACCTATTTAATTCTTTAGGTCATTTCACTTTCCCAAAACATTCTTTCTCTAACCTAGACCTTCCATAAGAGGATTTCTGAAGATTGGGGATAAATTCTTCATTGAGGTAAAGTTTCCACCCTCTTATGATTTCATTTCATGATTTAAAGTCCTTTAATGGTGATATGGTATCCATGTAAATTGGGGGGGATGAGTTATAAATTTTATATGAGATTAAGAGAGTTGAATCCTTGATTTAGAGGGGGATGAGTTATAAATTTTATATGAGATTAAGAGAGTTGAATCCTTGATTTAGGGGTGTTTTATTGGTTAGTTTACTTTGATATTGTTAATTAGTGATGGACTATGCTAGGTTATCAATTTGTGGCCTTTAATTTGATTATAGAAACTCTTTGAAAATTGGAAAAAATTCTAGGGTTGCAAATTGGGGCTTTTCGTATATTGTTCAATTAAAGGTACAAATGAGCATATTGTCTCATTAACTTAGGGATATGATTACCTAGTATGTATTGATGGTTTTTGGGTAATAAAGTTTGAGTCTTGATGACGTGGGCTCTGAGTTGGTTTTGGAAGTTTTGATTTGTTTAAGGATTATGTCATTATATGTTGTGGAAATATTATATTAACAAATAGTATATATGTGTTAGACTTTGATTACTATGAGATGCTTCAGAAGGGCAAGACAAGCACAAAGATCTGATTGTTCGAGGCTTTTTTTGGTCCAAAGGTAGGCTACATTTTACTTTCACTAGACTCTGATAGAAGTATGTAATTAGTTATAAGTGTTGAGGGGTATTAGGAATGTTTGGGGTACCATTAAGACGGTTGTGATGAACGTTTGAATGGGTACAGGTTTTGAACTGTGATAATGGGTTTCAGGAATCAACCTTGAGCTGATTCCGACTGCTGTTTATTTGGGCTTGTCGCGATTATGTGGGCTTATCGCCATTATGTGGGCATATCGCCATACTTGCTAATGTATGTTTATTCATCACATATGATTTCGATATGATATCATGATTTGTACTTGGATAATGTGTTATTGAATTCTTGGAAGCATGTAGTATTCATCTCTATACTTTGTTGCATCTCATTACCTCATGATTCCTTACCTTGTACTGTCATTTTCATGCATAACTCATGGTTCTGATGATATTGATATGAGAGTGGTATGGAATTGATATGGGTCTAATAGACTGGAAAGGTAAGATCTTTATGAGATTATGGCAACATTGAGATGATGATGATATGCGGGAACGGAGTTGCACGCTTGCAACCATTTTTGAGCCAAGAGTTGGGCTCTATTGAATAATTCATGAGGAGTATATGGAGTTCGCGGGTCCCCCATGGGTGTGATGTTCATAGAATTTGAACGCTTGTATACTGGAAGATAAAAAGGTACCTGACATATGCATTGCATTCATATCATACATACTTCATTGCATTAGTTATCTATTGATGAATTAAGTGTTGAATTGATAATTGACGACTTTGTTGATTCCTGGATAATGAGGATAAGAGCTGATTATTAAGTACTTGAACATTGTTATTGAACCATCTGGAATCAGATAACTTTTATGATAATGAGGTTTATGTGAATAAGTTATTGTTTCTTCAGTAAACTGTTACTCGAACTACATGACTTAATTGGATTATTGAAATGTTTAGTATAGGATTGTTTGATGTTAACTTGGCATTTATCTCTTTTGCATATCTTCCATCATTGTCGGCCTATGATTCCTACGGGGGTACATTGTGTACTCATACTACACTTGCTGAATTATTTTTGGATGCAGATTTAGTTCCTTCTACCAGCTCGAGACCACGTGGCTGAGTCCGAGCAAGCTGATTCAGGCATTCAGGGTGAGGATGCTACTACTGGCATGACCCAGATGCTCTATCTTTTATCATGTCTTTTATGTGATTCGAGAGACAAGTATCAGACTTTCAGACTTCTTCTATTTCATTTTGACTGATGTCTTATAACAGTAGCGCTCTTGTATTATTGATCAGATCGTTTGGGGGTTGTATTTGACTTTTAGACTTATGTACCGCACTTTCATTATATTATGATATACAAGGTTTATAAGTATTTCACTATTTCCACAATTCTTTATTTATTTGTATATTGTATGGGAAGTGGTTTGCCTACCGGTGAGAAAATGTAGGTGCCACCATAATTCTTAAAGAGGGTCATGACAAAGTTGGTATCAGAGCTTTAGGTTAAACGGTCTTAAATACAAGAGCAATATCTAATAGAATTTTGCGGATCGGTGCAGAGATGTTTGTGCTTATCTTTGAGAGGCTATGAGATATCTAGGAAATTTCATTTCCTTTATTCCTTTAATGCTAAGTTGAATAAAATTGATATCTGACCTTTGTTCCTATTCTCTCACAGATCATGAGGACTCGTGATGATGGGTGAGAGAGGAGGCACCTGCACTTGCACCTGTGGTGCGCGGTTGTGGTCAAGGCCGAGGTGGAGCCTGAGGAGCTACACCGGCCAGGGGTGGAGCACAGGGAGCCGTCCAGGCTCGTGCTAGTTCAGTTTCCCATGTGTTATTTATTGAGCCTCAAGATGAGTTACTTGATGAGGAGATGGGGCCAGCCTAGGATCAGCCCATATTTATTGCTACACCAGTTCTATAGGACACATTGGTCAAATTGTTGAGTGTTCTAGATGGTTTTTTCCTAGGCGGGTGTGTATTCGACTACTCCGAGTGGGTCACAGACCCGGGTGAGAGAGGGATAAACTCCCGAGTTTCATACTCCAAGGGTTTATCCAGCTTGACTCCCCATATTAATGAGATTCCATTACCCGACTAGTCTCTCAATGATTGTAGGGACAACTATGACCAGAGATGAGTTAAATATATAGGAGAACTTTTCCAATATGAAGTGTCTCGTATTCTATGGACAACCTGAGGAGGATAGGTATGAGTTATTGTTAGCTGCCATAAGAGGTTGCACACCTTGGGTATCGTTGAGTCGCATGTGGTCTATTTGGTCGCTCTTCATCTTATGGGGGATGCAAAACAATGTTGGAGGGATTATGTTGATTGTCGACCGGAAGGGTTGCCTCCACAATCTTGGGTCAGGTTTTATCAGATCTTCCTAGAGAAGTATGTGCCTCTTAGCTTGCATCTGAGCAAGCGTGATGAGTTCCAGAGGATCGAGCAGAGGGGCACCTTTGTTGATTACGATATTTGCTTCCATGCCTTATCATGCTATGTAGCGCCATTGCTACCTACAGAGGCAGAGAAACTTAGATGCTTTGTGAGATGGTTGAGTGTTCCTCTTCAGTTGGCTACGTTACAATTGGTAGCTGTTGAGGCTTCATTCGAGACAGTGGTTGAGCATGCTAGAATGGTTGAGTCTGTTAGGACCAAGTTTCCAAGACATGAGTATGATAAGAGGATGCGCCGATATGGACAATACAATGGGTCTACTTCTCATGGTTATGGTCAGCATGGTAGGTTTCAATATTCATAATCTAGTCGCCCGGTTCAGGTAGCTCTCAAGATTATAGATCCTCCTTAAGGTTAGATCCTGTGAAAACTGGGGGTCCCATGCAGATAAACTCTCTAACTCGGGAACCTGCTGACCCTCTTTGTGGCACCGTGCTTGGAGATGCCTCATTCTGATGTTGTGATTGATAAGTCAATAATTGGGTGAGAAACTGAATAGCTCCCATTATATCCTGGATAGATGAACTAGATGGAGTAAATGGTAAAGGTATTTCTGTAGGCCCCTCTATCACTAGTGGTTGTGGGTGCTGGAATAGATGGACCACCCTGTTCCCTAATCTGGACTTCCTCAGAAGGTGGTGACCCATTGGATTCCACCATGATCTTCTATAATGGAACATCTCAAGACAACATAACATAGGATACATATCGACGTGTGTCTACAAAGCCTCTAAGAGTAATTGACATCATATGGTCGGGATAGGGCCCCGCCCTACCCATGAAGTCTACAAACATGTATTGATAATCTGGAAACTAGACTCGACTGCACTCTGGATGAAATGGAGTCTTACCAATCCTTCGCTAATATCAACCCTATCTACTGGGAAGGCTCATCAAACTGGCTACCTAAATCCACAGGCGTGAAATGCAGCGCCCCACTAATGGAACGTTAGTACAAATAATTGTACCAAGTATATAAGGTAGATAATAACTGAATAACTAAAACTGAACTGATATACTGAATATAAACTGAGGAGTCAATGATAATCTTGAAGCATATCTATCTGTCTCAATCTCATATCATGAATGAAATACTGAAAATTAGCTATTTGGTCTCATGTTAGGTCTGGTGTATAAGTGCATAGCCTCGAAGATGAATGTAAATAGCCCTGAAGGAAAATTGTATCTCTGTATAGTCCCGAAGGCAATGCATATATCTGTATAGCCCTCAAGGCAAATGCATAGCCCCGAAGGCAAACTGTATCTCTGTATATCTCTATACTTCTCTCACCAGCCATAAGGTCAGGGTATCTCTTACCAAACACAAGGTCAGGCTCTCACCACCCATAAGGTCAGGGTATCTCTTACCAAACACAAGGTCGGGCTCTCACCACCCATAAGGCTGGGATATAGTAACTCTATAAATAATAGTAGTATTGTATATATAAAATCTCTACTCTATTTATTAACATAAAATAAGTAAGAACTGAACGTAGATTTCTGACAGGGTCACACAACCTCAATCACAACATTCAAAAGGCTAGCTAACAATTAACAAGCCAAAGAATCGAGGCCTTTCATTATTAGATCATTGACCTCTTATTATCTTCATTTCTTCACTTCTCATTTCACTTTTCATCTTTCTAGATTAAGATTTTTCTATCCCTTTCTATGACAAGATAACTATTAGGAACAATCATCATACGTAAGTTTAATCATTCTACACACTTTACTATATTTCTAGTTCGACACGTTATTCTTAGGGATGTCGTAAATCCCCTCTAGCATTCATAGGCTTCATAACTTATATGTTATGTGTTACTTCCTCAACTATTACTTACTTACATAAAGAGGTGGTCTATACTCCAACCTTTTTATATCTTAAGGAGTACGCATTCTTACAGGACGCTCTACCCGTTCTTATAATTAATGATTTACTTATATAACTATAGCACTCTTGACTCTTATACTTCATACGACTCGTTATTTTACTCTCGTACGATATTGGTTGACACTATGAATAATACTTCTAAGTCTTTCCATTTGGGAGGAACAAGATATACAAGAAGCTCAGAATACCAATCAAGTCAATATATGACAAGAGAAAGCTATAGGACATGAAAGTACTCCCAACAAGGGACAAACAATAACAAGAGTAAAATACTTCTTTTGGAATCCATTATTTGTTCGGAATCATGCCAAGAAATAAAGGATAGACATTACAAACCTTTAGTCAATCAACTCATCAACATACCGTATTTAATTTTCAACTCACCTCAATCTACAACAAATGATTATAACACTATTGTCAAGCTAACGGAAAGCTAAAATAAGCTATAACGAGCAACAAGCTTGACTCTCTACTAACAAATCTTATTATTATATACTCCTTCTCCTTTTCCCTTCTTATAACAACAACAAAAAAAATCATGCTTTCATAATTTTCCAGCGACAATAACATTAAGAAAACATCTCAAACAGTCCATAATTTACTACATTCCAAATACGACCTTTCGACCGTTATTCGCATGTTCTAGTTCCTGTAGCTTAGCTATGACTTATATATACTCAAATACATGAAATAGGAGGACAGTTCTTACCTCAAACTGTAGCTACAACACTTTAGAGCAACCTTTCTTCATGTCGAAGCAACGTACAACTCAACCACGATGGGAGAAATAAGCTTCTACTCGCACCGAGATTTTATCGGCATTAAATAAACTAACCCACCTTGGGATTTATTCTTGAGCTATAAGAGAACCTTTGGAGAATGTTTGAGAGTATTTTTGGGCTGAAGAATTTTAGAAATGAAGCCACCGAATTCAGCATAAAGAGAATTTATTTTTCCCGGCAAAGTGCAATCGTCTACCTCTCTCTCTATACATATATTTGGCGTATTGCTGCTTGTTCATGAGATTTCCTTCTCATTGTTGCTGCTATATAAGTATATAGAAATGTGCTGCCACTTAATTATTGTGAGAAAGAACAAACTAATCTCAATTATAACTTATCATATTATTGTGGGGAAAACACCAAACTTATCTTCCAAAATGCATCCACCTAATGTATAATTACTTGGTTGTTTCCATTCTCATTAATTACCACATGCACCTTATAAAGTGATGGAGCATGTGTAATTTAACACTTAATAAAATTAATAGTCACCAAACAAATTATTTGAATGGATCATGTGTTATTTACTACACATAATTAATTTCTTGATCTTAATTTGCTTTTAATTTTTTTTTCTTATTACATAGAGGGGTAGGGGAAGGGGAAATGGGGGAGGGATTATAATGTGGGGATTCGAACCCTCACCAACAAGGTGGAAGTTCAGATAGTCAACTAACTGAGCTGCTAGATTCCTACTCTTGATCTTAATTCACTTATACAATAATCATTTTTAATATACTTCATATACCCATTATCGTGATTGAATGATATAGCACTAATCCATAGCCTCTTTTGACACACAAAAATATTATTCCCTATCATCGTGGCAAAATTTCTTAAGTCCTAAATTGTTTCAGTACTTCATCTTTTTATACACTGAGCTCTTGATATACATGAGTATGACCAAAATTCCATACGGTTCGTATAACTTGTTCAATATTCTAAACATCGATGAAACTTATTAATTTTTTCTCCAATTCGTTTACCCTCTAATCCCCACATAATCTACTTTAACATTGTTATAAACTTTCTATAACCTCGAAGATAGTCTCTTTCCCGATCTTATGTCTGCTAACTTATGACTAAACTTAAAATATAAAAATATGGTATGTAACAACAATGAAAATCCACCCAAGACTATTGTCCTATATATAAGAGCAACTAAGAGTGATAATACAAGTTTAACATAACCATTACAATGTCTAAAATGTAAGGAAGACAAAAATAAGTAAAGAAAACAGAAGACGACTACACTTCAGATAAGCCAGGTAGCTTACCCAAATCTCCGGAATCAACAGTTTCGAACTCGGATGGCCCATAAGCTCTACTCAAACTCGAATCTGAGTTTTCACCAAAGATAGTGCAGTATGTGTAGTATGAGTATGAGAAACACGTGTGTTCAGTATATTTCTTAGACCGGAAATGAAAGAAGTAGTGATGAAGTATTTAAGAAAAGTCTTATTATCTTTACATATTTATCTTAACCCAAATCGATCGATTAACATGGTAGAGAATAATCAGTTACCAAGTAAGTCAAATTTCTAATTAATTAGATAATCAGGCTATTAGGTACGGCTATTAAACTGAATTAGCCAAGAAAGGGCAACCAAATAGATTATTAAATAATGAAAAGTATGATGATGCAATGCAATGATGTGCCTTGAAGCCAAATCCTCTCCAAAAGTAGTATATACATAGATCTCCACAGTAATCTTTGAGGGTCGTGACCTATGGAGGAGTCATAAGGTTCATATACTTGGAATGGATGCTCTCCACGTACCAGTGCGGACGATTTCTACACACTATCAAACAATCCTCTGTAAGGACGATCTTCACGTACCCAACTTATACTCATAACACAATCCCAGCACAGACGATCTCCATGTACTTGACTCATACTCATATCCGATCTTATGTCAATATATATGAATGATACAACATATAAGTGAGTGAATATATCAGCAATTCAGACTCAATTTCCAATAAGTTCAAGTATGTTCATCAATAATCCATGCTTAATAGCCAACATGTTGAAGTAAGTTCATCAGTAATCCAATCTTAATAGCCAACAAGTTCAAGTAAGTTCAGTATCAGGTTTATCACAAGTTTATGAGATTTATTAGAGTACCAAATACAATCAACTACTCAAATATAAGACATGTAGCACATAACAGCTAATGCCCATATACTTTGTCATTCCTGGCTCACGACCCATAATTACACTGTACACTGTTATTACCCATATCGTGTCACATTACTCGTACCAATTCTCATCACATAATGACAACAAAACCCCTCAATACCCTTACCCCTTAATAATTTGTTCTAATCTTTACTAAAAAAAGCATCCCTCAAACAAAGTCTAGAACGTCTTAACATACCTCGAATGTCGAGCAAACGTGTCACAAAACTTAAAATTTCACCTTTTAGTTTCATAAAGACTCATAAAACCCACAATATATTAAATACACATCATATATAAGATAACGAGTCAGTAGACATCCATATTGCTATACTTTTATTCCGGGGCTCGAAAATCACCAAAAAAGACAAACCTGAGTCCCTAAGGGAAAAAGTAAAATTTTATATCAAAATTGATTTATCTATGACTTTAATAGTCTAAATCCAGAAAATGAGCTAAATCGGTTCACTAATTGGATCCCAAATTAAGAAATTTTAATATTATAACTGTAGGGCTAAAAACCCCATTTCTACCAACCCAAGTCATGAATTACTCACTAATTTAATGGAAGTATTCAATAGGAATCAACAAATCAGTGATAAGTAACTTACCCCAGAGCTAAATCGTGAAAAATGCTCTTGAAATCACATTAACCCGAGCTCTAGAACTCAAAATATCAAAATAGAGAAATGAAATTTGAAGTGGAAACTTAAAACATTGTTCAGCTATAGTGCTTCTTCGCGATCGTGGGACTCAATCCGCATTCGCGAAGCACTACCCTGAACTGGCCCACACATTACCCTACGCGATCATGACATAGCACATGTGATTGATGAAGCCAATATTTCCAAGCTTCACGATCTCGATCCTCCTCTCACGTTCGCGAAAGATCCATGTACCAGCAAACCAAATAAAATAGTTATGTTTAAATCATTGTTTTGACACCCAAAACTCATCCAGGAATTTCCTAACACAAATCAAATATGCATTTCAGTCAAAAAACATGTTATAAATCTACTCACATACTCAAAACACTGAAACATGGTCATCTTGACCCGATGTTGACTGTGGTCAATTGTAATCCTTTAACATAAGTAGTTTCTCAACCAAGGGTCAAAATCACACCCGAGCTCCGCGAGATCTGAATCAACTACTTTACTAAGTCATAACTCACGTTCTAGACCCTCCGATTTGACCTCTCTAACATCCGATGTTGACTTTTGTCAAAGTTTCTCATTTTCTTAGCTTAAGAACTTTCAAATTTGCTAATTCCTCTCCAATACTCATTTGGTGCCTCAGAAACTACACCACCTATCCCCGCAAGTTATGAATACTATTTTAAAGATACGAGAAGGGTATTTTTAGGAAAAAGAGCTTAAAAGCTCAAAATGACCGGCGTGTCTGTCACACCCTAACCTAGAGGTGTGTGGCCGGAACTCGGTGTCCGAAGGCCTGAGCGTACCATTCGTGATACCTTTAGCATACTTGACAAGACTTGGATCGACAAGGCCTCAAAACATTAACTATATGATAAGATGACACATCAACCTGCAAGCAGAAGAGATCCAACGTACATATATAGATGTATATAGAGGTCGACAAGGTCATCACAAGTGTAAAGACAATATGAAGGGTTGACAAGGCCACACACGACTGCTATACACAGTACAACTATCTACAAGCCTCTAAAGAGTACATGAACATCATCAGGTTGGGACAAGGCCCCGCCCTACCCATAACTATACCTATAGAATCATTTCGACGATGACTAGCACCTCCAAAACAAGGGGATAGCTCTGACACCACCACTGAGCTAAGATCCTACTGGACATGGGCATCACTCCATCTATTTGAACCTGCATGCATGAAATGCAGTGCCAGCAAAGGACATCAGTACGCAAGATGTATTGAATATGTAAGGCAGGTAAACATAGATAAAGATAATAACAAGAGTACTGAGAAGTAAAGAGACAACCTAGACCTCGGGAATCCATTGTGGGTATATGCAATGCATAATCTCACTAAAAAACAGATATATATATGTATAGCCACACTTTGGGGCAAGGTCAATATCATATCGTACCTGGACTTAATAGGATTCGGTGTTATCATACCCGGCCTTAAAAGGACTCGGTGTTATCATACCCAATTGCAGTGGTTTGTATATATAAGTGTCGTACCTGACCGACTATAGCATGACTCAGTGTTATAAAATATATACATATTTATAAGTGATGTGCAATTCATACCTCAATGGACACCATGAATAGAGTCAGAGTCAGCTATGGTCATTGTCCTCTAAATATCATTATGGAATCATATACGACAAACGTTACAATCCAACCCTATCTCTCTAAATCAATCATATCACAAGGAATATCATAAGATATGAATTAGAGTTCCGACAAGGAGTATACTAGAATCATAAGCAATAACAGAAGGGAAACACAAGATAACGAAGCTACTGAGAATGGAATTCATACTTTAGTTCTAAGACAAGATCATGCGAAGAAAGGAAAAATGGTAACCCTTACATACCTTTATGGCAACCCTTTAATGAAGATGACAGAATAAACCTCCTCACAACTTAGGCTTAATCTATAAGATCCATCCTTAAGACACCTTGCTTCAATATGAAGAATCCTTCACCTTCACAATAACAAGGGAGAACTAGACGTATACAGACTCTACGTCTTTCTGAAGAAATATTAAACCCGAAACCTTGATAATTTCTACTAGGATAATGGAGGAACACAACTATGCTTGATCTTGGAAAGAAGAAGAGAACATTTGCTTTACTTCACTGAAATTGAAAGAACGAAAGGATATTTGCTGCACTTTATTAAATATGAAAGAAGAAAGAAAAAAAAGGTTGCTTCTACTTGTGGAATTAGAAGGATGAGAGATGGAACTCTCCAACTCTTGTTGCTGTATATATATAAAATTGTATATACACATAAAAATCAATTCCAGAAATGATAATGTAAACGTGTAAATATAGGAAACAATATATTCCCTATCCATAATTAGAATATTTCCATATATTGTGTAAATATAATTATGGTAAGACTAGGATTCCTCTTTTGTATAGGCGTAGGATTCCTATTGTATAAGGGATGAATATTGTACTCTATATATACCTTGATATTAATGAAAGACTCCCCAAGGGAGATTAATATCATCTAACATGGTATCAAGAGCCAAATAAACAAAACCCTAAAAACCTTTCTCTTCCACAACCGCCGGTTGCCTCTCCTACACCGCGGCCCTCCCGGATTTTCTTCTTGTTTTTCGGGTTTTGTTCTTCCTTTCTTCTCTTCTCTAAATGGCTATCCCTGATTCTTCCACACTTTCTGACGCCTCTACCTCCACAAATCCCACCACAAAGTCATCACCCCCGTTTCATCCCCCCCTTACTATTTCCAACATCAAGAACCATATTCCCACTATTCTTGATCAAGAAAACAACCAATATTCTCCCTGGGTTGAACTTTTTCGCAATCATGCATGTCTCTATAACGTGCTTGACCATATTGATGACACTATTCCGCGCCCTACGGAGGTTGATGATTCTATCTGGCATCGTCTCGACGCCGGCATCAAACAACGGATATATGGTAGTATCTCTCAAGATTTGCTCCTTACTATCATGAAATCTGACTCCATATCCCTTGACTTGTGGAATTGTTTGGAGGAAATTTTTCAGGACAACAAGCACACTCGTGCCGTGTATTTGGAAGAACAGTTCAACAAAACACGTCTTGAAAACTTCTCCAATGTCTCTGAGTACTGCAAGCAGCTTAAACTTCTAGCGGATCAACTCTCCAACATCGGCACGCCTGCCACTGACGATAAAATGGTGCTACAAATGATTTCTGGCCTTACTAAGGGCTAATATGATACTTTGGCCACCATTATTCAACAGACAGATCCGCTACCGAGTTTTAACAAAGCTTGCTCACAATTGTTGCTCGAAGAAACCCGTCGTGCTAAGCAGGATGAGCACGCCCAGCAGGTGTTAGCTGTCGACACGTAACCCCAAGATCAGATGCCACCAGACAACTCCTAACAGCGGCAGGGCCGCGGCGGCAAGGGTGGAAAAGGCCGCGGCGGTAGAGGAGGCCGCGGTCGTGGCAAGGGTCGCGGTCAACAGAACCAACAGCAGCAACAACAATAGAGATCGCAGAACAACTGGGCCGCGGCTCCTCAGCAATTCGTCTACAGCGCCACGGCGCCCCAGTACAGAGTCGCGGCGCCCCAGTTCAGAGCTGCGGCGCCAAGTCCATTCCAGTACCAGCAGCCATACAATCCGTATTCTTATCCCGGTTTGTTAGGCCCCGCTCCAGCCGCACAGCAGGCCCACTTCATGCAAGGTCAGGTCCCGCAGCCCTCCTCCGGCATGACACCCACTGAGTTGGGTCAGGCATTCAGCACCCTCTCTATGCAACAGCCTGACAATACTTGGTACATGAACTCAGGCGCCACATCTCACGTCACCCAGTCTGCAGGTATTATTCCTAAAATGTTTCGTTTAAAGCATCCTCAATATGTTACAGTTGGTAGTGGACAACGCATTCCAGTTAAGGGTTATGGTACCTCATACACACAACCTCCTCATCCACCCATCTCCCTCAAAAACACCCTATATGCCCCACACATGATTAAGAACCTCATATCTGTCCGCCAATTTACTCGTAATAATTCTGTCTCTGTGGATTTTGACCCTTTTGGTTTTACTGTGAAGGATCTTCATACGGGGACACCTCTTACGAGATGCAATAGCACGGGAGATCTCTATCCATTCACTTCCACCTCCGCTGCCAGATCTTGCTCTCCCGTCACTCTAGCGGTTGTTTCTTCTTCAACTTGGCATAATAGGCTTGGTCATCCAGGAGTCCCAGTTTTTAATTTTCTTAGAGGCAACAATTTCATTGCTTGTAATGGGAAACTTGCCCAAAATTATGTTTCTTGCTCTTTAGGCAAACATATTCGTCTTCCATTTAAATCATCTACTAGTGTTACATTTGCTCCTTTTGATATCATACATGCCGATTTATGGATATCTCCTATCTCTAGTTCTCTCGGTCATAAATACTATCTTGTGTTGCTTGATGATTTTTCACACTACGTTTGGTTATACTCTCTTAAATTTAAATTGGAAGTGTTTGTCAAATTTCTTGAGTTTCGCAAGTTCATTCAAACACAATTTGGAAAAGGCATAAAATCATTTCAGTGCGATAATGGTCGTGAATTCAATAACTCTATGTTTCACCGCTTTTGTACCAATAATGGCATGGTCTTTCGCTTCTCCTGCCCTCACACCTCACCACAAAACGATAAAGCTGAAAGAATCATCTACACCATTAACAATATGATTCGCACCCTATTGATTCATGCCTCCCTCCCTCCACCCTTCTGGGTCTATGCTGCTAAAATGTCAGAATACACTCTAAATATTCTCCCTACTAGCACTCTTCACAATATGACCCCTACCGAAATCCTCTACCATAGAATCCCCTCTTATGATCATTTACGGATTTTTGGTTGTCTGTGCTATCCCAACCTTAGCTCCACCGCCCCTCACAAGCTCGCTCCTAGGTCCACTCCATGTGTCTTTCTAGGATTCCCGCCGAACCATAGGGGCTATCTATGCTATGACTTGTCGACTCGTCAGATCCATATATCTCGTCACGTCACTTTCGACGAGACCACATTCCCGTTTTCGAATCTTCCAAAATTCCAAAAACAGGACTACTCATTTCTTGATGAGTCTGCCATCTCTCGCCTCATAATCGAACAACTCACATCCTCTGTTCCGTCGTCAGAGCCGCGACCTCGAGGGGAGGCGCTGCAGCGCCTGATTTCCAGAGAGCAATCTTTTGAAACACCGTCGACAGCGCCGCGGCCCTGTGCTGAGGCGTCGCGGCGCCCAAACTTCAGAGAAGCCTGTCAACCTTCTAGGGCCACGACTCTCAATCCAGGAGCCGCGGCACCTCCGACGGCTTCGCCCCCACCTTCTCCTTATCCGACTTTACCCCCCGTCTCAGACACCACTCATTTACCCACTGTCCCTACCCATCCAATGGAAACTCGTTCAAAGCATGGAATCTTCAAACCCAAAGTCCATTTCAACTTGTCTGCCCAAACCATCTCTCCACTTCCAAAGAACCCAAAATTGGCCAAACACAACCCTAATTGGAATGCGGCTATGTATACAGAATTTAATACTTTAACTAAACAACACACGTGGGATCTAGTACCTAGACCTGAGGGGCTGAATGTCATTCGTTGTATATGGCTATTTCGTCACAAGTTCAGAGACAATGGGGATCTTGAGAGGTATAAGGCATGTCTTGTGGCTAATGGCACAAATTAGCAGGAGGGCATTGATTGTGGTGAGACCTTCAGCCCGGTTTTCAAACCGGCTACCATCCGCACAGTTTTGAGCATAGCCATGGGCAAACACTGGCCGATCCATCAGCTTGATATGAAGAATGCATTCTTACATGGGGATCTGAGAGAGATAGTCTACATGCATCAGCCACCAGGGTTCACCTATCCAGCAGTTTCTCACTATACGTGCCATCTCCGTAAGTCACTATATGGCCTGAAGCAGGCCCCCCGTGCGTGGTATGATCACTTTGCCAGGTATATCTTGCATATTGGGTTTGTATGCAGCAAGAGTGATACATCACTTTTCATTTTTCATTGAGGTAGTAGCACTTCTTACTTATTACTTTACGTGGATGATATTGTTCTTACTGCCTCCTCCGACGGATTGAAAAATGAGATTATTGTCTTGCTCAAGTCCGAATTTGCAATGACTGATTTGGGGAAGCTGAGTTACTTTTTGGGGATATCAGTGACCAGGTCTGCCAATCATATGTTCTTGTGTCAGCGTAAGTATGCAGAAGAGATTGTGTACAGGGCTAAGATAGCGAACTGCAAAGAGGTGCCTACTCCAGTTGATTCCAAATCTAAGCTCAGTGCTATGGATGGTGCACTTCAGTATCTCACATTCACCAGGCCATACATAGCTTATGTTGTTCAGCAGGTGTGCTTATTCATGCATGCCCCCAGGGAGTCTCATTTCACTGCTCTTAAGCGTATCATTCGATACATTAAGGGCACTCTTGATTATGGTTTGCACCTATACCCCTCTGCACCAGACTGGTTGCTTTCATATACGGATGCAGATTGGGCAGGGTGTCCGGACACGCGACGCTCCACCTCCGGCTTTTTTGTTTTCTTAGGGGATAATCTAATTTCTTGGTCTGCCAAGCGTCATGCTACCCTATCTCACTCCAGTGCCGAGGCTGAGTACAGAGGCATTGCAAATGTAGTAGCTGAGATTTGTTGGCTCAGAAATTTACTGTTAGAACTTCAGTGTCCTTTGCGTCAGGCATCTATTGTGTATTGTGATAACATCTCTGCCATCTATCTTTCTCATAATCCGGTTCAACATCAGCGGAACCAGCATATTGGGGATAACCCACACTTTCGTTCGTGAGAAAGTTGCGTTAGGCCATGTCGAGTGTTACATATTCCATCATCCTATCAGTATGCAGACATATTTACCAAAGGACTTCCCAGACAGTTATTTCTTGACTTCAGATCCAGTCTCAGCCTCCGGCCTCCTCCCGCTCCAACGAGGGGTGTGTAAACGTGTAAATATAGGAAACAATATATTCCCTACCCATAATTAGAATATTTCCATATATTGTGTAAATATTTAAAAATAATTTCTATCTTTTAATAAATAAAATATCATTTATAAACTTCCTCATGTCATATATATAAATTTAAAGCATATCCAAAAAGTAGTAATAATAATTATTATATAAAATCATATTTATCAAATTTTGACTAAAAGATTTTACTTTAAAAAAATATAGATCATATAAAGGTAAAGTATAACGAATTTTAAAATTGTTGAACTTACGGGGTCTTACTCCTTAATCCCTCCAAGCTCATATGATTTAACTACGACGTAACCTAACACTAAGGTACGGGGTGTTACATCCTTCTCCCCGTCTTAGGAACATTCGTCCTCGAATGTTGGAAAAGAAACTAGAGCACATGGGTAACACATCTAAAGCACGACTAGCTCGTGAAGCACTTTTGCGATTACTTATCGCCTCACTCACACTCACACAAATAGGAATAACTTCTTAAAACAAGGCTCTATTGCACGATCTGAGATGTGAAAGAAGGGTGATATTTCCTAAATGTCTTGTAGCCTCCTAATTATAAGTGTGGCGCGCAACATACCCATAAGTGAGACTCTACTAGACACGGCTTGTTGACATCCTTAGGACTGACCTGCTCTAATACCAATTTGTCACACCCCAACCTTGAGGGGTGTGGTCGGCACCCAATGCCCGAAGGCCCGAGCATACCAGTCGAGATACATGTAGCATACTTGACAAGACTTGGGCCAACAAGGCCTCAAAAAATAACCTTATGGACAAGATGACACATCAACCTGCAAGTAGAAGATATCCAACATATATATATAGATGCATACAAAGGCCGACAACGCCATCACAAGCGTAACAGACCATATGAAGGGCCGAAAGCCACACACAACTATTGTACACAAGACAACTATCTACAAGCCTCAAAAGAGTACATGAACATCATCAAGTTCGGGACAGGGGCCTCGCCATACCCATAACTATGTATATAGAATCATATCGATGACTACTAGCACCTCCAGAACAAGTGGAGAGCTCTGACACCACCGCGAGCTGAGATCCTACTGGATATGGGCGTCACTCCATCTACTGAACCTGCGGTCATAAAATGCAACACCCCAACAAGGGATGTCAGTAAAAAATAATGTATTGAATATGTAAGGCAGGTAAAAATATAAAAATAAAGGTAGTGATAAGAACAAAAGAAGTAAAGAAGGACAACCTTGGACCTCGAGAAGCCACTATGGATATATGCAATGCAAAATATCACTGAACAACAATTATATATATATATAGCCACACTTTGTGGCAAGGTCAATATCATATCGTACCCAACCTTAATAGGACTCAGTGTTATCATACCCGACCTTACTAGTACTCGGTGTTATCATACCCAACTCGCGACCACATATAAGTTCCATACACAAATGATTATAGCGCTATAGCGCGACTCGGTGTTATCAAATAGATACATATATAACTTTATGGTGACCCTTTAATGAAGACGGAGGAATCAACCTCCTCACAACTTATACTTAATCTACAAAATCAATCCTTGAGACACCTTACTTCAATATGAAAAATCCTTTATCGTAACAATAACAAGGGAGAGCTAGACGTATACAGACTCTATGTCTTTTCGAAGAAATATTAACTCCGGAACCTTGATAATTTCTTATAGGACAATGAAAGAACACAAATATGCTTGATCTTGGAAAGAAGAAGAGAACATTTGCTTTACTTCACTGAAATTGAAAGAACGAAAGGATATTTGCTGCATTCTTTTAGATTTGAAAGAAGAAAGAAAAAATGGTTGCTGCTACTTGTGGAATTAAAAGGACAAGAGATGGAGTTCTCCAACTCTTGTTGTTGTATATATAAGGTTGTATGTATCCATAAAACTCAATTTCCAAAATGATAATATATACATAAAGTACTTAACCATTACTTTATTAATATATATATATATATCCATTCAAGAGACATTATCACATGACCACACATGGAAAAAAGTTCAAGAATTAAAGATTTTATTTATCCTTACCTCAAGGTCCTAACATTAAAGTATTAATAATTCATGAATATCTTATAAAATTAATACATACACTAATATTTCACTAAGATTAAATATTTATAATATATATTTCATTAATTTCTATTTTTTTCCAACCACATTTCAAGAGTACAAATTTTAGTACTACTTATTCTCCAAAATTGGAAAATATAATTTTTCTTATAATAAATAAAATCTCATTTATAAACTTCATCATGTCATATATATAAATTTAAATCATATCTAAAAAGTAGTAATACTAATTGTATAAAATTATATTTATCAAAATTTTGTGTGCACATATAAGTGTCGTACCCGACCGACTATAGCGCGACTCGGTGTTATCAAATAGATACATATATATAAGTCTCATGCAATTCATACTTCAAGGGACACCATGAACAGAGTCGGAGCGACCTATGGTAGCTATCCTCTGACTATCATTATGGAATCATATACAGTGAATGTTACAATCCAACCCTAGCTCTTTGAAAGAACGGAAGGGAAACACAAGATACTAAGAATGGAATCGTTTAACGATATTTCATTTCACTTTTGATATAAAACAAGATCATGCCAATGAAGGGAAATGGTGAGCCTTAGATACCTTTAACGAAGACTGTGTAATCAACCTCCTCACAACTTAGACGTAATATACAATATACATTGATGTAAGTACATAGGGCTTTGAGTTGGTAAGTGGTTCTGGTGTTGGTAAGATTCGAGTTGACCCGAATGTAGGCGGGGAAAATGGGGTTTTTGGTTAACCAGCAAGGCCGGACAGTGTGGTGTAAGGTGGATGTTTCGGGTAAGTGTGGTTGGAATTGCGTCCAGACACTTTGTGTGGTGGTTATGGATGGGTTGAGGGTCAGGGTGGTCATCAGGCTTAATATAAGTCGGGAGGTGTTTTTCTAAGAGTGCCAACGATGGCACATCAATCTACACTAACATGCCTAATGTGGCATGGAAAATGGAGTGGAGTGGGAGCTGCCATGTAAAGATCTGAGAAGCAAGTTTATTTCGGCTTTGTATGTAGGTCTTGGCCGAAGACCATATTTGTTTCTTTTAGCTTATCTTTAATTCCTAGCTTAGCTTGTAGTTCTTCTTGGCCGAAGACCATATTTGTTTCTTTTAGCTTATCTTTAATTCCTAGCTTAGCTTGTAGTTCTCCTTAGGACATGATGTAACGTGTAAATAACCCCTAGCTCCAATTAGGACACAATTAATAAGCTATGTAATAGGAAAGAAGGTGACAAGGTAGAGAGTTCCTACAACAAGATGACAAGGCCAAAAGAGAGAAGTTGGAAAGGACAAGAATGGTCTAGAAGATGAAGCTTCCAAGAGGATAATTCATCCATGTATTTGGCTACACCAAGAAGATGAAGGGATGGTCGAAATAATCCCTTCTCCATTCGGCCAAGGCACTCCAAAATCAAGATGGAAGCTTCTAAACTAGTTCCAAGAAGATGAAGTCTTGAGAAGACAAATCCATCCACTCTTCAACTTGGAATCCACAAAGGGAGTGTGAAAGATTCATTCTTTGTCCTCAAGAATATCCAAGACCTTTCCCATTGTCTTGGTTTGGTCGAAACACTCTGGGTCACCAAGCAAACCCAAACCCATTCCCATTCGTTCTCACTACGCCGAGAAAGTAGTTAGAGTCTATGTCCTTTAGTTTGTCTTCTATAATGGTCACTATAAATAGGACCCTTAGGACTTATAAATATTCAGAGTTTATTGAGATATAAACTTGAGTTTTACTCATTTTGCTAAGCCTTTCAATCCGGGATTGTAAATTCATAGTTGATTCTGTGTGAGCCAAACCCCTTGGTGTAAGTTGAAGCTAGGACTGTGTGACCTAGTTAAACCCAAGATAAGGTTTCCCTTTGGTGTAAGTCTTGGTTAGGACTGTGTGACCTAATCAATACCCAAGCTCGAGGAACCCCCTTAGTGGTAAGCGAACGTTGGAACTATGTGGACCAACCTAGCCTAAGCTTTGGGTTCCTAGAAGGGCTCCTGATCACCTTCACTTGGCTAGTTCACGGGCATTGCACTTAGAAAACCCCGGTTTTGACCTTGTGGAATTGGTCACCTTATTCTTGGTGTCGACTCGGGCAGTAAAACCCCCATGTCTCTATCCTTGGGCTCATCGACCGCACCTCACTTAAACCATAACAATCGAACCAACACTTAACCAAATCAACTATCCTTCACTCGAGCTTGCATCTTGCAACTCGTGTTCAATTCTTATCCAACCCACTATATAGTGTCCATACTCAACCCCCACAGTACTTCACAAATATCCCCTCCAAAGGTTGTTAACCAAAACCACTCGTAAACAACTGTCCAATCCCGACAACATCCAATAGTCCACTACAAACACCAACTGAGAACCTCATTGTTTCATATTGTTCCCGAGATCTTGCCATCACCAAACCACCAAACCACCAAAACCATATCCACCCTCAACTTACCCGCAACAACCCCACAAAATGTATGAGTCCGATTCCACCTACAACTACCCGAACAACCCAACCAACCATATTGACGTCTCTACCAAGTTCCAATATCGAACCTCACTGTTTTAGTATATTTCCACCACCTTGAAACCGCCAAACCGCCAAGTCCAAATAATCAACATCACCCTCAATACATCCGTGACACCCCTGGAAAATCCCTTAACCCAACTCGTTCTAAATCCACCCGAAATAGCCACCAAACACCACCCTATCCGGCCAAGCCGAGAATCCGACAACCACCTTTTGAGTCCTATTTTCGAGTCAATCCAAATATACCCAACACCCGACCCAATTATCCATCAACACCCCTCCTTAATTGTATCATGAGGCAGTGACGGTCCGAGAAGTGATATTTGGTGGAGGTGTTTGTGAGATGTTGTGGAGGGTGGTGATGTAAATAAGCAAGTAATTGAAATAAGTAATGGCACAAATATGCAGATTGCGATCCGATTACACACCAAGTCACAATTCAGTCGATATGGGTCATTGGATGGTAACACGAGGAGTTAATTGCTCGTGTGGGATCCAAGATGTTGTGATCAATTTCACAAGGAATAGCTTGAGGTTTGCTGCCTGTAATGCTCAAGACTAACCTAGAAAGGGTGATCGAAACCTTCGATACAAGGGCGGTTCTCCCGGAGAACCAAACGACCCTCCTGAAGGATCAACTAAGTATAACAATCCCGGATTGAAATTCTTAGCTAACTTGAGTTAACACTCGAGTTTTTCATTCAACAACAACTGAATTTTACAATGGCCTAAGGCCTCTATTTATAGTACAAAATGGACTTTTTTAGAAGAAGACAAAAGGACACAAATTGCTTGGGAGTTCGGCCTAGTGTGAATGGATTTTGAGTGACTTGGAGACCAAGGTGTTTCGGCCACCTCTTCCTCTTCTCTTGGCCGAGATTGAGGTCTCCCATGTAACCATATTCATGAATTTGTTAGCTCATAAATTCTCCCAACAACCTCATCTTCTTGTAATGTGTTGGAAGCTTATATTCTTGGTATTTGTTTTGATGATCATTTTGGCCAACTTCTTCATCTTCCCTTGGACGATTGTGAAGACTTTAATGTAGCCAAATTCATTAAATAGTTGGTTCATGAATTGTCTTCTTGGAAGCCTTTTCTTCTAGATCATTCTTGTCCCTTGTCCTCTCGGTTTGATCACTTCACACGTCCTAGTCACCTTGTCTTCTTACACGACACATTAATGATGTCTTGAGGAGAACTAGAAGTTATTACATGGTTCCCCTATGTCCTAAGGCAATCTAATATCAAAGCTAAGAACTAAAGGAAAACAACAAGCTAAAAGAAATGCATGGTCTCGACCAAGACCAACAAGAAGGCCGAATAGATCATGCTTCTTCTTAAAATCTTCAAGTCATATTTTCAACCCCGCTCCATAATCCATGACATTTTAAGTATATTATCATTGGATGATCAAACATCTTCGGAACTCCGAGCTTATCCCTTCGAGGATCAAATTGGAACCTTGAGCTCACGGGGAATTTTACATCATACTCCCCTTCTTCAAAAGAATTCGTCCGAATTCTTGTCGCCTAAATGTGGTAATAATCCTTTAACAACAAAAGTTGATCTACACCCTTCCTCAAAATTTGCCAAAGAAAGATATGAATATGAGACCAATGGTTTTGATTCAACAAGTTGTCTGTATTGGCTCACATATTCCTTAAAACATAATGCCCTGCCATAGGTAGATTCATGATATTGTACACCCTTCAATTTTGCGTTAGAGCGAGAGATGTCTAGTTTCATTTTCGGAGTCCAACGGCTCTTCACGGATCGGGGATTCACAAATCTCCCTTCTCAAGGCTTCCATGTCTCTTGTTGCTACTTGGAACCATTTGCTAAGGGCAATAAAGTTACCATGATTCTGTATGACAAGATGAGAACAAGAAGTCTAACCAATGAAACTATTTACCGTAATGGCACCAAGTTTTTATTCAACTTGCACTATCACAATCGTGATAGAGGTAGTATAGACATCACCTCTTTGGATGTCATAACTTTTGCATGATGCTACAAGACATCTGTACTTACCCTATTGATTTTTGACGAGCCCTTCTTGTTCAATCCCCATGCGGATCGATACTGGTGGAGCTCTTCTCTTCAAGTCGAGTGAGGATGACATTATAGTTCCACACAACTCATTAAAATAGGTACTCATTCTTGGCCATTAAGTCTCGAAACTCATGGTGATATTATAGACTAATCGAGGACCAATGTGCACCTTCCAAACTTTATTTTCTTTTCGTATCAATAAGGTGGGTGCCGTGTCAAAGCTAGGGCATTCTCGGTCAACCCCTTGGCCGAATTGTTCTTTTCGTTCTTTACATCCGTAGGTTTTATGAGTGGACAACAAACCTCTTGAAAATAAATCAAGAATAATTTCATTACCTCCCCTTGATAAGATTCCGGTTGTATTGTCCTTTGGGAATTCCATGTCGGCTCCTTCCTCTACCCTTGTTTGCTCATATAACGGGTTGGCAAAGAAGGTACCTCCTATAACCTCATCTTGATACAATGGATTGTTCAAGAAGGTCCTCCCTTGTTTTGTTTTTTCATCATTATGGATATGAGTTGGACATGGAACAAGGTTCTCTTGAACACACGGATCGGTTGTTGCCTTCGCATCGCCATAGGGAGGGAGAAATCTTCTGAAAGTCACCTCACAAATAGTGTCAACATTGTTGTTAGGTGGTAGTTCGTTTGTTGACCCATTCGGTATGACATTTCCCGCATCCTCTATGGCTTCTTTCAAACTGACATTTTCAAAAGTATGTGCCTATCTACATGCAAAGACATTGATAGTACTCCCATTCTTAGACTCGTCCTTGACTTTTCGTGCATCAAGTGGTATAGTCTTGGATTCTCTACGGGTCTCGGCACCTTGAGTCTTTATCTCCTTTACCTCACTAGGTGATAGTGGTACCAACCGGAATTTATTGCCATCTTTTTTAAAGGACTAAGTATTCCTTTCCCCATCATGTTGTGCCTTCCGATTCAGTTTCCAAAGTCGGCCAAACAAAGTATGGCAAGTATCCATAGGAAGGATATCGAGCCACATTTCATCCTCATATATTCCAATCTAAAAACTCACGAGAACTTGTTTTGTGACTCGTAGTTCTCCGTCTTCATTCCCCCATGGAAGATCATATGGTTTAGGGTGATCGCGGGTAGGCAACTCTAATTTGTTCACCATCTCTTAGGAGGATAAGTTGGAACTACTTCCTCCATCAATAATCAACTTACACACTTTATCTTTCATTTTGCACCGTGTGTAGAATAGTCGATTCTTTTGTGTTTCGTGTGGACCCTCCAACTCATGTTAGAGTACCAAGCCTTCATGCTTTGGGCTGTTTGGTATAAGCCCGGATTTGGTGTGGTTCCTCATAGTATGTCCGGCAAGTTCCTTTCTCAAGGCTTGCACATGTTCCGTAAATAACTCAAACATAACCCTCTTAAGTTCCTCGTTTAGATTAGCCATAGAGTTGTTGTATGGGACGGGAACGCTTGGCTATGATACCAATTTGATATAAGTACAGAGTGCTTTGAGTTGGTAAGTGGTTCGGGTGTTGGTGATATTCGGGTTGACCCGAAAGTAGGCGATGAAAATGGGGTTTTCGGTTAACCGGCAAGTCCGGACAGTGTGGTGTAAGGTGGATGTTTCGGGTAAGTTTGGCTGGAATCGCATCCAGGAACTTTGTGTGGTGGTTACGGATTGGTTGAGGGTTAGGGTGGTTATTGAGGTTCAGTAGTTTGGTGGTGCTAAGGTTGCTGCAAAAAACCTGAGGCAGTGAGGGTCCGAGAAGAGGATTCCGTGGGACGTTGGGTGGTTGTTTGTACTTGCGGGTATTTTTGGTTGGTTTCGGGTAGTGATATTTGGTGGAGGTGTTTGTGAGATGTTGTGGAGGGTGGTGATCTAAACAAACAAGTAATTGAAATAAGGAATGGGCACAGATATGCAGATTGCGATCCGATTACACACCAAGTCACAATTCAGTCGATATGGGCCATTGGATGGTAACACGAGGAGTTAATTGCTCGTGTGGGATCCAAGATGTTGTGATCAATTTCAAAAGGAATAGCTTGAGGTTTGCTGCCCGCAATGCTCAAGACTAACCTAGAAAGGGTTATCGAAACCTTCGATACAAGGGCGGTTCTCCCGGAGAACCAAACGACCCTCCTGAAGGATCAACTAAGTATAACAATCCCGGATTGAAATTCTTAGCTAAATTGAGTTAACACTCGAGTTTTTCATTCAACAACAACTGAATTTTACAATGGCCTAAGGCCTCTATTTATAGTACAAAATGGACTTTTTTAGAAGAAGACAAAAGGACACAAATTGCTTGGGAGTTCGGCCTAGTGTGAATGGATTTTGAGTGACTTGGAGACCAAGGTGTTTCGGCCACCTCTTCCTCTTCTCTTGGCCGAGATTGAGGTCTCCCATGTAACCATATTCATGAATTTGTTAGCTCATAAATTCTCCCAACAACCTCATCTTCTTGTAATGTGTTGGAAGCTTATATTCTTGGTATTTGTTTTGATGATCATTTTGGCCAACTTCTTCATCTTCCCTTGGACGATTGTGAAGACTTTAATGTAGCCAAATTCATTAAATAGTTGGTTCATGAATTGTCTTCTTGGAAGCCTTTTCTTCTAGATCATTCTTGTCCCTTGTCCTCTCGGTTTGATCACTTCACACGTCCTAGTCACCTTGTCTTCTTACACGACACATTAATGATGTCTTGAGGAGAACTAGAAGTTATTACATGGTTCCCCTATGTCCTAAGGCAATCTAATATCAAAGCTAAGAACTAAAGGAAAACAACAAGCTAAAAGAAATGCATGGTCTCGACCAAGACCAACAAGAAGGCCGAATAGATCATGCTTCTTCTTAAAATCTTCAAGTCATATTTTCAACCCCGCTCCATAATCCATGACATTTTAAGTATATTATCATTGGATGATCAAACATCTTCGGAACTCCGAGCTTATCCCTTCGAGGATCAAATTGGAACCTTGAGCTCACGGAGATTTTTACATCATCCATCCTTGAGACACCTTGCTTAAATATGAACAAGCCTTCACCTTAACAATAAAAAGGGAGAGATAGATGTATACAGACTCTACGTTTTTCCGAAGAAATATTAACCCTGGAACCTTGATAATTTCTTCTAGGATAATGGAGGAACACAACTATGCTTGATCTTTGAAAGAAGAAGAGAATATTTGCTTTTCTTCACTGAAATTAAAAGAACAAAAGGATATTTGCTGCACTTTATTAAATTTTAAATAAGAAAGAAAAAAAAATGGTTGCTGCTACTTGTGAAATTAAACGGATGAGAGATGGAGTTCTCCAACTCTTCTTGTTATATATATATATATATATATCCATAAAACTCAATTCCCAAAATGAAAAGATATACATAAAGTACTTACCCGTTACTTTATTAATATATATATATATATATATATATATATATATATATATATATATATCCATTAAAGAGACATTATCACATGACCACACATGGAGAAAGGTTAATGAATTAAAGATTCTTTTTATCCTTACCTCAAAATCCTAATATTAAAATATTAGTAAGTCATGAATATCTTACAAAATTAATACATACATTAATATTTCATAAAGAGTAAAATATTTACAATATATATTCCATCAATTTCTATTTTCTTTCAACATAATTTCAAGAGTACAAATTTTAGTACTATTTATTCTCCAAAATAAAAAAAGATAATTTTTCTTATAATAAATAAATTCTCATTTATAAACTTTCTCATGTCATATATATAAATTTAAAGCATATCCAAAAAGTTGTAATAATAATAATTATATAAAATCATATTCATTAAATTTTAACTAAAAACTTTTACTTAAAAAATATATAGATCACATCGAGGTAAAGTATAACGAATTTAAAAATTGTTGAACTTACGGGGTCTTACTCCTTAATCCCTTCAAACTCATATGATTTAACTACGACGTAACCTAACACTAAGGAACGGGGTGTTACAATGTCATTACATCATCTACCACTTAAACAAATGTTCGCCCTCAAACGGGTATAGAAGAGTATCCAAGTTGTTGAACAACCAAGGAATCTCTATTATAAACCTAGTGAAAGCCTCCTCACGTGAATATCATGCCAATCACACTGCCCGTTTACTTTATCAGCCAAATCTTCCTTTAACTTAGCTCAAAAATCTAAATCTCTATTTTTTTAATGCCCGAGAACTCCTTCACAAGTGATTCACATATTCCTGAACAGGCTCCGCTCGATTACCTAATTTTGATTATCACCACACCTCCAAACGCAATTGATTAATTCTCTAAATACTATCATAATCATTTAGTTGTAGGTGCAATTCATTTCCAAATTTATACCAGCAAAATATTCTGATTCTACTTATTATCCTTTCACGCAAGCCATATTTAGTACTATGAATCTATAGAAAACACGTTGTCACACATCACAAGTTGAAATCATGACTCCCTCCAAGAATCTGTTCTTGTTCTGACCAATTCTAGGCATTTTTATAAACAATGACCTTATCCAATGTTGATTACGCTAATTCCAAATCTGTTAGTTTCTCGAGCTGAAGCTACCGAGTCAACACTTATTGTCCAATTCTTCTTAAACCTTCAAATAACATACTATGCGCATTATCCTACTGGTTGTCTTCATGTGCTAAATCGGTACTTCCCATCTCCATTCGTACCTCCTCAGTACATTACCAAGTACTAACGTAAATCATGAGAATTATACATATAGCTTCCATAAACAAAATATTATCAAATCTTCTTGTAAACTCCAATAATCCTAGTAAACATGTCATGTCTCTATCCTGGAATGAAATCTATTAAACCTTCAAAAATGGGTTAATAGAATAACCATAAACATTTCTAGTAATATATCCATAAGGCACCTAGCTTTAAATGAACAAATCTAACATGGTGTAAAATACATAAATGCCCGATGTCACCAATAATCACCCGAACTAATTTTAAATATTTACAAAATAACTAGTAAGCCTTCCATAAGTCTGTGGTGACCCATTCTAATCCTTTGTTCCTGAATACTCAACCTCGTGATGTCATCCTTAACCTCAAAAGCTGAAATTTAACCAAGTCGTCCACTGAGTGTCGATGAACTATACCTTATGACTTTAATATTTATGTTCCCTAACTCGCACTAGTCACCCAAATATGATAAAACTTTATGGAATATAAATGCATCTAATTTCTCCTCCTTGTACTTTCACTTAAGTTGTTCACCACTTTGAACACTCCAGTGCAAGTCGTATGGCCTCGTACTCCACCTTTTACAATCATAAAATTTCTGAGTGCAATACTTTGCTACACATTTAGAAAAATCCAAAAGTACCAAATCTGACAATTTACTTGTCTTACCTCGCACAAATACCCCTAAGTCATTCATACTTGAAATTCTCAATTATATTATCTAGACCACAATGTTTTGACAAAGTCTACTACCACTAGCATAGTCTCAACTCAAAATTATGACTTCAATACTCAACTGCAAAGATTTCCTTTTATCAATCAATTCTAGCGTGTTCATTCGAGGATGCAATGAGATTACCCATCTTGATATAACAAAAGTCACTTCCTCCTCAATCATGCTTGTATCTGAAATCGGCACCTCATCGATCACCAATCCCAAAACCCCCATGGCCTTGTCATAACACTTAGTCTAATTTCATAGACTTCCTTCTTCAATCATATTAAAATATTTACACCCCAACAAGATGATACAAGATAAAACCACCATAATCCATACATGTCTCAAGTATTCTTATTGCTTCAAATTCAAGTCCTTTTTCTTAAGATGAACCTTAATCCTTCAAAATCTAGAGCAAGAATGACTTTGTATTAATTCTTAAATTTTCATATTCTATTCATAATCACTTTTACTGTTATTAGCTGAGAGCCACCCAAACCAAATCAAGGGGTGTATCAAAATATCACAAATCTAGAAAAATAGCTAAGTCAATCATGGAGGTAGCGCTAAGCCACAATATTGAGCGTCTAAAAGTTTCTCTTACCTCATTTGAACTTTAAAATTGAGTACTTCTCTAACTCACGCGCATCATATGTACGATCCTTCACAGAGTCTTTCCACCAGAAAGTACCTATCCACTTTGGTTACTCCAACAAGGTTAATTATCATAGCCGATGTAATATCTGAAACCACTATTGTACTGGTCCGTTATCTGTAAGGTGATCCTCAATTACTTTACATAGATTCCTACTAATGTCCTCTTATCGCTTCACACGAGTACCCTTGCCAAAATTCATTAATTGAAGAATTCTTTTTCCATCTTGTTTTATGAGTTTACCATCCTCATATTGAAAGTCAAAAGAACTATGGTGATTCACATATCTTGGGGTCAACCATTACTACAAACCCTTAATTCAATTTTTGGAATGCACTTTATAAATTGAATTAGTTAAAATCTATCACTTTAAATGTCCTTATTTCCTAACACCTCTCTTGAGGGTCCTAACGCGATGCTTTCCCATGAAGAACCACCTATTACTTTATTTCCCCGAACCAGAAAGCCTCCAGCAATTTATGCAATTATCCCTCTCATTTTATCATTCGATAGAGTCAAATCACTAGCAATTGTAGAAACTTGTTGAGTCCTAGGCAACAAATACAATGCACACATCCCTTGTTCAAAAATAGGTGCAATAACTAATAACTCCTTAAGTATTCAATCTTCACACTTGAACAATAGTAGAGCCATCCTCATTAGTCAATCACTGTACTTTGGTAGCCTACGATGTAGTCAACATGCCAACCAATTTCATGTTCCATCAACATCCACTTTATAAATAGAGTAGCCTCATTCCATAACAACCTAATAGAATCATACCACTCCTAACACTATAACCTTTAGAAGACACCATGCTAGTTCCACTTGTCACCCTTGCACATCGAACAACTGTTCCAAGTATCACCAATCTTGGAATATTAAACAAAACTGCAAACATGCCCCCTTACTGAAGGATTACAACCGCATATTCCTATAATATTCAATCTCCACTAGTAACTTCCCCCGTTTGGTCTAAAGCCAATGGCCACATTCTTAAAGAACCCTTAAACCACTTGTCATTATTCCACCACCACAATGTCATCCTATCGAAACTCGACTTAGCCTTTCATACTCTCATACAATATTAAAATTAGCATACCTTGTTCTCCCATCAAATGAACATTTTACCATTACGATTGTCGTGTCACCAAACATGAACTATTCAAATTCTCTTCAGTACACCTCAACTATGTATGATAGAAAGAAAACTCTTCATACTAACCCTATAATAAGTCCTACCACCTATGACCTCATCACTAAGGATCACCTTTCATATATTTGTTATTTCTCAACTTCTCTTCACAATCTTAACATGGTCACTGCCCTCTTATCAAAACATTGATACTTTTGAGCTCACACTTGTCTTTATATATATCAACGTATGTACTGTTCCATTACTAAATTGTTGACTTGTCATTGATACACTCATGCCATAAGATTATCGTAACAAATTTGGATATCGTTGGAAGCATTCCCACTCAAATGACACCTCAAGTAAACCATCCTTGCTATACTATAAATGTACTTCCTCAACTTCCGAGCAACTAACCATTGATGACATGGCAATCATGCAGTCCTTCATATTATCACTCCAATTTCCTAGAGATATTACTGCACGAAAGAGCCTAAATCACAACCTTACTCAACTTATTCTTCAAGTAATATCTACAATATGAAATTTTCCCATGTCCTTTACCATTGTGACACATTGTTACACCCCATAGTTTTATGCGTAAGCGAGAGCGTAGTTAGTCAACTGGAGTTCTGGCAACTCAAGGACCTTTCCAATGGTCACATATGACTTTAATAGATATTAAGATGGTGTATGGAAGGTTAGAGGTCAATTTGATTGAAGAAAACATTTCCTAATAAAGTTCGACGAAGATTGTGTGATACGCTAAGTGTTTCGCATCGCGGATGCCATTCTGCCTTGCGGATCAGGCTACTGATCAAGGACACTATTCCACCACCTCCTTGCCAGCATCCGCGGTGGGATATATGGCCGCAGATGGGGATTTGCATCATAGATCCAACCACATATTAGAGGCGGTAGAGATGGTCTATATAAGCTTAAGTTGAGGCGATGGTCTATATAAGCTTAAGTTGAGGCAACCCCTTTTCTTATTTTATTTTGACACAAAAAGCTCCCAAACACCCTCTTAGGATTTCTCCATCATTGAAGAACATCTCCAAATGTATTTGAGGTGATTCCTCCCCTAGAAAAGCAAGAACACCTTGAAATATTTTCTAGCTAGCTAAGTAAAGTTGGAAGTTCTCTTGAGTTTAGAGGAGAGCTTATTGTGGAGTACTTCGTAGATTTTTGAGGTAAGATTTTATGACTCCTATGTTATTTATAGCTCATCTTATCTTAGTTTGTTGTGTTGGCAAAGATAGGTTGTGTTGGCAAAGATAACTTGTGAGATCAAGCTAAACTCCATGAAAGAGTTGTTGTAATTCTTGGTTAAATCTTAAGGTGTTTATGACTAGAAATTGTAAGGTGTGATAGTTGAAAATTGTGGAGTGTGTGGTTGTGATATTGTTTATGTTCTGATTGTTGAATGAGAGAACATGGTACCTTGATTGCCATGAGAGTAGCACATGAGTGTTATGCACTTCAAGTGCCCGATAGAATGTCGTAATGATTCAATTCTTAGGTTGTTGTTCCAACTTTGATTTATGTCAATCATGTTATATAGATCCTTCCTTGTATTGCGGACTAGAACCCGTAATTCCATCATAGCTACTATGATTAAGGTATGTAAGACTAACCTTTCATTCAAAAGCATGAATTTTAGAAATGTATATCTAATTTATGCTCTATATTTTTTCCAGTCATGCCAGTTACTAGAAATACTATCGCTAGACGTCGGGCCAGTGCAGATAGGGGCGAAAGTACTAGTAATGCCCCTTCTTGGCAGAACAATAGAGTTGTGGCACAAGTGGAGTCAAGTTATCATGTATCACCTATCCCACCCCCGCCAGAGGAGATTAGAGGATATACAACACTTGTAGCTCCTCAAGATACAGTGCCACCAGCTCCTTATAATCCAGTCCCCCTAATTCTACCTCAAGCTTACTGAGCAGGGTGTGGCAGATGTCGTGCAGTTGTTGGCATATATAGTAGCTTCCCAGAAGCGACAAATAAGGGTATCTACAAGTGTTGGGTCTTCTATTGGTACTGGGAGTTCTAGAGTCTGAGAGTTTCTTGGATTGAGTCCACTAGTGTTTACTGGCACTAACCCAAATACAGATCATTATGATTTTTTTTACCAGATGCAGAGGGTATTAAAGGTCATGCATGCTTCATATACTTAGGTGATAGATTTGCCATCCTTAAGGCTATGATATGTGGCTATCTTATGGTATGATGCTTAGGAGTGGTCCAAAGGATCAGATGCACCTCTAACTGTATGGGAGGAATTCGCAGATGCCTTCCTTGATCTACTTTCCACTAGAGGTACAGGAGGCTATGGTAGAGTAGATTTCAAACAGACGGGTAAAAGTGTACGAGACTACAACCATTAGTTTTATTCATTAGCTAGGTATGCTCCGAATATCATGGACATGATGTGGGCTCGAGTTTACCAGTTTATAGCAAGCTTGGACCTACATTTTATTGGGGAGTGTATGACAACTTCCCTCAATAGGGATATGGATATTTCTAGGATACAAGCATATTCATAGAATGTCAAAGACCGTACGCATTATTTTTGAGTTGATAGAGATGCAGAGAGGGAGTTAAGTAAGAGGGCCTTTACAGAGGCATCGAGTAGCTCCAGGCAGTGATTCCTTAGACGTCTACCCTAGTTTTCTAACAGTTCTCTATCTCATTTTCATGAGCCCATATATGATAGGTATGCCTAATCTAGACCAGGTCAGAGTTTGAGGGCTTCAGGTTCTTAGAAACAGGGGAGTTTGAGTCATGTGAGGCCTCCATTGCCAACGTGTGGCCAGTGTGGTAGGGAATATTCTAGGCAGTGTCGTTAGAGTTGTGATATGTGTTATTGGTGTGGGAATCCTAGCCATTATATGTGCTAGTGTCCGAGCAGAGGTAGAGGTGGTATGGCTCAGTCGACAGGTTCTACAGTAGCTTCCTCGTTAAGTATAGGTCCACCAGGTAGAGGGCCACAGACCTCAGCAGGTAGAGGTAGAGGCAGAGGGGGATCGTCCAGTTCAGGTGGTGGTCAGAACTACATATATGCTCTATCAGGTCGAAATGACTTAGAGTCATCTCATGATATTGTCACATGTATACTATTCGTCTTCACTTATGACGTTTATGCATTGATAGACCTTGGTTCCACATTTTCCTATGTTACGCCATTTGTTTATGATAAATTTGGAATAAAGCCAGAATTATTATATAGGCCTTATGAGGTCGCCATACCAGTTGGTGCTATGATTGTGGCTAGACGAGTTTATTAGAATTGCACGATGACAATTTGTAATTTTCATACTACGACTGATCTAGTAGAGCTGTCGATGGTAGTTTTTGATGTTATTATGGGTATATATTGGTTGGCTTCATGTTATGCCAATGTTGATTATCGAATAAAGATCATCTGGTTCCAATTCCCAGGTGAACCGTCCATAGAATAGAAGGGTAATCCAATTACGCATAAGGGAAAGTTTATTTCCAACCTTAAGTCACGAAATATGATTTCTAATGGTTATATTTACCATCTAGTGTGAGTTAGGGATGCATACGTAGAGCCTCTGACCCTTCAATATGTTCATATTGTGAACGAGTTTCTAGATGTATTGCTGGACGAGCTTCCAGGTCTTCCTCCCGAGAATGAGATCCATTTTATTAAAGATGTGCTTCTATATACTAAACATATATTCATCCCTCCTTACAGAATGGCTCATGTGGATCTAATGGAATTAAAGGAGCAGCTGTAGAATCTATTGAAAAAGTGCTTCATTAGTGCTAGTACCTCAATGTAAGGTGCACTAGTATTGTTTGTTCGCAAGAAGGATAGTTCTCTCAGGATGTGCATTGATTATTGTCAATTGAATAAAGTTACCATTCAGAATAAATACCCACTTCTGAGGATCAATGATCTATTTGATCAGTTGTAGGGTGCCATGTACTTCTCAAAGATCGATTTGAGATCTGGGTATCACCAGTTGAGGGTAAAAGAGAAAGATATACCCAAAACAACTTTCTAAACCAAATATAGCCATTTCGAGTTCTTTGTGATGTCCTTTGGCCTTACTAATGCACAAATGGCCTTTATGGACTTAATGAATCGGGTCTTCATGCCATTTTTTTATGTCTTCAAAATTGTATTTATCGATGAAATTTTAATATATTCTCGTACAGAGGTGGATCATGCGGATCACTTGCGAGCGGTACTACAGACGCTCCAGGATCTCAAGTTGTTTGTAAAATTCTCTAGATGTGAATTCTGGTTGAACTCAGTTGCATTTCCGGGCCATATTGTTTCTTCAGATGGCATTAAGTTTGACAATCAAAAGATTGCAGTTGTAAAGAATTGGCCAAGGCCCATGACTCCTACTGAGGTACATAGTTTCTTGGGCTTTCTAGGATATTACTAGAGGTTTATTGAAGGTTTTTCATCTATCTCTGCACCTCTGACAAAGATTACACATAAGGCAACCAAGTTTCTGTAGTCAGATGCATATGAAAGAAGTTTCTGAGAATTGATTAATAGATTGACAACTGCACATATTTTAGCACTCTCAGAAGGTACAGAGGGATATGTTGTCTATTGTGATGCCTCCAGAGTTGGCCTAGGTTGTGTTCTGATACAACACGACAAGGTTACTGCATATGTTTCGAGACAGTTGAGGAAGCATGAGCTGAACTATCCAACTCATGATATGGCATCATAACTTGTATTTCCTTTAAAGATATGGCATCATAACTTATATGAGGTTCATGATGACCTATTTACTGATCATAAGAGTTTATAGTATATATTTCGGCAAAAGGAGTTAAATCTAAGGCAAATGAGGTGGCTGGAGTTATTAAAAGATTATGATTTCTATATTCTATATCATCCTGACAAAGCTAATGTTGTAGTCGATGCATTGATCCATAAGTCTATGGGTAGTATGTTCCATGTGGAAGAATATAAGCTAGAGATGACTAGAGATTTGCATCGATTAACTAGTTTGAATAGGTGACTACTTGATATGGTTGACGGAAGGTCGTGGTCCAAAATACCGTAGAATCATGTTTTGTAGTAGAAGTAAAAGCAAGGTAGTTTGAAGCTGGTATTAGAGCTTACATATGATGGGGTTCTTAGATACCAAGGCCAGTTATGTGTGCCCTATATTAGAGGGCTCTGGGAGTAGATTATGGCAGAGATCCACCAGTCCAGGTATTCTATTCATCCTGGCTCAATAAAGATGTATCATGATCTTCAACAGATCTACTGGTGGAATCATATGAAAACAAAAAATCACGGAGTTTGTAGCCTAGTGTCCGAATTGTCAGCAGGTTAAGATCGAGCATTAGAAACATGGGGGTTTGATTCAGAATATAGAGATTCCTACTTGAAAATGGGAGATGATCAACATAGATTTCATTACATGTTTGCCTTATTCCTATTGGAAGTTTGACTCCATTTGTGTTATCATCTACAGTCTTACAAAGTCAGCCTATTTTCTACCTGTTCGAACTACTTATTCAGCTGAAGATTATGCAAAGCTGTATATTAAGGAGATAGTCTGATTACATGGAATTCCATTTCCATTATATCTGATAGAGGTGCCCAGTTTACAACTAACTTCTGGAAGTCCTTTCAGAGGGGTTTGGCTCCTAGGTGAATCTTAGTTACCCTTTCATCCCAAGATGGATGAACAAGTCAAGCGCACTATCCAGATGCTCAAGGACATGTTATGAGCTTGTGTATTGGATTTCAAAGGCAGTTAGGACGATCACCTACCACTTATCGAGTTTTCTTATAACAACAACTATTATTCCAGCATAAAGATGGGCCCTATAACACCTCGTACCTTCAAACTAAGCCTTGTTCTTGATTCAGGAGTTTAGAAAACCAAGACGACGAGTATGAAGTTAATCCACTTTCTGTTTAGAGATTCCTATTTTGCGCCAGAGGTTATACGGATTGTACAAGGTTGTACACGCCATAGAATTTCACCGTACAATCATCGTCAAAAATTAACAAAATACGGTGGCTTATAAGGACCGTATAAAATTATATGAACCGTACCTTTTGACCGTATAAAGGCCCTCAACTTTTGGTAATCATTGGATTGTTACATCTTTTGGGAATTCTCCACCAAGTTCAAATCATTATTATAAGATTTGTGTGATTAAGGTATGATGTGTTTCTATCCACATGTGAGAACATCATTGTTCTTCCCCACGCCACTTTCCATCCATGAAACGTGAAAGAGGGTTTCTACATGTACCATGATATAAGTTACATGTACTATGACATACCATGTTCCTATTAATAATTCATTATAATATTCTTGATATTCCATTTTGGTTATTGGAACATGTCTGTAATCCATGAATACCCATGCTTTGCAGTCCATGGGTTCTTAAATGCAATATATGAACTATTATGCTTTTTTCATGAAAATATGCATGCTTTCCTTTTTTTCATACAAGTTATACTATATACTTATATTCATGCTATATTATACTCATTAATTATGTTTACAAACCATGTTTATGAATTATGTCTATAAGTCACACTTACAAGTTATTTTATACAAACCATGGGCGTAGATGCCACTATTATTCATGTTCATGTTTTGGAAGTAGTATAGGTTTACCGAGAAGGCTCAGACAGCCTGAAACTACATATTCCAATGTAGTGTTAGGGTCGATCCGTATAGATTAGGATGACACATTCATATAATTGAATCCTTTCATGCCATGCTTATGTCTCGTACACTGGAAAAGTGTGGGGCTGCTCTGCTGGTTGGGCGAGGAACCAGACTCCACGTACCTACGTGGTGATTCCATGTTGTTGGTTATACTATAGATCTCCCACAAGATACATATACGCATATGTACTTAAAAATGTTTTTACTCATATTATAAATTTGATCATGTTCGTGTCCAGCATACAATTTTATTTCATTTTATTTCAATCCATCCATATTATTTAATATGCCTGCTTATTCTCTCGTTTTTTACATACGGTGCAATTCAAATGTGTTTGCGTCCCTTTTTTCGGATCATGCACTTCATTGTGCAGATATATGCCGAGAGAGTTTCGAACGATGGAGTTGCTCATTAGGATTTCAGTAGTATCAGCTATTTGTGATCCCTATTTCATCCGAGGTATTAGTTTGATTATTTTCATGTTATGCATTACAGTAGGGGTTGCCAGGGCCTTGTATTGGTAAAATAGTTTTGTAGTGTAAATAGATGACCACCAACACATCTAGGATTGTCTCACTTCTTTCAACTCTAGATCGTGCAATAGAGCTATGATGTAAGAAATCACTCGAACTCGTGTGTTGTTCCCTTTTTACCATATACGGCTTATCTGTAAAGGAAAAATGAGATATAGAGCTAATCCTTATCGATGTGTTATTTTCAGATAGAGTCGTCAGGAATAGAGCAAGTTGCACAGGAACTCGTGAGGAGAATGGACCGAGCTCTTGGTATATTTGAAGCTTTTTTTTTAAGGGGATATGCTCTTATTCCCCCTCCCAATAATGTAACTCTGACCCCCAACTCCTAATAGAGTCGCTCGTACAACAAAAATACAAAAAAGAGTTGCTTATATCAACAGACTGGATTGCCTACATGTGGGAAGCGCCACGTAGGCGAATACTACAAGAGACTCGAGATATGCTACCATTGTGGTAAAAGGGGCCACAAGTAGACTAATTGCTCTAAGTTAGGTCGTGGGAATTACCACTCAGCTTCTTATCATAAGGACTCCCATGAATGCTCTGTTTGTAAAAGATTGGGACATCCATGAAGGGAATGCCCCAGTTTAATTCGTATGGGTTCTGAGTTTCAGAAGCATCCTCTTTGCCAAAAATATAGTAAAAGACATGCATAAGAGTGTCGTATGGGTATGGATGTGTGTTATAATTGTGCTCTCTAAGGCCACATATAGACGCAGTGCCCTTCGGCCAGGTATAGTAGTGCCAACAGAAGTGGCAGTGCAGTTCATCCCACCAGGCTAGCCACAGCCAGTTCAGTAGCACCGTTCGTAGCATGTAAAACTCGTGCACCAGGAGGCCGAGGCACAAGTAGGGGTGAAGTTTTAGGATCAAGTGCGGGTCAAACATGTTATCATGATATGGTAGGTTGCTAGGATTCATAGGTGTCACCACATGTTGTAATAGGTATGCCGATAATTTCCTTCTTGATATGTATGAGATAGTGTGCTCTTAGATCTATTATGTCTTATATGGTTATCATACGATTGAAAGTTCAGAGTAGAGTATTTTAAATTTCCCTTCAAAGAAGTAGGCATAATTTAGTGTGACTGTGTACAAGGCTAAAGGAAGGTAATGTTCGACCAGAAGATAAGATCAAATGATGTCGAGTCTCTTGACAAAGTTTTAATTTCTCTAAGTGGATTAGTTCAAATTAGAGGGCATGGTGTTATCAAGTTGCCATAAAAATATTATTTTAATGGGTAATAAAGAAGGTAGGTAAGGGAATAAAAGAAAAATTTCATGGTGATAATCTTAGAGACAGAACGAGACCAAGAAACAAATCAACAGAACAATTAGATGACCACTCATCGCTAAACTTAAGGGATTTGTAGGCTTTAAACGTCATCTATTGAAATAAGGGGGAGATCATACAATAAGGTGCTGATATAGATTATGTGTTTCATAAGTCGATAGACGTCGAAGATTATGGCAGAGGATCACAGTTTCATGTAACTAAGGTAAGGTATATGTGGGGAATTCATATTTTGTCATGCCTGTTGAGATCAAGTATTGGTGAATCTGCATGAAAAGGATTAAAGACTTCTTGAGAGCAAGTTTCAAAGCGAGAAAGAAAACGTTTGAAGTGATAGTACATTTCCAATTCTAGAGTAATCCATGTACTATGTGGTACTCATGTCCAGACATACTCTACTCATATCTTACGTACCTATATCATGCCCATGTTAGATCTTTAGACTCCACATTTAAGATTCAAGAATTAAGACTATATACGATAGTAAGCTATGTAAATGAAATGTTCTTTCAGTTTTGAACATCAGGTTGTGCACAAGTCCAAGGTTAAAAATCGTTTTCATGTCCCACGTATCCATCGTGCTTTATACACATGTCCATTTTCTAGCTTCTAAGTGCTTTTCGGATATGATATTGATTTTGTTAATGATCAAGGAGAAGGTAATGTAATAGTTTAAAAACTAAAAAGATCCTATGGAATGCACACCTATTCCTAGGATTAGAGGAGAATGCCTAAGGTAAATGTCTTATTTTGACTCCAAGATTATGCTATCAATGTTTTCACACACTCATGCCCATGATCCGATTCTTCAAGAATCCACTTATACTGATATCATAACAATGATGTCAATAGGCAATGATGAAAGTAAGCCAAGATGGATGTCCTACCCATGACTCTATGTAACTCATTCTTATATTCCTCTAGCTAATATTTTACGATCATGAAGACAATTATCAATTATGAGGGTAGGTTATGAGTAAAGGAGGCGTTGGACTAATGCGGAGTTTCCTCTCCAATGAAATTTTCTGAAACTATATCGTACGTTCGCACAAAGGATGCCAGTTTCTTTCACTAAGTAGGTGTTTGGCCCTGCGTTTTCAAACCATGGTTTCATAATTTGATTTTAAGTCACATTTTTATGCAATTTGGACAACTTGAACTTCAACTTCATGTCATGATTTGAAATCTCAAATCAAAAAGGTGTGATTTTGGATTCCAAATCATGATTTCAATTTTTTTTAAATATAAAACTTGGCTCATAAGTTTATATTTTGTAAAAAAAATCTATAAATTAGTAGATATATATCAATTGATCAACTTTATGTTGTATTAGATATAATTGTCCAATACATAATTTATGTTGTATATACATACAAAGGTATGAATATGCCATGACTTAAAAGTGCACAACTGAAGACCAAACTCCTTCAACCAACCATTTGTTTTCACAACTAATTACTATCAATAATTTGGTAAAATTTGTAGAAAGGCCGTCGAGACGCGTATTAATTTTGTTATGAACTATGACTTGCTCATTTGGTAAGATTGTATAATAATTAGGAAAGTTTTGATGGTTTTCACAACTTGTGGGGTTTTTATGTCAATGAGAAAAGATACAACTTAAGAAACCCAAATTGCATGTCTAAAAAAAACTTCAACTTCAAACCATATGATTTCAAATCATGTCCAAATGGCTCCTAAGTACCTATGCCTTGTTTATGTTCAAAGTCACCTTCTACTCATGTCTTAGGTGCTCGATGAATGGAGTATTCATGCCTATAATTATTTCCCTCATGAGCTTTATTTTATGAAGATAGTGTCGACTTACAGTGATAAGAGTAAGCTATACTGAACCATGTCACATTCTTTTATTATATCTATGTTCTAAAAGTGATGCTTTATTTACGCCTTACTTCCTTGAGTACCCAAGAGTGAAGCCTATAATCGGACTCCATGCAAGTCACACTTGTCTTATTCTTACTTCAATATTCACGAACTCGTGTCCAAATATCAGGGTATGCATCTTCGATGTACCCATGGAAATGCCATGTTTCTCATGTCCCTATGCCCCTTGTCATGCTATTCAGGTTTTATGACATATTTACCATGTTTCCATGTATGCATATTCTATGTTACGTTCTTCATGTTCAATGTACCCATGTCACATCTATACTACAAAATGAAGTGTCTGACATGATTCATACCTATGATTCCTTTCCTTTTAATACTTTATAAACCACTCACAATAATGGAGTTGATGAACGAAAAGCAAGATAATCTACGGTATTTGCATCTAAGTTTCAGAGTGAACAAGATAAGGTTCGAAATAATGTATGTTCTAGTCTAGAAAGGAGTTCCTTTCATGTACCTTATGGTACTTATTTTAGAAGTACTCTACTCAAATTTGGCGTATTCATTCCATGCCTATGCTCGAGCTTTACGCTATATGTCAGGATTCTACTCATGTTCAATGACTCATGTCTGCCTTATTCGCACCGATTTGCACTTTCATTCAAAGCCTAAGTCATACTATAATCTCATATAAATATCATGGTGATATTCCAACACCTATGATGAGATATCCAAGTGTTCAGATCCCATCTCCACTCAACATTCAGATCTCATATTGTAATGATCATGTTTTCTGCATTCAGATCTTATGATATGATTATTGTGTTTTAACTTATTTAGATTTCAGGTCATTTCAACATTCATGTATCCATGTCGGCCAGTATTTATGTATTCATGTTCCATGTTTACACTTCTCACATCCCTACAATCATTTCATATTCATGCTTATGTTCCAGTACTCATGTCATTCGTGCCTATCAATTATTTCTTGAATACCATGTATAATATTCATGTATTCACTCATTTCAATATATGTGTGTTCATGTGAGACCGAGATTCAAAACAGTTAGTATTCACATATTCATGTCAGTTCGGTATTCATGTTAGCCACATTCATATTCCAGTTATCTTGTCATGTCATGTCATGTCACGCGTATTATGATACCCTATGAGGCTTGTGTTATGCTCTGGTTAACTGACAGATGTTTGAGAAATGTTGGGATAGTCCTATACACAAAGTAAACTCTGTCAAAATTTCTGTATAATTTCAGAGTTAGTCCCACTTCTAGCCATGACCATCATCCGAGGATAAATTATCCATGTCTTATGTTTCATGTTTATGTATTCATTATTCATGTCTCATGTCCATTAAGGTATGATGTGTTTCTATCCACATGTGAGAACATCATTGTTCTTCCCCACGCCACTTTCCATCCATGAAACGTGAAAGAGGGTTTCTACATGTACCATGATATAAGTTACATGTACTATGACATACCGTGTTCCTATTAATAATTCATTATAATATTCTTGATATTCCATTTTGGTTATTGGAACCAGTATGTAATCCATGAATACCCATGCTTTGCAGTCCATGGGTTATTAAATGCAATATATGAACTATTATGCTTTTTTCATGAAAATATGCATGCTTTCCTTTTTTTCATACAAGTTATACTATATACTTATATTCATGCTATATTATACTCATTAATTATGTTTACAAACCATGTTTATGAATTATGTCTATAAGTCACACTTACAAGTTATTTTATACAAACCATGGGCGTAGATGCCACTATTATTCATGTTCATATTTTGGAAGTAGTATAGGTTTACCGAGAAGGCTCAGACAGCCTGATACTATATATTCCAATGTAGTGTTAGGGACGATCCGTATAGATTAGGATGACTCATTCATATAATTGAATCCTTTCATGCCATGCTTATGTCTCGTACACTGGAAAAGTGTGGGGCTGCTCTGCTGGTTGGGCGAGGAACCCGACTCCACGTACCTACGTGGTGATTCCATGTTGTTGGTTAAACTATAGATCTCTAACAAGACACATATATGCATATGTACTTGAAAATGTTTTTACTCATATTATAAATTTGATCAAGTTCGTGTCCAGCATACAATTTTATTTCAGTTCCAATCCATATTATTTAATATGCCTGCTTATTCTCTCAGTTTCTTTACATACAGTGCAATTCAAATGTGTTTGCGTCCCTTTTTTCTCGGATCAGGCACTTCATTGTGCAGATATTGAGTTTCAGAACGACGATGGAGTTGCTCATTAGGATTTCATTAGTATCAGTTATTTGTGATCCCTATTTCATCTGAGGTATTAGTTTGATTATTTTCATGTTATGCATTACAGTAGGGGTTGCCAGGGCCTTGTATTGGAAAAATAGTTTTGTATCTAGCTTTACATGTTTTAAATCATTGTTATTGCATGTTTTTTATTCCCATGTTTATTCAGTGGCCCATGTGGTTTGCTCGGTCACATGCAGTCAGGCACTGAGTGTCGTGTTTCTCCCAGGCTATGGTTTGGGGTGTAAATTAAAGTATGAGGCCTTGTACGGGCAAAAGTGCAGATCTATAATTAGCTGGTTTAAAGTGGGCGAATCTGAATTGCTAGGCCCTGACTAGGTGTGGCAAGGTATAAAGAAAGTATAGAGTCAGCAAAAATCCTATTCAGATGTTTTGCATCGAGATCTGGAATTTACATTTGATGATTGGGTGTTCCTAAAGGTTTTGCCTATGAAAGGCATTATGAGATTCAACAAGAAGGGCTAACTTAGTCCTAAGTACTTCTGACCATATAAGATCATTGAAGGAGTAGGCCAGATGGCATACGATGTCAAATTATCTCCAGAATTAGAAACAGCACATCCAGTGTTCTACGTATCAATTGTTGCCCAAATATATATACATCTCTCCTATGTTTCTCCAATAGAGGATGTCTAGATTACTGAGAAGGTATCCTATGAGAAGGTCCCGGTTGCTATCCTTGATCGACAAATCCAAATGCTATAGACTAAGGAGATTGCCTCTGTTGAAGTGCTATGGAGAAATAACAATATAGAAGAAATGACTTGAGAGACCGAGGAAGAGATGAAATCTAGATATCATTATATCTTCTAAACCACATGTTCATATTGACGTTGTGCGATGAGATTTTCTTACACTTATGCTATAGTGAACTTACTCTATATACCATGTTTAGGTGATAACAACACCCAGGGAAGAACTGATGCAGCTCAGACTTCAGATAAAGGTGTGAAAGGTGAGTTATGGATAACCTTTTATAATTATTGATTTGTAAATGGTCGTGTGAGGCCAACAATATATTTTATATCCCTATGTGGAACTATATTGTGGTTTCTGGATGCATGGCATGTTTTGGTTAGCCCTATTTATAAAGGGAACTCTATCAAAAAAATTTAAAAATCCCAAAAGTTAGGAACCCTTAGTCACGTCCCACAACATTCAATGATGAATGTTCTTAAGGAGGAAAGATGTTACACCCTGTAGTTTTATGCGCAAGCAAGCATGTAGTTAGTCGACTGGAGTGTAACACCTTGTACTTTCAAACTAAACCATTATCATGATTCATGAGTATAGGAAACCAAGATGGGGATTGTAAAGTTAAAAACCCAATTTCAATTCTAAAATCCAGTTTTACGCCAAAGTTATACGGACCGTAGAATTGGGTTGTACAAATCACCATAAAAATTGATGAAGTACGGTAGGTTATACGGACCATACATTTTGGTCGTAGAGTCCTTCTCAACTTTTGGTGATCACTGGAAATTGGCACCTCGATGACGATCATTTTATATGGACCGTACAAAATTATACGGACCGTAAAAAATTGTACGGACTGTTCTTCCCAACGTCAAGATTGTACGGACTGTATAAATGGTCGTAAAACCCCTGACGACTAGAACAGTATATATTGCGAACTTAGTTCTGAAAATCAGTTTTCTTATTCTACAGCCCTAAATGAAGGTTCTCTCCTCCCAACCTTTTATGACGCCAAGGTAAGATCTTTCCATGTATTTCCACACAATTCTAACCACGTATACTCAATTCCTAAGTGAAATTCATTTTCTTTAACCTAGGGTTTTCAAGAAAACCCAACACAATAGATTAAAGTTCAGACTTTGGGTTTCTTTTTCAAGTTCATATTTTTATCACATGTTTTGGAGCGATAGGTATGTATAGCTTCTATCCACGTATGGGAACATCATTGTTCTTCCCCACACCACGTTAATTCATGAAAACCCTTTTAATTGAAGGTTATGTCTCAGTTCATGATAAATCCTTGAAAACAAGTTATATATGTTCATGTATGTGTTGTTAAAGCCAATCATGTTTCCATTATTGTATTCATGAATATCACTTTGATTATCATGAGTTCGCTCGTAATCCATGAATACCTATGTCTTGCATTCCATTGGTTTTTAAACACAAGTCATGAACCCATATTACTCAATTCCATGAATTCTACATGTTTCCATATTTTTATACAAAGTATATTATGTATTTATGTTCATGCTATATCTTATACTCATCAACCATGTTTACAAGTCATTTTATGCAAACCATGGGCTTTCTAGCCAATTTTATTTCATGTTCATGTTTGGTAGTTGCACAGATATTCGAGAAGGCTCAGACATCCTGAAATTACACATGAAAACATAGGATAAGGATCCTCCGCCCAGTTAGGATGATTTCTTCATGTTAACCATCGCAGTTATTAGATCGATTCATATTATACTCATGTCTCGTACCCCGGCAAGGTACAAGATGGCTTAGCTGATCGGGCAGAGATCAGATGCCACATTCCGACATGGTGGTTACATATCGATTATACTAAAGCTCTCCCATTTATAATTAGTTATCATGTTTTATTATATTCATGTCGGATATTATACATGTTCAAGCTCAAGATACAGTTTCAATTCCTATTATTTCATGTGCCTGCTTATTCTTTCAGTTTCTTTACATACATTAGAATTCAAATGTACTTACTGAATTTCAGGACGATGGATCTATACATTAAGATTTCATCAGTATCAGCTATTGGTGCGCCCCATTTCATTCGAGGTGTCATACTTATTTATTTTAATGTTATGTTTTGCCTTAGAGGTTTGACAGGTCCTTGTCCTGGTAAGACAGTTTTTCAGTCAGACTCATGTCCAGAGATTTCATATACTAGTTTAGCATGTCATGTGAGATATTCAGTAATTAGACTTATTATGTTTTTCAAATCATTCCGCAATCATAATTTCAGACCAGATTTTCAGTATTATGTTTTTACATGTTTTAAATCACTATTATTATGGCCTTCTTTTGATGCCATGTTGATTCAGCAGCCCATGTAGTCGCTCGGTCACATGCAGTTAGGCACCGAGTGTTGTATTTCGCCCAGACCATGGTTCGGGGCATTAAATTGACTTTCGGTTACTCAAGGCACTTTATGAAGGTCACCTATAAATTAAATGGATGTTAAAAAGGTGTATGGAAGGTTAGAGGTCAATTGTATTGAAGAAACATTTACCGACAAAGTTCGACGAAGATTGTGCGATACACAAAGCATTTTGCATCGTGCATGGCATTCCGCCTCGCGGATCTGGCTGCAGATCAAGGACATCATTCAACCACCTCCCTACCACCATCTGTGGTGGGATATGTGGCCATAGATGGGGATCTGCTCCACAGATCCATCCACAATTGAGAGGCTTTGAAGATGGTCTATATAAGCTTAAGTCGAGGCAATCACTTTTCTTCTTTCATTTCGACCCAAAAAGCTCTCAAATACCCTCCTATGGTTTCTCCATCATTGAAGAACATCTCCAAGTGTATTTTAGGTGATTCCTCCCCTAGAAAAGCCATAACACCTTGAAATCTTCTCTAGGTAGCTAAGTAATGTTTGAAGTTCTCTTGAGTTTGGAGGAGAGCTTGTAGTGGAGGACTTTGTGGCTTTTTTGAGGTGAGATTTTACAACTCCTATGTGATTTCTAGCTCCTCTTAGCTTGGTTGGTTGTGTTGGAAAATATAACTTGTGAGATCAAGCTAAATTCCATGAAAGAGTTGTTGTAATTATTGAATTGTTCTTGGTTAAATCTTGAGGTGTTTATGACTAATAAATTATAAGGCGTGATAGTTGAGAATTGTGGCATGTGTGGTTATGATATGTTTGATGTTGTGATAGATGAAGGATATTAGATGGTACCTTGATTCCCATGAGAGTAGAACATAAGAGTTATGCACTCTAAGTGCCCGATAGAATATCGTAATGATTCGACTATTAGGTTGATGTTGCGACTTTAATTTACATCAATCCTATAATATAGATCCTTCCTTATATTGCGTACCGGAACCCGTAAGGCCATCATAGCTAAGGAGATTAAGGTATGTAAGCCTAACCTTTCTTTCAAAATCATGAATTCTAGAAATGTATATTGATTTCCAAAAACATAGTCAAACGAAGTGTTCTAAACCAATGTATATCTGTCCCTTGTCGGGAGTACTATCCATTTTGAAATCATATCTTATTTGTCTTGGCTTGTTCTAGTGTCTCACTTCTGTGAGCTAGGGGCCATACCTGCAAAGCCGTACCTGTGCAAGATGGATCGCAGGTGCAAGAATGGCTAAGGGGAGGTCTGGCAGCTTATGCATGGAATCGTCTACAGAGAAAGGCCATTTTTGTATAGAATCGTCGGCATAAGCGATGCTACATCATCATACCTTGAGCCGCACTTGAGGTCTTGGGTCGGATAAGTGGACTTTGCATATGTGAGGAATTGGGCGTAGATGCGGGGAAATGGCCTTCTTTTGCAATAATCCCAGGGCAGAATGCCCTTAAGTCACCCTTTTGAACTTGGACATTTCATTCACATATTTTGGGAATTGAGAGCTTGTCGAAGGTGATTTTGGAGGGATTTTTCAAGATTCATCAAGTGGGTAAGTTTCTAACCCTCCTTTTACAATTATATCATCAATTATTAAGGATTTCCATGTTTGGAATCATGATTTGAGACTTGAAATTTGGGAATTTGAAGCACTAGGTTGATAATGGAGATTTCTTCAATTAATCTTGGATTTAATGTTGGATTTAGTTGATTTTTGGTATTTAGACTCCATAAACCATGGGTAGGCTAATTTTTGGACTAATTTCCCATTTTTTCATTGGAGGCTCAATATCCTATTTTTGGATGACTCTATGGGTCTGAAACTTCCATATAGCAATATGGGTGTCTACAGAATTATGTGTTAATGTATTTTCTGTATTTGAATAGATTTGTACCATTAGGGGAATCTGTGAAAAAGCAAGGCTTTGTTGCGACCATCGAACTCCTAATTCAGGCAAGTTGAGACTTATCACCTTATTTATGCCAGGGCCTTGTCCTGGTAGACAGTTTTTCAGTCAGACTCATGTTTCATAGGTTTCATAGACTAGATTAGTTTAGCCTTTCATGTTAGATTCAGTATTCAAACTTATCATGATTTCAGATATTTTCGCAATATATTTTTAGACTATAATTTAAGAATTATGTTTTACATGTTTTTTAATTTAAAAATCTTAAGTGGATAAATCAGAATCTTGAGATTTATCATTATTTTATGCTTTTTATGACCATGTTGATTCAGCATCCCATATGGTTCGCTCGGTCACATGAGTTAGGCATCGAGTATTGTATTTCTCCCAGGCCATGGTTTGAGGCACTACAAGATAATCGTTATGGATCTGTGGTTCTCAACTTTAGGTGAAATGTGCTGACAGTATTTGGATTAGCATTATTTGATTGTTTAACGTCCTATAATATGAACCAAGTCGAGCATAGTCCTCCTGAGGGTAAGATAATTCAGAAGATTAGAGTATAAGTTTGAAATATATCAAATAAGATAGAACAACAAAAGCATGTGATTTTAGTCATATCGTCACAACCTTCAATATGATTGTGTAGAACTCCTCGTCTGGCAATAATATCATGCCTTGTCAAATGAATAGTCCATATGTTACATATGCATTAAACAAACTAGTTTCAAAAGTAAACAACCTTATAAGAATCATGTATAGTACTTCTATTTCACATTACATGTCCAGTTATACAGGTTGGCAGACTTGTTCATTAGATAGTGCAGATGATCATCAGAAGAGTTGTAAGCTCCACTTTAACATGGAGCTGAGTCAGGTCTAGTAAATGCATTGATGTTAGAAATTATGGGTAGCCCAGGACCTTGTCCCGACACTTGTATTATTGTTCAGTCTAAGTACTCATAGACGCTTCATAGACAATATTGATGGGTTTATTTGTAATCAGTTGTTAGTCAGTTGCATGTCATGGACCAGTGGCCACATTTGTATACAGGGCCAACTTGCCTTTCAATTTATCGTTTGAGTTATGTTGTATAATTTCTACAGGTTCAAAGTAGTTACATATAGAAAGTGGTCCACTCCATCTAGAATTGGGGGGTGACAGTAACGTAAGTCATAGAAGCTTCATCTATATGTTATCACTCCTAGGATACATTACATTACCTCTAGAGTTTGTTATACGTGATTCATTATGATCATGATAATTTGGATATATTACATTGTCATTATAAAGATGGCTCGAAGACCTACAAACATGTTTCATATCTTTCATCATCATGAGAATCTTAACATAAGTGAATAATCCATAAAACATCAGGTTATTGTCTTTGAGGAAAAAACAAGGTTTTATTTTTTGTCACATTAACATGGTGAAATCAATGAAAATCAAGGAATAGGATTCATCATAAGAATCTAAGGATCATATATGGATTTCATGAAATTCATAATGAAATAACATGAATAATACATAACGTTTCCGAAGTTGAAGCCATAAATTGTCTAAAAGAGGCAATTTCATACGATGTGAAGAATGTGGCATGTGGAAGAAAAAATAAGCATTCCCATGTGTAGAGAATTAGCCTTACATACCTAAATTTCATCCTTTAAGCGTACTACAATATTCGATCACCCTTACGACTTTAATTTACAATAATAAACATCAACAGAAACCAATATTAGTAAGAACATTTATGCTTTGATCATTTAAGCATTCTGTCGAACACCTAGTAGGCATGAAGCTCCAAAACCTTCATTAATTGTGTTTATTCATCCCATATGCATATTCTTGTCGATAATTATACAACAATTACCCATAGGTGTGTAAAATTTCCCCTCATCAACCATGAGGTCAACAACATACTATCAACCAACCATTCTACAACTAGAACCATTCTTCCATTCTATAAATTATTTAAAACAAGGATTTATGACTTCCAATCACCATCTCATGAGTCCTAACACTAAAGTCTTAATCACTTTATCATCAATTAGTCATGCACGAGAGTTTGAGGGTATAGTCTTACCTCTAGGAAGAAACCCTTGCAGAATCTTCCACTTGAGTTCTTTAGAAGATTTCTTGAAAATATATAGATTCCATGAGTAGGAGGTATTAAAAGTGTATTAATAATGAAGAAAGCATCAACATTCTATGCCCAAATATTACCCTGGATGATGGAGGAACCTTGGAGAGGAAGTTGGGTTCCTGATAGCTTCTCTCTAGGGAAACGTTTTGGACTTGGGAGGGAGCCCCGACCTTGGGGTGTTTCAATAAAAAATTTCACGTGCAGTGTCTGTTACACTCCATGATTCTACGTGCGATCAAAAGTATAGTTAGTAGATTTGAGTTCCGACAACACGAGACCCTTCCCGATGGTCATGTATGACTTATATGGATGTTGAGAGGCTATACGAAAGTTTGAAAGTTAATTGGATTAAAGGAAACCTATATCGACAAATTTTGATGAAAATTAGACAATACGCCAAGCATTTTGCCCAATGTATGTCGATCCTCTTCGCGAGTCAAGCCACGAATTAAGGCCCCGCTTTCTTACCACACTGCCACATCTGCATTGGGTAAACGCGACCGCATATGGTGACCTGCTGTGCAGAACTAGCTGTATATGGAAGGTGGTGGGTGATGCTATGTATAGCCAAGATCGATGGCTCATTAATCATATTTCATTTTCCACCCAAACACATTTTAAACTCTTCCAAAAACTCTCATAGGGTTCTTATATCATCAAGGAACATTCCATTACTAATTTGAAGAGAAATATCCCTTAGATGATCCATAGTATCATGGAAACCTCCTAAGTAGCAAGGTGAAGTTGACAATCTTCTTGTGCTTGTGAAGGGCTTGTGGTGCAAGTCATCTTGGTTGTGTGAAGGTAAGATTTTATTGTCCTATAATAGTTTCTAACCTCTTGTAAGCTTGGTTGGTTGTATTGGTGAAGACAACTTATGATAGCTTAGTTAAACTCCATGAAATAGTTGTTATTATGCTTGGGTTGTTCTTAATTAAACTTGGAGATGATCATGGCTAGAAGTGGAAGGGTGCGATAGTAGAGATTATGGAATATGTAATTGTGATCTTGTTGTTATTGTGTTGTTGTTTTTGTTGAAGGGGAGTTGAGAGTATAGTAGTAACCATAAATACCATAATTTGAAAAGCATGCCTTCTAGGTGTTTGTTGAATCATCATACAGAATCGATTCTTAGTTTATTGATTTTATCTTGTCCCGAACCATCTATATTGCATAGATAATTATTCGTAAAGCATTCGGGAGTTTGTGAGACGTTGTTAGCTAAGTGACACAGATATCTAAGGCTATCCTTTTTCATTCAAAAGCATGAATCCAATGTATATTGCTTTCCAAATAAGTCATTGAAAGAACTATCCTAAATCGTATGTTTGTTGTCCCTTTCGGGAGTGTTTCTTCATATTGTTATCATGTTCTATATCATTTGATTTTTTGTTTTATATCTAAGTTTCATAGACCTCCATAAGGAGCGGTTCAAAGAGTTAACTTTCAAGTCGACCAAGAGTCGTTCGAAAGTAAATTCAAAAGTATTTATAAGTTTCAGAGGGGCCAAAAGTGCCATTACTACTACAGTTTCTTATGAACACCACTGGCCTAATAACAGTGGGAAGTTATATATATACATATACGATACACACTACCAAACTAATATGGGTGAGTAGTTATTTATGTGCATACACACACCGAGCTATAATCAGAGGGCAGACATTTATAAATGCATCCATACACACACCTCAAACTATTACTTGAGGGAAGTACCTTATTTAAACACCTAAGGTCTCAGGTTCGCTACTTGCTAGCCTAGAGCTGTTATAAGCTGAGGGAAGATTATATAATAAAATACATGTATAGAATATTCAGTACAATTTTACAATTCCATCACTCATCCTGAGTGGCACACATGTTATTTGAGTATCAGAATGCTTATTATGCCCTGTTTTACAACTTATGCTTTCATATTGCTATTCATGATTTACATACTGGTACATTGTATTCGTACTGACGTCCCTTTTGTCGAGGGCGATGCATTTCATGCTACATGTTCTGATAGAGTCTCTGATAGACCACTTCAGTAGGAGCTGTCGAGTCTCAGCCAACAGTGACTAAGCCTCGTCTCTTTAGGAGCTTCCTAGTAAGGTGTTGAGTATATCATGTGTAGATATGTAGATAATGGGTATGTCGGGGCCTTGTCCCGACCATATGATAGTTCAGTCACTCATGAAGGCTCGTAGATCTGTGTAGTATGTACAATTGTGATGTATGGCCTCGCCGACGTGGTTGTATTTTGATTGACTTGTTTGCGACCTTGTCGGCCTTTATATATATATATATGTCGGGTTGATCCTTCCTTGTTAATCTACAGAGGTTTGGATGTTGTATTTGCCTTACAGATCGTGGCCTTGTAGGCCTTTCTATTGGGTTGTTATTCAGGTCATATTCTAGTGGGACTTTGTCGGCCGGAAGTACAGGAGTCTGGTTATTAAAGTGGTACACTCGGGGCAGTGCGGCACGGGTGCCTACACACCCCCTAGTTTGGGGTGTGACAGTGTCGTGCAACTGACATATTGGATGTGCAGTCGAGCATGCAGCAATGTCAATAACACTTTCTTCCATGTATGGTCATGTACATGATGCTCGAGCGCGCAAACTGGCGATGTCCAGTAAAATGAGCATAACACTTTGCACAAATATCATATTGATATGATCTTTATATGGTTGGCAAGCTATTTCAAAAGGTTAAAAGCGTGGAAAAGCTTCTTGCTTAAGAGAGGAAAAACCACGAGAAGGGACAACAAATTTAAGAGAGGAAAAACCCAATAGGAAATTTTCCAAACACTTTCACTAAATGATCTCCAGTAAATTTAAGGTTTACAACCGCCCTTGTAACGCCCTAAAGAACATCTCCAAACAGTTCTGCCTCTACCCTCTTAACACTAACAGTTCAAAAATGTTGTCAAATTCCAAAACCTTGGTGAGGCGAGACCGACACTCGATGCCTTAACTCGACCAAGCGAACCAATTCTATCTAAATCATAAGATATGTTATAACATGAATTACAAAATCTTACACATATGAAATTCATATGAAACAATGACACATCTGACATACTTCTATAAAGAATTGTTTATACAAAAGAGGGGCCTTCAGGCCTATGTAAAACTCCGTAAATTCAGGTTAGGTTGAACTTATTAAATGTTGGTGATTTTTTCTGAATGGAGTACTAAACATGTTGAATTAGCTATACAAGGTCCATTGTAAGTAATATGGGGTGTAAAGATTTCCTTGAGGCCAAGGCAAATTGAAAGGTGCATGTAACTCAGAAGTTCTAATTGAGTTTTCATAAGGTATGACTTCAAGAGTGTATAGTTCTTCACTAGTGAATCTGGAAAATCTCTGGGCATGAAAGCTGTAAAATACTTGTGTTGATTTATTTTTCGCAATTTACCTTCTAGCATAGTTACTAAAAAAACCTGATTTTTTTAATGCATAGATAATAGCCGCAAACTAACAAATTCTAAAAAATGACTTTCTTCATACCCAACACAATTAAATATAAGTTTCTTTTACATAAGAATTAAAATATAAGTATGTCATGCTACTTTTAAAAAATGGATATCTTGTCTGAAACAAGAAAATATGTGCTACAGTCTAAAAGCATAAGAGGTATGCATAATTCTCCCTAAAATTCTTAATCAAAGATTTTGAGTTTGAGTCTCTCTAAATATATTTTTTAATCAGAGGTCTCGAATTTGAGTTGCCCTAACTACGAAGTCGCTTTATTAGGGAATGTTTTGTCTACCGAACACCATATAAGAAATTAAGAAAAATCTAACAGGCAGACAGGTTCATCTCAAAATGGCCAAAAGAGTGACCTCAAATCCTCAGCCTTATAACTACTTTGCAGTGCTTTTTTATGTTACTGCAGGAACGAGATCCATTTGACCGTAAGAATTATTTCACTTTTTTTGAATTTTTTTATTTTTTTCAAAAATTAGTGTTTAGCCATAAAAATTCCAAATAAAATTTTAAAGTTATATTTAAAAAACAATCAAAATCTTATTAAAAAGCACATTTTAACAACAAAAAATTTTTTGCAACAACTATGACCAAACAACTCTAACTTCAAAAAAATTTAAGAAAAAGTGGCCAAATGCCTACTTAGACTCGAGGAATCGTAAAGCACGTGAAATAGCTCGAAGAAAGCATGATCAACTGACACAACCCGCAAAGGTAAAGTTCCAATCATTACTAGGCTTTCATTTTGACTAGACAACTATAACCATGTGCCTCCCTGACACAAGCATATGCTCCACCCAACCACTCCTATATTTCTTAAGGAGTAAAATCCAAGCTTTAGTTATAGAAAAATCTAGGTCCACATGACCAATTTCCACACCTACCCCACCCCACCCCCCCCAGCATAAAAGAACGCCCCAAGTTTTAAACGAAGTCATCCTTAAAGTTCCAGATGTGAAAAAAGCTTATTGATCAAAAGCTCAGTTGGAGGAAAGGAAAAGAAAAAAGAGCATCTGCTAGACTGATACTATCCTGAGAAAAACAGCTTTCAAGAGAGCACCATAATGATTATCGAAGTACGGGTTTTGTATCCGACGAGTTTAAAGGCAATCCAGTTTCAAAACCTGGTTTAACTTCCATATCCCTTAGCTGCTCAGAAGATGGAAAAAATTTCTAACAAATTTATGTTACAATTCATTTTTATTATAGGCTGAAAACTCATACTGAAATAGCTGGGTCAAGAACAGTAAATAAAACAAGAAACATGCTCCAGAGGGGCGAAAAATTCTCATATTTATCTCATTGCAAGAATATTGACAAACCTGAATGAATATATCACTAGAGCTGCAGATTACAAATATAGACTGCAAACAAGATGAAAACGGAGTAGAGCAAAGCAAATGCCAACAAGCTACCTATACAACCACAAAACCAACTGCCACTCAAATTGTTCACGGCCAAAAGGTTAGCTCAACTCTGAGATCTTGAGTTTCTTTTCCTGCTGATCTGTAAGCAGACAGGGACCATAGACTAAGTAAGAAGCACACCAAGATTCATCGGCTATCTCCATGTTTGGAGAGATCACTTTCTTGCTCCAACCAGAGCAGGCAGATCATAGTCATTGGCATACTTGTAAGAATTTTACAATCAACCATTAAAGAGCTAAAAATAGGGGATTTGTAAAGTAGACAAGGAGCTCCTGAAATTTACACGGAGTTGCTTCTTAAGGCAGTATATGGGTTTTTCCTTGTGTGTTATTGTGTGCGTGTTAACCCACTTCGTGCTACACTCCTGCAGATAATAAGATATTCTTTGAAGTTAAGAGAAAATTTCAACTTATGCAGTATTATCTTCGACAAATGAAGATGTGCAAGTCACAATTTCAACTTATGCAGTATTATCTTCCAAGGATGAATGACTGTAATTAGAGAAATTAAAATTGTTAGCAGCTTAACCAAATCAAAATTTTATGTAGTAAGGGAAAACACGGTTAGCTGCATGCTACTCAGAAACCACGGCAATTTTCGTTGCGGTTACACCTAATGTCCAGAAACCTAATGTTTTAGCTAGCCGAACAGTAACAAGAGTACCATAGCTGTGATGAATCAGAATTTCCTTCTTGGATAAACTACAATACCCATTGAACTTCCCAGCTGAGTTTACCTTTAGCAACAGAAATTCTCTGAAAAAAATTTAGAACTTCCATCTGAGTTTTAACTTTAGCAGCCAAAATTCTCTGAAATAAAAAATTTCACTGCATGAGAGCTAATGCTCAAACTTTTGTCAGGAGAAAACTTGTGTTAGGAAAGCAGAACTCCAAAATGGTTATCTACAGACCTCTTTCAGAAAATTATCAGATGAAAGAAATAGAAATATTGGTGAGTTCTTTGTGAGCAATAACCCCACAACACGGAGTTTCATTGAACTGATGTTGTCCCTCTTTAGGAGCAGCCTCATCAGCAGCTACATCCAGAGACCATCTCAAACCATAATTTCAAAATATTGGCCACTGGTTTTAGCCTTTAGATTTAGGCAAATATACTAAAGACCTGTAGGGTCATCTTTTCAACTAACATTAACTTTGGGTGCCTCAGGAGCACTAAAAGTTTGTGACAGGTTTTTGATACCATCAAATTTCAGGTCAGAGCAGTAGTATAATGAACTCCTCAGTCCTAACTCGTCCCCCCCCCCCCCCTTCCTTCTTCCTTTTCTCTTAATATCCACTCAGTAAGAAGCATAGCAGCACAGAACTTAGAGGAGATCCCAGGTAGGTGAAAATTCTGTTCCTGATAAACAATTGATGCATGAACCAAGTAGTGAAGAGGTCCATGATACATTGACAAAGTAGTGACTGAAATGACTACTGTTCAACCTAACGAAAAATAAAGGAACCTCAGAAACATGGGAGATTCTCTACTCTTCTGTGATTTAAACGTTTTTCAGGTAAATGCAGATTCCTAGAAAACAGAGGTTGTAAGGAATCACGCCCAACACAAACTTACCACAGAGATGATGACCCAAACACCTTTGGGGAATCTGGTACTCAGGTCAACCACCTATATCACTCTCATCTTCTTCTTTTTTGAGAAAGGTAACGGTTATATCGTTTTTGTTTTTCAACAACAAACAAGGTCACAAACTCAGAACCTAGCATATACTTCAAACCGTCTACCAGAACACTTCACAAACTCAGAACCCCAGCATACACTTCAAACTGTCTACCAGAAAACTAAGGAATCGTTACATCCATATGTATCCCGATTGAAAATAGCAATATTTCATCTCTATCAAGGCTAAAAATAAAAAGAATTATGTCAGTAACCTTTATGGATATTGACCATTCACAACACAAACAAATGTATATTGATATGTTAAAGATATAGTTAAATCTTTCAGATTCAGATAACACGTTTGAACATTGCCAAGTTATCACAACAAGGGCTATAGGAACTGTGCAACAAATATGTTAAAAAACACATCCACTTTGCATCACTTACTATACTGCAAGTATGGTGAAAATGACCAGTAAAGCTAGAGTGGACATACTCTGGAGGTTACATGCATACAAGTAACTTGTCCCATCATCTCAAAGAGCATGTAACAAGGGCTAAAAGAATATTTTGATAATAATATTGAAGACATACCTTCCAGGAAGAAGCTGAGAACTGTTCAGTGGACCCTTAGAATTTCCAAATCTTTTTGCCCTATTTTCTTGTTCTTTCTCGACACGCATAGCAGCCACCTCTTTCTCCATGGCAGCAACCTCCCTTCTCATCTTTTTGGCCTCAACCTCCATGGCTTTTGTTAAAGTCTCTACTTTCTTAGCTAACATCTGTCCCAAGAATGCAATCAAAATTAGCACAAACATCTGATTAAAGGAACCATAACTTTGCTGAGCAAGAAATCATTCTAACCTCAATGGCATCGTCCTTGTCTTTAAGACTTTGATCCTTTTCATTGCCAGCTTTCCTCAAAGCAACTACTTCTTTTTGCAGTAAGTCATATATTAGTCCAGGCACAGTATCTTCTGTTTCAGTTACTGGTAGGTCAGTGCGCTTTTCATCTTGATTTGCTTTCCAAGAAGTACTCTCAGTCTCATTGTCCTTAGCTCCATCAACAGACTTGCTGCTGTTGAAGTTTGGACCTGTTACATTCAGAAGTTTTTTACCCCTGTCCAATGATCTTGAGCCACCATCAAATGACTTTGAGGTCCCTTTCGCATGCTTCAAAATAGTACTGGACCCAGAAGATCTCAACTGAAATGATGGTGATCTCTTTGGTAAGAAGCCATTAGAGGTCAATTTGGAGATACTTTCAGCTCCACCGAGTGACTGGCGACGTGAAGGACCATTGCTTGAACTTCTTCCATCTGGTGTATTGCGAGAGCTAGTGCTTGATGATCTCAATGTCTCTTCCAAGACCTTGAGCCTCAATTGATATTTCTCCTGAGTAAATGATAGAAGTTAGAAATTTATGAAAATGAAACCATTTTCAGGTGCCTTTTCTATTGGACAAAATATTACTTTCAGCAGGGCTTCTGACTTTGCCGTTCGTTCAGTGATTGCAAGCTTGTCACGTAGTTGTTGCATCTCACACTGCAGTACACATTTAGGGCTTAGATGACAAATATGAGCTCATTAAACCACATGTGCATAATGCAGTAAGTTCTATTAGGACAGGATCCCCGTACTTATAGAAGGCAAGCCATGGAAAATTATCATACCTGCAAAACCCTCCTCTCCTCAAGCCATTGTTTCACAGGCATTACTTTATCATTGGCATCTTTCCATTCATTAGCAACCACAGTTGCTACCCTGTTTGCTGTTACCTTGGCACGTGCTAGCTCACGGTCAAGAGTTTTTCTTTCTTCCTGGAAAATAGATTAGCAGATGAATTCTAACATTTGGTATTCTCGACATATTAACTATCAAAAGTATTCTATAAAAAGAATATCTCGGATAGATTACATTCATTTCTTGAACTTTCCGTTGGTAATCCCGGACAGCATTAGCAGCTGCACCACCAGCCAGAACAGCCTCCTCAAGCTCACGCACACTTTGGGTAAGTTTTTCAACCTCTGCAACCTTTTGGCGATGCATTCTGTCTAAAATTTTATTTTCTTCCTGATGTATGTTTTGAAACAGAATAAGTGGAAACCAAATGAAACTAAACACTAAGGTGACATTTGTTTCAATATGGGTGACAAAAGTTTTCATGAAATTCTTTCAGTTTCTGAAAAAAAAATCAAACAAATATTTCATGTTTGGGCAAAGTGAATTTTTTCAAAAACTAGAACAAATATTCATGATCATTTTGAAACATTTTTTATAACAAATGCCACCTAAATGCTCCAATCATTTAAGCAGCGGAACCAACAGTTGTATCATCAACATACTTGGCATATTTCTATCTGTTTCATCAGCTCTTGATTCTTATTCTGAAGGTCATCCACCATAGACGCCTTTGCTAATGCTGACTGCACAGTTCTTTCGGCATCAAGTAGAGCTGCCTCTTTTGACTTGGTAAGACGGTCCAATGCCTTATTATCATCTTGTAGTTTCGCCGTCTGAAAAAAAATAAAAAAAAGAGTAAGAAAGCATCCTCATATGAGACTGAGATTTACCATTATTTACAGACATGAAACGCAAGCTGACACCTCTTGACGAGCAAGTTTGAGTTCAGCCTCCAAAGGCGCAAGGATGGCCTCAATTGGTGGCATATCATCATCCTTTTGAGCAACATGGACCCTTCGAAGAGTGGCTTCCGCTGCAAATTGAGCTGACATGGATGCTTTCTTCTCATCGTTGATCTTCTTGATTTCAAGATTCTGTAAAGTAAGAAAATTATTCTAAGTTATAAAATAGTTTACTGGAAAAAAAATCTATAATAAGAAGATTTTGAGTTAATACCTTGCTTTCTAGAAGTGATTCTGTCAACTTAAGCTTCTCATCAACCCTTGAAAACTCGTCAGTGAGCTGAATTATAGGTATAGGACAATTAAAAATACCATATGAGCTTTTGTTCTTAAACACTATGAGTAGCTTTACAGTCACTACAGAAGAAACAATCAGATATCCAAATCAAACCAACAAGCAGATATTTTATGCAAAAATGGAGCTAAAACGCTGTTGCCAAAATTATAGCACAAATGCAATCATAATCTAGATGTCCCCAGCTTCAACGAGTAGATTGCATTTTCTCAAGTTTTACAGTTTATGCCTGAGAGCATGAGCCACGACCTTCTCATTATCAGATATGCCCCAACCCCCTAACCCGCCCCCAGAAAGTAAACATGAACCAAAGAGCATTTTCATCTTCCTCTTCTTCTATAAATTTCTTGGATATTGCATCAATATTTAGATCTTCGTATAACACATATTTAACTTTCCAGGCTCAGATAAAACATCTTTAAATATTCAAGAGATTAAATAGAACTAATCAAGATTCCTGATTCTTCAAATAGAAATAACAACAAAAATTAGTAGTAAATCCAGTCAAATAACTGCAAAATCTAATTCAAACAAGATTAAATTTGTACAAGAAAAGTACCTGCTGGTTTTTAAGGGATCACACACATGCAACAGAATGTGACAATTGAAATCCTACAATTTAACTTTTCACAGTTGTGGGACAAACAGATACAATAAATCCTACATTTCCTGCATAAAGATCCATTGTCTTTTCACTTCACAACCGATGCATTAACCTCCTAGTTATTTGCATTCAGTCCTCACAAAAAATCAAATCATATATGTCGGTTAGGAAAAAAAAGTTCATCTTTTGAAACTCAGTTTACTAGCAGTCAACAATGGTAAAACAATGTCCTATTTAAATTACCGATAGCACAAAAGATTTTTCTCATTGTATGTTCAGATAGTGCTTAATGTACCTCTTCAACAGCCTTTTCTCGTAGACGTTCGGATAACCTCAACGCCTTGATCTCCGCTTGAGCTTCCGACAGTTCCCGGTCCTTATCTGAAAGAAGAAAAAAATCAAAATACTTAAGGAAATCGGAGTTGGATCCAGCTGACATTACAAACCTCTGACTTCATTCTCCAGTCGATTTAGCTCCAACTTCACCGGATCCGACCCGTGGAGCAGGTTCATGAACTCGTCAGCGTCGAGGCTCGGCCTCACCGCCGACGTCCTTCTCCGGGAAGTAGTACCTTTGAAGGATGCCAACACTGTCGGTGTAACGGCAACTTCACTCGTCGCAATGCCGCTGTTCTCGCCGGAACTCATCTCCGGCACACTTCCATCGCCGCAAACCTCCGCCATTTCGATCTGTCTACTTTTCTCCTACCTCACATCAAATACACATACAGTGAAAGATACTTAATAAATTATATACTTATTTGAAGATAAGTATGTAGATATGTAATGTGACTGTAGAGTTGAGAGAGCTTCGTGTCTCTTTCTCTCTCTTCAGGTGTTTAAGCCTAAAATAGAACTGCGAGAGAGAGAAAGTGCTCCTGAAAATTGAAATGCTGTGTTGCTTTGCGCTTTGAATCTCTCTAGAAATTTGTACTACTCCTTACATATCTATCTGATTGAGAGAAGACTGTTTGTGTGACTAGTGTATGATCTGACGATATTTGAATACTAATAATATTATTAGTACTATTTCATACTTCCACTTATCTTACCACCTTCACTAGGGATGTCAGCTTCCCTCTTACCACTGCACATATGGATATAATTTTGCGGATTCCGTACCGCATTCACTTTAGTTGGGGTGGGTATGGGTATAACTTTGGCGGGTAATAGGCGGGTATAAGTATTGAAAATGTACCCGTCATGAGTAGGCGGATATGTGGTGGATTTGCAGTCATACCCGCCCCGCATCCAACCGCCTACCCGCCCGTCTTCTACTCGCCCCAAGCCCAAAATATTAGCAGCCCATAAGTCGTGTCTTCAGCCCATAAGTCACGACAAGTCTCTCATTCTCCAACAAAACTCAAAACCCTACGCCTCTTCAGTCCTTCACGCCTCCCTCTCTCTCGTTCCCCTTCACGCCGTCTCTCCTCCCTCTCTCATTCTCGACGTCTCTGCCTTTTTCTTTAAAGGAGATGATGATGTGCTTTGGGGTTGTCTTGGTGAGGTCAATTTTTGTGCATTTGTTAAGTTTTACCTATTGGGTTTGTGGAGTTCAATTGAAAAAGTTGAAAAACTTTAGCTTATATAGATGAAACAATATCTGGATTTTGTCTACATTTGTAATATATAGCTATTTGGGTGAATAATTTTTGGGTTTTCTCAGAAATTTTGTTTTCTTGATTCTTTGTTGTAAGGGGAAAGGTGGAAAAAATGGAAAATTCTGATGGTGAAAAAATTCAAAATTCTCCTCCCTCTCTCCCAAAGAAAATGAGACCGTGACAGTATTGATTCTTAACTCAAATTTTTGGGATAATTTTTGGAATTTGAATTTTTGGGATCATGTTGATCAATAATTGATCACAAATGAATTGATTACAAAATATGGTAGGCGGGTACAAGCGGATATTGACGGGTGACAGATATCTACTTGGGTGGTGGAGCGGGTGTGGATTTAGGAATATACCCGCCTAGGCGGGTATGGATGTTGAAAATTGTACCCGCCACGGGTTCAACAATCTGCTGGAAGGTGTAACATGTGGCTGCCATCTATGCTGCAATCAAACGAAGAGGACATATCAACCCATTAGTGAACCTTCTCATCCTCTCAGTCGCATCAGGAAAAATCATCAAAGCATGGTGAGAAAGTGCGTGAAACTGAGCCTCATACTCGATCATAGACATACGCCCTGGAGTAACCCCTTAATCTAAGCTCGTCTCCTCTCTATTATACTGTGAGGCATGGACTTCTCCAAAAAAATCTGGGTAAATAAAACCCAAGTAAGAGGAGGGGACCCTGCTGGTCTAGACTCAAGATTAGACCTCCACCACTTCTTGGTAGGTCTAACCATGTAGAAAGTAGTATAATCAACACCACGGGACTCCACTAACCTGAGGTTGTGCAACCTCTCATGACAACTAATCAAGAGCTCATATGCATCATCCTCCGGATCCCCATCATATCTGAGAGAATCCGACTTCCTAAACCTTTTGAACATCTTTTGCTCCACAATAGACATAGCAGGTTGTGTAGCTAGAGGTGTAGCAAGACCAAGTACAGTCACACCTAAGAACTGAGGAACCCCAACAGGTGCTGGACAAACCCCTGGTGTCCAAAATTCAGGCATAGTAGCATGGTCAGAAGTCTGTCCTTCGACCCTATTATAAGATCCATCAGAAGTAATCGGCTGAATACTATGAGATATAGACTCAAGAAAGCTTATCATGTGAACTAAGGTATCCTGAAGTACCGGTGTAACAATGAAACATGGGGGCGCCTGATATGGCCATGTCCCATCAGTCTGACCTTGCTCATCTTCCAAATTATCCTCAGGTCCAGGAGACTCTGCTTGGTCATAAGCCCGAGCAACTGTAGGTGCTCGGCCTCAAGTTGCAAATAGAGGTCTACCTCTACCTCTACCTCGCCCCCTGCCCCATGCACCACCTCTAATAATAGGTGCTAGTGCAGGTGTAGGATCCCGAACTCCTCTTGTGGCTGATCTAGTCCTTACCATCTTTGAGAAACAGTGGAACAAAGAGATTTAGAATTCAATCATAATCGAATCGCATGAAATAATGAAAGAAATGAAATTTCCTAAATGTCTTATAACCTCTCAAAGATAAGTACAGAGCTCTTCATATCAATCCACAAGACTCTACTAGATATCGCTTATGTACTCATGAGACCATTAACCTAGTGCTCTGATACCAATTTATCATGATCCAAAATCTCATTATCTTATGAGGTCACCTAGCCTAACCCCTAGGTGAACCCAAACCATTCAACAAGATAAAATATACATAAATATAGAAAGTAAAGGAATACCAGATGTATTTAACAAGTCTCATAACTTAATACATTATTTAAAGGAAAACCCCAAATGATCCGGTAGTCATGAGTACATAGCTCTAAATGCGAATACAAGTCTGAAAGTGAAATAATAAGTATTGCCTAAAAGTAATAGGGACATAATGATATTTATGAGAAAAGAGTTCCAGTGCCGGGAATGCATCAACAACTCACCATGTACTCCTTAAGCAATCTCCAAGTATGCTAGATCAAAATGCTCATCCGTCATCCAGCTCGGTACATGCACATAGAGTGCAGCAAGCATAAAGTGAGTACAGAAAACACGTGTACTCAGCAGCATCACCGACTGACCCTAGCTATAACGGTGGCAAGGGTTGGTACTTTCTGATACCTCTTTACTAATTAGTCAGTTAAGAATAATAAGAGGTCAGTTAACCAAACCTAACAATAGTTCTATAGTTCAACAATACATAAGTATTTACAAGTTCCTCAGGTTTATGCTAATATTAAGCCAAAAAGTTACCAAGTCAGCCTTACCCCATTCAAGGCATCTAGGCCCATCAAGTTTCTCCAATCAATTCTCGCTACAGGGCTAAGTATAAGCAATTTGTATTCTTTCTATCAAACCAGGAGATCACAAGTATATCTGAATTCAACATTAAGTACACATAGCATCAAATACATATTAGGATATAGATAAATGCAATGCAAATGATATATATGTAAGCAAATGGACATATGTACCCGGTATACACACGGTGCTGCAATAGCTTTCACGTGACCCATGGGGGATTTATAAGGTCCATATACCTATCTGAGCCTATCAGATACCAGCTTTGTAGCTAAAGCGTCATCATCAGTCATCACTCTCGTATCATGTACCATATACCATAACCAACTTCCCAAGACACTCTCAGCAATATCTCAATAGTTCAATTCCAAATATATTATGTATGAATGATATGGATATGTGTAAACCATGCAATCAACATAATCAATACAATTAGTATTTATCAGTTCTTTTCAAGTATTTAGATAAGATATAGAGTGATAAATGCATGACAAATCAAATCAAGGATATAGTATCAAGCATGGCTACAAGCCCAAATAATTAGCAATCATACCAACCTAAGCAGATTTATGCACATGCTTACGACTCTTAAGGCTAAACATATAATATCCATCAAGTATATCAAACTAGTTCATTAATTACCCAAGTTAAGTTCACCGGTGCCCATATTAGTGCTCATTACCTCACTAATACAGGACCCCTAATCCCAATTACTCTCATTAGTTCTCTAAACAACATACCAACACATAAGATGTACTAGAGTCTGATAAGTCTCAACTTTCCTAATTCGAAGCCGAAGACTCACGTAGCAGCCTTGCCTTTCCTTTGAGCCTCATCACGAGCCCACTCTGATCAATTACATTAATTACATGAGATCGTGAGTCTATCGATACCCATATCTATAGGCAAAACTATAATACCCAAGTTAGACTATAAAGGAACCCCATGACCACATTATGAAAATATGAACTTTATTACCCAACTAACACTAAAATATGCTAGATAATCATAATCTCAAGTTAAGAGAAAATTTCATAAATTTAGCAAAAGGCCCCAATTCTAACCCTAGAATTTCCTCCAATTCTCAAAAGTATTTCTAACATGTAATTGATCAATTAAATATCAATCACTAGTCTAATACAATATTAGAGTACAATATCAATAAATATATTTCCATAATCACCCCCAAGTCCCAAATATTACTCTCTTATTCTCAACAAAGCAATTCTCTTATTTCCCCAACTAAAATCATACTTAGGATAGAACTTAACTAATATACATTAATTAATAGGTGGAAAGTTACCTTAAGTGATGAATCCACTTGAATCTTTAAGAATCCTATTGCCCAAGCTCCAATACCAAGAGGAATGTTTTTAGGGAATGAGGATAAATGCTAGGTCATTAACACTTTATAATCTGAACAGTGATTCCAGCTCAAGTGGAATCAACTTTTCTAGAGTGGACCCACTTCAGCGAAAAACCTATTTGCTAAGGCAAGGTCACTTAAATCCCGAATATATGCTGGGGCGGAAGGAAACTCCACAGAGGCACACCCGCCCTAGTCAAGAACTCATCCACAAAAATAGACTCTCAAATCATGGTTAACTCTCCCTTCTATAAGCCAGGCCTCCACTGGGGAGGACTCGTAGAAGTGGACACATGGCCACTGGAGCGAACACCAGCAACCAGCAACAGTCCAAAGGTCAACAATTCCATGTCAACCATAAAAAACACTCCCAGGATCTCCCGGAAACAAATCAAACATGAATTCCTATAAAAACACATCCCAGACCTTCTCGTGCATCAAAATTCCCGGAAAAGGTATCTAAAGCTCGGGTCTGACTAATGTCAACTCTTAAGTTCTAATTTCATCATTTTACAATCTAACCCCAAAATACACCCGACTACCTCAGGACCTAAACTAAAGGCTCGACTAAGTCATAAATTTCATTCCAGAGCTAATGGAACTAATGAAACTATGAAAAGAGCGTGTTTACCAAAAATTCAACTATGAGTCAAACTCTTCTATTCTCGTAACTTTGGATTTCTCAAACCTACCAAAAAGGATTCAAAATCTACCCGATCACTTGAAGAACTGTGCCACGCATCCCTGCAAGTCAAAAACGAGAAAATACAGACTCGGGAAGGGTAATTTAGGAGTTTTAAAGCAAAAAGAGCAACCATGAGATATTGCATACTCTGGCTATTATTGAGTCTCATGGAGTTAGTTTCGTGTCCCTTCAGCTTTTAGGGGACGCAAAATAGTGGTGGAGGGCGTATGTTAATTCCTTACTCATGGGGTCTCCTCCGTCGACACGGGTTAGGTTCTACAGAGTGTTTCTTGAGAAGTATGTGCCTTGGAGCTTGTGTTTGGGCAAGCGTGATGAGTTTCAGAAGATTGCGCATGGCAATTCTACAGTTGCACAGTATGAGACTCGCTTCCATGCCTTATACCATTATGCAACACCTTTGCTACCTATTGAGGCAAAACGAGTGAGATGTTTTGTTAGAGGATTAATTATTCCACTTCAGTTGGCTACATTGTAGTTGGTGGTTATCGGAGCTTCTTTTGAGACTATAGCTGAGCATGCTAAGATGGTGGAGTCTGTGAGGGGCAAGATATATAGACATGAGCTCTATAAGAGGGCGATGTGACATGAATAGTTCAGTAGTTCTACTTCCCGTGGTTAGGGGTATCAGGGTATATATCAACAGTCGCATCTTAGTTAACCAATTCAGGTAGCTCTTTAGATTACTGATGGTGGGGCCAGTCTTCGAGGGGTTCTTAGTATAGATATTCAGACCATGGTGATTAGTGTTCTTCTATCTCCATTCAACAGCCCTTGGTGGCCATGACTTGTTGTGGTTGTGGAGAGATTGGGCACTTCAGGAGAGATTATCCCAAACAGTTTTTTGGGTGCCTCTCGTATACCTAGGACCCCAACACAGACATCTAGAGATATTAGTCAGACTAGTTAGGAAGGATCTCAATCAGTCTATGGTGGTTATTAGTCTGGTCGTGGTGGATCAAGTCGGGGAGAGATCCACCTTATTTGGGCTAAGGTGGCCAACAAGGTACTCAGTTTGAGGTATGGTGCGCTTATTGCTATGTATTCCCTAGTAGGGTTAAGGCTGAGGCATCTAACATAGTCATTACTGGCATCATCTCAGTCGATCATCGGTCTGCTACAATGTTATTTGATATGGGGTGTACATTTTCTTATGTGTCTGCCTACTTTTCTGCTAAATTGGAGATGTGGTGTGATATGCTTGATGTTCCTATTTGTGTGTCTACACAAGTCGATAATTCTGTGATTGTTGATATAGTTTATTGCATATGTGTAGTTACTTTCATGGGTTACAACACTTGGGTAGATATAGTCATCTTAGATTTAGTAGATTTCGATGTTATATTGGGTATGGATTAGCTATCACCATATCATGCGATTCTGGACTGTTATTCCAAGATGATCACACTAGCTATGCTTGGTCTTCCGAGATTAAAGTGGAGAGACGCTCCTAGCCCTGCTCATAGGAAAGTGATTTCTTACATTCGGGTTAGGAACTTAGTGGACCGAGGTTGTTTGGCTTATCTTACTCACATTCGGGATACTAGTGTAGAGAATCCTCTTGAGTCAGTTCCGATAATTAGTGAGTTTTTTGAGGTCTTCCTTTCAGACTTATCGGGTATAACACCAGACAAAGACATTGCCTTCTGTATTGATCTTAAGCTGGGTACTTGACCCATTTCTATTCCTCTATACCATATGGCTATAGCGAAGTTGAGAGAGTTGAAAAAGTAGCTCCAGGATTTGTTGAGTAATGGCTTTATTTGATCGAGTGTATCTCCATGGAGTGCTCCTATCTTGTTCATGAAGAAGAGGGATGGAACTATGCATATATGCATTGATTATATACATTTGAATAAGGTCACCATCAGACACAAGTATTCGATTCCACATATTGATGACCAGTTTGATCAGCTTTAGGGTGGTTTGATATTTCCGAAGATTGACTTGAGGTCAGGGTATCATCAGCTGACGATCCGATATAAGGATGTTCCAAAGACGGCCTTCCGGACTCGTTATGGGCATTATGAATTCTTGGTGATATCATTTGGGCTTACCAATGCCCCGCATCATACATGGACTTTATGAATGGGATATTTAAGCTGTACTTGGACTCTTTTGTGATTGTGTTCATTGATGACCTCCTAATATATTCCAAGAGTCAGGAGGACCGTGAGCATCATCTGAGGAGTGGTTCTTGGTTTGTTGAAGGAGAAGAAGCTATACGCCAAGTTTTCGAAGTGTGAGTTGTGGTTGAGTTCTGTAGTATTGTTGGGACACATGGTGTCTAAGGATGGGATCATGGTTGACCCAACGAAGATAAAGGCAGTCAGAGATTGGCCTAGACCGACTTCTGTGACAGATATTTGGAGTTTTGTAGGTCTTTCTAGCTACTATCACTGGTTTATCAAGGATTTCTCTTCTATTTCATTGCATCTAATGAGTTTGACTCAAAAAGGTGCCTTCTAGTGGTTCATCAGTGTGAGGAGAGATTTCAAAAGCTCAAGACTCTTTTGACTACAACCCCAATTTTATCCCTTTTGGTGAAGAGGATAGACTTTATCGTGTACTGTGATGCTTCATGGAATGGATTAGGTTGTGTGTTGATGCAGGAGAGTAAGGTTATCACTTATACATCAAGGGAGTTGATGATGCATGAGAAGAATTACCCTGTTCATGATTTGGAGTTGGCTGCTGGTGTGTTTTCCTGAAAAATTTGAAAGCATTACTTGTATAGAATTCATTAGGAGGTGTATACCGACCACCGCAGTCTTCAATACGTGTTTAATCAGAGGGATTTAAATTCTAGGCAGTGTCGGTGGATGGAGTTGTTGAAGGATTATAACATAACCATTTTATAGCATCTAGGCAAAACTAATATGGTGACGGATATCCTGAGCCGAAAGGCAGTCAGCATGGGGAGTTTAACTTATTTGGCTAGTTTTGAGCGTCCTTTGTAATTGGAAGTCTAGTCTCTAGTTAACCGTATTTTGAATCTGGGTAGGATTCTGGCTTATGTGGAGGCGAGGTCATCTTTTTTGGATCAGATGATTGATATTGAGGGCATTCTGAAGATCAAGGGTAGAGTATGTGTTCCTCGTATGAAAGACTTAACCAGATTGATTATGGAAGAGGCCCACAGCTCTAGGTATTCGATTTATTCAGGTGCTACTAAAATGTACCGTGATTTGAGATAGCACTATTGGTGGGGTATGATGAAGAGAGATATTATTGATTTTATGTCTCGGTGTCAGAATTGCTAGTAGATCAAGTATGAGCATCATCGACCTGGTGGTGTTTCTCAGAGGATGCCCATTCTTGAGTGGAAGTGGGAGAGGATTTCCATGGATTTATTTGTTGGGTTGCCCAAGACTTTAGGCAAATTTGATGCTATTCGGGTCATTGTTGATAGAATGACCAAGTCCAGACATTTTATTCCAGTCCAAATGACATATAATGCAGAGAAGTTGGCTATAATCTACATCCATGAGATTGTTCATCTTCATGGGGTTCCTATTTCTATCATCTCAGATTGGGGTACTCAGTTTACTTCATATTTCTAGTGGACATTCCAAAAGGAGATGGGTACTCATTTGGATCTCAATACACCATTTCACCCACAGACCGACGGTCAGTTTGAGCAGACTATTCAGGTATTGGAGGATATGTTACTTGCCTACATGATTGATTTTGGTGGTCATTGGGACCAGTTCTTACCTTTGGCAGAGTTTTCGTACAACACCAGCTATCACTCCAGTATTGATATAGCATCATTCTAGGATTTATATGGTGGGAGATTTCGATCTCTGATTGATTGGTTTGATACATTCCAGGTTCAACCTTGGGGTACCGATCTATTGAGAGATTCCTTAGAGAAGGTGATGATGATTCACGATAAGCTCCTGGCAGCTTAGAGAAAGCAGAAAGAGTATGAAGGACCAAGACTTAGAGTTCATAGTTGATACCAGCGTTCTTCTGAAGGTCTCACCCATGAATGGTGTGATGAGGTTTGGCAAGAGAGAGAAGTTAAGTCCGAGGTATATTGGGCCTTTTGAGATTCTCCAGAGAGTTGGGGAGGTGGCATATGAGTTGGCTCTACCACCAGGTCTTTCAGGCGTTCATCCAGTTTTCCATGTGTCTATGCTGAAGAATTATCATGTCGATGGTTCTTATATCATTCAGTGGGACTCTGTGTTGCTTGATTATAATTAGAGTTTGAGGAGGATCTTGTGGCAATTTTGGATAGATATGTGAGGAAGTTGAGGTCGAAGAAGATAACTTCCGTGAAGGTTTAGTAGAGGCATCATTCTGTTGAGGAGGCGACTTGGGAGATCGAGTATGATATGCGGAGCAAATATCCTAGCTTGTTCACTATTTTCGATACAAATGTTATTTTAATTAGTATCTGATGTAACAACACGTCCTGTCATTTTCAGCTAAAGACCTTTATTTGACTATTTAACCCTTTCCGTCGACTCTTTATGGGGTTTATCATGCGTGAGGATGGAAGGCACGGATCCTGAGGTCCATTTATATGCATTTCAGATGAGAAACCCAAAACTAGAAACTTAGAGTTTTATAGTTTGACTCAAAGTTGACTTTTGGCTAAATGGGTTCATTTTCAGGTTTCATCGCTTCCGACAACTCTAGAGCATCATTTATGACTTAGTAGAGTCATTGATTTGCTTTCCAAATAAACCGGTTGTATTTTGTGGCCTTATTTGTGAAATTAAGATATTTGGTTTTCCCGGACGATTCTTTAGATGAGTGTGCCTTAGCTTAGTTAAATGGAAAATTTGAGGGTACAATTGAGTTCGTAGCACTGTTTACCTTGGACGGGCATATCTGGTTTGTGTCCAGGATGTTTCGGGAGTGTTTTAGAGGTCGGATAAGAGTTTTGGATTGTTTTCCCATTGCTGGTGTCTGGTGTCCGCCTAGGTGGCACTAGTATCAGCTCTGGCATGTCAGCCTCGGTGAGAGGTTGGATCGCCTAAGTGGGAGTTTGGAAATTATGGGTTTTCTCTGTGGCAGAGGATTTATCCACAAGGGTGAGTCCCGCAGTCGCGGAGTCATATTTGTCGTGGCTCTAAGGCGAGGTGTCAAGTGATACCGCGTCAACAAGGGTCTAGTCTGCTCCAGTGAAGTCGATTCAGCTAGGGCAGAATCACTGTTCAGGTGTCCTATTTATTTCCTTAGGTCAGAAATCTTTTCCCTGAATAGCAAGTCTCGATACTAGAGCCATCTTAGAGCATTTCCAGATGTCTAAGAGCAATTTCATCCTTGGGGTAGGTGATTCTTCCTTTGTTAATTAAGTTTATGCTTCTAAGTTCTTTAAAAATGGTGATATAGTATGAATATAAGTAGGGGAAGATGAGCTATGTATTCTTGTGAGAATAAGATAGTTATGTTATTGATTAATGGAGGTTTTATGGGTTAGTCTTGTTATGTTAATGTGAATTAGTGATGGATATGATTAGATAATCATGTTTTATGGCAAAATTTGGTTATAGAAGCCTATTCCAATTGAGAGAAATTTCTAGGGTTTCAAATTTGGGATTTTATTGAGGATTCAAATGTGTATGGATTTACAATTAACTTAAGGACATGACTACTTAGTATGTGTTCTTGGTAATTGACTATTAAAGTTTGAGTCTTGGTAGCGTGGGCCCGCGATTGATATTTAAATATTGATTTATGTTGTGTACGCTTTATATTAACGATAAAAATATGTGTGATTAGACTTCGATTATCATGAAGCGCAGAGGAAGGGCAAGGCTATTATCGAGGCTTGATCGTGTAACGCTCCTATTCGGTCCAGAGGTAAGCTTCAATTTATTTTTTGAGACTTCGATAGAAGTGCGAAATTAATTATAAATATTGAGGGGTATTAGGCATGTTTGGGGGTCCTACTCAACCGGTTGTGATGAACAGTTGAGTGGGTACCAGTGTTGAACTATGACGATGGGTGATTTACAGAATTAGCCTTGTGCTGGTTCTGATTGTTGCTTATTTGGGCTTGTCACCATATTTGCTATTGTTTGTTTACTCATCATACATGCTTTCGATATGATATCGTAATTTTCACTAAGATTTGTATATGTGCTATTGAATTCTTAGAAGCATGTGATAAGTCATCTCTAGACTTGATTTCATCTCATTATATGCATGTGTTGTGGGTCCAAAGAGGCCGGAAAGGTAAGAACACTATGAGATTATGACAACATTTAGATGAGGAAAATGATTGATAAGGCTCGATAAATGAGTCTTGGGCTCTAGTCAGATTCATGTGTTGAATTTCGGCTGGCTAGGAGCGGTATGTGAACTTCGCGGGTCCCTCATGGGTGTAAGGATCATAATAAAACCTTGACGTACTGTATACCACGTTGAGAAAGGTACCTTGCATATGCATTTCATTCATATCATACATACGTATTCCATTTCATTGATAGACTGTGATTGGACTTGTATTTGAAGTGGTTGTTGATAATTGACTGGATTCTGGAATTGGAAGGATTATACATACTACTTGATACTTGAATTATTGTTGAACTCTATGAACAACTTGTGGGCTATGTGACTTACTTGGATTATTGAACTGTTAGTATAGGATTACTTGATGTCAACTTGATACTTATCTCTGATTATGTATCTTCCATAGTTGTCGACCTATGACGTATATTGGGGTACGTTGCGTACTCATGCTATACTTGCTTCATTCTTTTTTGATGCAGATTCAGTACATTTCACCTCCGCAAGACCATGTGGCTGAGTCAGAGTAGCTGACCTTCAGTGTTAAGGGTGAGGATGCTACGTCCAGCATACCATTGGATGTTCCTTCTTTATTACAGTCTTTTATTCGCATTTGAGAGACATGTTCAGACTATGTATTCACTTTTAGCACTTAGTTGCCCATGTCAAACTTGTATTGTATCTTAGTGCTCTTGTATCCACAGACTAGATCACTTGGGGTTGTTTTGGATGTATCAAACTTATTACTTTCTTCCGCATTTATATTATGAGACAGCTTATGTAGTATTTTCTATTTTCCACTTTTATTTATATCTTGTCTTGTGAATGATTTGGAGTGGTTCGCCTACTGGTGGGATTATGTAGGTGCCTCTACGATTCCTGAAAAGGGGTCGTGACAAAAATGACTTTTTGAGTCGTTACAGTGCCACATATATACGAGTAGTATACTCAATAATATAAGTATTTTAGTATGTTGAATTACCTGCAATAGAAGAGCCCAAACAAGTATATAGATACATGGGCCTACAAGGTATCAACTGTACAACACAACACTACATAACACTACTGACCATAGGTGTCCATCTTTCTACAAAAGCCACTAAGAGTGTTTGACAAAATAACTTGGTCGGGATAGGGCCCTAGCCTACCCAACTAGCCTATACAACTATATCACAAGTGACTTGAGTCAGCTACTCTAGAAGGAAGTGGAGCTTACCAAAACTCTGCTGATCAACTGGAATGTTTACTGGAAAATCGACCCACCTGAGAACTTGGACTTGCAGCATGACATGCAGCATCCCTGGCAAAAGGGACGTCAGTATGAAATAATATATCGAATATGTAAGGCAGAGAAACACTATAACAAGTAGAAGCCTCAAGTAGAAACAAGTAAACAAGTAACGATGAGTGTAATGGGGACTGTCACGTACCTGTAAGCTGCACTCTACTGAAATATTTATTAATTTTACCAACTAAAGTATCATAATAGATTTAAGTTACCCCTACCGATATAACTAAAACTCTGTCTCAAAATACGCTCTGTTTAGAGCAACAAATATGCCTTGGAAGGCCAGTAAATAGGCCTTGAAGGCTGCCAAATAAGCCTCGATGGCTAGCAAGTGAGCCCAAGGCTAGCAAATAAGCTCAAAGGCTGACAAATAAGTTGCAAGGGCTAGCAGGTCGTATCGCTTAACATAATTAAGATTTATTAATGTTAATCATCTAAGTAAAGTTTAACCCTTCCGAGGGTACAACATACGATACATACAGTTGACGATAATTCTATTGAAACGAATCAAGTAAACGCTAATGAAATTAAGAATAGACCTACAAATCACAAAACTCTCAACTCAACCATACACCTCTTAATTTCAAGGTAGCAAGAATGTCAACTACAAGAGTAGAGTGGCCAATTATACACATAATTAATTATTGATCTCAATTCATTTACAAAAAATCATTTTCAGCATACCTCATATACTCATTATCATAATCATAATCATGTGATATAACACTAGTCTATAGCCTCTTTTAGTAATAATAAAATGTTATTTCCAATCATCATTCACACACTTTTAAGTTTTAAATCATTTCGAGACTTTATCACTTTATAACTGAGCTCTTGATCCATATACTTGTACGTGACTTATTCTTGCGAGTTCAATTAAATTTGCTCATGTTAGGCGGTCAATTCCTAGTCCGAAAATACGAGGTGTGACATTTACATTTCCGTTATGAGTTACTATAGGGGCTGTCTCTTATCCCAATGTATTACTCATACTAAATTCCTGAACATCGGAGGTTTGGCACCTCTAACTAAAGAATTCTTATTGTTCCTTCTCTACCATTGGTCCTTACACTTTCCCAAAGCAATCACACTTTTGTGAAATCTGCATAACCGTAACCTCATTTATGTTCATCCCTTTTTCCCTTTTTTCGTCGTAATCCTTCTGTTTGTCTGTTATTAGGAGAAACATATTTGCATTGATACTTCATCATACCATTCCATTCACACTTACTAACTATTTTCACATTTCCTATAACCATTCTTCTATTATCCCGGTGTTTTCATCATCACTTGTGTTATTCTTATTCAGAGGTGTCTAGAATTATGACATGCCACACAATGAGTTTGATGATATTACCATTCCAATGTCTATTGCATGCTTTATCTTACAAACATCAATTCATGCAACTCTCAACGATAAGTGGTATGACTCATTTGCGAACGGATGATGAGTTTATGTCACCTTCTATTTCCGTGGACATTTTGATCCTTATAACCGACTTGAAATCACTATTCTGGGTGCGTCAGTCTACGTGTCGTATCAATGGTCAACTTTTACACTCTTTAGTTATGGTAATCTATTCTTATTAATAATATCCTGGGGTCATTCTCAATCTATTCTGGTCAAGGTATAACAATTTTGGGTCATGTGTATATAGTGTATTCTCTATTCTACTTGACAAAGATAACCATGAAGTGGGTAAATTCTTATGAACTACTGAACCTTCAAAATGATGCTTTATGCATCGCATCTTTAAAAATTATCTTCGTCTTACCATTTTCCCACAAAGCTTGGGCTTTCATACAATCATTGGGGTAACATGATATCATGAGTCCCGGAACTATCTAGCATAACTGTTTGAGAGGAGAAAACAAATTGTATGTATATCATTATATCAGGCGAGGGCTTCAAATATTTTCAATTTGTTAGCATATAAGCATGGTCCTAACTATTGTGTGGGCCAGAAATTCCATTTTGGTTTCTACCTTATGTTACATCCCATACTTTTGTACACTAAGCTTCATAATAAGTTAGGCGACGTAAGCACGGGACAAAGATTATCTTTGAGATTATAAGTGAGTAACCATGTTAATCCTAAATTTATAAAGGTTTAAGATTATGTTCACTATGTATTGGAAGGACTAAAGGTCAAAACAAATAGAAGAGAATAAGTTTCGTCAAAGTAATAACCCATATATTCGGGCAATGGTTGGAACCACTCGACATATATAAGTAGACGGAGCCCCGATGAATTTTGCTCATATTTAATTGTGCATATCAAGAGCTCCATATGTAAAAATATGAAGTCCCTAGATGATTTAAGTCTTTAAAGTGTGTCGATGATGATTGGAAATAATATTCGGCACGTGCCAAAAGAGGCAATAGATTAGTGTTATATTACATAATCATGAATATGAGCATATAAATTATGTCAAAATACTTTCTTACATGTAAGCATATTGTGATTAAGGAGATAATTATGGGTGTGGTTAGTTGAACTTTGGAGTGTAGTGGGAAAAAAGACAAAAAAAAAAAAAGGCAAAAAGGGAGCATATTATATGATTATGGATGGGCACCCCTCTTACATGTGGAAGCTTGACACAAAAGAAGGATATGATTCATGTATACATATAATGATGATTTGTTTTCTATCTTTAAAGGATATATATTTCATAATTGATACTTAAGGAGAGCACCTCAAGGCTAATGGAAAAAGTGATTGGAATTACTTTGAAAATTCATTTAAAGTAAATTATGCATTCATTTTTAAAAAATTGAGCAGCAACGTATTAAGAGTAGAAACATATTAAGAGCAGCAATGTCATTCTCCATTTCAAGGTATGCAAGTTTCTTCTACTTGATCCTCCTTATAAATCCTCGAGTTCTAATCATTCTCTCTCTTTTAGTTATTGTAGTCACTTGTTTATTGAAAGTTCGAGAGAGAGCGGACTAGTTATAGTTTATTTATGGTACGTACAACCTTTCTAAGTTCGTCAAGAATATTGTTGTTGATGTGTTTCTCACATAGGACTCACGGGACGGTGATTGGAACTCATGAGTCCGAGTTGTTTAACTTGTTGTGGCTGGTTGTTTTTTTATTGGGGTTGTCACATTGTTGTGTTGTATTTTTGGGACTGATCTTGGTATGATAAAGTGCTGGAGATAGGGATTGATTGTGTATATGTATTCTTGTTGTTGTTGTGAGCTGAAGGGGAGCAGGGCGGGAAGAAACACCGTATAGTTCATTGTGTAGCGAGCTTGCCGCTCGGTGATTAGTTGTTGCATCTTCTCTTAGTTTAATGCTAGCGCTATTGTTGTTTCTTGTAGATTTATGTGTAAAAGGGGGCTGGTTCCGACACAATGAGTAGAGGTTTGATATTAAAGGTATGTGAGGTTATCGTTTTCCTTGTTTAGGCATGATTCTTCATCGAAGGAGTTCCGATCAAGCACACAAAGAAGTGCTAGTCGTAGATACTATATTCATGTATAAAAGGGGGCATTGGTGGGAAGAAACACCATATAGTTCATTGTGTAGCGAACTTCCGCTCGACGATTATTTTTTTCATCTTCTATTTGTTTAATGCTAGCACTATTGTTGTTTCTTGTAGATTAATATGTAAAAGGGGGCTGGTTCTGACACCATGAATAGAGGTTTGATATTAAAGGTATGTGAGGCTATCCTTTTCCTTGTTTTGGCATGATTCTTCATCGAACGAGTTCCGATCAAGCGCAAAATAAAGTGCTAGTCGTAGATACTATATTCATGTACAAAAAGGGCATTGGTGGGAAGAAACACTGTATAGTTCATTGTGTAGCAAGCTTGCCGCTCGAATATTAGTTATTGCATCTTCTCTTAGTTTAATGCTAGCACTATTGTTGTTTCTTGTAGATTATTGTGTAAAAGGGAGCTGGTTCTGACACCACGAGTAGAGGTTTGATATTAAAGGTATGTGAGGCTATCTTTTTCCTTATTTTGGCATGGTTCTTCACCGAACGAGTTCCGAACAAGCACACAAAGAAGTGCTAGTCGTAGATACTATATTCATGTATAAAATGGGGCATTGGTGGGAAGAAACACCGTATAGTTCATTGTGTAGCGAACTTGCTGCTCGATGATTATTTTTTGCATCTTTTATTAGTTTAATGCTAGCACTATTGTTGTTTCTTGTAGATTAATATGTAAAAGGGGGATGGTTATGACACCACGAATAGAGGTTTGATATTAAAGGTATGTGAGGTTATCCTTTTCTTTGTTTTGACATGATTCTTCATCAAACGAGTTCCGATCAAGCGCAAAATGAAGTGCTTGTCGTAGATACTATATCCATGTACAAAAAGGGGCATTGGTGGGAAGAAACACCGTATAGTTCATTGTGTAGCGAGCTTGCCGCTCGGTGATTAGTTGTTGCATCTTCTCTTAGTTTAATGCTAGCGCTATTTTTGTTTCTTGTAGATTTATATGTAAAAGGGGGCTGGTTCCGACACCATGAGTAGAGGTTTGATATTAAAGGTATGTGAGGTTATCATTTTCCTTGTTTAGGCATGATTCTTCATCGAAGGAGTTCCGATCAAGCGCAAAATAAAGTGCTAGTCGTAGATACTATATTCATGTACAAAAAGGGCATTGGTGGGAAGAAACACTGTATAGTTCATTGTGTAGCAAGCTTGCCGCTCGACGATTAGTTATTGCATCTTCTCTTAGTTTAATGCTAGCACTATTGTTGTTTCTTGTAGATTATTGTGTAAAAGGGAGCTGGTTCTGACACCACGAGTAGAGGTTTGATATTAAAGGTATGTGAGGCTATCTTTTTCCTTGTTTTGGCATGGTTTTTCACCGAACGAGTTCCGAACAAGCACACAAAGAAGTGCTAGTCGTAGATACTATATTCATGTACAAAAAGGGCATTGGTGGGAAGAAACACTGTATAGTTCATTGTGTAGCAAGCTTGCCGCTCGACGATTAGTTATTGCATCTTCTCTTAGTTTAATGCTAGCACTATTGTTGTATCTTGTAGATTATTGTGTAAAAGGGAGTTGGTTCTGACACCACGAGTAGAGGTTTGATATTAAAGGTATGTGAGGCTATCTTTTTCCTTGTTTTGGCATGGTTCTTCACCGAACGAGTTCCGAACAAGCACACAAAGAAGTGCTAGTCGTAGATACTATATTCATGTATAAAATGGGGCATTGGTGGGAAGAAACACCGTATAGTTCATTGTGTAGCGAACTTGCTGCTCGACGATTATTTTTTGCATCTTTTATTAGTTTAATGCTAGCACTATTGTTGTTTCTTGTAGATTAATATGTAAAAGGGGGATGGTTCTGACACCACGAATAGAGGTTTGATATTAAAGGTATGTGAGGTTATCCTTTTCTTTGTTTTGACATGATTCTTCATCAAACGAGTTCCGATCAAGCGCAAAATGAAGTGCTTGTCGTAGATACTATATTCATGTACAAAATGGGGCATTGGTGGGAAGAAACACCGTATAGTTCATTGTGTAGCGAGCTTTCCGCTCGGTGATTAGTTGTTGCATCTTCTCTTAGTTTAATGCTAGCGCTATTGTTGTTTCTTGTAGATTTATGTGTAAAAGGGGGCTGGTTCCGACACCATGAGTAGAGGTTTGATATTAAAGGTATGTGCGGCTATCCTTTTCCTTGTGTTTGCATGATTATTCATCGAACGAGTTCCGATCAAGCACACACAGAAGTGCTAGTCATAGATACTATATTCATGTATAAAAAGGGGCATTGGTGGGAAGAAACACCATATAGTTCATTGTGTAGCGAACTTGCTGCTCGACGATTATTTTTTGCATCTTCTCTTAGTTTAATGCTAGCACTATTGTTGTTTCTTGTAGATTAATATGTAAAAGGGGGCTGGTTCCAACACCACAAATAGAGGTTTCATATTAAAGGTATGTGAGGCTATCCTTTTCCTTGTTTTGGCATGATTCTTCATCAAACGAGTTTCGATCAAACGCGAAAAGAAGTGCTAGTCGTAGATACTATATTCACGTACAAAAAGGGCATTGGTGGGAAGAAACACTGTATAGTTCATTGTGTAGCAAGCTTGCCGCTCGACGATTAGTTATTGCATCTTCTCTTAGTTTAATGCTAGCACTATTGTTGTTTCTTGTAGATTATTGTGTAAAAGGGAGCTGGTTCTGACACCATGAGTAGAGGTTTGATATTAAAGGTATGTGAGGCTATCTTTTTCCTTGTTTTGGCATGATTCTTCAGCGAACGAGTTCCGATCAAGCGCACAAAGAAATGCTAGTCATAGATACTATATTCATGTATACAATGACTCCTATATATTAGTTCTCCTTAGTCGAGAATGTAGTTACAGTTTGCATTGTTGCTTGCTTAGTTATAATATATGATCATAGCATACATAGAGTTTCTCACTTGCTTACGGGGCTAATTTGATACATATTGTTGCCTTGGGGCTATATTTATCTTGCCTTTGGGGCTATGTTCAGTGTTGTAACACCCCAAACTATGGCTTGGGCGAAACACGAGACTTGGTGCCTAATTGCATGTGACCAAGCGAACCACATATCTTGTTGAATTAACATGGAAATCAAAAGCATGCAACAATAAATAATAATGAAATATGTAAAACTATATACTGAAAATAGTCTGAAATATCATAGCGGAAATATCTGGAAACATGATAAGTCGGAAAGTACTGCTATCAAGCCATGCTAACTAGACTAGTCTATGAAACTTCTGAAACATGAGTCTGACTGCAAAACTGTTTACCAGGACAAGGCCCTTGCCTACCTCTATCATAAAATATAATTATTAAATAAACATATTCACTCCCGAATAAAATGGGGCTCAACAAGTAGCTGATACTGAAGCAATTCCAACGAGCAGATTCATCGTCAGAAACTCAGTACCTGCACCATGAAGTACAGACCCAGGACAAAGGGACGTTAGTACATTTGAATTATACCATATGTAAAGCAACCGAAAGAATAAGCAGACACATGATATAATAGAAACATGAAACTAAAACTGAACAATGTACATGAACATGATCTGACATGAATATAATAACATGTATAAAATTTGTATAATTGCATATCTGTGTATCTGTAGGGAGAGCATTATTTTAACTGATCTGTAACCACCATGCGTGAAAGTGGCATATGATCTCTGTCCGATCAACTATGCCATCTCTTACCTTGCCAAAGTACAAGACATGAATATGAACATGATGGATCCAATAATCCCACTGAGGTATAACATGAAGGGATCCCTCTGGGTGGAGGATCTTTATCCTACGTTGGCAAATGTAGTTTCAGACTATCTTAGCCTTCTCGGTAATCTGTGCAACTCCCAAAATATATACTTGAATATAAGTTGGCTTGTAAGACCATGAATTTCATAAACATAGCTTGAAAACATGATTCATGATGGTAATCTGGCACGTGATTAAATATATAATATAACTTATGTAAAATATGAAAACATGTATAATTTCATGGAAATTGAGAATATTACTTCATGACTTGTATTTATAAACCAATGGAATTCAAGTTTATAGGTATTCATGAATTACGGACGGATTCCCAATAACCATAATGGAATATCGAGAATATAATATGACGAATTATAAATACAAATAAGGGGAAATATGATACATGTTGTTTAGAGTTATCATCAACTTAGAATAAAACCCTAAGTATAGAAACATAGAATAAAACTCTAAGTATAGAAATTTATGGTTTAATGGATAAACGTGGCGTGGGGAACAACATGGATATTCCCAAACGTGGATAGAAGCTCTACATACCTTGTTAGCTCCTAGTCTTGTCTTAAAAATCCGATCTTTAGAGTAGAAATCCAAATCTTAAACCATAGAACCTTGAGATGGGTTTATCTTGAAAACCATAGGTTAAGAACAATGATATTTGCTTAGTAATTGAATACACTTAGTTAGAATCGCGTGGAAATACATGGAAAGGACTTACCTTGAGTTATGAGGATGATGAGAGAAGAGAACTTTATTCTAGGGCTTGGGGAAATAAGAAAACTGATTTTGGAACTAAGTGTGCATATTTATATTGTTCCAATCGTGGGAGGTTTTACGGCCGAAAGTAACGGTCCGTCAAGCTTTTTATGGTCCGAGTCTGGACCGTCAAATACTGTACGGTCCATATAATCAGACCATCTTAATAATTGTCAATTTCCAATGATCTATAAAAGATGAGGAACTGAGATGGTCGAAAATGATGGACTATAACTTTTTATATGGTCCGTATAATTCACCGTGTACCATCAATTTCATAAATAAATTACACGGTCCAAAAATCAACATTCCATAAATGATTTTACAGTCCGTATAAGTTGGGCGTAAAATCTGATCTACAGAACTGAAGCTGATTTTTTCAACTTAAATTCCCCGTTTTTGTTTCCTAAACCCCTGAATCATGAATAAGGCTTAGTTTGAAGGTACGAGGTATTATAATATCTCCCTCCTGGGATCATTCATCCTCGAATGATGGTAATCTGGCATGGAACATGAGACTAAATGACATGGTTACATGAAAATATGAACATGGGACATGGAACATGAGTACTGAATACATGAACATGAAACATAAGAAATGGATACGTAAGGGACATGACATTAATACTGAAGGTATTTATCTTGTTCATTTTATGATTGCTACTCAAACAAGTGTGAATATGTGGACTTCATGTCTTCTTCGGCTTCCCATGTAGTCTCTTCAACATTCTGACTTCTTCATAACAATTTCATTGACGCAACTGCCTTAGTTCTCATCTTTCGAACCTGACGATCCAAAATAGCCATAGGGATCTCCTCATAGATCAAACCATCCTTAATTATTATGGATTCGGTAGGGACAACCAACGAAGGGTCTCCCACGCACTTCCTCAATATGGATACATGAAACACTGGATACACAACAACTAAATCTTGTGGCAATTCAAGTTCATAAGCCACTTGTCCAACTCTCCTCAAAATCTTATATGGTCTGATATATCGAGGACTGAGCTTCACTTTCTTCCCAAACCTCATTACACATTTTATAGGTGAAACTCTTACAAATACCCAATCATCAACTTGAAACTTTAAGTATCTATGCCTCACATCCGAGTAGGACTTTTGGCAACTCTTAGCTATTTTCAAATGCTCCTGAATCAACTTGATGTTTTTCATAGTCTGGTCCTAACAACTCTACTTCACCAACTTCAAACCAACCAATTAGTGATCTACACATCCGCCCATACAAAGCTTTGAACGGTGCCATCTGGATGCTAGCATGATAATTGTTATTATAAGACAATTCAATGAGAAGCAAATGATCATCCCAATTACTTTTAAAATCGAGAACACATGCCCTCAATATATCCTTAAGAGTCTGAATAGTACGTTCTGCCTGGACATCTGTCTGAGCATGAAAAGTTGTGCTGAGATTTACCTTGGTACCCAATCCTCTTTGGAAAGACTCCTAAAAGTGAGTTGTGAACTGAGCACCACGATATGAAATAATGGACACTGGGGTCCCATGAAGCCTGACAATTTCTCGGACATACAAATTAGCATAATCCTCCGCTGAATCTGGGATCTTGACTGGCAAAAGTGGGATGATTTAGTAAGTCAATCTACTATAGCCCAAATAGAATCATGCCTTTGGGCTGAGCGAGGTAGACCTATTATGAAGTCCATATTTATCATCTCCGATTTCCAAACAGAAATATCAATATTCTGAGCCAACCCACTAGCCCTCTGGTGCTCAGCCTTCACTTGCTGATAATTCAGACACTTGTCTACAAAATCTGCCACATTCCTGTTCATATCATTCCACCAATAAAGTTCCTTAAGATCATGATACATCTTGGTAGAACCTAGGTGAATAGGGTAACTGGAATTGTGCATTTCTGCCATGATTTGCTCTCTGAGTCCGTCCACATCATGAACACATAACTTGCCTCGGTACCTCAAAGTACCATTATCTCCCCTTGCTTGAAAGCCATAGTCTTATGTTTATGGATCCCCTCTTTCAGCTGCAATAAGTAGGGATCATTAAACTGCTTCTCCTTCACCTCAGCTACTAAAGAGGATTCATACTTGTTCTGAACAACAACACCACCATCTTCAGAGTCCATCAAACTCTTACACTGGCTATTCAGTGAATCTCTTTCATTATGGTTCTCTTATCTTCTTTGATATAAGCTAAACTTCCCATGGATCGCCGACTATGAGCATCGACTACCATATTTGCCTTTCCTAGATAGTAGAGAATGTCCACATCATAATCCTTTATCAATTTGAGCCATCTCCTCTGTCTAAGATTCAACTCTCGCTACTTGAAAATATACTGAAGGCTCTTGTGATTTGTGAAAATGTCAACATGAACTCCATACAAATAATGATGCCATATCTTGAGTGCAAAAATCATGGGTGCTATCTCTAAGTCATGAGTTGGATAATTATTTTCTTGAGGCTTAAGTTGTGTGGATGCATAAGCTATAACCTTACCATGCTTCATTAAAACACACCTAAGACAAACTCCTGAAGTATCACAATATACAACGAACCTCTCGGTTCCTTTTAGCAATGTTAATACTAGAGCGAAAGACAGTCTCATTTTCAAATCTTTCAAACTACGCTCGCAGGCATCTGACCACCGAAATTTGACTTTTTCTAAGTTAATCTAGTCAAGGGAGCTGTAATGGAGGAAAACCCCTCTATGAAACATTTGTAATAGCCTGCCAGACCTAAGAAACTCCGTAGATCTATAGCAGAAGTGGGTCTGGGCTATCTTTACAGTGTCTATTATTTGAAAATCAACGTGGACGCCTTCATCTGAAATCACATGGCCTAAGAATGCTACCGACTTTATCCAAAATTCACACTTGCAAACTTCATATAAAGCTCGCGATCCTGAAGTATCCACAATACTATTCTGAGATGTACTGCAGGATTAGCCTCACTACGGGAATACACTACAATATCATCAATGAAGATAAAAATGGGGAGGTCAAGATAAGGCTTGAAGACCCTGTTCATAAGATCCAAGAAAGCAACTGGTGAATTTATCAATTCTAATGACATTACACAAAATTCAAAATGACAATAACGAGTTCTGAAGGCAGTTTTTAAAATGTCAACTTCCTTAACCTTAAGCTGATGGTATGGGGCACCCTGAAGTTGGTCAAACAAGCCATCGATTTTGGGAAGTGGATATTTGTTCTTAATGGTGATATTGTTCAACTGTCGATAGTCAATGTAACATACGCAAGGACCATCCTTCTTTCGAACAAACAAGACTGGTCTGCCCCATGGTGAGACACTTAATCTAATAAATCCCTTATCAAGGAGATCTTTCAACCTGGTTTTTAATTCTCTTAACTCTTCAGGAGCTATTCTGTATGGTTAAATAGATATTGTCTTAGTGTTGGGAATTAAATCAATACCAAAGTCAATCTCCCTATCGAAAGGGACTCTAGGAATATCTTCTGGAAACTCATTGACAACTAGTACGAACTGAAGAGTTGGGGTCTGGGTATCAGCCTCCCTAACTCGAACTATATGGTAAATATACCCTATGGATATCATATTTCTGGATTTAAGATAGGAAATAAACCTCCGTATAGGTGCTACTACATCACTCATCCATTCTGTGACTGGTTTACCGGGAAACTCAAAACTGACAATTTTTGTTCTACAACCTACCGTGGCATAACATGTAGACAACCAATACATACCTATGATTATATCAAAGTCTACCATTTCTAACTCTACCAGATCGACTATGGTAATGCGGTGATAGACTTTAACTGGACATCCCCTATAAACCCATCTGGATATAACTGACTCACCAACTGAAGTGGATACTTCAAAGGGTTCATGCAACTTTTCTGGTTCTATCCTAAATATCTTAGCAACAAAAGGGGTTACATATGACAGAGTGGATCTAGGATCCATAAGGGCATAAACGTCAAAAGTGAAAATGGTTAATATATTTGTGACCACATTTGCACGGGCCTCTGTATCCTGATAACGCGTACAAATAGTTTGGACCTCTGCCTATGTTACTGGACTTAGCTAGACCATACCCTAATTGGGCCTGAGAATTACGAGGAATTGCTGAATTTGTGGACTAAGCCAAATTAACTCCTGTACCCTGCCTTGCTAATGGATAGTCTCTTTGAAAATGACCTCGCTGACCACACCCATAAAAGATTTTCATACCATACGACACTCCCCTGGGTGTCTCTTACCACACATAGGACAAACTAGGTTACTAAAAGAACTTTGACCCGCACCGGTCTGTGATTGAGAGCCTGGTATCCTGAAGTTCTGCCTTTTGTTATCATTCCTGAAATTTGGAGTGGGGGCACTGGTTGAAGATGGAGCACGTTCTGATGACCTACTTTGGAAGAACTGTCTGCCTCCACCTCCCCCATGACTGAAGTGACCTGTGGACTTAACCCTCTTATTGAATTCCTTGTCTTTCTCCTTCTGCATTTCTTCCTCTTCCTTTATTTTGTTCTCATTACCCTGAGCAAAATCAACCATATTGTGATGGTCATTTCCCTATTCTGAGCTGAAATATTAGCAGCATCAAACAATTGGGGATCAAGACCATACACAAAATACATAGCTCTGGACCTCATGTCTGGAACCATATGCAGAGCATACATTGCCAAAGAAATAAAATAAAGATAGTATTACTGCACTCTCCTGCCGTCCTGCTTGAGCTTCTCAAATCCAATGGCCTTTGCCTCCCTAACCACTACTGCCAGAAAATGCTCAATACAAGTATTAGCAAACTCATCCTAAGTTGTTGGAGGTGTATCTTCCCTGTAAGACTGCTCCCATGACTCATACCAGATATTTGCAACATCCTGCAACTGATGAGGTCCAAATTTTGTTGCCTCTACCTCATTAACATGCATAACACAAAATATTTTCTGCATGCCATAAACATTTTTTTTCTTACAAGACCCTATGAATACTGGAGGCTCCATGCGTAAAAATTCATGAGTATTGAAACTGGGTGACTCTCTATTAGTTTCTATACTTGGAATTATTCCCTGATGTTAGGCTTGAACCGCCACAAGCTTGGTGAGAAACTAAATAGCTTCCCTAACATCTGAATTAGTGGAACTAGGCAGCGGCAGAGCTGGAATTTGAACCTCCGCAGGCCTTGTGGTATCATGTGGGGGTGCTGTACCCGAATTGGCTCCCTGAGCCTGAGCTTCTTCCTTATGAGTAGCATTAGTGGCAACCTTCTTGCTTGTAGTTGAATTCCTTTTTGTAGGCATTTTTTGAAATATTTAATATGGATGAGTTAGAAGGATGTCTTGAAGGTATAACTCTAACTACATGATCTATAGTATGAAAGAAGTGAGATAATCCTAGATATCTTGGTGGTCAAGTGTTTACATGTGTGGGGCCCTCACACACATAAAGGTGACCCTACTGGACACGATTATATACTCCCTAAGACACTTGAACCTGAGCTTTGATACAAAGTTTTATAATGCCCCAAACCATGGCCTGGGCGAAACCCGACACTCGATGTCTCACTGCATGTGACCAAGCTATCACAACCCAAACCGTAGGGCCGCGACGTGCACCCAGATCTCACCCGCCGGGTACCACCCATCGTACATCCAATACCTAATCATAATTAGATACAGACTAAGACGAAAGATAAGTATGTGAAATCTTTATCCAGAAAACCAACTTATATATATATATACCCATACCAAGGCTGACAAGGCCATACAAGTCTACTATACACAGGACACCTATCTACAAGCCTCTAAGGAATAAATGATATCATAAGGATGGGGCAGGACACCGCCATACCCATATGCGTATGCAAAAATACTGTACCACGACTAGACTTCAACTCTGAAACAAATAGAGTGCTCCAACATCAGCTAAACCAGCAACCTACTACCGTGAACCATCACCCTCTTGAATTGAACATGCGGGTATGAAATGCAGCGTCCCCCGATAAAAGGGATGTCAATACGACTGATGTACTGAGTATGTCAGTCATGAATAATATCATAACAGGGATATAACAATAACTGAAATAGAAACTGCCGACCAACAGTAAATGTCTCTGAGGGCCCTAATACATATGCCTAAATGTTATGCACAATGCAGTTTCCATATACACCAGCCTCATCGGGAATCTTCCTTACCATAACAACCTATGTGGGCATCATACCATATAATGATTAATGAATGTATGCATGATGCAAATGCGGTATACATATATATTAGCCACACAAGGGCATCTTCCTTCCCATAACATATATATATATATATATATATCATTTGGCCCTTCATCAGGCATCTTCCTTTTCATAACAGCCTATGTCGGCATAATTTTATTTTTATATCCCAGCTGATCAGGTGGTCTATGTATCCCGTTCCCCATCCCCAATATATGGTCCAGGGTAAGACATGAATATAATGCAAATGAAAATGCATGAATGACAATAGCACACCTTGGGTGACACAACATCCTTGTACCTTTGGCTAACACTGTGAATATTAACATCTTTTTCATATGCCTCAATAAGGACTTAGGAACATATTTAGACATTCTTTTAGCATAGGAATCAATAACATGAATATTCTTAACTACTAGGAGTGGAATAAATTATGGAATAATATTACGGTTATATTACGTTACATGGAACGTGCCAAAAGAAAGAAATAATTTGCCTTAACATACCTCAATACATGGAGAAACCTTAACCAAACTTAGGAATTTTGGCCGAGTAATCACGGGATCACAGAAAGGAAAAGGAGCAAAATTTGTTTTGTTTTAAAGTGAATGAAATAGGGACTGTTCCTTGGGTCTTCATGAATTCTCAACCAAAGCAAAGTGAAATGGTTAAAATGATATGTCAAGGAGATACTGAACGTTAAAAAAAAGAATCCCAAATTTACAAAACCGAAAGAGTACTCACAATTGTGTTGGTGTAGTAATTCGCTAGTCAACAACTTTGTTTAGGCAACAAATTCAATTATTTAAATGAAATGAATTTGAGCCCTTTCTAAGTGCCCTTTTAATTCCCCATGATTGTGTCTCCCACCCACATTAGTCTTAACGGTGTAGCATTCTCAATTAATGCCACATACCCCTTAACGTGCCATCCTAATGTTAATCAAGTGACTTGCCTCCGTATAATTTATCAATCACATGCATAATTAATTTCGTGATCTCAATTCACATAAGTATTGATGACTTATAAAATTTCATATACTCAATGTCATAATCTTGTGATACGACACTAGTCCATAACCTCATTTGGGGATATACAACCATTATTATTAATCCCCGTCGTCACACTTCTTACGTTCAAAATTATTTCGTGGTTTAATCCTTTTATATACTAATCTCTTGTATTAGTATACGTAAATATAACATAAATTTTCCCAATGCTCGGATCTATTTACACACGCCTAGTGATTTTACATATGCCTAGCGATGTAAACCGTGACCCGAAAGTACGGGATGTTACACAAGCAAACCACATAGATTACTAAATCAATATGGGCATCAAAAGCATGCAATAGTAAATAATAATGAAACATCTAAAACTGTATACTGGAAAATAGTCTAAAATATCATAGCAGAAATATCTGAAAATAATATGGTAAGTCTAAAAATATGATAAGTATAGAAATACTGATGTCATACCATGCTAACTAGACTAGTCTATGAAACCTCTGGAACATGAGTCTTAATGCAAAACTGTTTACCAGGATAAGGCCCTGGCCTACCTCTATCATAAAATATAATCATTAACTATACAAATTGTCACCCCAAATGAATTAGGATTCACTAAGTAGCTGATACTGATGCAATCCTAATGAGCAAATCTGCCATCCTGAAACTCAATACCTGCACTGTGAAATGCAGGCCCTGGGCAAAGGGATGTTAGTACATTTCAATTGTACCGTATGTAAAACAACTGAAAAAATAAGCATGCACATAATATAATAGGAACATGGAACTGAAACTAAATAATGTTCATGAACATGATCTGACATGAATATAATTTCATGTATAAAATCTGTATAACTGTATATCTGCATATCTGTGGAGAAAGCATTAGTATAACCAACATGTAACCACCGCGTGTGAATATGGCATCTAATCTCTGCCTGATCAACTAAGCCATCTTATACCTTGTCGGAGTACTAGAGATGAACATGAACATGATGGATCCAATAATCCTACTGAGGGATAACATTAAGGTATCTTCCTCTTGGTGGAGTGATCCTTATCCTGCACTGGCAAATGTAGTTTCAGGCTATCTTAGCCTTCTCGGTAATATGTGCAACTCCTAAAACATGTACTTGAATATAAGCTGGCTTGTAAGCCCATGAATTTCATAAACATAGCTTGAAAACATGATTCATGATGGTAATCTGGTGTGTGATTAAATATATAATATAACTTATGTAAAATATGAAAACATGTGTAATTTCATGGAAATTGAGAATATTACTTCATGACCTGTATTTATAAACCCATGAAATGCAAGTTTATGGGTATTCATGAATTACGGGTGGATTCCCAATAACCATAATGGAATATCGAGAATATAATGAAGAATTAATAATACAAACATGAGGAAACATGATACATGTAGTTTAGAGTTATCATGAACTTAGAATAAAATCCTAAGTATAAAAATTAATGGTTTCATGGATAGATGTGGCGTGGGGAACAACATGGATATTCCCAAATGTGGATAGAAGCTCTACATACCTTGTTCACTCCTAGTCTTGTCTTAAAAATCTGATATTTAGAGTAGAAAACCAAATCTTAACACTTAGAACCTTGAGATGGGTTTATCTTGAAAACCATAGGTTAAGAACAATGATTTTTGCTTAGTAATTGAATACACTTGGTTAGAATCGCGTGGAAATACATGGAAAGGACTTACCTTGAGTTATGAGGATGATGGGAGATGAGAACTTTGTTCTAGGGCTTGGGGAAATAAGAAAACTGATTTTGGAACTAAGTGTGTGTATTTATACTATTCCAGTTGTCGGAGGTTTTACAGTCGAAATTTAAGATCTGTCAAACTTTTTATGGTTTGAGTATGGACCGTCAAATATTATACAGTCCGTATAATCGGACCGTCTTGAAAATTGCCAATTTCCAGTGATCTTCAAAAGCCGAGGGACTGAGACGGTCGAAAATGATGGACTATAACTTTTTATTCGGTCCGTATAATTCACTGTGTACCGTCAATTTCATAAAGAAATTGCACGGTCCAAATCAATATTCAGCATATTTTGTATTTTAGTTTCAGTTATTTCAGTCGCTTTACATACTCGTACATTATTTCGTACTAATATCTCTTTTGTCAGGGGCGCTGCATTCCATGCATAAAAGTCCTAATATATAGCCAGACGAACTTCTATATTAGATCTTGCCGAGTATCAGATGAGTGGCAAGCTCTATATCATCCGGAGTTGCTAGGTTTAGAGTTTTTGTGTACATACAAATATGATGGGTAGGTCGGGCCCCTGTCCTGACCATAGTTCAGTTGTTACTCTTTTGAGGCTTGTAGATGTGTCTTGTATACACATTATTGTTAGCGCGGTGGCCTTGGCGGCTCGCATAGTGATTATGTACATATCTTGGGATAATGCCACTTTAGATGTAATGATTGTTGTTTACATATTATACATTTTATCTTATCGGCCTAGCTTGCTTGTAGAGTTCAGACTATATGAGTTATAAACTAGTACGCTCGGGGTCAAGTAAGGCACCGAGTGTCGGCCATGCCTCCTGAGGTTTGGGGCGTGACAAACTTGGTATCAGAGCAGGTCTTTCCTAGGGAATCTACAAGTTGTGTCTAGTAGCATCTTTTTATAATGTATTTGTGCACCACATTATATAAATAGGAAGTTATAGGGCATGTAGGAGTCTGTTACCCTTTTTTTAAATCCAAATCATGTTGTAGAACTGAGTCATAGGAATTTGAGTTAAGAATCATGTTTGATATTGGAATACAATGGTACTTGTGGTCAGAAAGACTACAGCTAGCCCGAGGGCTAATACAACAATAGATAAGAGAACTACTAGATAACTTCAGTTGATGAGGCCTAGTTTGAGGCCCTATCAGGTATGTGTGCATCAAAAGTGTAAACTCTATGTTGAGAATTCTAATGCATGAATAACTAATTCACCTATATGGGTAGAAGGCTATGAGAGTATCAGAAGGTAAAAGTATAAGTTTTGGCAGGTAAAAGAGGCAAAGTGAAAAGGGTATGAGGTACCTAGTCAGTGAAGATTATAGGTATTTACAATTCAGGAAGGGAAATATAAGCATTGTGAGTCCCATTCTAACCGTAATAGAGGTACGTAGGATTAGCTGCACCCATTTTAGTTATGCTTTATGAGAACTAGTAGATATAGCTTAAGAGAAGGACGAGATATTAAGATCTAACTGGGGTTAGAGTAATCCAGAACTGTGGACAAATTATTAGTACTATGTGACATTTTTGAGTGATATTGTGAACGTGATAAGAGTTTCCCTTATCAGGCACCAATGTGGTGTACTCTAGAATAATGTGGTTATAAATAATTACCAAAATGTTTAGAAAGTTTAGAAGCTATGTGTTTGAATCTTATAAGGAGTAAGTACTAATCTTAGTATGGCTCCCATCCCCAGTAAAGGAAAATATTGGGGGACCAGAAGAATAAAGTGGGACAAAGTAACGGGAGCTAAAATCAATAAAGTGCCTTGTTGAAGTTTTCAAAATAAAGTAAGAGACGGGAACATTAGTAAGAGGATAATAGGAGGATAAATGGAGCATTACGAGTGAAATATGATGAATGGATGATAATGGGAAGTCAGAATATGGCAGGATGATGAAGTTCATTGCCAAATACAAAAGGGGACAAGAGAAGACGGATCTCCAGGTCATAAGAGAGTATTATCCATAAGGTTATACCCGTATTTTGTGAAATGAATTGGAGACTCCAACAAGATTATCTGAACGTTAAGTTAGATTCCCAGGGTAACAGAAATCAGTATGGGCTAGTAAATAAGATAACCGAACAGGAATTAGGGACCCGGAGAATTTCAATATAATAGTTGACATCGAAAGAATTACAGAGGCCGCGTTCCAACAATAATAGAATGAGCAACAGAAGAGTGACTTTAAAGGTCATTGAAAATGTAAAAAGTCACTGAAGATGAAAAGGTAATACTCTACAACTAGAACTCCAGAGCGTTAAATTTTAGTATTCCCCTAAAGGGGGCAAGATGGTGCGACATGGTATTAAGTGTCCATCTAAATATAGAATGGTAAAGGAAGAATGTATCATAAAGCGAAAATGAATGAGGTTGTATTTAACCAAACCCTACAGATAAATTCTGGAACTTAAATAGGAATAAAGGTGTACGAAACCTTACAAGTTATACAAGGGACAAGTCATATGATTTACGAGCCAGAGTTACCTTGGCTCGATATTCTATGTAGCGACTTCGAACGTGCTTTAGAAACTTTCCTCAAATTATTCCAGCGGGCGCCATTTAAATTGCAGGAGACTCGTCTAATGAGACAGACCCAGTAACTATCTTAGATTGACAAATCAGATGTGATTAAATTAAAAATAATTTAATACATGTTGGCATATTGTGATTAAGGACATAATTATGGGTGTGGTTAGTTGCACTTTGGAGTGTAGTGGGAAAAAAGATTAAAAAAAAGTGAAAGGAAAAAATGGAGCATATTATATGATTATGGATGGACACCCCCCTCTTACACGTGGAAGATTGAAACAAAGTGAGGATATGATTCATTTATACATATAATGATTATTCATTTGCTATCTTTAAAGGATACATGTTTCATAATTGATACTTAAAGAGAGCACCTCAAGGCTAAAGGAAAAAGGGTTGGAATTATCTTTAAAATTCATTTGAAGTAATTTATGCATTCTAATAAAAACAATTGAGAAGCAACATATTAAGAACATAAACATATTAAGAGTAGCAATGTCGTTCTCCATTTCAAGGTGTGCAAGCTTCTTCTACTTGATCCTCCTTCAAAATCCCCAAGTCTAATCGTTCGCTCTCTCGTAGTTATCATAGTCATTTGTTTCTTGGAAGTTTGAGATAGAGCGGACTGGTTCTGTATTATTTATGGTACGTATAACCTTTCTAAGTTCATCGAGGAGACCGTTGTTGATGTGTTTCTCAAATAGGACTTACAGGATGGTGATTGGAAACTGTGAGTCTTAGTTGTTGAACTTGTTGTGTGCTGGTTGTTTTGTTTATTAGGGCTGCCACATTGGTCTATTGTATTTTTAGGACTGATCCTGGTATGATAAGGTGTTGGAGACAGGGATTGATGGTGTATATGTATTCTTGTTGTTATTGTGTGTTGAATGGGAGAAGGGTGGGAACACATGTTGTATAGTTCATAGTGTAGTGAGGTTTCCGTTCGTCAATTAGTTGTTGTGTCTTCCCTTAGTTTAATGCTAGCACTATTGTTGTTTCTTGTAGATTAATGTGTAAAACGGGGTTGGGTCCGACACCACGAGTAGAGCTTCGACATAAAGATAGTGAGGTTATCATTACCCCGTATTGGCATGATTGTTCATCGAACGAGGTCCGATCAAGCGCACAAAGAAGTGCTAGTCGTAGAGACTATATTCATGTTTACCATGACTCCTATATATTAGTTCTCCCTTATGGGGAATCTAGTTACAATTAGTATTGTTGCTTTCTTAATTAAGAAGATAGATTATATGATCAAAGTATACATAGAGTTGCTCACTTGCCTACGGGGCTATCGTGATACATATTTTTTCCTTCACGACTATATTTATCTTGCCTTTGGGACTATGTTCAGTGCCTTTGGGGCTATACACATATAGTTGCCTTCGTGGTTATTTACATATGCCTTTTGGGCTATATTTATGCGCATCTTGCCTTCGAGGCTATCATACATACACACTTGGGTACGATGCTATTATACAATTTTCTTTAGGGATATTTATACATGTTTAGATGTCATATATGAGGCATTTTCTACTGTATTTTTCAGTTGTTAGAAGTTAGAAATAGGTAAGTAGATCCTCAGATTATTATTGACTCCTCAGTTATGTTCAGCATATCTTGTATTTCAATTATGTTTCAGTGTCAGTTATTTCAGTCGCCTTACATACTCGGTACATTATTCATACTGATGAGTTACGACTGGGGCGCTGCATTTCATACATGCATGTCCTGATATGTAGCCAAACAAACCTCCACATTAGATTTTGCCAAGTATCAGCTTAGTGGTAAGCTCCATGTCATCCGGAGTTGCTAGGTGTAGAGGTTTTGTGTGTGTACAAATATGATGGGTAGACTGGCCGACCATAGTACAATTGTTACTCTTTAGAGGCTTGTAAATGTGTCATGTATACTCAGTATTGTCAGCATGGTGTCCTTGTTAGTCCGCATAGTAAATATATGTATATATTGGGATGATCCAACTTTAGATGTGATGGTTGTTGTTTGTAGATTATATAGATTGGTCTTCTCAGTCTAGCTTACTTGTTGAGTTCAGACTATACAAGTTACAAATTGGTATAGTCGGGGTCATGTAAGGCACTTCATACCAGCCACGCCTCTGCAGGTTTGGGGCATGACACTTTTATAGCCACAACTTATTTCTATTATATCTTATCCCACAAGTGAACTGTAAAACCAATCCGTAAAATGAGGCGTCGACATTCTAAAACATAAAATATGTCAATACTAGGTTTACAAGAGGTAGATATATTGACAAAGAAATCAATAACATACATGCATCCTTCAAATCACCTCGAATAGCTCCAGAACTCGAGGTCCCATCTACACTCCTATCCCTATCTCTACGGGCCAGCCTGAGACACTTTCAAATCTTATGACCTTGGCTCCTACACCAAAAATATCCCCGGTACTCTTTCGACATAGTCTGACATGTGTTCGACCACACAAGCTATAAGATAGTCAGGGCGGCCTTACTGGACTTGTACCACCATGACCTTGAAACACTGATGCATGCGAACTTAGTTTCGGCCTTACCCGAGAGCTCTGATCCGATGTAACCTACCGTGAAGATATAGCCTGCTACCCATATATTTGCATCCACTGATGTCCTGAAATCCTCTATGGTCACCAAGTACTCTGGCCCTCTTGACCCGCCTATCACCCTCCTCTAGGTAAGATCCTATAAATGTCGGTAGCCCCTGACCAACAAAATCACAATGATGTGAACTCCCTGACCCTTCAAGGGGTCTAACACTATAAAATGCTCTGGATGGTACTGTGCTTGGGAGGTAACCAACTGAGTCAATACCTTCAACGCTCTCCTTACATCCTCATCAGAATGAGCTACTGGTAGAGATGATGAGAAGGGAGCTTTCCCTAGCTTCTCTGGAACAACAGGAGCTGGTGGTACCTAAGAAGGTGATGCACTCATATCCCCTCTCGATCCTATCTCAATCTCCCAGCTCATCATGGCCCTACTAAAATAAGGCATCACTGTAATCATACACATAATAAAGATTAAGGAGAGAACTCTTACAACTCAGCTTTATAGCATGATCTAGATCAAGAAAGAAAGTGACCATCCTAAATGCCTGTTACCTCATGTTTATAAGTGTGGTGCACAACACACCCATAAATAACTCTACTAGACATGACTTGTAGACTTTCTAAGACAGACCTGCTCTGATACCAGGTTTGTCACACCCCAAATTAGAGGGGCACAACTGGTACACGGGCCTTACTTTCCAAGAACCAACATACATGACTCAATCACAAATCTTAACACATGAACATGTCATCAAAGCTGTCATGATAGGCTGAATGAGATCAAAATGGTTATAAACAATTGATGACACCAACATGATAAGCATACATACATAAAAAGGGGTCGTTAAGGCCACAATAGAGGTATGTACATCAAAACATACTCTGAAAAGTGTCACGCCCCAAAACCCACCCTGGATGCAAAATGCATATGATGCTATGAACAACACCAGAAGAAGCTTATAAAATAAATAAATATTTATTCTCTTTCAAAAGTCTTTTAATATTTACATAAATCAGTCACTGAGGGCTAACTGAAATCATGCTCACACTTATAAAATAAAATCAACGGAAGTTTAATGTAAATAGTAAATCATAGCACGTGGAAAAATTCAAAACCAGTCATACAAGACTTTCACAATATACCCACAAATATAACAACTATCTATGGAGCTTCAATGAGAGATAAACAATAGTCTAACTTCGGGACATAGCTCGGAAACTAAAGCAATAAACTAGCTAAATAGGGGTGACCCATGAACAAGGGTGTGGGCTCACCAATAAGTATGGAAAGCAGCACGTTCTCCTATTCCGTACGCATATCACCAACCTGCTCTTCTTCCTCACCTAACATACCATCAAAAACAACAATGATATGCCTGAGTATTAGGTAGTTAGTGAGTGTCAAGGGGCAATAGTTAATGAATCAAAATCAATATAGTAAAATCAGTAAAACTATATTAATAAAATAGTTGAAAATCCATAGATAGAGTAAGCAAGTAAACTTAGAAAATGTAACCTTCAAACTAAGCCTTGGTAAAGGATCCACGAGTGTAGGAAAACAAAACACGAAGTTTAAGTTGAAAAAATAGGTTCAATTATGCAGGTGGAATTTGACGGCAAATTATAAGGATGGTAAAATGTTTTATAGCCCGTCAAACAAACCGTCAATTTCACTTTTGAAATTGACGGCCAGACTGTAAATTATATGAACCGTAAAATGTTTTACGACCCATTAAATGAACCATTAATTTAACTTTTTAAATTGACGTTCAGACTATAAATTCTACTGACCATCAAATTATTGATGGCCTGTCAATATCCACCGTCCCAGAACTCCAGTTTTATAACTCTTTGAAATTTCTCAGAAATAACAGTACGGCCCACTTCGACGGAACGTACAATTATTGACGAAACGTCAATATGGACCGTCAAAATATCGACGGCCTAGACTCAGACCGTTAAAAATTCGATGAATCATTGAATCAACTGTGTATTTCTTCAGACAACAAACAATATAAATTTGGGGCTTCATTCTAAAAGTCAATTTTCACAATTCCTAAGCCCTAGAACGAATGTTCTCTCTTCCCAACCATCTCCTACACCAAGGTAAGTCCTTTCCATATTCTTCCATGCAATTCTAATCAATTACTATCAATTTCTAAGTGGAAATTCACTATTTCTAACCTAGGGTTTTCAAGAAAACCCAACTCAAGGAAAAAGGTTCAAGCTTTGGGTTCCTTCTTCCATGTTCAAAATTTTAAGACACGTTTTGGAGCGGTTAAGATATGTAGAGATTCTATCTATGTGTGGGAATGTTATTTTTCTTCCCCACGCCACAGTTATCCATGAAACCAAGAATTTCCATAACCGTGGTTTTTATTCAAGTTCATGATAATCCTTCTATACATGTATAATTATATTCCATGTTATGTCTTGAAATCATTACCTACATTAATGATATGATATTGTGACTGTTATGAATCCGTCCGTAATCCATGAACCCATGTCTTTATTTACATGAGTTCTTAAATATAAGTTATGATTATTATCACTCACTTTCATGAAGTCATATACGTTTGTCATGATTTATACAAGTTATATTATGTATTTCTTCACATGGTAAATTATAAATTTACAAGTTATAATTTCAAGTTATTTCATGTAATTCACGGTCTTCCAAGCCAACTATTTTCAAGTACATGTTTTTTGAGTTACATAGATTACTGAGAAGGCTCAGACAGTCTAAAGCTATGTATGTCAACGTAGGATAAGGGTCACTCTGCCAGATGATGATACCTTCTTATAACCCTTGTGGGATTATTGGACCTATCATGTTCATGTTCATGTCCATGTCTCGTGCTCTGGAAAAGTATGAGATGGTTTTGCTGATCGGGCAAAGATCAAACTCCATGTTTATGTGTGGTGGTTCATGTCGATTTTGCAAATGCTCTCCCACAGATATACAGATATATACAGATATATATTTTTCAGGTTTTATCTCATGTTATTATACTCATATTCATGTTTATGTTTTCAATTTCAGTTTTAGTTCATGTTCCTATTACTTCATGTGTCTACTTATTCTTTCAGTTGCTTTACATATAGTACAATTCAAATGTACTAACGTCTATTTGCATGGGGCCTGCACTTCACGGTACATGTGTTGAGTTTCAGGGAGACGGATCTGCTCAGTAGGACTGTTGCCCAGTTCTTCTGATTCAGATGTTAGGGGAGCCATTTAGCTTCTCACCCAGCTTGTGGTTGCTCAAGAAAAATGACAAGGAATGAATACAAGCATGAGAATTAATGGGGAGTCATCCAGTTTTAGGACTCATGAGTTTCTTCATATGGACCCTCCAGTGTTCACAATGTCAAGTAAGACCGAGGATCCTCAGAATTTCATTAATGGGCTTTAGAAAATCTTATGTGTTATGCATGTTAATGAGATAAAGGTAGTAAAGTTTGGAGCTTATTAATTGCAGGATGTTGCCAACCTCTAGTATGAGTCGTAGGAGCAGTCCCGCGGGGAAGATGCACCTCCAGCGAGTTAGGATAAGTTTATAGATGACTTCATTGAGCATTTTTTCCCAATATATGTTATAGAGGAAAAGGTTGGAATTTGAAAAGCTTTAGCACAATGGCAATAGTGTGCAGGAGTACTACCTTCAGTTTGTCTCTTTGGCAATGTATGCTCCGCATATGGTTCCAGACATGAGGGTAAGAGTTAGACATTTCGTGTATGGTCTTGATCCCCATTTGTACGATGCAACTAATATCACAACTTAGAATAGAGAGATAACTATTACGAAGATGGTTGCTTTTATACAGGATAATGAGAGTAGGTTGAAGGAAGAAGAATTCTTGCAGAAAGAAAAGGATAGGGAATTTAATAAGAGAGCCAAGTGTTCATGCCACTTCAGTCATAGGGGAGGTGGAGGCAGACATTACTTCAAGAATAGGTCATCCGGACCTACTCCATCTTCAGCCAGTGCCCCAGCCCCAATGTTTAGGAAGAAGAACTTTATAGCATCAAGCTCGCAGTCACAGGCCAGTATGGGTCAAAGTTCATTCAGTAACCCAGTTTGTGTTAAGTGTTGTAAGATGCACCCAGGGGAGTGTCGCCTAGGTATGGATATATGTTTTGGGTATGGCCAGCAAGGTCATTTTCAGTGAGACTACATATTAAAAAGGCAGGGTACATGAGGTAATGTGGCTTAGTTTGCAAGTTCTACTGTCCCTCATAATTATAAGGGTTTGTGTTATGTGTTGTAAGATGCACCCAGGGGAGTGTTGCCTAGGTACGGATGTCTGTTTTGGGTGTGGCCAGCGAGGTCATTTTCAGTGAGACTACCCATCAAAGAGACAGCGTACATGAGGTAGTGTGGCTTAGTCCACAAATTCTACTATCCCTCATAATTATAAGGCTTAATCAGGGCATGGTCCAGCTAAGTTTGGTAATACAGGCAGAGGTCCAAACCATTTGTATGCGTTATCAGATCGTCAAGATATAGAGGCCTATCCAGATATGGTCATAGGTATGTTAACCATTTTCACTTTCGATGTTTATGCCCTTATGGATTCTGGATCCACTATTTCATATGTAACCCCTTTTATTGCTAAGAAATTTAGCATAGAACCAGAAAAGTTGCATGAACCCTTTGAAGTATCCACTCCAGATGGTGAGTCATTTATAGCCATGCGGGTATATATGGGTTGTCCATTTAAAATCTATCACTGCATTACCATAGCCGATTTAGTAGAGTTAGAAATGATAGAGTTCGATGTAATCATGGGTATGGATTGGTTGTCGTTATGTTATGCCACAGTGAGTTGTAGAACCAAAATTTTAAAGTTCAGGTTAGGGATATAGATACCCAGACCCCAACTCTCCAGTCAGTGCCAGTTGTCAATGAGTTTCCAGAAGTCTTTCCTGAAGATCTTCCCAGAGTTCCTCCCAATAGGGAGATTGAGTTCAGAATCAATCTACTTCCCAGCACCAAGCTTATATCTATTCTGCCATACAATATTGCTCCAATAGAGTTAAGAGAGATAAAGGCCCAGTTGAAAGATCTCATTGATAAGGGATTTGTTAGACCAAGTTTCTCACCATGGGTGCACCAATTCTATTTGTTCAAAAGAAATATGGGTCTCTACGTATGTGCACTGACTATCGACAGTTAAACAAGGTTACCATTAAGAACAAATATCCTCTTCCCAGATTGGATGATTTATTCGATCAACTCCAGGGTGCTCAATGTTATTCCAAGATTGACCTCAAATTAGGGTACTATCATCTTAAGGTTAAGGATGTTATCATTCTAAAAACAGCCTTCAGAACTCGTTATGGTCATTTTGAATTTTGTGTCATATCGTTCGGATTGAAGAATTCCCCAATTTCCTTTATGGATCATATGAACAAGGTCTTCAGGCCTTATCTTGAGCTTTTCTTCATTGTCTTCATTGATGATATCTTAGTCTATTCTCGTGGTGAGGCTGAACGTGCAGAACATCTCATAATTATATTGCGAACACTTCAGGATCGCGAGCTTTATGTGAAATTATCCAAGTGTGTATTTCAGCTAAAGTCAAAGGCATTCTTAGGCCATGTGATTTCAAGCGAGGGCGTCCAGGTTGACTTTCAAAAAATTGATGTTGTTAAGAATTGGCCCAAACCCACTTCTGCTTCAGATATTCAAAGTTTCTTGGATCTGGTAGGATATTATAGATGATTCGTAGAGGGTTTTCCTCCATTGCATCTCCATTGACTAGATTAACTCAAAAGAAAGTTGAATTTATGTGGTCAGATAATTGTGAGAGTAGTTTTGAAGAATTGAAGATGAGATTGATTTCCTCTCCAGTGTTAACTTTTCTAGAGGGGACCGAGGGGTTCATTGTATATTTTGATGCTTCAGGAGTTGGTCTTAGGTGTGTTTTAGTGTAGCATGGTAAGGTTATAGCTTATGCATCTAGATAGCGTAAACCTCATGAAAAGAATTATTCGACTCATAATCTAGAACTGGCAGCCATGATTTTTGCACTGAAGATATCGCATCACTATTTGTATGGAGTTCACGTTGATATTTTCATAAATCACAAGACCCTTCGATACATTTTCAAGCAGCAGAAGTTGAATCTCAGGCAGGGGAGATGCCTTGAATTGATAAAGGATTATGATGTAGATGTTCTCTATCATCTAGGGAAAGTGAATATGGTAGCCGATGCTCTTAGTATGTGATCCATGAGAAGTTTAGCTCATGTTGAGAAATGTAAGAAAATCATGACGAAGAAGATTCATCGACTAGCCAGTATAGGAGTTTGATGGACTCCGAAAATGGTGTTGTTGTTGTTTAGAACAAGTCAGAATCCTCCTTAGTAGCCGAGGTGAAGGAGTAGCAGTTTATTGATCCCTACTTGTTGTAACTAAAAACGGAGATTCACAAGCATAAGACTGCAACTTTTGAACAAGGGGGGGATGATGATACTTTGACTTACTGAGGCAGATTATGTGTTCCTAATGTGGACGGACTCAGACAGCGAATCATGGCAGAAACACATAATTCCAGGTATTCTATTCACCAGGTTCTACCAAGATGTATCATGATCTTAAAGTAATTTATTGGTGGAACGACATGAAGAGAAATATGACAGATTTTGTAGCCAAGTGCCCGAATTGTCAGTAGGTGAAAGCTGTGCACTAGAGGCCTGGTGGGTTGGCACAAAATTTTATTGTTCCTATTTGGAAAAAGAGATGATAAATATGGATTTCATAATAGGTCTACCTCGCTCAGCCCGAAGGCATGATTCTATTTGGGTATGGGCGAAGTGTAGGTCACCAATTGGTTGGTTCGAAGTTGGTGAAGCAAAGTTGTTATGGCCAGACTTGGTCCAACAGGTTATGGAGAATGTCAAAGTGATTTAGGAGTGTTTGGAAACAACTCAGAGTCACCAGAAGTCCTATTCGGATGTGAGGCATAGAGATTTGGAGTTCCATGTTGATGATTGGGTATTTTTAAATGTTTCACCCATGAAAGGTGTCATGAGGTTTGGATAGAAATGGAGCTCAGTCCTAGATATATTGTACCTTACAAGAATTTAAGGAGAGTTGTCCAAGTGGCTTATGAACTTGAATTTCTACAAAACTTAGTTATTGTGCATCCAGTGTTTCATGTGTCCATGTTGAGATTTTGTGTGGGAGACCCATCATTGGTTGTTCCTACTGACTCCATTTCAGTTAAGGATGGTTTGACCTATGAGGAGATTCTCGTAGCTATTTTGGATCGTCAGATTCGAAAATTGATAACTAAGGAAGTTTCCTCAGTGAATGTGTTGTGGATAGGTCAAAATATTGAGGAGGCTACATGGGAAGCCGAAGAAGACATAAAGTCCAAATATCAGCATTTATTCGAGGAGCAAGTAGAAAATGAATAAGGTAAATACACCCAGTATTCATGTCATGTCCCTTGCATATCTATGTCTCATGTTTCACGTTCATGTATTCAGTAATCATGTCACATGCTCATGTTTTCATGTCACTAAGTCTCATGTTCCATGCCATGTTTCTTCATGTTCATGTACTTATGTTATGTCCAGTCTCATTCGTAACCATGATCCATCATTCGGGGATGAATGATCCCAAAGGGGGGAAATTTTAACACCTCATACTTTCAAACTAAGCCTTGTTCATTATCCATGAGTGTAGAAAACAAAAACGGGGAGTTTATGTTGAAAAACCAGGTTAGTTCTGCAGATGGAATTTAACGGTAGATTATACAGACCGTAAAATGTTTTACGGCCTGTCAAATGAACCGTCAATTTCACTTTTGAAATTGACATCCAGATTGTAAATTCTATGGACTGTCAAATTATTGACAGCCTATCAATCTCTGCCGTCCACGAACTCTAGTTTTACAACTCTCTAAAATTTCTCAAAAAAAACAGTACGGTCCACTTCAACGAACCGTAAAATTATTGGCGAAATGTTAATCTGGACCGTCAAATATCAATGGCCCAGACTCAGACCGCAAAAATTCAACGGACTATCAAATCAACCGTTGACTTCTTCCAACAACAAACAGTATAAATTTGGGGCTTCATTCTAAAAATCAGTTTTCACAATTCGCAATCCCTAGAACGAAGGTTCTCTCCTCCCAATCTTCTACTACACCAAGGTAAGTCCTTTCCATGTGTTTCCATGCAATTCTTATCGATTACTATCAATTCCTAAGCAGAAATTCACTATTTCTAACCTAGGGTTTTCAAGAAAACCCAACTCAAGGAATTAAATTTCAATCTTTGGGTTCCTTCTTCAAAGTTCAGATTTTTAAGACAAGTTTTTGAGTGATTAACATATGTAGAGCTTCTATCTACGTGTGGGAACGTCATTGATCTTCGCTACGCCACAATTATTCATGAAACCATGAATTTCCATAACCTAGGATTTTATTCAAGTTCATGATAATCCTTCTATACATGTATAATTATATTCCATATGATGTCTTGACATCATTACTTACATTAATGATATTATATTGTGACTGTCATGAATTTGTCTGTAATCCATGAACCCATGTCTTGATTTCCATGAGTTCTTAAATATAAGTTATGATTATTATCACTCAGTTTCATGAAGTCATATATGTTTCTCATGATTTATACAAGTTATATTATTTATTTATTTATTCACATGCTAAATTATAAATTTACAAGTTATGATTTCAAGTTATTTCATGTAATTCATGGACTTCTAAGTCAACTATTTTCAAGTACATATTTTTGGAGTTGCACAGATTACTGAGAATGCTCAGACATCCTGAAATTATGTATGCCAACATAGTATAACGGTCGCTCCGCCAGAGGATGATACCTTCTTATTACCCCATGCGGAATTATTGGATCCATCATGTTCATATTCATGTCTCGTACTCTGGCAAAGTACGAGATGGCTTAGCTGTTCGGGCAGAGATCAGACTCCATGTTTACGTGTGGTGGTTCATGTCAGTTTTATTAATGCTCTCCCATAGATATACATATATATACAGATATACAATTTTTTTAGATTTTATCTCATTTTATTATACTCATGTTCATGTTTTCAGTTTCAGTTGATGTTCCTATTATTTCATGTACCTGCTTATTCTTTCAGTTGCTTTACATATAGTACAATTCAAATGTACTAACATCCATTTGCATGGGGCCTGCACTGCACGGTACAGGTGCTAAGTTTCAAGGAGATGGATCTGCACAGTAGGACTGCTTCTGTATCAGCTATTTTGGTGAGCCCCATCTCATTCGGGATGCCAATCTTGTTATTTTATGATTATATGTTATTAGTAGAGGTATGCTAGGGCCTTGTCCCTATAAATATTTTTGCAGACTCTTATTTTTAGAGGATTCATAGACTAGTCCAGTATCATATCATATCAATCATGTCAGCAGTATTTTTAGACTTATCATGTTTTACTCAAATGATTCTGTTATTATATTTTCATATTGTTATTTAAATACCATATTTTAAATGTTTTACATCATTTATTTAACATGTTTTGATGCCTATGTTTACAAGCAAGCCATGTGGTTTACTCGGTGACATGCAACAATGCGCCGAGTGCCGTCTTTCGCCCAAGCCATGGTTCGAGGCGTGATAGAAAATTACCAGGAAAAATCATTCAAGACACAAGAATATATCAATATCAATTTCTTATACCGTTCATCTCACTATGTCTTTCACTTACGAGATCAAGATCACCACAACCACTCACATGCAACCAAAAGATCATCACATGTGAACTCACGGGCAAATAGTCATTCGATACATCGAGGCTTTATCCTATGGAGGATAATCGTCCTCTGGACTAGTATAACAGTAGATGCACTGGGCTACACGCCTTGGAGGTCAATCATTCTCTAGACTACGACAACAATAGATACACCGAGCTATATGCTAGGAAGGTCAATCATCCTCTGGACTAACACTAATATAGTGAGGCAAAACATATTCATCAAAATAGTATAATTTATATATGGTTCGATGCATGCTTTACCATACATGTGCATGAACTTGTTCAAATATCAACTTTAATTCGAAAATAAGTTCGATAGGGATCAACCACCAAATAGGGTTTCAACGTGCACAAACAACCAAAGAGGATTCTCAAAACCGATCATGCTTTCAAAATATCCTTATAAGTAGATATGTTTCAAATGATGTTTTCAAAGTATAGATGTATATCAAAATATTTTCAAAAGTAGACATACTTCAAAGAAGATCTCAAAAATAGACATACATCAAAAAAGTTTTTTAAAAAAGACATACTTTAAAAGAAAATTTCAAAAACATAGACATACTTCAAAGAAGATTTTGAAAACATAGACATACCTCAATTCCCATTCAAACCTATTCCTCCAATTTCAACAATCGTTATACAATTGATTCGGATGATAAAGATTAGAAATTTAATCTAATTCTACCCACCTTACCCCCATTAGTGAAAAACTAGGGTTTTCATGTCTAAATAACATGTTCTTGAATTCCCCAAGAATAACCAATGGATTCTCATTATTTCTAATACTCTACACTAGTCTAAATCCTCCAAATAATCTCAGTAAATATCAAAGAACATACCTTTAAGAGATTTCTCAAAGTCTCATTCGATTTCACTTTCTTCCATTTTCAAGAATCTATGATTTTAAAGGTTGAACTAGTGTTAATTAAATGATAGATTGATGTAATAATGATGGGGATTGATCAAGAACTTACCTTAGATATTTTGGGGAAGGCTTAGGATTGTCTCCTCTCAAAAAGACGATTTATAATGAAGTGTGGAATGTGAAACATGACATAAAATTGTCTAAGGGTTGTATATATACGTCTGCACATTTTGGACCCCCTGGCTCGCTGAGCGAGGTCCAAAGCGAGGAGAGATCTCTCCTTTGAGCTTCACTCAGCGAGCTCACCTATCCAATTTATACTTAGAAAATTTTCTGAATTTCACTTTTGGACCGTATACCTCACCAGTCGAGGTCTATAGCATGACCCTATCTCTCTTTGAGCTTAGCTCAACGAGCTCCTAGGTCCATTTTCAGACTTCGTCAAAATTTTGCGTTTTTCAACTTTATCGACAACGTTCAGTAAAATGGGCATTACTCCTAGCATATTTCAAAGACCTAAACTATCATGTTTTAAGTTTTCTCAAATTCCCAATGGATATTCATGTAATCAAGCTGGAAGTTAGAACTACCATAAACTTAGTTGATTCTATCGAATTTTACGTACTTCATTATTCGTCTTGATCTTAGGTCAACTATTTCCACCCAAACTCATCTTGATATGACTTCATATATCTAGAATGTCACATTAATACTAATTTAACATATTCACACCTAATCCGGATCTACGAAGTGTTACATTATCCCCCTCTCACGATCATTCGTCATCAAATGAGAGTTATGGCCTAAGATTTTTTAAACTTCAAGTCTTCAAAAAAGAATTCTAGAATTTTGTTGTATTGCAAGCTATAATATAATAACACTCTACTAACACCCTAATAATAACCAGGTTGTCCTCACAGGGACATCCCACAACTACGAAAAAACAAGCCTATACAGGAAATGAGGGGTTCACCTTTAGTCTACACTATCGCACGAGTTTGATAACCAGAAGGTTCAACACATACTTGAACTAGGGATCAAGTACGGGTACTATGACTTGAGTGTTATTAAATGACAATTATACGGTAAATACACCCTTTGGTTCACTTTTGCTAGTCTTAAGTTACAAAATAAGTCTACCTCGAGGTTTAACAATATAACTCTTCCACTCCAAACCAGGTTCATCTGAAAATTCAAGCCTAACTATTTTTTGTTGACATTCTAGAGTTTCATAACACTTGGAAAAATAGTTTTTCCCATAATCACATCAAAGTTCACCATTTCTAATTCAAACAAATCAGCAGTAGCCTCACAACCCTTAACTACAACTACTGAGTCTCTATAGACTCTATAAAAAATAACAGATACTAGCATGAGTATTCATAGAAAAAGGGTTGTAACAATCGTTCGAGTTTCCCACCAGAAAATCAAAGGTAAATTATGGAGTGACATAAAAAAAATTGAACCCAGATCGATCAACAAGTATGCATCAAGAGAAAAAATAGTTAGAATACATGCGACCACAACGTCTGAGGCTTCAGTTGCCTCCATACGAGCCAAACTATAAAGTCGATCTTGTCCTCCATTAGCGGTCTTAGAAATTGCTATACCATACCCATTACTATGCGCATTAAGAGCATTGTCAACATAATTTTAAGCCATTTCCATGAGGCACGAGTATCGAATATGTCAGAATGATCCTAAAAGAATTTCAAGCTTTATAGCACAATCTAGAATCAAGAGAGTAAGAAACACCTACAATGTCCTGGTAGTCATACATCCATACAGGTAGCTAGTCTGCATGAAGAAGACTCCACTAGACACAGCTCCACAGATAATCCTAGGACACTTCTAAACCTAGGCTATGATATCAAATTTATCACGCTCCAAAACCCACCATGGACGCAACAGGCATCCAATGCTATGAACAACACTAGAAACAACTTATAAAATTAATCAACATATATTCTCTTTCAATAGTCTCTAATATTACTTAAAACAATCACTGAGGGCTAGTTGAAATCATGCTCACACTTGTAAAATAAAATCAGCAGAAGTTTAATAAAAATAATAAATCATAGCACGTGGAAAAATGCCCAACAAGTCATATGAGACTTCCAAAATCTACCCACAAACAACTATCTATGGAGCTTCTATGAAAGATAAAAAATAGTCTAAATTTGATACGCAGCCCGAAAACTAAAGCAGTAAACTAGCTAAATAGAGGTGACCCACAAACAAGGTGTGGGCTCACCAATAAGTTTGGAAAGCATCAAGTTCTCCTATTTCGTATGTGTACCACGAACTTGCTCTTCTTTGTCACCTAGCATACCATCAAAAACAATAATGGTATACCTGAGTGCTAGGTACTTAGTGAGTGTCTAAGGGGCAATAGTTAATAAATCAAAATCAATAAAGTAAAAATTATATTAATAAAACAGTTGAAAATCCAAAGATAGGGTAATCAAGTGAACATAGAAAAATTACCAGGAAAAATCATTTAAGACAAAGGAATATATCAATATCAATTTATCATACCGTTCATCTAATTATGTCTTTCACTTAGGAACTCAAGATCACCACTGCCACTCACAAGCAACCAGAAGATCAACACATGCCAACTAACGAGCAAACAATTATTTGATACACCGGGGCTTTATCCCGCTGAGGCTAATCGTCCTCCGGACTAGCACAACAATAGATGCACTAGTTACACACCTTGGAGATCAATCATCTTCTGGACTAACACAACAATAGACATGCCGGGCTATATGCCACGAATGTCAATCATCCTCTAGACTAACATGACATTGATCAAAAGCAATATGTTAGGATCTATAATGGCTAATCGTCCTTTGAACTAGCACAACTTGCCCATATAGGCCCAAACACAAACAATTACATGTCACGACATATTAACTAAATCATCAAACATGGCATATATCTGAATTCACTTCTCAAGTAATCTTCTCACAATAGAGGTATTTCAAGTCATAATCAATTCAGAAACCTTATTCAAATCATTTATTTAGTTTCTACTTCAAGAAAACCCATTCAAATGCAAAAACACATTTAAATCTTCAATCTTTAGAAAATAAGTTCAATTATCCCATAGTGGGGCTAAAAGTATAATTTATATAAGGTTCGATGCGGGCTTGATCCTACATGTGTATGACCTTGTTCAAATATCAACTTTAATTCGAAAATAAGTTCAACGGGGATGAACCATCAAACTAGGGTTTCAACGAGCACAAACAACCAAATATGATTCTCAAACTCATCTTGATAGGACTTCATACATCTGAAATGTCACATTAATAGTAATTTAACATATTCACACCTAATCTGCATTTATGGAGTGTTACAACTAGTCCATACATAACATCTATACATAGCAACATATGTTTACAACCCTCTAAGAGTAACACAAACAACATAAGGTCAGTACAGGGCCTCTTTAAAACCATAATATCTACTTAAAACCATACCAACTTGAACTAGCACCTCCAGAACAAGTGGAGTGCTCCAATACCACGACTGAGCTGAGAACCTATTGAGAAAGGTCATCAATCCGTCTATCTGAATTTGTGGGAATGAAACGCAGTGGTTGTAACACCTCGTACCTCCAAACTAAGCCATGTTTATGATTTTGGAGTTTAGCAAACCAAGACGGGGAGTTAAAGTTGAAATACCAATTTTAGTTTTGCAGACCCAGTTTTACACCCTAGATTGACAGACCGTAAAAGTTTTACAGACCGTCGAATGGAACCGTACAATTTGTCTATGAAATTAACGGAACACAGTAATTTTTATGGACCGTATAAGATTATACAGCCTATCATTTTCCACCGTAACCTTCCCTTTGGCTTTGACAAATTACTGTAAATTGACATTTAGGTGGCAGGCCAATTATACGAACCGTACAAAATTATACTATCCAAGATCAGACCGTAAAAAGTTTGACGAACCGTCAATTTTGGCCATAAAAATCCCCGACGGCTGAAGCTATTTGGGCAATCAGAAACTATAAGACTACAGCTCCTGGGACAACACCTTATCAGCTCACCTACGGCCAAGATGCAGTGTTTCCCTTGGAGATTAATGTTAAGTCATTACAGGTGACCAAACAGAATTCTTTAGAAGAATATCAGCAGGCCATGCTAATGGAGTTAGATCAGCTAGATGAAGATCGACTGATGGCCCTAGGGAGAATCGAAGCCGATAAACACAAAATGTCCAAAGCATATAACAAACATGTTAAATGGTCGCCAAATTGGGAAGAACCATGTAAGCCAACGGATTGATGGCAATGTGTATCGACTAATAAACATGCATGATGAAGAGCTTGACAGAAATGTAAATGGAAAATACTTAAAGAAGTACTACTATTCGATTTGGGGTATGCAGGAGTAAACAACAGTGACAGACCGCCTGCCTGCCTGCACAGAGGAACATAATTCCTTTTGATTTGGGGAATACATGAATGAATGATAGCTATAGACCGGCGGCCTGGTCATAGTCACATAAAAAGGCAGAAAAGTACTTCCTTTCTATTTAGGGAAGGCAGTAGTAAAAAACAGCCACAGACCGACTACTTGGTCACAAAAAATAGACCCTTCGATTTGGGGTCAATAAAGTTGGCATGTCACCAGCTAGAGGTTGCGCTATATCATCAGTCACAGGGGTCTTAAGATTGATAATAAGTACTAAATTAAATACTTCTTTTGAACGTAATCAATATTTAAAATTATACGTAAAATATATGTAATATATTTCAGGATATTTTGCCAAATAAAATGGGAAAAATACCTTCAAAACTAGTTAATAAAATATTTATGGCTTTATGAACATCTATTTTGCTCTGTTTGAAATTCAAGAAGCTTGACTAGTTAATTTAAAATGTGGAGGACAAAATTGGGTGTCAACAAACCCTAGTTTTCGAAAAGGGTGGAAATTCAAGAGGAAAGTGTAAAGTTCTAATCTTTATCATCTAAATTAATTGTAGTTGTTGAACATCAGATAATCCGTGTGGTAGCATTCTAGCGAGAATTGAGGTATGTCTCTTTACGAACATACTTTTCAACTTTTAAAAATGGTTTCTTTGGCAAGGTTTGTGTGTATGAGGGACAAGCCCTCATGGAACCTTGGGTGTATCATACTATATATATGTATTCATGACTTTTCCTATCAAAGGATTGTTAAAACTTAATTAAAGCTTTGAACATGATTTACTCCTATAAGGGACGTTTTAAACTCGATTTTGGAAGTTTGGATGTTTCATGTTTATTGTCCTATGAACGCGTTTTGTTGAAGTTGAAATTTATCTAATGACTTGAAAATAGTTTCTAAACCTATTAGTGACTTAATGTACCCCTATTAACGTGATGTTTAACATAATACATGCCATGATTTGAGATTCGGCTTCCATTCCATGATTTGTGATTCAGCTAATATGTCATGACTTATATTTTTTTGTGTTTGGTCCTGTATGGGCAAGTTGTGCTAGTCCAGAGGACGATTAGCAGCTATGGATCCTAACGGTCACTTTTGAGCATTGTTGTGTCAGTCCAAAGGATGATTGACCTCCGAGGCGTATAGCCCGGTGCATCTATTATTATGCTAGTCCAGAGGAAGATTAGCCTCAGTGGAAAAATAGCCCCGGTGTATCTATTGTTGTCCTAGTCCAAAGATCGATTAGCCTCCGTAGGATAATAGCCCCGGTGCATTGAATGGTTGTTCACCGATAAATGGCATGTGTTTATCTGTTGGTTTCCTGTGAGTGGTTTGTTAATGATCTTGAGTTCATGATTGAAAAGACTTAACGTTGACGGTATAATAAGTTGAAATTAATATATTTATACCTTATTGGCTTTTACGAGTGATTTTACTAAGGTAACCGACTTACTCTTTCTTTGGGGGTTTTGAACTATTTTTTCTTTAAAGAGAACTTAAGGTAACGAGAACGACTTAAGAATTTAAAGTGATTATTTCTTTATCATTGACTTATACTGGATGTTCATGAGATATTATCATTTGTTTTGAATTGTTTCTCAATATTATTTTCAATTACACTTATTACTTATATATTTTGCTATTAATTATTGTTCCGGAGGCACTCACTGAGTACCCAGTACTCAGGCATACCATTGTCATTTTGATGGTGTGTTAGGTAACACAGAAGAGCACGTTCGTGATACACGTATGAAGTAGGAGAACTTACTGCTTTCCAGATTGATTGGTGATCACACACCCTTATTTGTGGGACACTACTCTATCTTTATTTAGTTATTTGAGTTCCGGGTTGCGTCTCAAAATTTGATACTCATTTATTTATCTTTTAAGTTCCATAGATAGTTATCTGATTGTGGATAGTTGTTGAAGTCTCGTACGATTTATTTAGGTGTTTGCCACATTTTATAATTGATTATTCATATTAGACTTTCGCTGATTTTTATAAAGTAAGAGTATGCTTTCAGTTAGTCATAAATGACTATTTTAAATAAATGTTAAAAGACTACTAAAAGAGAATAAATGTTTATCGATTTTATAAGGTGCTTCCGGTGTTATTCATCACATCGAATGCATGTTGCGTCCAGGATGAGTTTTGGGGCGTGACAAGCTTGGTATCAGAGCACTAGGTTTAGATGTGTCCTAGGATTGTCTGTGGAGTTGTGTCTAGTGGAGTCCTCTTCATGCAGACTGGCAATATGTTTGAATGTATGACTGTCAGGATATTGTAGGAGTTTCTTACTCTTCTTCATTCTAGATTTTGCTATAGAGCTTGAACTTCTATTTTGGATCATTTTGACGTATTCGATACTCGTGCCTCCCGGAAATGAATTTTTTCCGTGCTACTACTTCTAACCATGTGAACAATGGTTCTATGGAGTGCACATTGATTGTAATGTATAGTGTGATAAAAGGTACAAGTCTTTTTGGAATTCAATAATAGGTGTATACATATGGTGATTGTAAGGTGTGATTGTTGATCTTTTGAGACTGGTATAAAATAACATAGTCCTAAATATAGGAAAAACTATGTCGGAGTCTTGTTAGGCTTAAGAGAATTGTTAAGACGGATAAAGTTTTCAATATGATAGACATAACATCTGCTAAGAAAAAGGAGTGTAGTAGCCAAAAGAATAGGATAGTAATGGATGAAAATTTGTAGATGAATGTCGTTGAGTTGTTAAGTGGAGAGTGGAATGATTATGTCCTTATGTATTGACAAAGAAGTAATGTGATTTGGAGATATTTCGTGTTAACAAGTTGAGAAAAGCCTATTTGAGAGTTACATTCAAATATTAAGGTATTAACACTTACATCCTTTCCTTGTTGCCTTACCTTACAGTAGCTACCTGTTGGAAATTTAATACCATTATATTTTATTAATCAAATAAGAATCGTAGAGGTTATAAGTCGTAAACATCTCAAAATTTCTATCTTTCTGAGACCAACTCAGAAACATTGCACAATTTTCTATTTTTAACCTTGCTCATAACATGAGATTAGTGGTAGTGGTTACTTATATTAAATTAATTATTTATTAGAGTATGTGGTGAGACGTTGCTTATGTGATAGCTATTTTTATTAGAAAATTATTAAAGTATTATATAGAAATTACGAGATTTAGAGGACATTCGAAACTCGGATGAAATATTATGATGGCCTGTCAGTGTATTGTCGATCATAACAAAGATGAGGTATAAGGGATGAACAAGAGGATAAGTAGTCATGAGTTAAAAGGTTTAAGTTATACTTTTGGGATTCTGGAAGGAAGACTTGATAATTTTCGCAGGCTATGAATTTAATTTGGGTGTAGATATATAATGAAAGAATAAGAAATAATGTGATCTTGAAAAGAGAGTGTACTTTGAGGCTACATCATTTGAGATTTTATTCTTCATTATTTTATTTGTTCTCTTACGGTGTTTAAAGTTAAGGATTTATGGTTCGAGCTTTGAGAGGGCAGCCCGGTGCACTAAGCTCCCGCTATGCGCGGGGTCTGGGGAAGGGCCGGACCACAAGGGTCTGTTGTACGCAGTCTTAGCTTGCATTTCTGCCAGAGGCTGTTTCCACGGCATGAACCCATGACCTCCTGGTCACATGGCAACAACTTACCAGTTACTCCAAGGCTCCCCTTCAAACGGTTTGAGCTTTAACATATATAAAAAAAATCTTGGTTAGACTAGTTAGAGACAATTATAGACCTATTTTTTGGGTTATGTGATGATGATATGGTGCTTTATATGGCCTTAAGTAGAAGGATCTATATACTATTATGACTTTTAGATATAATTATGATGTGATATGTTTAGAGTATTAAAGGTTAGGATGAAGGAAAATTTGAGAGTGTCTCGTAGTGAATTAAGAATTATTGTACATTGAGACTATATACCTATTGGGTTAGAGGATCTGTGCTATTTTGATATTTGGTGGGAGGACTATATTTTAGGCTTGAAACTCGAAAAACAACCACTTTTGGAAGAATGACTTAAAGAGATGATGCAGTTTGCTTTAGGCTTTAATTGGTTATCCTAGGTTTTGATACAAAGAATTTTGATTTGAGGTTGTAATTAGATGGACCGTAAGATTGAAATATATTACTTTTATCATGGACTCTTAATGAACTAATATTTCTCCGGTTTTACTTTAACAGTTATAGTTATATGTAGCTCAAATAGAATTGTGTTGTTGCCCATGTTTGGTACTTAATATTAGGCCGGAACTTCAAATAATCACCTTGGTGTAAGAATGATAGTATGAGAGTGGTAAAAATGAGTTTTAGAATTTGATCTAGTAAGTTTTATATAGAGAATACAAGAACTCAAGTCAATAATATATGACATGTGTGATGGTGTGAGTATGATATATGCGAGTTTTAGATTAATAAGTGAATGAAGGTTAAAGCATTAGATAAAGATGAAACTGTAAGAGTTACAAAAGTAAGATGGTGCACCCAAGGAGGTATATTGTTACAAAATGAGATGCTAAGCTAATTTACTATAGGGGTTTAAAATTAGTATTTTGGGTGGCAATAGCTGAGAAAACACAAAATATATCCTTATGATGTTCTCAAGAGTCGGGTTGAAATGTGATAGAGATTACATTAAATAAAAAAATTTCATCTTCAGGGTGACGATAATGTTGTAGCTAAGTCATGAAATTGAACATTCTTATATCATATTATGAATATTAATGTATTTGGTTTAAGGCCGAATGATTATATAACAAAGATAGTATATGTTGAAAGTAGAAATAAATTTCTCATGAGGAATTATATACGCGCGAATAATACATAAGTGCATATATGTATAAATTATGTCTGGGAGGTGATGTTGATTTGACTATGACTAGAGGTATTATGATTGGCGAAAAATATTAGAGAACAACGCCCTAAGGGCAAGATGTCATAAGTATCAAGTTTAATGGGCAGGACCTTAGAGTTATAAAAGAATTACAAAGAGGCCAATGGTCAAGTGCATGCTATGTAAGGGAGATACCCTAGGTAATTTCAAAATTTATGCGATTTAGAAAGTTTATATTATATGGATTATAGTAGTGTGATACATGTGTGTAGTAGTAACAAGATTAAGAATGATGTTTGTCTAGTGTTATTAATGAAATGATACTATATTAGACAGTTTAAACCCGAAGAAGCTACCTCATGACAAGGGAGAAATATATGAAAAAGTAGATACTCTTCTTAGTGACAACTATAGGCATGCTTGTTCCTTCAAGATTTAATAAGCGCTGGAGGTAATGTATGTTATGCTTGAATTATGTCTTGATTGCATTATCCTCCTTGCCGTAGTGTTGTGTTTGGATTGATATAATGTGTGTCTTCTGGTCGAATCATGTATATGTTAGAATTTAGGGTAATGTAAAGTGAGTTGAAAATATAATCCCTTATTTAGTGTTAAGGCTTATTTGTTGTAGTTGTGGGAGTCTTTGTGAGGACCATATGAATATTGTTGGGTTGTTAATTGATATTTAATTTGGAATAGATCATCAAATGAAGGAACTCTAGCAAAAAGTTTGAAAAATTGAGGTTTAGTGAAAATCTTAGGTCATAACTCTCATTCGAGGACGAATGATCTTGAGATGGGATAATGTAATACACCATAAATCTGGATTAGGCGTGAATGGGTGTAATGAGTATTAATGTGACGTTTTATATATATGAAGTCCTATCAAGATGTTTTGATTTGAAATAGTTTATTTAAGATCAAGACGAATAATGAAGTACGTAAGATTCGATAGAATCAACTATGTTTACGGTAGGTCTGACTTCAGGCACGTTTACATGAATATAAATTAAGAATTTGAGAAAATATATAAACATGAAAATTGTACATCTTTGAAATACCTTTCCGACCATATATGAACCAGCTCAATCGGAGCTTTGTGGTATGAGTTATGCCCATTTTACTGAACATTGTCAATGCGGTCAAAATTAAGCCTGGTGCGAGGCGCCAGGTATATTTTCCAGCGTGTCTTGATTTTTCCTGAATATTATATATCTCCAACTTGATAAAACCTATTCCACTTCATTCTAAGTCGTATTTATGGAGAGAAAATACCCTAGAGCCTTCTCTAAACCTCTAAGGTAAGTCCTTACTCAAACTTCACGATTATTACCTCAATCTAATAAGGATTAACACTAGAGTCCTCATCTAATCCATAGATTGTGAGAATTCGATTCAAGAACGGTTAAAGAAAAGAATTGCTTGGAATTCGTCGTGAGGTAAGTTTATGTAATTCTTGTATAGTTATGGGGATTGTTTTGGGTTTAAATATCATTTAAGATATGTTAGAATCCATGGGTGAATCCTATGAAGCGGAAACACAAATTTGTCTTGAAAATCCTAGTTTTCGAAAAGGGTGGGAATTCAAGATAAAAGTGTAAAGTTCTAGTCTTTATCATCTAAATTAATTGTAGAGTGATTATTGAACATCGGATAATCTGTGTGGTAGCGGGAATTGAGGTATGTCTCTTTTCGAACATACTTTCCAACCTTTAAAAATGGTTTCTTTGGCAAGATTTCATGTGCGTGAGGGACAAGCCCTCATGGAACCTTAGGTGTATCATACTATATATATATATTCATGACTTTTCCTATCAAAGGATTGTTAAAACTTAATTAAAGCTTTGGACTTTGAACATGATTTACTCCTATAAGGGACGTTTTAAACTCGATTTTGGAAACTTGGATGTTTCATTTGTTTTCCCCTATGAACGGGTTTTGTTGAAGTTGAAATTAATAACTTGAAAATGGTTTCTAAACCTATTAATGACTTGACATACCCCTATTAATGGGATGTTTAACATAATCCATGCCATGATTTATGATTCAGCTAATATGCCATGACTTATATTTTCTTATGTTTGAGCATGTATGGGCTAGTTGTGCTAGTCCAGAGGATGATTAGCCATTATGGATTCTAACGTATCGCTTTTGAGCATTGTTGTGTCAATACAGAGGACGATTGACCTCCGAGGTGTATAGCCCGATGCATCTATTGATGTTCTAGTCCAGAGGACAATTAGCCTCCGTGGGAAAATAGCACTGGTGTATCTATTGTTATGCTAGTCCACAAGATGATTAGCCTCCATAGGATAATAGCCCGGTGCATCGAATTGTTGTTCGCCGGTAAGTGGTATGTGTTGATCTGTTGGTTTCCTGTGAGTGGTTTGTTAATCTTGAGTTCATGATTGAAAAGACTTAACGTTGACGGTATAATAAGTTGAAATTAATATATTTCTACCTTATTGGCTTTTACGGGTGATTTTACTAAGGTAACTGGCTTACTCTTTCTTTGGGGATTTTGAACTATTTAAAGAGAACTTAAGGTAACGAGAACGACTTAAGAATTTAAAGTGATTATTTCTTTATCATTGACTTATACTGGATGTTCATGAGATATTATCATTTGTTTTGAACTGTTTCTCAATATTATTTTCAATTACACTTATTACTTATATATTTTGCTATTAATTATTGTTCCGGAGGCACTCACTGAGTACCCAGTACTCAGGCATACCATTGTCATTTTGATGGTGTGTTAGGTAACACAGAAGAGCACGTTCGTGATACACGTATGAAGTAGGAGAACTTACTGCTTTCCAGATTGATTGGTGATCACACACCCTTATTTGTGGGACACTACTCTATCTCTATTTAGTTATTTGAGTTCCGGGTTGCGTCTCAAAATTTGATACTCATTTATTTATCTTTTAAGTTCCATAGATAGTTATCTGATTGTGGATAGTTGTTGAAGTCTCGTACGATTTATTTAGGCGTTTGCCACATTTTATAATTGATTATTCATATTAGACTTTCGCTGATTTTTATAAAGTAAGAGTATGCTTTCAGTTAGTCATAAATGACTATTTTAAATAAATGTTAAAAGACTACTAAAAGAGAATAAATGTTTATCGATTTTATAAGGTGCTTCCGGTGTTATTCATCACATCGAATGCATGTTGCGTCCAGGATGAGTTTTGGGGCGTGACACAACGGCATAGGAATGAGATCTTCCAATTTTTTCAATTACCCAATTATATCTCTTTTTCCCGTTGTCAAATCCTGCACCTCCTCCTTAATAGGATTTTAATAATAGAAAATTATTTTAGTCTCCTATCATTTTTCTGGAGCATGCACTATATACATACCACATGTTGTTGTTTTCCTTTATCTATGGCTCATTGTCTTCCTTCTCATAATTTGATTCAAGGGTGACCACTAATGCTAGTTTTTCATCTATGGTAGAATCCTCTATGGCCATTTAGGACTGGTCTCTTCTTTTTATTTCATCATCCCTTTTCTTTTCTAATGAATCCCCCATAGTTGTCAGAGCCCTTTTTACTGCTTGAGTTACTCTCCTGAGTATCATTCCTTTCTCAGGAACCAGTTCCTTTCTTTGTCTTTCTGAAAGGCTCCTTCTTGATTCACTATTTCTCTTAGGGCATTCTCTTATGGAATGGTTGGAGCCTTCACACCTCTGACATTCTTCTGTGTTGTTGTTATCATATACTTTATGGTTAAAGGTGGTTCCTCTTTTTAAGGACCCATTTTCTTGATCATTACTTGCAGCCTTTTTGTTAGAAGAGTCAGTTATTTTTTACCAAGATTTTGACTCTAGTAGCATTGAGGATCAGGTTCTCCTTTCTTTTTTATTTTAGGGGGGTTACTTTTCTGATTCTAGATCTTCTTCATCTCAGAGGTTTTTAAGTATGAATTCTTTCATTATCATTGTCTCCAAATCTCTTAATTCTATAATTGCACTTACTTTGCTCTCCCAACAGTCAGGTAGAATTTCAAAAAAAATTCAATCCTTCCATCTTGAGGGATAGTCATACCAAGAGAGATCAGTTCATTGGTTATATGTGCGGACCTGTTGAACTTCTCTTGAAGGGATTCTCCTATATCCATTTTGAAAAGTTCATACTACCTATTTAGTAGCGCAATTTTAGAGTTCCTAACCTGACTTGTTCCTTCATAAGTGGTTTGTTGAGTATCCCACACTTCTTTTGCAGTTTTGCAAGAAAATATTTTATTTTATTTATCAGGTCCAGTGCCACAAATAAGAATTTTCTTTACTTTGGCATTCTTTTGGATTGCCTTAATATCTTCGTCAGTGTATTCCTCTCTCTTAGGAACAATTTCTCCCTTTTCATCTATGGTAGAGGGAATTTTGGGACCTTCTATGATAATATCTCATAGCTCAAGATCTTCTCCTATGATGAAGCCTTGCATTCTTGATTTCCACCAGCTATAATCGTTTCATTGAAGCATGGTGGTCTTGTGGTTGATTGACCCTCTTGAACTGTAGGAGGTATAGTCATCTCTAATTTAAGGTGTTAGCTTTTGTAGAAAGATCTAGATCTGATACCAATTATTAGTTTGGCTAGACCTATGTACTCAAAGAGCTAGATTCTTTGAGCAATTAAGCAAGAAGATAAAGTTGTAGAATATATAAATCAATACAAGAATTGTATCGTCCAAAACTCCTTACTCAATGGAGGAAAAATCACGACGTACGTCTATAGGAATTTTTCGAACTCTCTACTAGACTCGAGTAATTGTTTGAGGTTACAACGACTTGTACACCTAAGAAAATGCTCCATATAATCCTTGTCTCAACTCTCTCTTTCCTCAACAATTCTCTCAATTTTTGACACTCTCTCTTCTTTCTTCTTCAATGACTCTACTCAATCAATGAAGTTTCTTTACATACTCGAAACAACACCTACTACAATAAACTAGGAATGTAAATAAGATATTGTTAAGGAGCCACAAAATCTAACTATTACAATTCAAGAACTAGATGATAAATCTTGACATGAGTGGGTTCTTTGTTGTTGTCGTAGTTGGCTTCTTCGAGAGTTTGTTGTTGACTCTGCTATCACTCTAAATGTCTCTCTCTTTGGTTGTGATTAAGCTTTAAAGATTTTTGACGTATTGTATTTGTAGTAGTGAGTGGCCGCCTTCAATTCTTCAAATCCATCCAAGACTTGATTTCATAAATTGCACGAAACCAATCCTTGTATAACATGGATTTCCTTCTTTTCTTCTTCACGCGTATTCGACAACCTTTTTCTGATTCCAAGTTAACTCCATGTGTTCAATTTATGATAATATTTTCATATTTTGAACTCCAGTTCGTTGTCGAATAGGAATGAGTCAAAACTTTTAATTTTTCAAGTTTGCATGAAATAGTTCATTCAAATAGTTTCCAGTTGTTCTTCCAAAGGACCATTTCCTCTGAGCAGTTCCTCTTCTGTTTAGGATCTGGTTCTTCTCCATCTTCATTCTTCCTTGATACTTGATTGTCTCTTGCACATAGTTTGTCAATCATCAAAATTTCATTTAAGCTCTGAACTATTATTGAGACCATAGCATCTCAACACTAAATAGCAAATTAGCAATTAGATAAAAAACAATTAAGTAAATAATTAGTTAACTAATTAACCAAAAAAACCATCAGTAACGTTATTGCCAATAAAAAGGCAAAAGAAGATCGGAACAATCTAAGGACCCGAAAATGAGACTATTAAACGTTTCACATTATTAAGAATGTCATTAATTACACAATGTAGCCGAAAATTCCATATGAAAATACCTCAATCGAAGAAGCTTTAATGTTATTTAAAAAGAGTTGTATGTTTTTTTTTTTCAAAATTCAACCGAGATCCTTATCCCTTGACTTGAATATATCAAGAATATTGAGGTTTGGATAGGAAATTTTATGTAAAAGATGGCGTATTTGAGTGTGGGACCTCAATTTTTGGCCTTTAATGACTTTTTTAAAAAATTATGGAGGGGGTGGGGGTGGGAGGATCAGTGGGGGAGACAATTGTCGGGTCAAAGTTTTAAGGGCTTGTATAGCGCATGAATTATATGCGCTATACGGGTCCTTGTAGACTTAACACCCGTTAGATCGGGTCGTTAATCAAACCCCTACGAGAAAATTGCATAAGTAGCGGTATTTGCGCCAGTTTTTGCAAAATATAGCGAGATTTTGATTTTTTCTCAAAACGTAGCAGCATTTTCCTTTCAAAACATAGAAAAATATGTTATATCTGCAGGCATCCAATATCTAATCCTCACTGAAATCGCACGAATACAGTATTTGATTGTAACTGTTTATGTATGTATGATGTTTTCAAAACAGAAGTTGGACGTACGTGAAGCCATCAATTGTATGTGTGACCAACTTGATCCACTGTATGTGCAGGCCAACTATGTGGGAGACCAACTGTATGTGAAGGGTATACAAAGTGTGTGCTGTCTGTATGGGGAACCAGCACCTAAAAATGTATGTTGTATATGTATATCATACGACCTTGCCTGAAGAGGTCGTCTCCATTGAGAGAGTGTTCACTGCTAGAGTTCTTAAATACATAAATATGTGTATCTTGTATATGTTATATAACAATACATAATGTCGCTATGTTTTGTAATTTTTTAAAATACTGCTAAAGCGTAATAAGGGGGTCAAAACCGCTATATGAAGTAATTTTTCTAACACATCGCATATAATTCATGTGTTTTAGGTAGTTCGATTTCACTTTTGTTTGCACTTTACTACAGTCCATTTAGACTTTTTTTCCCCTGACTACGTCAAAAACATAAAAAGTAATCCAGATAAATACTCCTTATTTTTTGAGCTACCAAAGAACTTTTGCTTCTATGATTTTAATTTTGTAGTTTTTTATAAGAGGGAAGCTGGTTCCACATTTTGATACAAAAGTGCAAAAGTTGCACGTTCCAGAGATGCAACCAAACCGTGACAAAAGCGCAAATATCATCACTGCTCAAAATTTATCCAATATATTTTTATCATTACGGGAAAATTCATTAATTAGTATTTCAATATTTTCAAATAATAATTTATCCATGACATTATAAGTAACAAAACTTCATATGAAATGTTCAAATACTGATTTGAATGCGTATTCATCTCTGATTTCCGCTCAGTTAATTGAGAGAAATTCATGTCCAAATACTTCAATAGTATATTCCAAGTTTAACTCAAGTAAACTTCAACTCAAATAACGTGTTCAGATCCGAGGGAATGAGACGTTTCAGAGAACCAAACTAACAAGAATTGCATTATGAAACTGAGAGCTTCCCAAATCTTTCAAGTCCAAATACACAAGCCAATCGCAAGAAAGGGATTAAGCATACGAGATTCTGTAAATCAATTGAATCTTTATTTTTTAAACCACTGTAACAGAAGAATTATGAATTAAACGAACTGTTGATATATCCTACAAACATACACGTTTTGCCCATATGGTATTCAACAAAAATATTAGAACCATATGGATAAAATTGTCCCCTATATATCCTTTCAAAAGAAAAAAGAAATTGCTCAGGACCACCATCCAAGCCAAAAATTAATACCCCCTCCAATTCCGTACCAACCCTCATAATTTTTTACGACACATGGTACTAGAATAATTTACAACTTATAGGAATACACTCAATTAGAAGAAAACAGTCAAAGTTGCAACCGTCCCAAGCCTCTACTCAAGTCTGCTGCTGCTTGGGCAGATCGCTTTGATTCTTCTGCTATTTGTACCTCCTGAATATAGAAGAGGTAAAACAGACATTTTAAACCATCGGCAGGAGCGAAAGTTAGGAAGGAAAATAACTCAATTCAAAATCGCAGTATAACTTGAGAAATATTAAATGCATATAAGAGTAGGAGAGTGAAAAACATGAATAGCAGCAGTCCGAGCACATAACTATTTATCTTGTTTTACGGCCTTTCCCTGACCCATATCAAATTTATCATGTCATTTATCCTTCTAACTTGAGCAAAATCAGTTATCTCAGAAGTCAAATATCATCAGTAAATGAGTGGACAAAGGAAACAGAGAAAAACCTTCGTTGATGAAGTAGAAACGAAACGTGATTGAGTCTGTGACTTTGAATGCAAATGATGTTGCTTCTGAATTTGCTGAAACTGCTGCAGCTTCGAGGCAAAGTTTACCCCATTATGCATGTCAAGCGAATTGTCATTCAGGTCTCCCTCCTCTCCTCCCACATAATAAGGTTGATAATAAGGAATCTTAGATGTTCTCCTAAAATGCTCTTCCTTAAAGGAGTATGAAGGCACAGTTTTCAAACGAGTGCGGAGAATCTTAAAGGCTGCACTTTGCTGCATCAGTTGATAAAAAGGTGTTTTAAATTAGCAAACAAGCACATATGCATTATATTATAGTGATGAAGAATTTGAGATTTGCCACATACAACAACAACATACCCAGTGAAATCCTACGCAGACCTTACCTCTACCTTGGTAGGTAAAAGCTGTTTTCGAAAGACCCTCGGCTCAAGATAAATCATAAGCACAAGCAAAGCAAGAGAAAAACATACATACCACATTCTCAGGTAAGCATCAATGATAATATTTTTTTAGACTAAAACATCAATGATGGTATGAAAGCAGAAAGAGCGGCAATAAGCAAATACTCCATTTCAATTTATGTGAACCTATTTGATCGGCACGGAGTTTATTTTGGAACTTGTGGCCACATGCCAACATTTGAGTGGCTATACGACTTTTGAAACTTATGATTTAAACATGCCATAATATTTGTATGGCTACGAAAGCTTCTCGTTAAGGGTAAAGTAAAATGGGAAGTTCAAATCAAATTGTTCCCAAATTTAGAAAGGGATCATTCTTTTTTAAAAGACTAAAAAAGAAATAGATTCACATAAATTGAACAAAGGAAGCATCCGCTTTTAAGAGTAGGTAAGGTGGTGATCAGGAGAAATGAATACTCAGATGAGCTCTTTGTTAGTGTTGTCTGTATGACTAAACATCAAAATTAAGCAGTGATGGTAATTTCCAAGTATAAAATGAAAAATACCTGTGAAACTAATTCTAAGGATAAGAATAGCAGCTGGCCGAATTACTCATTCTTTATATAAGGAACAGCTGACAGAATTACTCATGCGACCACATGATCAACTTTTGGCACTGCATTAAATTTGACTAGAGAAACTAAGTAGGCGTTTGGACATACAATTTCATCTCATGATATGAAATCAGCGTTTGGACATGTGATTTCATCTCATGAGATGAAATCCCAAATCATCCAAAAGGCATGATTTGAGATTCTAAATCATGATTTCAAATTTTTTAAATGTAAAAGTTGACCCATAAATTTATATTTTGTAAAAAAAGATCCATAAGTTGGTAGATATATTTACCAATCATGTTTACCAACCATTTATATCAAATATTAAAAGATCTACAAGTTGGTAGTATATTTACAACAAATCTACTCTTACCAACCATGTGGGAGGATTATATTAAAGAGTAGTTACACTACAACTCATGTTCAATTTTTCATTTTATTGAACTAAAGTTTGATCAATTGATGTTGTATTCTTTAGAAAGGCCTTCTAGTAGCATATTAATTTTGTTATGAACTATGACTTGCTCATTTGGTAAGATTGTATAAGAATTGGGAAAATTTTGATGGTTTTCACAACTTGTGGGGTTTTTATGTCTATAAGAAAAAATACAACTTAAAAATCTAAATTGCATGTCCAAACAAAACTTCAACTTCAAATCTATCATGATTTCATCTCATGATTCCAAATCATGTCCAAACGGCTCCTAAACTTGCGAACAAAAGATGATACAAGGAAAATCTTAAGACGCACATACCAGATAAGGATATTATTGATGCAATCATTATAAACCTACCTCAAGAATTTTAGAAGCTACATGAACTTTTGGAAAGAGAGCTCTTCCTTCAGTGAATCAACCCAAGAACCTAAAGAATTCTAGGATCTCCATTTTGAATTCTTATGAAATGTCACTGAAGACATCTAAAAAAGGTAACAGCCTAGCCAGTGATGTTGTGATGACTGTCATGTGAATCAAATTAGACTTAGAGTTAATGTTCTCCGTTTCTAATTGTGAAACTAAGAACACAAAGAAATGCCTGAAAACTTGTCTACTTGGGATACTTGATCAGAACTCACCAGTAAGGATAGGAAGCTGGCTATAGGAGCCGGTAATGCAGGGACATAGCTGATTGCAAAACATAGGTCCCTGCTCCATGTGGATAAATCATCACGAATCGAATGATGGAAGCTTCAAAGGGAGTCGAGAGAGACTAAATTGAATTTCTTGCTCACCAAAAGTCTAAGAAAGACAATATCCAAGCCAGCTGTCAGGTAGACAACTGATTCTATATAAAGAGAGCGTAGGGAAGAGGCAAAAGGAACACCTCATAGCATTGAAAAGTTAGAGAAATGTGCCAGTCATTGGGAGATGTCTTGGGTTCTACAGTTAGGCCACAATGAAAATCCCAAGAAGGAGCATTTAAGGGCGTTGCGAGGAATATTGGTTAAAGATGGATCAAAAGGAAGAATGGTTCAATGCTCGACCATGCTCCACAATGCCCAGAAAAGCAATTAAGGTTTTGAAGAAATCACATCTGGGCTGGCCCATAGTCCTAAATTAGAAGAGCCCACATCAGAATTTAATCAAAAAGTCATTTGTGGTATCTTCTTGCTCCTAACCCAAGTAACGGCGAAGCAGCTACAGACACGAAGCAAACAAAGCAGCAGGAGGTGACTGTAGAAGGATCGACAGACTACAACGTCCCACGGATTTTCAAGCTCAGAGAGTCCAGCAGAGTAGACAAGGAAGCAAATGAAGACCAAGAATCTTATTTGATGGCGATGAAGCAATAGGAGAAAAGCAGTCAGCTGCCATTGTTCCAAAATCCAAGTCCAGCACCATTAGCAGGTTAAAAATCCCTATGTACTGCACAAGAAAGAAGAAAGCAAAACATGATGGGCAATTGAGGTAGGCCAGAGACTGAAGAAGCCAAATGGCGAGAGTCGGTGCGTTGGCAGCGAAGATAGCAGCAATCAGGTGATGCTGCTACCATTCGGCCAGAACGTCGCACCTCTGGAATGAAATTCCAAAGCGGAATATGGTAAAGAGGGGGAAGCAGTTCTGGGAGGTAGAGGGAGCAGGGATAACTATAACAGGTCGGAAACAGATGATGGGATGAGAAGAAGATGAAAACGAGCAATATTCAGGTTTCCAAATGGGTGGGCAAGAAGATACGTGGATTCTGAAAAACAAACAGGGTGTTGTATTGTTCTTCAATTTTCTTGCAAACAGCCCATAAAATCATCTCCTCTCCTCTAGGACTTCAAGTAATTGAGAGAATCATACAAGATAAGTGGAAGGAGTAGTAGAGTTTGCAGGTTGCTGCCTCTTTGCCTCAAGTGTAAGTTTAATTGTAAAGGGAGCTGATTCTACGGCTACTGTTGAGGGATCGGCTTAAAATATACGTGAGGCTATTCCTTGACTCGCCATTATGGCACGACATGTATTAATTGCTTCCTACGCAAACTATGAAGTTTAGAGCTCACAAGTGTAGTAATTGTGTTCTGAACCTTAAGAGTTTCCTAAGACATATCGTGTGACCAAATTCAGTTGTTACTAAAGCGTATTCCTCCCCGAGGTCAAGCACTGAGTTGTCATAAAGGGAAAAGAGCTTCCCCTTAGGTAGGATTATATTAGTAGCCTATAGAGTACAGTTCAAAAATAGAATTTTAGAGGTGTTCTATTTAGGTATTTGGCAGTTTCATGTACTTCCGATTGATGTCGCCTTGGTAATACGAGTTTCACATGTCTATTAGGAGTTTTGTATTCCGTCCAGAAAGTGTATAAGAGTCACAGAGACTCCCTCGTAAGAGTTCCGGTAGCACAATAACTATTAAAAAGAGTTGCTCCACTTAGGTGTTTAATAGCTTCATAGATGTCCTATTTGGTATTGCCCCGATGAGTAGAGTATCATAAAGGTACTAGTAGCCCATTGTTCCTGCTAGAGAGTAAGTACGAGCCATAGTGGTACCCTCAAAAGAATTTCCGTAGCGTGACAACCATTAGTTAGTGACGAAATGAGAGCTTTGATGTTGGATAGTTGTTGTGTGTACTAGTGGCCAGTAGTATAAGTGAAGAGGACTTGGTGTCATTTGCTAGTCGATGGAGAGATGAGAACCCTACCGCTCGGAGAGTTATTATGGTGATAACGAAGTTACCCCTTCAACGGGGTGATGTTGATAGATTACAAAGTAGGACCAATGAGATTATAGGACGTTGTCCAAGGTGAATGATGCTTAGGATGAATTGTATTACAACCTCCAAATGTTAGTTGAAGAGATAGAGATTTATGGCTAAGGTAAGATAGTTGATGGTTGCGGGCTATAGGTATGGAACTATAGAACAATACTTAAGATGGATTGCATGACAGTTGCCGAAGGATAGTGAGAAGTTACCAACCTTAAATAAGGTAAAGTACGCCGGTAGTTATGAACTAAAATAGTGGAACAATAGAGCACTAACTAAGAAGAACGTCACCTTATGGCTGGTATTCATGTGATGGTTAAGAGGTTATATAGAGTATAGCGTAAGATGAATCTTGATTGATAATACTTAAGGTTACCGTTGTTTGGTCATAAAGCATCCCTTAAGACGAGTTATGTCAATATAGTTAGGTGGGATGATGCTAGAACTCTATAAAGTATGGTTAGAGGGAGTAATAGATCACTATCAAAGATAAATGATATCCTAGGGCTAACGTGTAAGTAACCATTACGGGTGTAGAGCGTAAAGTAAGGTGAATCGTAGTGATAAGTGTAAATGTTGTTTCTGATTAAGTTATAGAGCGTCCTTTTAGGACGAGTCATGTTGACATAGATATGTACGAATCTCCACAAGCATAGAGTAGTCCTAAGTGGCTAGAGCATAGGTTTGAAGTACCAAATGAGAGTAATAGAAAGCGTTTATATGTTTACAGTTATACAGTGCACTGCATTACCGAACCGCACACGGCCCAGTAGACATTTACCGAGCCTACATGGCCGAGTAGTCACTTAAAGAGCCTACATGTCCGGGTAGTCACTTAACGAGCCTACATGGCCGAGTAGTCACTTAACGAGCCTACATGGCCGGGTACACTTATCGAGCCTACATGGCCGGGTAGACACAGAGCCCACATAGCCGGGTAGACACTTACCGAGCCCTACACGTGGCCGAGTAGTCACACACTTACTGAGCCCTATAAGCGGCCGAGTAGCTATATATGTATTGCATTGCATAGGTATGGAAGATGGATTGTATGACAGTTGTCGAAGGATAGTGAGAAGTTACCAACCTTAAATAAGGTAAAGTACGCCGGTAGTTATGAACTAAAATAGTGGAACAATAGAGTATTAACTAAGAAGAACGTCACCTTATGGCTGGTATTCATGTGATGGTTAAGAGGTTACAGAGTATAGCATAAGATGAAGCTTGATTGATAATACTCAAGGTTACCGTTGTTTGGTCGTAAAACATCCCTGAAGACGAGTTATGTCAATATAGTTAGGTGGGATGATGCTAGAACTCTATAAAGTATGGTTAGAGGGAGTAATAGATCACTATCTAAGATAAATGATATCCTAGGGCTAAGGTGTAAGTAATCATAACGGGTGTAGAGCGTAAAGTAAGGTGAATCATAGTCATAAGGGTAAATGTTGTTTCTGATTAAGTTATAGAGCGTCCTTTTAGGACGAGTCATGTTGACATAGATATGTATGAATCTCCACAAGCATAGAGTAGTCCTAAGTGGCTAGAGCATAGGTTTGAAGTACTAAATGAGAGTAATAGAAGCGTAAGTGCGTATGTTCCTATCGTATCCCCCGGTGGTTAGAGGAGGTAATAGATCACTTTCTAAGATAAATGATATCATATGGCTAACGTTTAAGTAACCATTACGGGTGTAGAGCATAAAGTAAGGTGAATCATAGTGATAAGTGTTCATGTTGTTTTTGATTAAGTTATAGAGCTTCCTTTTAGGATGAGTCATGTTGACATAGATATGTACGGATCTCCACGAGCATAGAGTAGTCCTAAGTGACTAGAGCATAGGTTTGAAGTACTAAATAAGAGTAATAGAAGCGTAAGTGTGTATGTTCCTATTGTATCCCCCGACATGAATTCGAGTAACATATTCCTTCTTTGAGTTCCAAAGTGTAAAGAATGGTAGCCTTCTACTTGTATACAGTTGTTTCCTCTTGTATGATCTCAGGTCAATTGTATCAAAGTTTCGTGTCGTCGCATAGAGCCCTTCGGGTTTGGTAAGAATGTCAGTTTTCGTCACCTAAGCAATCTTTAGGTTCCACGTTCGTTAGAGGAACCAATTCTACAAGTTAATGATCTCATAAGAATCATGTCAAGTGCCTCCATAAGCTAACGAACAGAGATTCCCAAAGTATTATTACATGCCTTCATATGTATGGCATACGAGCATGTTTATCAACACTTGCATAATGGCCATTGCATTGCATATTTATTCATTGAACATACATGAGTTTCATGCCCTATGGACGGACTATGATACGCATAGGTGCACATATCTTCAGAGATTATATGCCCTATGGAAGGACTATGAAACGCATAGGTGCACGGTTATGGTCGACTATGGACGGTCTGATGAAACGCATAGTCTAGCCTAAATTCAGTGAGTCCTATGGACGGTCTATGAAACGCATAGGTACCAACTCATAGCACTTCATATGCACAACATTGCATTGATATTGTATGTTAGTCATTCAGCCTCGTATGGCACAAATGTTCTACAGAAAGTAACGAAAGAATTTAATGTACAAGACCCCAAGCATTACAGTGAATGGTCCCAGAACGTCGCTCCACATAGCGACCCAAAGATAACATCAGAAAGATCCTAAAGAAAGTTTAGAAAGACAGAAGTATAGTAAGGTTCAGTATGTGTTCCTATAGATGTTTCAAAGATTTCGGTTATATCTACTTGATTATATTTCAGTTGTCTCTTCTATGAGCTTCAGTTTATTGTAAATGTTTCATGTCTGCCTTATGTTATCAGTACAATCTTTCTGTACTGACGTCCCTTCGCCGGGGGCGCTGCATTTGTTATATTTCACATTGCAGGTCCAGTTATACAGGTTGGCAGATTTGTTCGCTAGATAGTGCATATGACCAGCGAAAGAGTTGTACGATCCACTTCAACATGGGACTGAGTCAGGTCTAGTAATTGCATTGATGTCAGACGTTATAGGTAGCTCGGGGCCCTTTACCAGCACTTGTGTTAGTTGTTCAGTATAAGTATTCATAGAGGCTTCATAGATAGTACATGTGGGTTCATCTGTAATTAGTTGCATGTCATGGGAATTTGGCCACATTTATGTACAAAAGAAAAAAAACATATACAGATTTCATTTGTGATACATGTTACGTCATTTATCCTATTACATGTTCACAGTAGATGCATGTCGAATGTAGTCCGTCCCATTCAGGTTTGGGATGTGACAGCTTAAAGACCCAACAAACCTTTTTTGCACTTTTCCACTGATAATGTTGTTACCACAACCACCATCAATCACTACCGACGTCACCACCACCTATGTTGCTTGACTCTTCAAAAATACCGTCGGATGCGTATCGGATATACCAAAAGTAGTACATTTTTTAGGATCCGACACAGATGTGACAACATTGTTGGAGTGCGAGCAACATAGACCAACCAACATTGATAGTCTTACCTCCCAAATTAATTATCAGTATCATCCACCACTACCGATTGCCACCATCAACCACTAATGTTGGCCACACCATCACCTAATTCCCCCTCCCCCCCACTTAGCTGCTCCTGTCGGTCATTACCATCCCATTAGATACTATGGACCTACAACGTATCACCATCAGCAAACACCATCTAAGTCAGCACCTACACCTACAACTACCATTGTTAGCCATTGTCATCGCCACCACCAACCACCATATAATTTTTAGGAATATCTTATCAATATAGAATTAAAGTAATTCGTATATTATATGAATTATATACTCATTCCGGTTCAATTTATGTGTCTTACTTTTTCTATTAGTCTGTTTAGAAAAAAGAATGTCACTTTTTATATTTAATAACTTTTTGATTCCATCATCCTACATGCCTTATTTAAGACCACAAGATTTAAAGATATTTTGGTACATTACACATATCGTTAGTTTAACTCATTGCCCAATCAAACTAAGACACATAAAATGAAACAGAGGGAGTATTTAATAATTTTAGATAAAGACAAGTTTTATACATTCAAATTGTTAGGAAACAAACAATCTTAATTATTTAGTATTCAGATTTTAATACATCTTAATATTCGGATGTGTATTCACATTAGACATCTTAATCTTAATAAAAACAAATGGGGCCTTACATCGATAAAACATAGGGGAAGAAAACTCATGTCAGCTCACGTTTCATTTAGAAAGGACAGGGAAGGATATGGACCTGTGTTTGCTCGTACTCATGTCGTCGGGTGCGTGTTGGATCCTCCAAAAATAGTGCATTTTTGGAGGATCCGACACGGATGTGGCAACATTTTTGGAGAGTCCGAGCAACATAGATATGGACCACTTACTACTTTACTGTCAGGTGGCACACAGGCTATAAAGTACAGCCTGGAACTTTTAGGACCTTGATTGAGAGCTTCAGAAAGATGCTGCGAAGTTTCCTATTTAGGAGGAAAAGGAGTAACGCGGGAAATGACCCCACATTTTTGTGACTCATGTGGAGTGAAAGAAATCACAAGCTTTTGAAAGGTATAAACTACCTTGGCACAGAATAGAGAAACTTTAATGTTCTTGTACATTTTAGAAGCACCTATGAGATACTAGCAGAGATGATTGGATCTAACCAACTTTTTCATTGTACACCTCTTTTAAAGCAGTAAAATCATACTAAAAATGAGAATATATTTGGTGCAAAGACCTTCAACTCGAAGTTAGTGGAGAATTAATTCACAACATACCTGGGGTAGCAGCATCAGCAGACCATATAAGGCTTTTAACAGCCATATGTATCTTCCAGGTTCAAGAAGCTGCAAGAAAACAGTAAATAACTAACTCCCTGAAACGTTTTGATGCAATCAATAAGTTGAGCACAATCAGTACATCCAATCACACAAAACTAAGTATGAGTTCATTAAACTGACACCATGGAATAGAGAAGGCATAACTCCAATTAGGTCCACACCCACTTCATTTGCACACACAGAGAATCATCAATTTGAAATCTGGAGCAAAAATCAGAACCGCTGCTGATTCCTCCCTACTCAGCTTTTGCTGAGCCCCATTATTAGTGCCAGTGGGTGCCAGTCTGTCCCTGTGCTTAGTCTAGACATGTACATGGGCTTTATGACATTATTATGGTTAATATCGATAAACTTTACTTATCATGATTACATGTTTCTTCATGTTTATGGGTAGAAACGTCAGAAGGTTTGCTCGATGACAGGTTTAAGGCATCAGGTGACGCACTTGTCTAGAATTGTGTGACACCCTATCTGCCTTTTCGTGGTAAGAAATGTTGGTATAAGATTGTTTAGTGAAGAAGATATGTCGACAGTAATATAATCTTCTTTACTCCAAGTTGTTTCCTGTGCTAGTGTACTTGCGAAATATAGACCACACAAGCTTTTTGGTCCTTTGGCATGCTCCACCAAACACACCAGAAACAAAGAAATGTGCTTGTAGGAGCCAGGAGAAGTATCTTGATGCAATACTATGAATTTTATAAACAAAGCATTCAAAGCATCTAGGAATCAAAAATTAACAAAATGCAACTTAATTCTAAAAAGCAACAAAAAGAAATGTTCTCTTGTTGCTTCATTCAGCAGATTTCATCATTGACACCTCATTTTTTTGCTGAAATAGCTGGTCTCTATAGCTTCAACTGGGATAAAATAAGAACATATCACTTTTAAGATCTTCGCGAGACAGCCCCGGGGCACCATAGTATGTCGGGAATAAGGGGGGCATAAGTGAACGTAAGCACTCCCTTGGTTGGGAGTTGTGACTCCCCTATCCTTTCCATCAAGGTTACTCTTGGCCGAATCTAACTCCATTTTCTTATCAGCAGACCAACTCTGTTCAAGAGCAAATTGGCCTTCTTCGTTTTTGGCATTTCTATATTCTGAAATAGTTTGCCAATCCAGTGTTTTATTTGTCGAGTCAATCTTCCTGGAGAAGACTTGAAAACTATTTCACAAGCATGTCTGAGATCAATGTGAAAATAAGAATGCCGAATCCACATTCTTTGAGTTCGTTTGGTAAGAGGTCTTAGATAAAATAGTCATGGTATTAGATGTGGTATTATTTTGTACCATGTTTGGTTGATAATTGGGGCATGTATAACTAATACCGAGATTAGTTAATACATCAAAGGGTGTATTATCTTATACCACCATCACCATGGGATAACTTATCCATGGATAGCTTATACATGGATAAAAAACTAAAATGACAAAACTAGCCTTGTTTTTTTTAAGGTAATTAAAAAAAAACAAGGCTAGTTTTGTCATTTCTAGCCTTGTTTTGTTCCAAAAACCTATAAAGGCCAAGAATCCAAGGATATAATTGTAACAAATTATTTTTTAGTTTAAAAATAAATAAATATTCAAATGGTATCTTTTGTGTCCAATTTTAGTGCAACGAACCAAACACCCAACAAAAAATATTCCATGTATTACTAATCCTTACATTACTAATCCCTGCATTACTAATCCATGTATCACTTGTCTTTGAACCAAACAACCCCTTAAAGAGAAGGAAACGCTCCCTTCTTCAACAATAATATTTCTAAGTTCACAAATAATTGCTTGTGCCAAAAGCATAACGAACAAACATACAAGAGTGAGAGATGGGGAAATTCTAAAGTCTGCTGAAGTTACTATACAGGAAGACCATATCAGCCTCTACTCAGGATTCTTGGAAATGAGAGAGGAGACATGTCTTCCACACCTCTCGGTTTTGATTCCCAGGGCGCCCAGAGAAGTGTTTTTGCTTGGTTGGAAGTGAGGAGCGATTCTGATAGCTGAGAAATTGAGGAAGAGAAATATTACTTATGTTAGTTGATGCTATATGTCTAAATGCTCGGGTGAAGAAATTGATCATCTTTTGGTGCATTATAAGGTGGCAACGGGTTTGTGGAGGGTGGTCTTGAACTGTTTTGGTACACAGTGGATAGTGTCAGGTACTGTCAGACATGCATTGAACAGCTGGGCCGGAAGAAGTAGGATAAGAAGACAAAAGGCATGGGAGGTTGCCCCGCTAGCTCTTATGTGTGTCGTATGGAGGGAGAGCAATAGGAGAGCATTTGAGCAAATTGAAAATAATTTTGTGCATTTGAGGAAGAACCTATTGTCTTCGATTGCTTTTTGGTAGCCCTTGAGATGATTGCATGTCTCTCATACAAAATCATGTTTTTGATGTAAATTCTCTACTTTTGGTATACCTCTTGTATACGGGAGCTTTCCCCAATAATAATTAAATTGTCTACCTTATAAAAAAAAAAACTCTATTTCAAGGAATAACAACTTGATAAAAGGACGAACCCAAAATACCTGCAGCCTAAGGTAAGCAAAGGTCGGAGTCTCCAGAAGGTGGATCAACTTATCCAGCTGGACTAAGAACTTCACATTGATGTCTTCCTCAACCAACAGATGGATAACAGAACTTGCATGTTGATATGCCTGAATCCCAAAGAGAAAGAAGGACCAAGATTTGTTCAGTTCAAAAAGAGAGAGGTGTGAAGACTTGAGAGAGACAAGTGAAAGCTCTAGCTTACCTGAGCTAATAAACAGAGGCTAATTATTGCCATTGGAGAATGGCACCATGATGCATACAAGGAAAGAAATAAGTTCTTCCCATCAGCATTGACCAGAGATTGTTTAAGAAGATCTCGAAGGTCAGACAACTCAGAAGCAGTAAGCAAAATCAAGTTTAAGGCCTGAAATAGAAATAAGCAGATGCTCAGCCATTTCTTTGAGCACCGGAGACAATGTGAAACCAACCCGACGAGAGCTGCATAATTCAAAGTTTCTCTAATATGTTTTTTCGGTAAGTTTCTCCAATAAATTATACTTAACAAAGCATAATAACTGTCACTAATTATTTCACCCCATTTGTTAGAATCAAAAATAGTCTCCTGCTAAATAATCTGTCGGAAGTAAAACCTGAACCATAATAGATGCAAAATCCAAATCTGATTCCCCTTCAAGTATGGTAGACAGTTCACAATAAACTCTTTCAGCATCTAGAAGGACACACATCCGACGAATTATCAAAGCTCCACGTCTGAGAGGAAATTAGAAGGTAAGGTGTCAACAGAAAAGGATCTAAAAAACACTTAAGGAACAATGAAGAGACACAAATATCGCACCCTAAAAACGAAAAGAAGAAAAACATTTACTTTTCCAGGAGTGAGTGATCAAGCTGAAAGTTGTGAACCAGGAACACAACAAGCTGGCGGAAGTGTTGAGGGTCTTCAGCTATACATGCATGCACCTCGAGCACCAAAAGCACTACCTGAAAGAGAATTAACACTCAACATATTAGAGGGGAACTCCCTATACAATCACAACCTCACAACATATTAGAGGGGAACTCCCTATACAATCACAACCTCAAAATTAGTGGATGGGAAGATTCAATCAAGCATGTTATCGTTATAATTTAAGCACTTAAGAATTTCCCAGCAATATCTATTATAATTTATAACGAAAAGACCCACCTCACCTCCCCACTCCCTTCCAACTAAAGGAGGTTGACCATAGATCAGAACCAGTAACACAATGGTCTTTATCTTTTACTTTCTTTAAAAGTAGGGGTTAATCTGGATCAAGATGAAATATGAGAGATGGGCATTTATCGGAGCATGTAGTTCACTAAACTTAAAAGTTAAAACTAGGAAGATTAACCAGATCAAGAATGAATTCGACTTGCATTCCTTCTTCAGATACGAAGATATTCATAGCAATAAACTAAAAAATAACAGCCAAACTTTACATAGTAGAAAAGTTGAAGTGTAGGAAGACAATCAGCAGCTTTTTGGTTTATTGCACAAAAAGAAAATATTTACAAGCCTTGAAGCAGTACCAAATGATGCTGGTGCTTTACAATTTCATAAAACATGGGGGTCAGGGACAATCTAGAAAAAACTAATTGGCTATCATTCATAACACCGATATCATGAAGGGTCAAGAAAAAAAATCAAAAGAGAAGGAAAGGAACCACTTATAATACCAAGTAAATAAATTAGATCAGGGTACCAAACCAAGACAAGCCCATAGATACTGGTAAAAATCAAACTTCACAAGCCAACCAAGGGACAAGAAAATCAGCAAAGAAAGATTGTCACGGCCAGGTCCATCACAAAAGTCTGAAATTTAACTTGTGTTGATCATAACTGTGAACATCATCTAGGCAAACTACATCATCTTAAGCAGAGCAAAGCAGTAGCAAGTACCTCATCGGAAGGGTCAGATAGTGCCTTTAGAAGAGTATCAAGGACATCATTAAGAAAAACTAAGACCTGTTTCAAAAATAAGAAGAATGAACACCTACACTGATAAACATTCAGGAACCACAGAAATGTAAGCGAGAATGCGAATGAAAGCAATTACTGATCGACTAACAAAACAAAATCTCTGCAAAACCAGGGTGTTATCAGAGAAAGTTCACACACAACATACATCATATTACTTCTGAAAGTTGAAACAAACATGGAAAATATTTTTGCAAAACATGGTCAGAAAAGCAAAAATTGTATCTAACAATTAAATTGTAAAAGAAGACTACAGAATCTAGTTTTCCACTCTCTTGCACTCCATCCTCCTAGAAGAAAGAAAGAGAACAAGCAAGACAGTACGGATGCTTTCTCTTAACAACAACAACATACCCAGTGAAATCCCACAATGTGGGGTCTGGGGAGGGTAGAGTGTACGCAGACCTTACCTCTACCTTCCAAGGTAGAGAGGTTGTTTCCGAAAGACCCTCAGCTCAAGATTGGACATAAAAGAATGGCCCATGCTAAACAAATTGAATATGTTCAGCAATGGAAGAAGTTAAAGTTGTGAAGAAAAGAAAGAAATGTAAGTTTCAGATATCAGTAATGCAGCTTTGAAATTCCTATGACTACTCACATTAGGTACAATGAACTAGTATCCATGTTGATAAACTAGTGTAAATAATAGATATTAAGCAAAATTTCAACTCACATAACCATGAAAAAAGCTTACTCATCATGCGATAAGAAAAAAACAACGGTTCATATAATTGAAATTTTCAGTTTTACCTCCGAGCAATGTCTGTTTAACAAGGTTGACATCCAATGCAATGCTTCAATACGTGTTGCCTCCCATTCACTGGACATCTGCCTGATAAACAGATAAGACAGAGTTTATAAGAAATCTAAATAACATACATCACCAAAGCCACTTTCATACAACTACTTTGATTTCTGACAGTGAATGCAACATCAAGGGAAAACTATTTCAAATATCAAAAACTATATTTCCCTCTTTAACTTCAACCTCCTAGCAATGGAGAGGATTGCTCCTACATCAAATCCCTCAGCTGGATCAGCCTCAATTCCTCGAAGTTCTTCATTCGTTTCACGAGCAACCTGATTGGAACAAGCAGAGAACAGGATAAAAGTGCAAAAAGAAGAAACAGAAGGAATAACAAGAGCACAAACATCAAAAAGAAAAGGTGGCATCAGTAGGGAATAAAGTAAAGTACTACAACAATAAGACAGTATGCTTACAACTTTTATTTTCTCTTCCTTATCAGATATACAGGGCAAAATTGCTCCCAGAATGTCAGCGTAATAAGGCACAAGCTGATCTCCACCAAGTTTCACAAACTCATTTATCTGCAGAGCATAGCAGTCTATTAAACTGATATGACAAATCGAAGCAAGTAGCAACTATTAACTATTTTATACCAAAGAAAGCCCAGCTAGGGGAAGAACCAAATTCATATCAATAGAAAATGAAGCTAACAATGACAAGGTGCATGATGAATCATGCATGTCAAGGTCCTTACCCAAGTTATAGCAGTCAACCGAGTAAATTCATCCTGCGAGCCTGCCCTTTGTACCAGTATTTCTGCCATGCGACCATAATCTACAGACTGCAAAGCAGTACTACTTCAAAGTTAAAAATTAATCCAGAAAAAAGATATACTAGAATTTTCTTTTTATCAAAATATCTATCATTTACTCAAAAAAGAGTTTACTACTCCCTCTGACCCAATTTATATGAGCGTTTTGACTTGGCACGGAGTTTAAGAATGAACGGAAGACTTTTGCAACTTGTGGTCCAAAACAAGCCATAGATAATGTGTGGCTAGAAAGCATTTCATGGGAAGTTTAAAGTTAAATTGCTACTAAATATAGAAAGGTGTCATTCTTTTTGGGACTGACTAAAAGTTAAATTGTGTCACGTAAAGTAGGACGGAGGGAATACTATTTTTCATTTCTGATTTTTTGGAAAAAAAATGAATTATTACTTGCAAAGGATAGATACACAAAACCATAGGAAAATATGTGTATGAATCAAAATCCAAAGCTACAATTGAGAGTAGACATTTTTTGCATCATCATCCACTCTAAGTCTCAACTAGGTCATTATTATAATAAAGAACCGCAAGTTGTATGATTCTTTTTTTCATCTGACCATAATTTATCATTCAACAGTTTAACAATCCACATGGGGCAGTAATCTTACTGGAGAATTCTTAATCTCTTGTAAAAACTCAGAGAGTGCAGAATCAGCCTGTTGTCTTATTTCATGGCTATTATCACTCAGCATATTAAATAATCCTGCAGTAGATCAATCAAAGTAAGACCACATTGATTTGCGAAATCAGAGCATTGAATCGCACAGGGCTCTTTACAGTTGATATACAGGCACTAACCATCAAGAAAATCAGGAAGAAAACCGAGCATATCTATATCTGGAACACTGTCTAAAACTGTGATCCACCCAACGAGAAATTGGCGAACATAAGGGTTAAGGACATTCATCCGTTCTCTCAACAATGGAATAAATTCTTCAATGCTGCATAAGCAATTAAATAATCATCAATGTTGTTGTCAAATAAGACTCATCAACCAGACAAAGGTAAATTCATTCCAGTTTGAAGATATTGGAAGCATAACAGCTCACCTGAATTGATCACTCTCTGTGACAATGTCCTGCATCCCACAAAAGTTGCAAAACAATTAATAATTTAGGGTCAGCCAAACTATCAAACTTGCACTTCTTTCGACTAAAACAGATTATCACTTTTGGAGTGAAAAGACCGGCACTCCCATGTCACCAAATGTCCAATCCGTCGCACGAACAATGCATGGGAATGAGAATAACTAAGAATAAGTAAAATGAGAGAAAAGAAAGAAGCCAAGCTATCTACCGATAATTAACTATGCTATACTAACTATTCTCAAGAACCAGAAGCATTTCAGGCCTCATCTTTGATCCACAAAAACCCTCAATCCAATGTGATGTTATATGTTAATTTCTCTATCCTTAGATATATTTCATTTCTAGTCTTTCAACTAAACCTCCCTCTTTAGTCATGCAATATCAAGCAGTACAACAGGAAGAACTATAAGTTTTACCTTCACAAGCCTATCTAAGAGATGAGCAGCACTCTGCACATTAGCATCTGAGTCTGCTGAAAGCTTACATAACGCATCAAAGATCTGGTTGAAGAACACAATGAAATCTCCTCTTACGACCTGCAAAGGTAGCACAGTTGATGTCAGAAAGAAAAAGAAAGAGCAAAAAAAGTTATTGCTGAGTACAAGTTCCTTTATCTATCTCACCTTTACTATATTATACAGAGCTTCACAGGCATAATAACGAACTCTGCTATCTTGATCCGAGAAGGAATTTAAGACTGGTGGAACAATTTGCTGGCACATCACATCGAGACGGGGTGTAAATTTCATATCGAGAAGGAAATTGTTGAATACTAGGCATAATCCAAAAAAGTTTAACAGCGCCAGTAACACAATTACCAACTTTTCCAATTAATCAAATCACAACAACAAATCTAATAAACATGTTGAAAAAGAAATTTCAGAGACTAAAGTTACTTCAAATCATAAAACCCAGAAAGAATAACCAATATGAAACTTTTCTATTCCTTCTTTTCTTATGGTAGTTTACCAACAAAGAAAGCCCCAAATCAAAGCTTATTCTCGATTCTTGGCAGAAAAATAGCTTAGTCTACAGCAGAAAACACAAAAGCATAGCTCTGTCACTACAGAATGGACATATTAGAAGATAAAATATATTAAAAGCTCAGGAATAAATGAAATAAAAAGAAAAGGCAATGTTATACCATAGCATTAAAGTACTGCAAGCCAATATCTTTACAAAATCCTATTCTTCGAGGAGCAAGTCAACACCAACGGATATCGTGATGGAATATGCTCAACTGTCCCAATAGATAGACTAATTACCACACACCACTTCACTTCTAAATCATTGCCCCAAATGCTTACTTTGTGCCCCTTCAATGACTTATAGTTAAGGAAATGAAGCTAAATTTTACTTTGGTACCAAGGGTGTTAAAGCTGCAGCATAACCTGAATACTGACCACTAATAACATCTGTCTTGCACTTTAGCAAAGCCACATAGGAACCACAGGGAGCCCATTCTCAACATTTCCGACTAAAGTTATGAAACAATTCTTAGCAAAGCAACCTCGACATCTTTTTTGATAACCGTCATGTCTGTGCCAGCTTGCGTGCACCACGACTAATTCCACGGAGTACCTGCTACCTCCTCCCACCAGCACAAGTACCAGGTAACTTTGTACACCAAAGGCTTGAACAGATGGGAAGAAATCACCTAGTGTTTTTGCCTCAGCTGAGTTTTGAATCTGAGACCTCATGGTTCTCAACTCACTTCATTGACCACTATGGGACACCCTTGGGTGCACAAACTTGAGCATTTTCTTCCACTAAAAAGGCGAACAATCTTTAAAAGTCAACTTTCAACCTTGCATGCAGACCAACTGAACCTTCTTCTTTGTATGTTTTAGTCAGCAGATAGGTAGACTCAATAATCAAGTTACTAAGGCATATCATCATATTAATGCATTAGTAATGGCCTTTCTATCGATCTTCAATTACTGATCGAAAGTTGAGACTCTCATAAAGGATAGTATGTCATATATACTTTTCGATGACAAAGAGTGAATCATTAAGTTATGTCATATATACTTTTCTTTTGTGATCATTTATGTCATATGTACATTTTTTAGTAAGGCAGAATTATAAAGGTAGAAAAGTTGAACAAAGAAGGATGAAAATGTATAAGGTCAATGGAAAAGTATAAAAAGGACCAAAATCAAGAAGCTCCTTTAGATGTGCTCTAACTACTCTGTGAGACTACAACGTACAAAATGGAGATAAAAGATTGGTGAAAATTGGAAGTCTGGTAGATCACCAAGCTGTGAGGAAATTTTACCATAGTCAAGCTTTTCATTTTAAGGTGAATAGGTCAGCTCTGGGAATTTCGAAGGAAGTGAAAGGACATCATAAGCTCCATACTTTAGTTAGCTCAGGTCTTCCAGGTAGAATGTTCTCTAAAATTGTTAACATGAGTTTCTTTTTTTTAATTGTCAAAGTAAGATCAAAGATGATCAGCTTCTTAATGCATCATATGGTTAAGATCAATCAAGATAAGCTATCTTGGCAAGACATAATCAAGACTAGATAAAATCAAAACACAGTCTTAGAATGTCCCGGTTAATTTCTCCTCTTAACTCACATAAGCATGTGCAGTTTATAAAATTTGATAATACCATTAGAAAGAACAAGGAAAAGGAGCAGGGCTGCATCAGTTGTTTGTTAGACAAATCCAAATTAGAGTGTCTAAGCATTTATTGATAATGAGAAGGAGCCATGGAACAATGGTAAAGTTGTCTCCGGATGTGATAGGTCACAAGTTCAAACCATGGAATCCTGTATCAGGGTAGATTGCCTACATCACACCCCCTTGGGGTGCAACCTTTCCTTGGACCCTGCGTGAACGCAAGATAAATTGCTAATGGTATTGTATTCTCAGAACTCCCTTCTTTAGGACTTTCACCTTTCTCATATTACCTCGTTAAGACAGGGCAATGACGTATCATAAATTTGATACATTCATGGGATAAAATTCAAAATTGCAAATTTAGAAAGATAAAAGAAAGATGTAGATAAATGTGTCAATGCGAATAACCCAAAATTAGAAATATAATACCAATGTTGAATATCCTAAATTTGAAGACAAGGCATGGGTCAAATTGTAGAAGTGTCTATCGGAAAAAAAGACCTCCAAGCAATATCTTTGTTGCAATACTAAATATATATATATATATATATATATATATATAATAAGTAAATTAATCATTCTCTCAAAGGTAGATAGTAAACTCATAGCAATGGCTTACCTCAAGATGTTGAGCTGCTTCTGAAGTCAAACCAACAGTTACAGCAGCCAATCCTATCAACCCTCCCTAAACCAAATGAAGTCAAAATAGAGTGTTGACCCAAAATATATTAATAAATTTAAAAGTAGAAATTGGGATGAAAAGATAAAAGGCCTCACTTTGCGGTGATTAGCCTGAGGGGAATATGTATACTCCTGGGTCAACAAATTGATCACTGCAGTGATCTTGTCGTGATCACCCGCTACTGCCAATTGCTTCACTATCCCTTCCAACTACACAACCAAATTTCCAATTTTCAAATATCTCCAAACTCGAGATCCACTCAAAAAAAATTGATAAAAAGAGTACCTCAAGTGCGGCATTTTTGCGCTTCTCGTACAACTTATCAGAGAGATTACGCAGAACAGAAGCAGGAATCAAAGACAAAGCTTCTGTAGTAGCCATATCAACAACCTTAAAACATTAACAAAAAGGAAAAAAACAAGAATTTCCCAATTTTTAGTCCAACCCCAAACATATTAAGCAATTTTTTTTATTTATATCGAGTTAAATCAATGCACGAAACCCATGTGTATATATTATGGCCATTATGGGAGTAAGAAGAGATCTAAAAAGGAAAGAAAATTTGAAGAGATTTAACTTCGGCTTATGGTTTAATTTGGGGGGTTGGGGTAAAAGAGGGAGGCTTCTAACGGTTGGATGGTGGTATCGGCCACCAAGGCCGTGAGCAAATATATGTGTTTTGTTGGTCATTAATCTTTTTCAACAGTTATGCAAAATCTCTTCTTTCTATTCTTTTCTTTTATTTTCTTCTCCTCCTTCCTTTCGAAAGGTTTTGTTATCTGTGTCTTTTCTTCTTTCGTAGTAACTTCCAAATCATATATATCATATACTATATACTAATAGTAGTAGAAACCCTATTGGGTCACGCTGTTCAATTATTTATTTTGAAAAGTATTTTGTCAAAATAGTTTTTTACTAAATGAATAGGCTAATACTAGGGCCGGCTAGTGGGCTGGGTTGGCCCGGTCCCTACCCGACCCTGACCAAGCTGCTTTTGGGATTCTGCGATACATCAAAACCTCACCGGGAAGAGGTTTATTCATGTCTACGTCATCCTCTCTTCAGCTGTCTTGTTACTATTATACTGATTTCATTAAGGCAATAGATTATTCTGATTGGATTTCGAACATCGTCCCCATGCCCAAGAGTGATGGACGTGTTTGTGTATGCATCTATTTTGGAAATCTCAATAAAGCATGTTCCCAAAGATGATTTTCCGCTACCGAACATTGATTTGCTTGTAGACAAGACTATTGTTAAAGTATGCCTACTACTCTTTTCTGACGATTCGAAATTCTCGTCGTCGGCTTCCTCTCCTTCATTCGAGTTGAATTACATCCACCCTCGAGGTAGAGTTCGTTTTGTAATAAGAGCCCCGTTGGGCTTTTACGGAGCTTGGCCTGCTTTCGCATTAACTCACCATTTGGTGATTTGGTTCGTAGCAGCCCATGTATATCCAGGAGTTCCTTTTACATGCTACGATATCCTCGGCGACATATCGTCATCGGAGATGAATGGGTGGCTGAGTGTTATCGCGAGCTAATTTCGCCACTGAATGTTCCATTTTCGTTAGAGAAATCGTTAGTATCGTCAATTGGTGCTTTGGAGTTTGATAAGCGGTTCTTCATATGCGGAGTAACTAAGGACTTTTTTCCTGTCTCCTGTCACATGTTAAGATCCTTAGTTAGTTTCATATCCCTTGTTCCTGTAATGAGGGCTATTATGTCTATGGATCTTCTATTGTCGTATCGTTTACGGAAAGCTGGGTACCGGGTGTATACTCGATGAAGGTCTCCTCTCCAAGAGCTCCCCGGCGACGACAGAGGAAGCAATATGTCTGTTGTGGCGGGGCGGCTTTTTTCTTTCACAATAAGACCTGGACGATTATCCCTACCTTCGGTACCTTACGAGTTTACGTCCATCCCTGGTCAGGTATAGTTTCCGCCCCGATCCCCCCTAAAAATCAGGCACGGGACACGAACCCGGGGTAGGACCTGGGCTCGTCCCGCCCATCCGCCCCAAGCCCGATCCCGCCCGCCCCCCTCCCCTTTGCAAAAAATGGTCGTTGCACAACGATCATTTTATATTTTGGCCGTTGTGCAACGACCATTTTTGGCATCCCCCAACCCCCCTACCCTCTTAATATTTATTTTTAACCCTTAACTTAATATATTTACACTTTAACCCAATTTTCTAATTATAAATACCTCATTTTCTCTTCATCTTTCTCACAAATCTTCCTACAATCTCTCAATCTATATCTCTACAAGTCTACATTGCCTACTAAATATTTTATTTTATTTATTCATTTGTATAAATGTATCAAAGTTCAAAAATTGGGAGTGAAGTTGGCAACTAGCTTGAGGATCATCCATCGAGCAAAGTTTCAATTTTCAACCTCGATTACACGTCGACGTTACGTCGGCGTTTGGTACCTTCGTTCCTTCTTTAAATTATTATTGTTACTTTATTTTAATTATCGCACTTAATTTCATTATCTTTAATTATATATTTGCATAACTAAAATGGAAGGATTAAGAGGTATGTTTAAGGGTAAGGGTGCTTCTTTTAGTAGGGGTACTTCTTCTAGTCATCCTATTCCTAGACAGGATGATTTGATTGATTAAATTCATATAGATGAAACTGGATTTTTTAATAATATACCATTAGACAATGAGATATATTATGCAACTCAATCAGACTTTAATTTAGAAGATAATCTAGATGACACACCCACTAGTGCACCTCAAACTGAAACTGGAACGCCTCCTATTCCCCTAGCATGAGACGAGGCCCCACACAATGAAAATTAAAATCAGTTGCATGAGATTTTTTTTCTAGGGACCAAGAGAATCAATTAGTTAGATGCAGAATTTGTAAAAATGTTTATAAATTTAAAATGGGAAAAGGTCAGGTGGGACGGGAAGTTTATTGAGGCATGTACAAAACTTTCACAAAGCTAGGTGGGATGAATACGAGACAACAAAATTGGGTGCGCCAATGCGCTCTCAGTCGGGACAAGGTTCACATAGTGTCCCGGACCAAGTACAGGGTCAAATTAACCCGATGACGAGGGGAATTGTAGGCCCTAAATACGATAAGCATAGAGATAGGGAAGCAATAGCAAAATTAGTTGTGGTGGAGGGTTTGTCTTTTTCATTTCATTCCTCTCCTGTTTTATTCATTACATTAGAGATATGTATAATTATGTTTTTAACGGTTTTCCTAGATCAACTGTTAGGAGAAACGTTTTAAATTTGCACATGAATATCAACAATATTTACGTTATTCATTATATTATTTTCCTGGTAAAGTATCTATCATGTCTAATATAGGCCGTAGAACTAACAACCATGAATATTTAACTGTAACATGTCATTGGATATATTATAAATGGTCTATGCAAAAACATATTTTAGCATATAAATATATTGATGATGCACACCGGAAATTTTATTGCAAAAAATATTCATCAAGTTTGCGATTATTATGGTGTAACTGACAAAATAAATCTTCTAATAATTATGCTATTAGACTTTTAAAAGATCTTTTAACTCCATCTCTTCCTAATCTTTTTCATATAAAATATGCGTGTCATATTTATAACTTAGTTGTAATGGATAATCTATCACTTTTGAAACATTCTTAATAAAGTATAATTTGTAATAAACTTTATTTTTAGAAGTAATAGAATACAAAGAAAAAAAGAATATAAAAAAAACTTGTCACGATTGTGGACTACCTTATAGAAAAATTCCCGAAGAAGTAGCGACTAGATGGAATTCTTTATATGAACAACTACTTGTTGCTTATGATTATAGAAGACCTATAACTTTATTTTTTAACGGCCATAATCGAAATCCAATTGATATGGTTGTAGATAACGATTGGGAAAAAATTTCAAAACTTATTGTATTTTTAGAGAAATTTTTTCAAGCAACTAAAGAATTTTCTAATATATATTATCTTACTATTTCAACTATGTTATTTTATATAGCTCTAATATTTTTGTTACTTAGTGAATATATGAAAAAACCATCTTATAAGGCACCTATTAAAAAAATGTTTATCAAATTAAAAAAATATTTTTTTCTATTCCCACTATTTATATTATTGGTGTTGTATTAAATCTGACTATTAAAATAGACGGTTGTAAAACACTTATTGAAATTATTTATGATTGTATAGCAGTACTTCCACATCCAACTCCAAAAAGTCCAAATGAACAACCACCTAAGGAACCAACTAAAGAAGAAGTTTTGTCTAGCATACACGATGAATGCAAAAAAGTATATACGCATTACCAACAAGAAGTGCTAGCAACCAACCTTCTTCCATACAATCTTCTTCCATACCTTCTTCTTCCATACAATCTTCTTCCATACCTTCTTCTTCCATACAATCTTCTTCCATACCTTCTTCTTCAATACAACCTCAAAAAAGACATGTTGTTTCTGCGGCTAGTATTGAAAGCCTTAGACATAGAATGTTTAATGGTACCACTACTAATCAAGTTAGCGAGTTTGATGTTTTTGCTTTGCAGGGTGTTGTACCGTACCAAGCAGTTCTCAATGAAGAAGGACGTGAAGACTTGCTGAGATACTGGAGGGAGAATGAAAAGACATTTCTGACACTATCAAAGAGGGCTCGAGATGTGTTGAACATTCAAGCGTCATCAACAGCGTCTGAAAATGCTTTTTCTGCCGGAAGATTTCAAATAGGAGAACACAAACACTCATTAGCGGGAGACAGCTTGGAGATTGCAGTTTTATTCAGAGATTGGATACGAGCGAAGCGTAGAAGATGCAGTCGACCGGAGATCAACGAAGAAGACGACGAAAACTATAACGAAATCTTATCCGATGGAGGTGGAAGTGACGTCGAGAAATTTGACCAACAAATTCAAATTTCAACCGAAGAACCACAAGGCATTGTGAAGAAACTAGAAAAGGTGTTTATAAATATGTTATTTTTTTAACTGCAATTTTACTATGTTATTTGCGACTTTCAACACCACAAAGTTGCAATTTTGAAATTGTATTACAAAAAAATCATATTTCTATTAAATAATATAAGAGGCACAAAAACAGCCCTGGGATGTTTTTATTACACTATCTTGTTCAATTATTGAGGTGTTTATATATGTTATTTTTTACAATTAAGTGCAAAAAATAAAAAATCGAAAAACCCGATCCCGACCCGCCCCCGGCCTGATAAGACTGGTCCCCTTTTCCGACGGGACCGGGAATGGGATGGGATATCGGCGGATCCCGCCAGTCCCGCCCCCTAATCCCATCGGGTTCCGTCCCGCCGAGACCTGCCCCGCCCCGAATCCGGCCCACTGGCCACTCCTAGCTAATACTATGATAGATACGGTGCACCAGACTACCACCAAACCTAATTCTACCCAAAAACTAGATAACACTCAATATTGTACTAACCTTCTACCTTGATCTGTGACCTCCATACACTCATATCTAAGGTCATGTCCACATAAGTTGAAGTTGTGTCATGTCTTGTCTAATCACCTCCTCCAGTACTTCTTCAGTCTACCTCTACCTCTCCTCGTACACACTATATCCAACCTCTCACACCTCCTTACGGGGGCATCTACGCCTCTCCTTTTCACATGCTCAAACTATCTTAGCTAGCTTCCCTCATTTCATTCACCACGGAGGCCACTCCCATTTCGTCCCGAATATCCTCATTCAGAATCTTATCTTCTTGATATGCCAACACATCCATCTCAACATCTTCATTTTTGCAATATGCATCTTTTGAACATGAGAGTTCTTGACTAGCCAACACTCCACCACATACAACAAAGTTGGTCTAACATCTACTATGTAGAACATACCTTTAAGTTTTGTAGTACTTTGTTATCATACAAAACTTCGGAGGCAAGCCTCTACTTTATCCACCACGCACCAATATGATGTGTCACATCATCATCAATCTCTCCATTTCGTTAGATGAGAGACCCAAAATACTTGAAACTTTATGTTTTGGGGATGGCTTGAATATCAAGCCTCACTTCCACGCCAATCTCATGCATCGCATTGCCGAACTTGCATCGAAGGAAAATGTAATATTTATTTGGATGTTAAATGTCATTTCCCAAATCACGGGCGTCGTGGTGGCACCTACACTATCCCCGGGTAGGCAAACCAATCCCAAAACATTTTACAACATAACTATTTAACAATGCGAAAGATAAGAAAAGGTACAAATATAACAATTTCTTTATTAAAATATCAAATATCATTTACCCTTACAACATTACTCCCAAAACTTGGTCTGACTCGTACAAGGACTACTAAGAATATAATAGGAAGAGAAATACACAAGCTACTATCTTGAATGAAAAAAAATAGTCTAACTAAGATAAAGACGAAGACCGCCGATAGGATGAATGGCATGCCCTAATCTCCATGTGCTCCATCTGCTACCTGAACCAACTGTATACCTACATCCACATAAAAGATGCACCAAACGTAGCATGAGTACACAACGTACACTCGTAGTAATCGTAGTCTAACATACATAGACTCTACATTAGTAATTAAGCTAAAACGCATACAAGGACTTAGTCCTTAATCAAACCAAAAGATACTTATAACCAACCCCAGACCCACAGTGCCAAAATCCAAACTTTATTACTCAAATAGCATAAATACATACTAAGTAGTTATATCATTAAGTTAATTGGAAAACTAACCCCAATTGAACCCTCGTTGCATGATTTATCCAAAAGCCCTAATTCTAAACCCTAGAATTTTTCCCAAATTGAAAAGGGTTTCCATGATCAAATTAAACCTTACAACATCATCATATATCATTAATCAATACTATATTACAATATCACAATCATTTAAGCAATATACAATCCCCAAATAATGATTTAAGGTCTCTTATTCTAGCATGGAAGCCTATGGTATCATCTTTCCCAAAGTAGAAATCATACTAAGATTAGAAGACTCAAAAGCGAATAAATAATTAAAGAGGATTAAATTAAACCTCCAATGAAGAACAATAGTGAAAATCACCAGAATTTTCCACCTAGCCGAGCTCTAGTCCCAAAAAAATATTTTCGGAGAAATGAATCCGTTTAGGGCATTTAATAACTAATATGGAAAAGCGATTCTGCTTCGGTGGAATCGACTCCGCTTCGATGGTCTCGCTTCAGCGGGAAAGAAGCCGCTGAGGTATATTCATTAAAAGTCTCAGAAGTCGCTGGGGTGGAAAGACTCCGCAGAAGCGCATCGTCTCTGCAAGAAGGACATGCGCAGAAGCGGAAAACATTACAGAGCACAGGGCTCGCATCTGCGAACCAATCTCTGAAGAGGCGGACACGCAAAAGTGGACAGGAGGTCGTTGGTGCGGACACCAGACACCATTAATATGACAACTCACTCAATTCTCCACCAAACACCCGCAATGCTCCCCGGAGCCCTCGGGACATAAGTCAAACATGCTACCCCAAGGTAAATAACACTACAAACTCGCTCGCGCTCTTGGATTTCTCATTTAACTAAGCTAAGACATATTTTTCTAAAGAATTGTCCAAAACATCCAACTATAAAAAATTCACACATAAGGCCACAAAGTACATCTGATTGCCTAGAGAAGCGAACCAATGACTCCACTAAGCCAGAAATAACTCGACCAAGTCAGAAATGACCCTCCGGAGCTACCGGAAGCGACAAAACCCTAAATAAACCCATATACTCGAAACTCAACTTTGAGTCAAATTAATCAACTCTAAAATTCCTATTTTGGGTTTTTCATCCAAAAATCACGTAAATGAACCTCGAGATCCGTGCCACCCATCCCCACGCATCATGAACCCCACATAGGGTCTACCAAAATGATAATATAATGAAATAAGGGTCTTTAGCTAAAAACGACCAGACGAGTAAGTAAAGACCAATATTAGGAAAAAACTTCAAAGGCTTTATATCCTAAAAATTCATAAATAAATGTCATGAAACTTTCCGGTTCAACTTGCACATTTTATTTTTATTCCTAAACTTGCAAATTTTAAGTTGATAACAATCAATTTAAAAATATAACGACTAAGTAATCCAAAGGTTCTTCAACATTGTAGTAAGTTTTTCCATTTCTTGGCCTTCTTTTGAAGTGTTTAATTTTGATGGGCAACCACTTGTTATGATGTCCCCAGAAAAGAAATTCTCTAGTTGATTTACATCTTGAAGTCCTTTATTTCTCTTCTCTGATCTAATTCAAATTCTGACACAGATTAAATTTTCCAATGTCTTGCTATCCCATGATTTCCGGATGTCTCCTAGTTGACTAAGTATGCTCTTTGATGCAATGATTGAAATTGACGCATTTAACACGTCTCAAGCTATTGATGGAAGAAGAAAAATTATTTTGCGTTGTCCTTCCATATGTCAATGGAAGAAAATTATTTGTGCAGGGCTCCACCATCTTCCATAAGTGGCATTGAAGTTCATCAATATTCCTGCTATTTTATTATTGAGCAGAAAATAATGTAGACCAAATATCAAAGCTCAAAAGACTATCATTTTCATTTAATAAAAATATATGTAGAAGCAAAACTAGAAATAAATTTAGGTCAACATTTACTACAAACGAAGCCTTATCAATTTTATTTGCATGCTAAGCATATAATTGCTGCAAATATCTATTTAGATTATTCCCACACATTTATCTGATGTTTCATTTGGTCCAATATCCTTATAGTTATATAGAGCATTGATTAATTTGTGACAAATAAAAAAATTCAAATAGCACTCATTATATAAAAAAGGGGAACAGGGAAGAAATATTTTTTGAATTTTGCTTGCATTTTAACAACAACCTCATTATACTTTTCTTTATTATTAAACCGATCAAGTAAAAGTGAAATTTCAGCTATATGTACTAAAACATTTGTAACATGTGTCTATTAAGTGCACCCGTCCCTTCACTGCTACCCCCGATAGCATGTTTAAAATCTTCTCCATAGATATTACATTTAATCTTATTGATATTCTCTATTTCTTTAAGAAAAAAATTAACCATACCTCTCATTCTATGATTCCTTGTAACTAGGGCCAGAGGAGGCCTACCACCCTTCTAATCTGAGACGGCTGTGATGTTCCAACACAAAGACTACTAGATATAGGTGGTGTCCCACTATTACCTAAATCATTGTATATGCCATAATCTTTTTGTAGTTTTTCATAATCTGTTGTATTGTTAAACCATCCGAAAATTTCCCAAAACGAAATTCCTTACCTACTCCATCCCCCCTTGTACATCTCCCATGTTCTCTTTTATGCTTTCCTACTGTTGAAATAAAACTTGTAAGTTTTTAAACTTGCTTTTATTTACTGCTTTATTAAGTTATATTTTCATATAATACCTCGTTCCGCCTTTATGGTATCAAAGCCATGTTGTTAAGCATGAACAACTAAATTCATCTACTGTCCTAGAGCAGTATTGTGTAGAGGTTATGACCTTTTCATACTCCATTACTGTTCACCCCCATTGTTACCTAGTTGTTATCCTCTGCTTAAATCTGTATTGTTAGTCTACAGTAATAGGTCGATAGTTTCAATTCATCTGAGTGCGGTCGAAGTTGTAGTAACCATGAGGTAGCTAGGAGAGCCGACCCGGAGTATTCCTTCGCCAAGACCTCTAAGAAAAGAAATTATAAACCCTTACTTACAACTAAGAATAGTCAGACTTAAGCCCAGGATACCCGCTACGGTCAGAATAGGTGTCGAACAGTATAAAGAATCAACAGTTCATAATCGATAGAACAATAGCTCCAAGGACGGTAGCTTGCCCATCAGTACTCAACACCTCTTGTTATATCTTATGCGAACCCATCCTTCCTTCGAAACAATAAGAGATGCAAACTTCATAAGGTGGCAAAACCTAATAGAAAGATCCGAGCTCAAGAAGAAGAGAGCCAAGATCTTAAAAGAACTAAACTATTACCGATCTTTAGAGCCCTCCGAGGCACTAGACCCCTGCGCTCGAAGAATAGCTAGCCAAGTAATCATAAATAAAATATTAGTTTTATATGACAGACTGTTAAATACTAGCTATGAGCTATCTACTATACAATTTCAAATAGATAACGCAGAATTTATAATAAGTATATCTACTGCACAATTCTAAAATGAATAGAGCAGAAAAACAGAGTGTTTTAAATAGTGAAAATCTGTCTACCTCGAAAATAGCGAAGGTAGAACAAGATCTACAGAATTGGAATATTCCAAAGGAATCTTTCAAATCGGTTTACGAAACTGGAAAGTTTGACTTTATTAAAAGTTATAATATCAAAACTCGTGAGTCTACAATAGCTATTAATAATTCAAAAGAAATTATTAAGCTATTAGCAGCTCAAGATATAAACAAATATAAAAAGGAATTCAATTTCCTACACATAGGACTTGTCCAAGTTGCAGTCAAACCTTTGTATCGCTTAGGTTTAGACACGCCCATATGTCTCTTGTTAAGAGATGCCCGACTATTAAACTTTGACGACTCCTTACTAGGGGTCTTACAAAGTAACTTAGCATGTGGCCCAGTATACTTCAATTGTTATCCAAATTACTCGGTCGACGTAAATGACCAAAATATTATGGATACGTTAACCTTAAATATAAAAACAAAGAATATGAATAGTAAGGTTAACACTAAAGAAATAGCTATAATATACAGAGTATATTATAGACTAATGAAAACAACTCTAGCCCCAAAGGCTAAATTAAGGACATTAATAAATTGATACAACAAAACAATTACACAAATCAATTATTATATGTAGTCTGAAATCAACTTAATGAGGCTGGAAGAAAGTCAACGCTTAAGGAAAAGCCAGAGCCCTCTAGGACTTAGAAGAATAATGAAACCAACCCGATATTTTAAATACCAGAGTTTACAGCTAGTAAATACCCAGACCTAAAAGATAAAGGCAAAATCACTAATAAGATAATGGAAGAAATAAATCAGAGATTAAGCAGAAGCCTTACTCTTAAGGATAAAGATAGTATCAAAACACTTTCCAGCAATGACATAGAAATTAATAGATTATCACGTCACACTAACACTAAGAAAAAATATTATCATAGACCCTCATTCCCTGATATGCAATATGAGGAAAATGAATTATTATCTCATACATCTCATTCGGAAAGATAGATAACTGAATGGAATATTGACGGCCTCGCAGAAGGTCAAATTTACAGTAAATTACATAAAATGGGCATAGCCATAACCGCTCATAAAATAAATGGAAATACTGATAAACAGTGTGCTACAATCTTAGTTTCCGGATTTACCGGAATGTTAAGAAATTGGTGGGAAATTATCTTACCGAAGAAAATAGACAAAATATAATAAATGCAATAGCAATTATACAAGTTGTTAAAGATGATACAATGATAGGACAAGAAAACCGAGAAGATGCAACAGCCACCCTGTTGTATTGTATCATTAAACACTTCATAGGAGAACCTAAACTCTTTCAAGATAAAAGTTTAGAGATCCTAAACAACCTAAAATGCCCAAAACTGCATGACTTTAGGTGGTATAAAGATGTCTTCCTTAACAAAGTTATGATCTGAGAAGATTGTAATCATGACTATTGGAAAGAAAGATTTATAAGTTGTTTGCCTCACCTATTCGCAGAAAAGGTAAGGACGAACATTAAAAATAAATTTGATGGACAAATTCCTTATAATCATCTAACTTACGCAGACATTGTTAGTCTAATAAACCTTACAGGGTTAGAACTATGCAATGATCTAAAATTAAAAAGTCAGCTGAAACGAGAGGGAAAACTCTCTAAAGGAGAATTAGGAAATTTTTGTCAAGACTTTGGTTATACTAAAATAACTGCACCATCGACAGAAATAACAAAAAGACATAAAAGGCACAATTAGCCAAGCTCTTCTTATAAGGAAAGGAATAAACCATACAAAATAAGACCGAAACCCAAAAGATCTTCCAAAGATACAGCTTATTCTACTAAGAAAAGCAAATGTTGGAATTGCGGCAAGATCGGCCACCGTGCCAGTGATTGTAAGCAACCTAATAAGAAGGATAAAATTAATCTCTTGGAATTAAATTCTGAAGTAAAAGAGAAAATTTATACAATTCTAGAAGAACGCTATAGCGATTCCTCTGATACTGATGAATACAATGACGAAGAACTGCTAGATGTCGACTATAGCTCTGACAGTAGCAACTCCAGTAATTCCTGTAACTGCACAAGAACTTTCTGTACCTGTGACAGTAAATCATTAAATGTCATTCAAACAGTACAAACGAATTCTTCTTTGATATGATAGATCACATCGAAGACGAAGAAGTCAAAAGAAAGTATTTAACATAATTAAAACACCTTGCCCTCAATCATAAGGATAATAAGAAAGAAATTGTCCCTTTCGATATGAAAGGAGTCTTCAACAAATTCAAAGCCCAAAAGCAAGACTCTACTTTGCAAGATCTGCAGATAGAGCTGGCACAACTTAAACAAGAGATAAAAGATGTTAAGGCTCAGCTCTATAGAGTTAGAATCATTTGCAAATAAGCTTATAAAGGACTTAAACCCTTTGGGCAACATTTACTCAGAACCAGGAGTAACTAACTCTAAAAATTTAGAAGAAACTGAAATCAGTTCTGAAGAAGAAGCAGAACCTTTAGCTCCTGAACAACCAGGAATAAAAACAATTTCAATAGTTAAAGCACAAAGTTATCATATCCCAGTAAAACTGGTAATAAATAAAAAAATTGTACTAAATAAAATAGCATTGTTTGATACGGGTGCAGATCAAAACTGCATCTCCGAAGGATTAATCCCAACAAAGTACTTAGAAAAAAGTACTACCAAATTATACACCGCTAACGGTGAAAAGTTATAAATTATAAACTCTCTAAAGCCCATGTTTGTAATAACGAAGTCTGTTTTGTTAATGATTTTGTCATCACAAGAGGCATTAACGAAAAAGTAATTCTGGGTACTCCGTTTGCAACCCAGATTAAACCATACACAGCTAGAATAGACGGTATCTATTCCATCACCTTATGAAAAGAATTAATCTTTCCCTATTTAAGGCCTCTTTCAGAAAATGAAAGTAATTTTGTTAAGAAAAATACTATTTTTCGTATTAATATTTTATCAAAACAGATTAATTATCTCAAAGAAGATATACAAATTAAAAGGATAGAATCCACTTTAAAACCCCCGGAGGTAGACAAAAGAGTTAAAAGCTTTCAGATCCTTTTAGAAAAAGAAGTCTGTTCAGATTTACCCAATGCCTTCTGGAAAAGGAAAAAACACATAGTAGAACTACCTTATGTAGAAAGCTTCAACAAAGAAGAAATCCCTACAAAGGCTAGGCCTATCCAAATGAACCATGAACTCATGGAACATTGTAAAAAGGAAATAAATGATCTACTCCAAAAGAAGATAATTAGACCTTCCAGGTCTCCATGGAGTTGTTCAGCCTTTTATGTTAACAATAGTTGCGAAAAGGAAAGAGGAGCGCCTAGGCTCGTAATCAATTATAAGCCCCTTAATAAAAATATTAAAATGGATTAGGTACCCAATACCTAACAAAAGAGATCTATTAAAAAGAACTTACAAAGCTAATATTTACAGTAAGTTTGACATGAAGTCAGGATTTTGGCAAATCCAAGTAAACGAAAAAGATAAATATAAAACAACTTTTAACTTTCCTTCGGACAATACGAGTGAAATGTTATGCCATTTGTGCTCAAGAATGCCCCGTCTGAATTTCAGAATATAATGAATAACATATTCAACCCATATACTCTATTGTTTATATAGATGATGTTCTTATTTTTTTAGAAAGTATAGATCTGCATTTTAAACACCTTCATACCTTTCTAAAGGTAGTCAAAACAAATGGCTTAGTAGTAAGCGCCAAGAAAATAAAAATATTTCAGACATCAATCAGGTTTTTAGGGCACGACCTTTACCAAGGTACCTACAAACCAATTTGCAAAGCCATAGAGTTCTCAACAAAATTTCCTAATGAAATTACTGATAAAATACAGCTGCAAAGGTTCTTAGGCAGCCTAAATTATGTACCAGATAATATCCCAAATATCAGACAAGTCTGTGAACCCCTTTACAAAAGACTCAAGAAAAATCCAGTCCCTTGGTCAATAGAGCAAACCAAGTAAGTTAGACAAGTTAAAGAAATAGTACAGAAACTTCCCTGTTTAGGAATCCCAAATCCTAAAGCATCTATGATTGTTGAAACAGATGCCTCCGACGTTGGATACGGTGGCATCCTTAAACAAAAAATATCCCCCGAGTCTGCTGAACAATTAGTAAGATTCACATCCTGTGTCTGGAACCCGGCTCAAAAGAACTATAGTACTATTAAAAAGAGATTTTATCTATAGTGCTATGTATCACCAAGTTTTAGGATGACATGATCAACAAGGAATTTTTATTAAGGGTTGGCTGTAAATCAGCCAAAGATATTTTACAAAAGGATGTTAAAAACCTTATTTCAAAACAGATTTTTGCCAGATGGCAAGCATTATTATCAAGTTTCGATTTTCAAATCGATTTTATAAAAGGTGAGGAAAACTCTTTACCAGATTTTTTAACAAGAGAATTTTTGCAGGGAAAAAATGACACCGACCTACCCAGGAACTCGGCCTAGCAGACCTCCATTCCAACTTAAACCAGAGGAAAAGATGAAAAATCCTTTCCAAAGCCCCAGTGAGCCAAATAAATCAGTTCCCAGACCAGAACTCATAAACAGATATTCAGCATTAGTTGAGTTCCCCCTTTTACCCAGAGTAACCATTCCCTCTCCATTAAAGGAACCCATTACTCAAAAAATGACAATCCAACCATTCAAAGCCACCACATCAAAGAATGCGGTAATACAGACCCGGGATAGCTACGCTATGAAGACCCCGGAATCATATTCAAAAGCAGTGAAACTAGAGACTCCTCAAAAGCAGAAGGAGACAACCCAAGTAAATAAAGAGATCCTAAAATGGGAATTTGTTAATACACAAGTTGCACAAATAATGGCACTGGACCAATAATATGAGAACATCAGGGTAGAAGAACTTCTAAAACCCTACTACACAAATTACCAGTACGTCGATACTAACAATCCCATTAAAACTAGAAAATATTATGAGTTTATTTTAGCAGATACTGACTCGATCCAAATCGAGTAACATTATTTTGAGAATAATCCAGAGAGTATCGAATACTCTAAATTTACCATTAACATGATATTAAGTCCTTTTAACTGGTATGTAGATCATCTACATACCCCCATTCCATTATCAAGACAACATAGGCCACAGACCTATAATTGGTACGATTATAAAATAGCATGGTTTAGCTTTCTATATGATAGACCTTACACCCATACATGGTTCGTTAAGTATTCAGACAAGTTAAAAAAGACCGTCATCCCAAGATGGTTTTATGAATGGTGGAATTTGTTTGGAGGTACCCAACAAGTAATGGCCCCCAGCTTTCAGATGCACAACAAAACCTTTCAGGAAGAGCAGCAGATCTCAACTCTGCCCGAGCATATTAAATTATGCAAATATTTTATTCACAGAAGGATCTCCTATATTATTAACTTGTCCTTTGGCATCCATGAATTTGATAGAATCAGATACTTAAGTAAGAGTATCAGAATTAAAGGATGGACTCCCAAACCTAAAGAGGAAAAGGGTACATCTTCCTCCTCAGCAAGAAGGGAACACAAATTTCCAAAGGCAGAATTAAAGAAGAGGCTCCAAGAAGCCCTATCAAACTTAGATGATCACACAGATCCTCAAGCGATAATGGATCTCATTGGCACATCATCATCACAAGAAAGTGACTCAGATAATAGAGACATGTTACGTCCCAGAGGATAGGCACAATCCTATCTTTTTAAATAAAAGAGGAACAGTGACAAAAGACATGCCTCAAAAGCAGACAAAATAAAAAGAAAAAGTCATATCAACAGGAACTTGACCTTTCGGAAAAGAAAGGACCCCACTCCAACAGGATGAGGCACTTGACCTTTCAGAAAATAAAAAAAGCAAGCGACCCCACTCCAACAGGAAGAGGCACTTGGCCTTTCAAAAAAGGAAAGAGCAAGCGACCTTTCACAAAAGGCTTTTTATCTATACCGTCCACCTGTTAGGACGAGATTTATTTGCGAGGCCTATATAATGGCTCTCAAGTTGTATTGTTAAACCATCCGGAAATTTCCCAAAATGAAATTTCTTACCTACTCCATCTCCCCTTGTACGATGCCCTAGGGGTGAGCGGGTCCGGGTACCCTAACATTTTGTAACTACCCGGACCCTACCCGATAAAAGATCGGTTCCTAAATTTACTACCGGGAACCTACCCGGACCCGGGTCCGGGTAGGTTCCCGGGTACCCTGTAAATAAAAAAACACAGATTAAGCAACAATTTTTTAGCCTATGAGAATCAAAAAGAGTTCTAAAATAATTTCATCCAATAGTTTTTTAGCCTGCAGTCGGAGTTTTTAGTACCCTTATAAGAAGTTTTAGAAAATTTATTCATTGTAGAAAAGCTAATTCTGTAACAAAAACCTAAAATTGTATGCTAAATTTGACACTCAATTAATTGAACGTGTTGATTTTAAAATAAATTTGGAAATATCTTAATTAAACTTATTTTCGTGTTCATAAGCTCTTCGATACAAAAGAAAAGCTTTATTATACTAGTAAATCCCTAAATTTCATCTTCACAGCTACACAAATATACACAAATTTTAAAAATAGATTTACATTTCAAATCAAAAAGTAATACAAATTGAAGATGAGTATCGCATGAAATAGAACAAAAACATAGGATATTAAAAAGAAATTGAAGAGTTAGATATGAACCCATATGTATTTTAGGAACGACGTGAACACAACCAAGGGAGAGAAAGAGGCAAAGGTGAAGCTTCAACGACGACAACGATGAAAGTGCCTGAGAGAAAGCTTCAACAACGACGACGATGAAGCTCGGTGGTGTAGCTAAAACGTCATTGTTATTGAGAGAGTTTTGGGTGTTTTCTCTTAGGGCACAAAGAACATTCTAGAATAAAGGGGTGAAAAAGCTGAAATATTTGCGTCTTGGGGTGGGGAAAATCAATGTACAGACGTGCAACAAACAATTTTGGAGAAAGTTAAAAGTGGTCCAAATGTTTCTCAAAAAAGTAAAAATATTTAATATTTTATAGGTTCCGGGTATCGATTCCGGGTCCGGGTACCCTGTCTCTATTTGCCGGAACCGGAACTGGACCCGACATTGATCGATTCCTAATTTTACTACCCGGACCCTACCCGTTATTATAATATATCTACCCGGAACTTACCCGTTAGTGTCGGTTCCAGTCGGGTATTTGGGTACCCTGTACCCGTGCTCACCCCTACATCTTCCATGTTCTCTTTTATGCTTTCCTACAGTTGAAATAAAACTTGTAAGTTTTTAAACTTGCTTTTATTCATTGCTTTATTAAGTTATATTTTCATATAATACCTCATTCCGCTTTTATGGTAGAAGTAATTCTGGGTACCCCGTTTGCAACCCAGATTAAACCATACAAAACTAGAATAGACGGTATCTATTCCATCACCTTAGGAAAAGAATTAATCTTTCCCTATTTAAGGCCTCTTTCAGAAAATGAAAGTAATTTTGTTAAGAAAAATACTATTTTTCGTATTAATCTTTTATCAAAACAGATTAATTATCTCAAAGAAGATATACAAATTAAAAGGATAGAATCCACTTTAAAACCCCCAGAGGTAGACGAAAGAGTTAAAAGCTTTCAGACCCTTATAGAAAAAAAGTCTGTTCAGATTTACCCAATGCCTTCTGGGAAAGGAAAAAACACATAGTAGAACTACCTTATGTAGAAAGCTTCAACGAAGAAGAAATCCCTACAAAGGCTAGGCCTATCCAAATGAACCATGAACTCATGGAACATTGTAAAATGGAAATAAATGATCTACTCCAAAAGAAGATAATTAGACCCTCCAGGTCTCCATGGAGTTGTTCAGCCTTTTATGTTAACAATAGTGCCAAAAAGGAAAGAGGAGCGCCTAGGCTAGTAATCAATTATAAGCCCCTTAATAAAGTATTAAAATGGATTAGGTACCCAATACCTATAAAAAGAGATTTATTAAAAAGAACTTACAAAGCTAATATTTACGATAAGTTTGACATGAAGTCGGGATTTTGGCAAATCCAAGTAAACGGAAAAGATAAATATAAAACAACTTTTAACGTTCCTTTAGGACAATACGAGTGGAATGTTATGCCATTTGGGCTCAAGAATGCCCCATAAGAATTTCGAATATAATGAATAACATATTCAACCCATATAGCATATTCTCTATTATTTATATAGATGATGTTCTTATTTTTTCAGAAAGTATAGATCAACATTTTAAACACCTTCATACCTTTCTAAAGGTAGTCAAAACAAATGGCTTAGCAGTAAGCGCCAAGAAAATAAAAATATTTCAGACATCAATCGGGTTTTTAGGGCACGACCTTTACCAAGGTACCTACAAGCCAATTTGCCGAGCCATAGAGTTCTCACCAAAATTTCCTGATGAAATTACTGATAAAACCCAGCTGCAAAGGTTCTTAGGTAGCCTAAATTATGTAGCAAATTTTATCCCAAATATCAGACAAGTCTGTGAACCCCTTTACAAAAGACTCAATAAAATCCAAATTTCGGTCAATAGAGCAAACCAAGTTAGTTAGACAAGTTAATGAAATAGTCCAGAAACTTCCCTGCTTAGGAATCACAAATCCTAAAACATCTATGATTGTTGAAACAGACCCTTCCGACATCGGATACAGTGGAATCCTTAAACAAAAAATATCCCCCGAGTCTGCTGAACAATTAGTAAGATTCACATCCGGTGTCTGGAACCCGGCTCAAAAGAACTATAGTACTATTAAAAAAGAGATTTTATCTATAGTGCTATGTATCACCAAGTTTCAGGATGACTTGATCAACAAGGATTTTTTATTAAGGGTTGATTGTAAAGCAGCCAAAGATGTTTTACAAAAGGATGTTAAAAACCTTATTTCAAAATAGATTTTTGCCAGATGGCAAACATTATTATCAAGTTTCGATTTTCAAATCGATTTTATAAAAGGTGAGGCAAACTCTTTACCAATTTTTTTAACAAGAGAACTTTTACAGGGAAAAAATAAGACCGAGCTTCCCAGGAACTCAGCCTATCAGACCCCCATTCCAACTTAAACTAGAGGAAAAGATGAAAAATCCTTTCCAAAGCCCCAGTGAGACAAATAAACCTCATGGAACGGGGTATTATATGAAAATATAACTTAATAAAGCAGTAAATAAAAGCAAGTTTTAAAACTTACAAGTTTTATTTCAACAGTAGGAAAGCATAAAAGAGAACATAGGAGATGTACAAGGGGAGATGGAGTAGGTAAGGAATTCCGTTTATGGAAATTTCTGGATGGTTTAATAATAAAACTTGAGAGCCATTATATAGGCCTCGCAAATAAATCTCATCCTAACAGGTGGACGGTATAGATAAAAAGCCTTTTGTGAAAGGTCGCTTGCTCTTTCCTTTTTTGAAAGGCCAAGTGCCTCTTCCTGTTGGAGTGGAGTCGCTTGCTTTTTTCTTTTCTAGGTCAAGTGCCTCTTCCTGTTAGAGTGGGGTCCTTTCTTTTCCGAAAGGTCAAGTTCCTATTGATATGACTTTTTCTTTTTATTTTGTCTGCTTTTGAGGCAGGTCTTTTGTCATTGTTCCTCTTTTATTCCAAAAGATAGGATTGTGCCAATCCTCTGGGATGTAACATGTCTCTATTATCTGACTCACTTTCTTGTGACGATGTTGTGCCAATGATATCCATTATTGCATGAGGATCTGCGTGATCATCTAAGTTTTATAGGGCTTCTTGGAGCCTCTTCTTTAATTCTGCCTTTGGAACTTTGCGTTCCCTTCTTGCTGAGGAGGAAGATGTACCCTTTTCCTCTTTGGGTTTGGGAGTCCATCCTTTAATTCTGACACTCTTACTTAAGTATCTGATTCTATCAAATTCATGGATGTCAAAGGACCAGTTAATAATATCGGAGATCCTTCTGTGAATAAAATATTTGCATAATTTAATATGCTCGGGCAGAGTTGATATCTGCTGCTCTTCCTGAAAGGTTTTGTTGTGCATCTGAAAGCTTGGGGCCATTACTTGCTGGGTGCCTCCAAACAGATTCCACCATTCGTAAAACCATCTTGGGATGACGACCTCTTTTAACTTGTCCGAATACTTAACGAACCATGTATGGGTGTAAGGTCTAACATATAGAAAGTTAAACCATGCTGTTTTATAATCATACCAATTATAGGTCTGTGGCCTATGCTGTCTTGATAATGGAATGGGGGTATGTAGATGATCTGCATACCAGTTAAAAGGACTTAATATCCTGTTAATGGTAAATTTAGAGTATTCGATACTCTATGGATTCTTCTCAAAATAATGATGCTCAATTTGGATCGAGTATGTATATGCTAAAATAAACTCATAATATTTTCTAGTTTTAATGGGATTGTCGGTATCGAAGTACTGGTAATTTGCGTAGCAGGGTTTTAGAAGTTCTTCTACCCTGAAGTTCTTACATTGTTTGTCTAGTGCCATTATTGGCACAACCTGTGTATTAACAAATTCCCATTTTAGGATCTCTTTATGTACTTGGGTTGTCTCCTTCTGCTTTTGAGGAGTCTCTGGTTTCACTGCTTCTGAATATGATTGCGGGGTCTTCACAGCGTAGCTATCCCGGGTCTGTATTACCGCATTCTTTGATGCGGTGGATTTGAATGGCTGGATTGTCGTTTTCTGAGTAATTGGTTCCTTTAATGGAGAGGGAATGGTTCCTCTAGGTAAAAAGGGGAACCCAACTAAAGCTGAATATTTGTTTATGAGTTCTAGTCTAGGAACTAGTTTATTTGGCTCACTGGGGCTTTGGAAAGGATTTTTCATCTTTTCCTCTAGTTTAAGTTGGAATGGGGGTCTGTTAGGTCGAGTTCCTGGGAAGCTCAATCTCATTTTTTTCTTGCAAAAATTCTCTTGTTAAAAAATCTGGTAAAGAGTTTTCCTCACCTTTTATAAAATCGGTTTGAAAATCGAAACTTGATAATAATGCTTGCCATCTGGCAAAAATCTATTTTTAAATAAGGTTTTTAACATCCTTTTATAAAACGTCTTTGGCTGCTTTACAGTCAACCCTTAATAAAAATTCCTTGTTGATCATGTCATCCTGAAACTTGGTGATACATAGCACTATAGATAAAATCTCTTTTTTAATAGTACTATAGTTCTTTTGAGCCGGGTTCCAGACACCGGATGTGAATCTTACTAATTGTTCAGCAGACTCGGGGGATATTTTTTGTTTAAGGATTCCACTGTATCCGATGTCGGAAGGGTCTGTTTCAACAATCATAGATGTTTTAGGATTTGTGATTCCTAAGCAGGGAAGTTTCTGGACTATTTCATTAACTTGTCTAACTAACTTGGTTTGCTCTATTGACCAAGGGGCTGGATTTTATTGAGTCTTTTGTAAAGGGGTTCACAGACTTGTCTGATATTTGGGATAAAATTTGCTACATAATTTAGGCTACCTAAGAACCTTTGCAGCTGGGTTTTATCAGTAATTTCATCAGGAAATTTTGGTGAGAACTCTATGGCTCGGCAAATTGGCTTGTAGGTACCTTGGTAAAGGTCGTGCCCTAAAAACCTGATTGATGTCTGAAATATTTTTATTTTCTTGGCGCTTACTGCTAAGCCATTTGTTTTGACTACCTTTAGAAAGGTATGAAGGTGTTTAAAATGTTGATCTATACTTTCTGAAAAAATAAGAACATCATCTATATAAATAATAGAGAATATGCTATATGGGTTGAATATGTTATTCATTATATTCTGAAATTCTTATGGGGCATTCTTGAGCCCAAATGGCATAACATTCCACTCGTATTGTCCTAAAGGAACGTTAAAAGTTGTTTTATATTTATCTTTTCCGTTTACTTGGATTTGCCAAAATCCTGACTTCATGTCAAACTTACTGTAAATATTAGCTTTGTAAGTTCTTTTTAATAAATCTCTTTTTATAGGTATTGGGTACCTAATCCATTTTAATACTTTATTAAGGGGCTTATAATTGATTACTAGCCTAGGCGCTCCTCTTTCCTTTTTGGCACTATTGTTAACATAAAAGGCTGAACAACTCCATGGAGACCTGGAGGGTCTAATTATCTTCTTTTGGAGTAGATCATTTATTTCCATTTTACAATGTTCCATGAGTTCATGGTTCATTTGGATAGGCCTAGCCTTTGTAGGGATTTCTTCTTCGTTGAAGCTTTCTACATAAGGTAGTTCTACTATGTGTTTTTTCCTTTCCCAGAAGGCATTGGGTAAATCTGAACAGACTTATTTTTCTATAAGGGTCTAAAACCTTTTAATTATTTCGTCTACCTCCGGGGTTTTTAAAGTGGATTCTATCCTTTTAATTTGTATATCTTCTTTGAGATAATTAATCTGTTTTGATAAAAGATTAATACGAAAAATAGTATTTTTCTTAACAAAATTACTTTCATTTTCTGAAAGAGGCCTTAAATAGGGAAAGATTAATTCTTTTCCTAAGGTGATGGAATAGATACCGTCTATTCTAGCGGTGTATAATTTGGTAGTACTTTTTTCTAAGTACTTTGTTGGGATTAATCCTTCGGAGATGCAGTTTTGATCTGCATGAAGAAATAAGACTTCGTATTGGGGTGCGTGTGAAGAGTATTCAGTTACTCGATGGAACATGGATGTGATAAAAGGAATTCGAATGAATTATTCTCAGTTATAGGACGAGCACAAGTGGTAGATATGTTCGTCTGACAAAACATTATTATGGATGATTGAATCTTGTGGGAATGGTCGGGAGTAGCTTTTAGTAAAGGTCATCTTTGCAGGTTTGCTTGATAACTCGGGGGTATGGAGATAAGAAATAGTCATTTTGGACTATGGGCTTGTGGATTTGGTGGGACTACTTTGTTTATGACGGGAATGGTAAAGGAATATGAATAGATCGGTAAGCATAACTACGTCATAGGCTTCTGGGGAAACAATAACTGACTAATAGAAATGACTCTAGTGATGGATGAGTGGTGAAGATTTAATTACTTAAAGAGTTACATGTTGTTGCGCTTGATTTGGAGAAGAAATATGGAGATTGTATACGTGATGCGTTTGGCTTAGAGGAATTTTCAGTTTTAAGGTTCGAGTGGATCAAGGTAAACTTTCAGAGGCTCAAGATTGTGGTTTACTACTACCTCTATAATCGGCTTAGCTATTTTAAATGATGTATGATATTGCGATTCAATCCACAATTGGGTTTGAGTGATTTTCGGTTGATAATGAAAAAAGTGATTTTGAATTAAATATGGAAACTGAAGAATTAAGATATATGCTTCTTACTAGTGGTTTTGGAGGATAGATTTTCGTAAGACTTGGAATGGAAGTAGCATAACTACTTGAATTGTGCACGAGTTATGGTGGGACTATGTTATATCATTCAGATTTGGTGTAAAGGTGCTACGTATGATTGAGGAATGAAGTCTATAGAAAATTGACATGGTATATGGCAAGTGTCAACGAGACTTCATGATTAAAGATTGATAAGGAGGTAAATTGTGCGGTACCAAGATGGGTAATTTCATGGCATCCTTGGGCTAGCTATAGTTGAATGATCAGGAGAAGTCTCTACAAATAAAGGGTGAAGTTATAAATTCGAGCTAAAACCTTGTTCATGGTAGTAGAATGTGCTGAAGTGACTACGGATAGTTAGAATGGTTTAGTATTTCATATACGAATAACTTGAGAGTATTTGTACGTGGTAAGGCACATGGATTGTAAGATTTGATACTCTTGAATTTGCTAAATGCTTTATAAGGTATTACACTAAGAGATTCTTAGGGTTTTGAAGGGTGAAGTTTGGAGTAGTAGGCCTTGCATGCAGAGTTCGAGGTGGGGAACGACAACATGAGGTTGTGTATTCAGGATCAATAGATCAGAATAGGTCACCGCGGATTTATGAAAGGCTTACTTTCTATTCTATCAAGATTCAGAAATAGTTTGGATGATTGTCTATGATGTTCATGGAATGGTGTATTCTAATCGTGTCAGGTCCTCTCATTTTAAGTTGGAGGACTTATGGTGATGTTCTCGGAAAGATGTACGGTTATTCTAGTAACCCACTTCTTAAATATTGATGGATTTCAGTTCGAATCAAAGCTATGTCATGTTCTTCGAGTGTTCTTGGAGATTACAGGGATATTTGATAGTATTTTCATCGATGGAAGGTATACGGAATGGTCAACATGGTTACTTGGTGATGTTTTTGAGGAGGTACAAATGGATAAAATGAGTCTTTGGAGTGATAAGTTGATTCTTACAAGTTTGTCATAATAAGATATCATTAGGATGCGGTGCATATTATGCTATTTAAAGGATTAAGAGGAATTGAACGATGAGTGTTGACTCAATAGTTTCAGCTCATCAAAATGAAATTAAGAGATTTGGGATTTGCGCAATCCGCCTTGGACAAGGTCAGCTTCTGACGGAAATGCTTTGAGATGGTTTAATACAAGCACAATTTCTTTTCTGGTCAGAGGAAGTTATGATTGAAGCACTCGGTGGGTGACATCTTGTTTTCAGCAAATTATTGATACTAAGGGCAACCTTGAAAGGTGCGGATGAAAGATATTTATAATGAGGGTACTTTGTTGGTGCTTGTTTGTCAGTGGGTTGTGGCTTTTGTTAGAAGATTGTAGAAATTATGATGATAACTGTGGAATCAACTAATTACGTTTAGAGTTATGGTTATAATCAAAATCAGGTATTTCAAGTAGAGCCGGTCAAATGTGTGAGAATCAAACTATGGAGCTAAGTTCAAGGAAGATTTGGGCAGATTAAGCGAACAAGAGAATTTATATAGACTTTATGGTGGGGTTACCATGGACTTTGGAAATATTTGGTGATTATTTGAGTCATAGTGGACCATTTGACTAAGTTGGCTCTTTTCGTATCTGATCAAACTACTTACAACTCGGGTGGAGCTTACACGTTATTTCACCCTTAGGCAGATGGTTAGTCCTAGTGGACTATTCAGGTCCTTGAGGATACATTTTGGGCTTCTTTGATTGACCTTGGTGGTTATTGGAATCAGTTCTTTCCTTTGGCAGAGTTTGCTTACAATGATAGTTACCATTTAGACATTGAGATCACATCCTTTGAGACATTATGTCATCATTCTTTGGTTGTTGGTTCGATGAGTTCGGGGTTAGGCCTTGGAGTACAAGCTTATTAAGGTGTTCTTTGGACAAGGTCAAATTAATTCATGAGAGACTTCTCACAGCTCAGAGCATGCAAATGATTTATGTGGAACATAAGGTCATTAATTTAGAGTGCATGGTTGGCGAGCGGGTTTTTATCGAAGGTTTCACCCGTGAAGGGTGCGATGAGGTTCGAAAGAAGGACATGTTGAGCCTGAATTACATTGGTCCTTTCAAGGTTGTTCAACATATTGGCGAGGTGGCTTAAGAGTTAGCTTTGCCACCTGGTTTATCGGGTGTTCACCCAGAACATCATACTTAGATGCTCAAGGAGTACCATTCGAATGGTGCTCATGTGATTTAATGGGTTTTAGTGATGCTTGGTTAGAATTTGAGTTACGAAGAAGAGTCTGTAGCCATTTTGAATAGGCAAATTCGAAAGTTGAGATCCAAAGAGATAGTTTAAGTGAAGGTTCAATAAAGGCATCATCCCGTCAAGGATAGGAGATCGAGTTGGACGTGCGGTGTGAATATCTCCAGCTTTTCGATAGTTCAGATACCTTTCTTCTCTTTACGTTCGAGGACGAACGTGTGTTTCAGTGGTAAATGATGTAACGACCCGATCAATTATTTTGAGAACTGATATTTTGTTTTGCGTGTCGTTTATTCTAGAAGCTCTGTAATAATTATTTTGACTTGCTTGCAAAATTTAAAGTCAAACAGATATCATTTGATTCACTTTAGGAGAATGTTTCACTTTGGAAATTCCGGCAATCAATTATTTTGATAAATTGTTTGTTTTGGGAAAACATGCTCTAATTGGCGATCTGAAGATTCCGTTATATTTGAAATATTATTCTTGACCTGTAGAAACAGATAGAGCTAATTTTAGAGTTCGTTTGATTGGTTTTTGACAATTAAGTCAGTTTTAACATTTAATATACCTATTTATGGTGAAAAGATAGTCCCGGGAAGAAATAAGACCTGGATTCGAACGTTGTTTGTTCCATTAGCTTCATATTGATGTTTATGACTTGTGGGAAATAGTGGCGCAATTCTCGAGGTTTTCGGGTGTGTTTTGGATAAGAAAATGGATATTTTGGAAATCCTTAAGTTAAGAAATGAAGAGGTTTGATCAAAGTCAACACCGGGGTAGATGATTCTTTTAAAAAGTTTCACCATTAGGTCAGGAACGTGATTTATGACTTAGTTGAGTTGTTGTCTTGGTTCCCAAGAGGTTTGAGTGTGATTTAAGTGGTTGGTTGAGAAACTATCATTTGATAGGAATTGGAGTTGACCACGGTCAAGATCAGGTCAAACGATCCAGTTTGGATGTTTTGAGATTTCAAGCAGGTTTGTATGATGATTTTAGACTTGTCCACAAAATTTGGTTAGATTCCGATAAGTTTCAGATGGATTTGGGTTGTATAGTATTTGTTTATGGTTTTGACATCATTTTTAGCAAAAATGGTACTATATTGAACAAACGTCCATTTATTTGTGTTTTGATTGAACTGTTAGATCCGTATTGTAATTTCAGAACTATAGCAATTAGAATCGTCGTGTTTCGACATCGTATGAGGGAGATATGACAATTTTACTTCAAATTGTTGTTGCTGATTTTCTGGTTAAAAAAAAAATTGACCATGGCAATTGTGACACCTGGCAGGTCGTGATCGCGATGAAGTAAAAATGCATGGACATTGTATTAATCAAGCATGCCGAAATATTTAGTATTTTGAACATATTTTGAGTACTAGAGCTCTGTTAGAGATGATTTTCACGTCATTTTTTTGTCTCAGCAACGGGATAAGTATCTAACCTTTATTTTGGTGTTTCCCCATGATTATTTTCGTTCGTTATCATTTATATCCGTGTTGGATTATAGAAATAGTAATTTTGAATCCAAATGTTGAAAAGTGGAAAATCATGGATTTGAGAATCAAGATGATTTCTTTTTGAATGGGTTTTCTGGATTAAGACTAATTAAGCTATGGGTAAATTAATTTTGAAATAAAATTCTAGTTTTTCCCTTGGAGGCTCGGGGTTAGCTGTTTGGATTCATTTTTGAGTTTCGAATTAAATTATAGCAATATAGGTACCATTGGACTCATTTAAATTCACAGAGTACCATTTTGACTATATTGGATCTTATTTTGTAATAAAGTTACAGTTTTCACCTTTGGGCTCGGGATTGACTTTTTGGACCCGAATTATTACGATAGTGATATGCGTGTCTACGGACTCGTATACTTACATAGATTACGTACTTGAACAGTTTGAGATCATTCGGAAGCTTTGAAGAATGGCACGACCATGTGGTGATCGCTTGAGCTTCAGACTTCAAATCAGACAAGTTGAGATCTCGTACCTTACTTAAGCATCATGGTTAATTTAAATTAATTAACTAAAGAAGGGAGTAATGGAGATTATAATGGGGTCGCAATACTTGTGAGGTGACGAGCACTTGTATTGGGTACCGGTGCCATATTATGGGTATTTGTGCTTTAAATTACTTAGAAAAATGTCATGCTTCAGTCACTGTGTGAGCCTGTTGTGTTAGCATACTTAGGTACTATGTGAGCCTGTTGTGGTACTGTGTGTGATTCTAAGTGGTATATGGATCTCGCGAGTCCCCCATGAGTCACGATTCATTGACATTCGAACATGTGTATACATCTACATAAAAATATATTATTGTTATATAATTTGTGTATAATAAATGTATAATCAACGTATAATCAATGTATAATGTATACACTCTAATGATACACATATTATATATTGTTATTATACATTAATTTATGCAATGTATACATGACCATCACATCTAAAAGTGTCGCCTAAAAGTGGAGCAATGAGCAAGACAAATCAGAGCAGATATTGCATTAGATGAAGTTTGCAGGAGATGATTTTTTGGGGCCAGACCTTAGCAAAAGTCCGACAACAAGAACAATAATAATTGTCAAACTCCTTAACCAAGTCAAAAAATGATGACCTGATGAGGAACAACGTAGTCAGATCTGGGATCCACGGGGTCAATTTTCCTTCTCCTAAAAGATGCCACTCCATCGGAATCAGAAAGTGAACATACAACTAGCTCGTCTTTCTTCTCTTTTCTCAGGACCGCGACATTAGCCGGAGCAATGCCTTCTAAAAGGAAACACTGCTTTTTTGTACGGTAATGTTGCTGGAGTATTTTCATTTTGTGACAGCACTGGGCGGAGGTTTTCGTCGGAGAAGCGTCGAGGAAGCGGCTGGTCACGACGGGGGTGGAGCAGTGAAGCTCAAAGAGGAAGAAGACAAGAGAAAAATTTGATGCCCTACCCTTTCTTATAAATGGGTTAAAACTTGTCTTTACTTTGGGCTTAAGGTCTATTTTGGGCCATTTCTCTTTTGTTTGCAGCTACATCATGTCCTTTGCCTTATTAAAAATACATATCATCATTTGCTATGTGTTAATTATTTATAACATAATATCAAATATGATGTATAACTAATGCTTGTATTAGGTATGCACAAATTAAAACAAATATCAAATAAAATATTAGTAATATACAAAGTTAATGCATATGACCCCTTATAGCACATTGGATAATACTGGATATAAACGTACTGAGGGGATACCATCTCATCTCGGGATATCTTTGACCCTTTTTCGAAATTAGCATGTCTGTGTTATGTGGAGTTAAAGATTTTATAGGTTAAATGGGCATAAAGATCAAACACGAAGAATTTTATATTGGTGAATCACAACCAACAACAGTTGTGTGAGGGCACTTCTACTTTTGACAAGTGTTTTGTAGGTCCACTTTGTTAGTATACTCTATTTCACCTTCATTTTCTCAAATTCTTTCTCCCTTCTACTTCTGAGTGTAAGTTTCATCTTTTTTTATATCTGTTAGATTTTTTTCATCACTTAGTTAGCGTCTATCCAATTACAGTTAATCTATTTTTGTGTGAATTTTTATTCTAGATTTATTATTTTGAGGTTCTCTTGGGCTTGGTTTTATTTCTTGAGATGTGAAATGAATATTTTCAAACATCCAATTTATTTTTCAGAGGCACAAGGGTTAGTTATATTTAGTTGAGAGGTAAAAGCCGGGGTGTAGATACTTTGATATGTATTGAATTACCGTATCGAAATTGAATTTTCCGGGCACGGTATGGATATTACGGTATTTGGTATGATGTTTAATATGTATTCTTAAGATATTGATATTCAGTAAGGTATTCGATATTTACAAAATTATACTGAAATATCGAATATCGTACCAAATGTTTAATAACATATACAATTAATATATACTATATTATCATGTAAACAAAAAAATTAATCTAAATATACGATAATAAAGTATCTAAAATCTGAAATTTAATTGATTAGAGAATATTAAAGGCTTAAAATATTATTATATATTTATTAGAACTAAGAAATATTTTTAAATTAAAATAATAAAATAGTACTAGTACAAATTAGACCTTATATAGTGCCATCTTGGAAATTACCTTTGCTTTCCTTGAATATTTCCATATGATAAGGTGTTAATATGATATAATTGAGTCATTTTTGAAAAATCGAAGTCATAGTTCTCTACTATATATAAGTCGAAGTTGTACAAATTATGCTAACCAACTTACCATATTGTACTTTATCGATCGAACTAAAAACTATTCAAATCATACTGAATTAATTTGGAATGATATATAGTAATTTTGAAAATCGAATTATTGATATACCGTACTATAAATGCCCCTAAGTACAAGAATTAGTTAAACATGAATAGCCAATCAAGTAAATTCATAAAAGCACAATGGGGTATGAATAAAGGAGGGTATCCAAAACAAATATTAGTGGCATCAATCCATTTTTTCTGCAATGGAAGTTAAGATTGTTTAGGGCAAAATTTATATTATACAGGTGGGCGGATTGTGTCATGACACATGGCAGAAGAATGTGAGTCCTATCCAAGTATGATTTTTATACCCTCGGTGGTGTGAGCATCAAACCGGGCGCAATAAGGAGTCACAGGTACCGGAAAATAAGAAGCCTGGAGGTCGGTTCGAATCCCAACGGGCGACTATTACTTACATGACACTACATCTTCCAAGGAAACATTAAATGCATTTATGAAGATACTAATTGTCCAATTATTACAATATTTATGTATTGATATTATTAAGGGCATAATTCATGGAATATGTTTCCGTGAGTCCAAGTATAAATAGGACCGATTAACCCATTGTAAATGCATCATATTCAAGATATAACAATATTCGTTCTTTGTTTTCATTGCTTTCCAACTTCTTGTCTCAATACTGTATTTTTATGTTGTTGACAACATCAAGCCCAGAGTCATAACACGAAGCTTCTTTTAGGCTCAGGCTAATTATATTCTAACCTTGATTTTATATTCATTACTTATTAGAATTATTACTGATTAATCTGCTAACTTAGTCACTTGAGACCTACGTGTCCTTGACCACACGTACAAATTCAAGTGTACCAATTTACGAATAAACAGTTAAGCGCCCACTGTGGGACCTGGGCAATAGTGGTGTCACAAGTGACCCATCCTTTTAATCTAATCCTTTCTTTAGTCTTATTTTGTTTGAGCAACAAATGTCAAATATGGAAGGACTTGGAGCCAATCGAATCCATGGGAACAATGCTGAAAACGATCGAGTCGAATCAAATGGAGCCACTTCAGGAGGCAATCGAATCCGGCTGTCGCGGACGAAGCCACTTCAGGAGGCAAACAACCCCGGGGAGATGGAGTTCGCACTGACGAGACGCCCGAGGAGGCTATGCTAATATTTAGGGTGCTGAATTTTGCGATAAGAGAAGAGTTGGGCAGTATAAAATGCTTTTTATTTGAGTTCGCATCCAACTTCGCTGGAAGCACTCTAGCAACCACAATGGCACCACAAAGAACTGTCGCAAATACTGCAAGGAACGATCAAAATGAGCTAAGAAATGATGACGCTCCAGGAAGAGAGATAGTTCCTGAAAACCCATTTTAGTTGAAGGTGCTAAAGTTCATAAAGGAGATAACGGGCAAAGTAGAAACAGATGCTCAAGGCAGAATAGAATGCCAAGGAATTTTGGCACTGGTTGGATCTGATATCGGGGGGCCCTTTGGTCATAGAAGGTCCAAACAGAAAAAGATACAATCAGTTGGCGTATAAGCTAGAGGCTGCACCTGAACTGATTCCAAAAAGATTTAAGATTTTGTTTATGCTGAAGTATAATGGAACGACAAATCCGCAAGAACATATAACAACCTATACTATGGTTGTAAAAGCAAACGACTTAAAACAACACGAGATAGAATCAATATTGATCAAGAAGTTTGCCGAGATGTTGACTAAGGGTGTCCTGATGTGGTATTCACTTCTTTATGAGCATTGAATCAGTTCATTCGCCATGTTTACTGACATGTTCATAAAGGCCCATGCGGGAGCACGGAAGGTTAAGACAAGGAAAGCAGATATCTTCCGTATTGCATAAGGAGAATCCAAACTGCTCATGAACTTTTATACGGTTCCAAAAAAGTGAATGCGGTTACCTGTGGTACCAGATGAATGGGTTGATGAGGCTTTTACCAAAGGTTTGAACCCCTTAAGTTCGAATGCCTCACGCAAGCTTAGAAAAATCTCTTGGAATTCTTGGCTACTACCTGGGAGGATGTTCATAACTATTATGAGTCTAATATTCAAGTGGAAGATGATTTTCTGGGGTCTCAGACCGGAAGCATTTCTTGAAGGGTAAATAAAAGCACCATATCTGATCGTAGCTCATCAAAGAATCGTTTCCATCCCTATCCCGCTCCCGGAAAATCAAGAGGCGGTCAGGGTTTTCTCTCCCTTGAAAAGCCAAACATCAAAGGAGACCCAGTAGAGATGACCGAGGCTTGATGAATCAGGATAAAGGAAATTAATCTAATTCCTCTATAAAAGGGGTCTGGATACCCATAACTATCCGATTACAAATTCAGCATCAACGAAGATCAAATAGTTGCAGTACTAAGAACTCATCCAACATCTCGACCGCTAAAACTACTCTGGTCTGATCCGAATTCCAGGGATCAAACCGTTTGGTATGATTGCCATGACACTCACGAGTATAAAATTGTGTATTGCAGACACCTTTGGGATGAGGTGACAGGAATATTGAGCAGAGGTCATCTACGGGAATACTTGAGCGAAAGGGCCCGCAACAAATATAAATAAGGACCTCCAACTGAAGGTAAAACCAATCCTAACGCTCTATGATCGCAGGCACGTCCTTTACGACAGCTAAGAAGATGAAGATTTCCGTTACCCGGGAGAATGATTTTGGGAAATGCTAGAAAAAATATTATCACTTTTACTAACGAGGATGCAATCGGTGTCACCTTCCCATATAAAGATGCTCTAGTCATTACTATTGTAATGTCCCGAACCATGGCCTAGGTGAAACATGTCATTCAGTGCCTTACTGCATGTGACCGAGCAAACCACGTGAGTTGTTGAATCAACATGGGCATCGAATGTATAAAATAATGATGATAATAACTTATGTAAAACATAGTACTGAAATATAGTCTGGAAAATATATTGCAGACATATATGAAAATATAACAAGTCTTAAATTAATGCTGACATAACTGACATGCTAAACTTGTTTGGTCTATGAAACCTCTGACACATGAGTCTGACTGAAAACTGTTTATCAGGACAAGACCCTGATATACCTTTAATAATAAGCATGACACGTAAAATAATTGATTAACACCCCGAAGGAAATGAGGCTTACCAATAGCTGATACTGAGGCAAATCCTAATGAGTAGATCCGTTGTCCTAAAACTTAGTGACTGCACTATAAACTGCAGGCCCCATGCAAAGGGACCTTAGTACATTTGAATTATATTGTATATAAAGCAACTGAAAGAATTAGAAGGCACATGAAATAATAAGACATGAAACTGAAACTGTAACATAAGCATAAGCATGATTTGGCATGAGTATAAAACATGTGTAAAATATGTAAAGTTGTATCTCTGTATATCTGTATATCTATAGGAGAGCATTAACAAAACCGACATGAAATACCACGCGTGAACACTTCCTGCATTCCTTATCTTGGTTCCATCATTTTCCCATCGTATGGTTCAAACCATAGCCCGAAGTTACGAAGTGTTACAATATCTCCCCCTTGGGATCATTCATCCTCGAATGATAGTTGATGGTTAGGAGTATGACTAACTTTGAAATTTTATAAAACTTTTGTCAGGGTTTCCTCTATAAATAGGACTATCCCAATGTTTTTCGAACACCTGCTAGGTAACCAAAACACTACACAAGCCTCACAGGGCATCTTGATATGCATGACAAGACATAACATGGTAACTGAAGCATGAACGTGACTAATTTGAATACTGAACTGGCTTGAATACGTGGCTACAAACTATCATGAATACTGGTATAGAATGAACACATGTATATTGAACTTAATGAATACATGAATACTATACATGAGATTTGGAAAAGAATTTGTAGGCATGAATGACATGAGTACTGAAATATAGGCATGAACATGACATGATTACATGGACGTGAGGAGCGTGACGTGGGATATGAATACTTGAAGACTAGATGACATGGATACATGAGTGCTAAAATGACATGAGATATGAATATTTGATAACATAGATATCATAACATGATATTTGATTATCAGAAAGATGAATGTACAACCTGAGATCTGAATATTGAGCGAAGATGGGACATGAACACCGAACTGACATGAGGTAGTTAACTTGCGAACTTGACAATCTTTGATAGGATCCTGTATGGTCTAATATATTTGGGACGAACTTATCTTTCTCCTCACATAATTTATTTCATAGGAAAAATGTTCTAGAAACACCAAATCGTTAACAATAAACTTTTAGTCTCTGCGTCGCACATTCGCATAGGATTATCGCCACTCTTAGCCATTTTCAAATGCTCATGAATTAATTTAACTTTTTCTATAACCTAATGGACCAAGTGTGGCCCTAGAAATTCTGCTTTGCCAACTTCATACCAACCAATAGGTGATCTACACCTTCGCCCATATAAGATTTCAAACATTGCCATACTGATACTAGCATGCTATCTATATTTAGAAATAACTGAACGAGAGGCAAATTACCATCTCAATTACCACTTAAAGTTTAGGACACATGCGCTCAACATATCTTCGAGTGTCTGAATAATCCACTCTACGTGTCGTCACAATCTGATCTAATGGACATTAGAGCTCCATGGAGCTTAGAACTTTCCTGAAGATATAACTTGGCAAAATCTTCTGCTGAATCGGCTTGCGCTTGCTACCAATTAGAAGCCTAGCCACGAAAATAGCTACATTTTTTCATGTCATTCCACTAATATACCTTACAAAGAAATTCAAGAGATAAGTAGAAATAGATAGATGAAGAACAATAGACAGTAAGAAATTGGAAAAGAAAATGGGATAATGAAAGATTCGCGGAAGGAAACAAGGTTATCAAACTAATTGAAAGAACAGGTCCCTTGGATAAGGGAACCATCAAAGAAGTAGAGAAAATCCTGAATGAAAGAGTAATAGATCCAGCAATAACAGAGGAACTGGATATCAAATATCTCAAGTATCAAGGATGGTTATATTTGTTTCTTGAGTCTATACCCAGAATGTACGAATAGGAGGTTATAGAATTTTACCACTGGCTTTGGCCCTACAGTAGAATAATAGTATGCAACTTGAAAGGAAAGAAAATTGAGTTTACTGCCAATGACCTTAGAGACATTCTTGGTGTGCAATGCGTAGGATTTGATCAGCTTGGTTCAAGAAATTTGGCAAAATATGACCCTGTCAAAAATGGTGACAATCTATTAATCAAGTATCTATAAGGAAAGATAATTGACAGAACAGAAAGGTGCTTTTGGAAGAGATTCCCCATGCATAAGTTACTATTTTAGTTTGTAAGAACACGTATTATCCATAAATCAAGAAGGAAAAATGAAGCAAACTTCAGAAATATGATTTTAGTGGAATTGATTGAGAGAGACCAGTTGATAAATTTGTATGTGTTAATGTTCAAACTAATATAAAAGAATGTTGGGTATCAAAGTTCTCTCTCATATGGGTTTTTTCTCACCAAGATATTCACCCATTTTGAGATCCCACTAGGAAGTGGAAGAGCAGGGAAAAGAAAAGAGATGATCAACAAATTCATGCAAGAACAATGTGGTCTCCTTCACAAGAGCGCAATATTAAGGTTGCTAGAGGAATTAGCTGAAGCAAAAGAAGAAAAGAAGATAGCATAAGAAGTAATTGTAGAATTACATTTGGAGGCTAATAAACTAACTACTGAACTTGAGCATTATCGAAGACCTCATGATAAAAAATCGATTAATTCTAAAACCTTTTTTGTTCAAGATGATTGTCCCTAAGCCTTGTCTCAAAGAACCTGATTCTCCTAAGCCCAAGAGACTACTCAATATACTTCCTAAAATGTTTTATTAGCATCTTTATTTTTGTTATGTTGTGACAGTTAGAAAGGTAGATTGTTTAATTTGTAACTATATGTTTAATAGGGTCTTTGCAACTCTATGGATGCGTTAATGAAATTCTGTTGGCCTTTGTCTCTATTATACTTTATAAAGCAGTACGGGAAGTATATCACTATTACAAGTATTCAAAAGGATAAACAAAGATTCAGTAATTCAACTAGAAATCTGAAATTACAATTGTAGAACAAGAAAGACTAGAAACTGTTTTTGCTAAGTCGAGTGTGGCACTCTGTCCTTAAGACAATATTGCCCCGTATGTATCCTTTATACGTCCTGGACAATTTGTCTCCCAAGATAAAATAGCAATGGAACACTTGAGCAAAAGAAACTCAAGAGCTACCGTGAAGAATATTGAGTAACGAAATGATGCTTGGAAGTTGTAGGAAGAACTGTCTTTGCTTGTGTATTTTCGTGTAGTATATGTCATGCTCAACAATGGTGTAAGGGGTGTTTATATAGGTGAGGGAGGGGCTGTTTAACTGCCCCCATAACAGCCATTATTGGCCAAATAATGGCCATTATGGAGGTAGTAAAGCCACCAAAATAAATGGTGAAAGACCAACGGATTGACCATTATAGGAGGAGTAATTCAGCCAAAATAAATGGCTGAATTGAGTGCTTGGCATTTCTGTTCTCTTCTGCCCAATTCTGACTTTTTGTAAACTTCAGGGACCAAATTGTACATCTTGAAACTTCAGGGACCAAACTATACATCTGAAAGAATTCTGGTCCAAAATGTACATCTGAAACTTCTGGGATCAAACTGTACTTCTGGCAAAGTTCTCTGGCCCAAAAAGATAATATCAGAAGGCCCACAGCCCACAGCCCACGACCCGGAACCCTGAACCCGTAACCCGGAACCGGACCGGACGGGACGGGCGGGCGGCGGCGGCGGCGCGCGTGTGGTCTTTCCTTGAACCGAAGCACATCTAGGTCCTCCCTCCTTTAAACACATGGGATACCCCTTGGGGTCCCAAACCCCAAACCAATTTCGAGTCTTATATACACAACAATTCTTTCTTCCTCTACCAATGAGGGAGAATTGATCACACACCACACTTTTCCATACTTCAAACACCTTACTTCGTGAACCAATATCTCTTTCATTTCTTAATGAAATTTGATGATTCTTGGCCCTACGGTTATCTACGTACTTAGTAGATCATGCATGTGTGAAGAACCGGATTCTCCAACATACGTAACACTAGTGTTTAAGCCGTTAAAGTTGGTCAGTCGCAACTCTCGCCAAAGGCTAATTTCCAACAATCCCCTCTTGAAAGAGATTTTAGCGCACTCACATGGTGTCTTTTCATTTCCAGTAATATTTCAGCGGACCGATGTTGCATAAGGAGAGGTAGCTTCAGCTTTGAACCTTCCATAGTTGAGTACCATCGGACTTACTTACTGCGCGGTGAACGTGATATCTTGAACCGTCAGTGTTTAGTGTAAGCCAAGTCAATGATACCAACACAACAAATTCCCTTACTCTCTTCTTCGTAATGTTTTGTCCGTTTTGGCCATGGACAACATCTTGGATTCTTAAGTGCGTTCATTTTGAGGCGGCCCATCCTCGCACTTAAATAGGTGGTCTCCTACAAGGTATCCTGCTATACCCCACTTCACAAGTGTTAGGAACTATTAAAAGTTTCCCAAAACCTAACCTCAACTGTTGAGGAGCATTACAGGTTTTGAAAACTTAACCTTTACCCACACTGCAGATAGCACTTAAAGACTATCACGAGAACGACTTTGGATTTGGTGTTTCTTTTCAGAAATCACTATCCGAAGTGCTCATGCTTCCACTGAAGCGATGAACTGAACCTTTACAGCTTAGTTTTCCTATTGAACCAAATTACTGGGATCTCCAGTTAGTAAGGTTGGGTTACCACTGTATTGGTCCTTATATTTTGGGTTTTAAGCCCATTCCCCTAGACAGGCAGAACACTTGATCTCCGGGTAGTCCCTTAGTTAGTAAATAAGGAAGTGACACCCGTGATGATCAATTGCCATACGGTCTTATGTCTCCGACAGATCCTGACAGATATGTCCAGACGACGTCATCCGTGTCCTTCCTGAAGCCGACCGGCTAGCCACAGTGTATAACTGCTGAAGGCACGGGTTTCTCCCAATAAGGGACGTCCTCTAAGGAGCCGTGAAGTTACTCAACTTCTTTCATGCTTTGTATAAAGCGATAAACTCCGATCCCATCATGAATTGGTCGATGCAAGTTTGCTTAGAGGATTTTTCAAGACCCACCATACACATTTACTTGTGGCTTTGGTGTTCTTCTGATCTGATGTCCAGTTTGCATCACCGTGTTCTCCCAGAACCGCTGGACATCTAGAATACTATAATCCGTAGATAAGCGAATAATTCAGATATCGTCATATCCGACTTAACGCCTTCTACCGATCATGTATTAAAATTATCAATGAACCTTAGTTCAACTAATCTGCTTTGTAGGCTGATACCAGGTCGGTTGTAGTGTGTACAATACATTGAACTACACATGACCTGAGCATATTGCTCATTGTCTATGGGTGCACCATGATTCCAATCAGTTCTATGATTCATATCCATTGGTGGCTTCAACGAGACTGTCAACTATCGACCAGTCCGTTAGATGTCTTAGAAATCCAATTCCTAAGATGTCATCTGTGATACCCATATCTTTCATATCGAGACTTTATTTCAATATGAATTTTACTTTCAGGCTGTTGGTTTTCCAACTGTTGGCTTTCTAACTTCAGAGTCAATGTTTCTGTGGTCAGATTCAATGTTTCTGTGGTCAAATTCATTGTTTCTGTTTTATCTGAGACTTTCAGGACCAAAATGTAAACATTTCAGGGACCAAAATGAAAGTTCAAGAAGAAGCCCAACAATCTAGCAAACCAATTCTGATCCTCTTCTTCCAACTCTCCGGTTGGGAAGGCTGTTTCATCATCCATGCCATGTAAGACTACAATGGCCCTGGATGTGAAGCAATTCACAGGGGAGCACATTTTACAACCCAAAGGTTCTTTTCCTGGAGGAAGATCAACCATTATGCAAGTATGGTTCTATATGATAGAATCTATTTCTCTCTTTAGCTTCTTTCCAAAGTAGCGCTTCTGGAGAAGACAATTATTTGTTAATTGTCCATGGTTCATTCTTAACCATACAAGCTAGAAGGACTGGAACAAGTCTTTGTCCCCTTCTTTGCTCCGTCTCAGTTCAACATTTAGAATCCATGAGTTCTGCAGATCTGGAATATTAAGTTCCGAATAGCCAACAACTTTTGAGTCCTGTAGATACGGAACGTCTAGTTCCGGATAGTCAGGCCCTCGCGGGTTCTTGTTAACCTTGAGCAATTACTTCTTTTTCCTTTTCAAGGAAAGTTATCTTCAAAAAATTCAGCATTCTTTGACGCCAAGAGGCGATTAGCACTACTGTTATTTGCAGATCCAGTGGATATGCAATCTACAGTCTTAGGTACAACTTGACCTGTTTCAGTATTCCAACTTTTACCAAGCCACCCCACATAATTTGGGCGTACGACTTTGCGCTTGGCTAACACCGTTGGACTAAGGTGAGAAATGAACAGTCGTTTAATGAACGATGCTTCACATTCTCCCCCTCTATCACTATGAATTTCGCAATCCATAGGCTTAGTTGATTTCCAACTTCTGCTTTGTAGCGCTTATCCGCTTAAACAACTTCATCTTTGCTTTTCAACAAACAAACGATACAATACGTTGTACCATCATCAATGAGGTCATAACGTACTTGTCTCCCCCCTCTATTTTTTATAAACTTCAAATCACCCAAGTAGGTGTGACTAAGTTCTAGAGGAGCAGTGCTTCTTTCGCTATTCCCTTGACGGAATTTGGAAAGGTGATTTTGCCTCTTCATCTACCTCACATTTATTTTGAGGGTTTATGTCGAAGAAGGCAACAATCTCAACATCGTTAGCTTTTGAATGACTTGCTATTTAACGTGTCTTAATCTATGATGGCATAGATGCACGGATTACAAATATATCATTCATTTGGCTACAGACATACTGTACCATTCTTAGTTATTACAGACCTGTTGGACTAGTCTCAAACCAGCTTGACCAACAACGTCCCTTAAACCAAGTTAAGGACATGTATCACCTCATCTTAGAGTGATCTCATTCCCTGAAGTCCTATTGAGGACAACCTCTCCAACCCCTTCTACTTTAGAGGTGGCGTTGCTTCACATGAACAACCTCTTGCCCGTGGTTAGGGCGTAACCGGATCATACGTGATCCAGATACTCTGGCCCACTCCAGTTGCTTTGGCCGACTGAGTGTCCAATTTCTTTTCTGCCTTTCTTTAGGCCTTCAGATCATTTAAGACATGGAAACTCTGGCCCCACCTTATTAGGTGTCCATTACTTTTCCTATGAAATGAATTCTGGCCCCACTCCAGTCGCCCGGAGGCTTTATATGACTGAGTGTCCAATATCATCATACGTCCTGTACTTCTAGCAAAGTTCTCTGGCCCAAAAAGATAATATCAGAAGGCCCACAGCCCACAGCCCACACCTTAGAACCCGAGAACCCGAAACCCAAAACCCAAAACCGGACGGGACGGGACGGGCGGGCGGCGGCGGCGCGCGTGTGGTCTTTCCTTGAACCGAAGCACATCTAGGTCCTCCCTCCTTTAAACACATGGGATACCCCTTGGGGTCCCAAACCCTAAACCAATTTAGAGTCTTATATACACACCAATTCTTTTTTCCTCTACCGATGAGGGAGAATTGATCACACACCGCACTTTTCCATGCTTCAAACACCTTACTTCGTGAACCAATATCTCTTTCATTTCTCAATGAAATTTGACGATTCTTGGCCCTACGGTTATCTACGTACTTAGTAGATCATGCATGTGTGAAGAATCGGATTCTCCAACATACGTAACACTAGTGTTTAAGCCGTTAAAGTTGGTCGGTCGCAACTCCCGCCAAAGGCTAATTTCCAACAAATTCTTCATATTGTTTACACATTGAATCTCTCTGAAAACTGGTAATTTATAATGCTTTTTGATAATTACAAAAGGGGAAAACAAACGTCGATAGCATATCATATATGCCACATGACAAAAATTAACGAACTGACCCCATAAAACAACAACAACTCTCACTGTAAAGACATAAGTTGTTACTCATAAAGGCCTACATTTTCTATTTCGGACAGGGGAAGAAAAGAAGAAAATCATATACCCAGTAGCCAATTAGGAAATTTTATTATAAAGGAACTATTTCTTAAGTATAAAAGAGCAATCATATTATAAGGCACTAGATTGGGAGTTATAAGAAAGATAGAAGAGTAAGGAGTTATAAGGAATGGAATTTATAAAGAATTATGGAGAAATAAGGGTAGAAGAAAATATGTCCTGATCTAAAGAACCTTGTCCTTACACATCATCAAATGACAACTATCATCATGACCGGTTCTATATAACTCAGCTACCTAATATGTTGCAATGCGTGCAGGGTAAGTCTTGAGTAGTTCAAAAAAAACATCATACTTGCTTAGTTCTATGACCTAGCCATCAAGCAAGATACAATGAATGGAAGAAAATGACCTAGCATTCTAAGTAATCCCTCTTACTTAGTCTTATTGACTTTGTGATCTTACAACACTTGCTTAACTCGAGGGTGAACTACTGCAAGTTTACAAACCTCATGTAGCAAGCCTTAATTATTTCAACACAAAGTTGTAGTGTTTGAACAACATGAAACTAGTATTAAGGGGGAAGATTGTCAACATAGTAGAAAAGTTTGAGGGGAAGAAGTTGATCTAGAATTGAAGATGAAGTAAGTTGTTATTTGAAGCGGATTCATATATGAAGCTAAAGTAAGTTGGACGCGTTATTTTTTGAAGATACATATGAAGCTGCTATGTGTTGTCATCATAAAAAAATGGGATAATTGTTGAGTAGCTGCTAACTCAATATAATGATATATGCATTTGATGATTTGACAAACAATGTACCAAAGACAATTAATTAGAGAAATAAGGAGGAAATCATTTGAAAAACTAGACAGCCAAGCAGATCTCTAACGGACTTAGTGAAGCAGTAGCAACATAAGAACTCGTCCTTACGCAACTGAAGACTTAAGCTATTTCATGCCGACTTGGAAACAAAATATTGAGGTGTGATTCTTATTCTATGAAGAGTTGAATTACAGTAATGGTCATATTCTACAATATACTATAAATTAAATAACATGGAAATTAACATTGAAGTACGACAAGAAAGTCGACATGCATACAAGAATGAAAGGAAATATTCAAGTTGTGGTTTTTTTGAACAAGTAATGAAACCAAAACCTTCAAGGATTCAAGAATTAAAGGCGGCAATCAACTAATATATATACAGAGCACGAATGAACATTGGAAATCAATCACAAAGCCAACATTACTACGAATTCCAATGAGAGACAAACATGAGTATAATCAACACCTTGATCTCAAGAGAGCTAACTATGCAATCAACAAAGAACACGAGCATATCAAGATTTATCTATTTAGTTCTTCTGTTGTAATAGTTTGGCTTCTATTGTGGTTTCACTTATTTGTCTTTGCCAGTTTTTGGTGATAAGTATAGATGGTAAACATTGTTATCAGTATCTAGGATTATAGATGGACTATTCAAGGAACAGATTCTCTAGGTTTGACATAGAGATTGTAAACCTGTTATCGCTTCGGACAATATGAAAATTTGGTTAAATCATATAGGAGATAGCTCGTGGTTTTTTACTCTCTCTTGAGCAAGGAGTTTTCACGTAAAAATTCTTGTGTGATTATTTATTCCACTACAAATCCTTCTTACATAAACTACATCAAGAATCTGATTCTTGAAGTGCACAGGAGTAGCCCGATCCAAACAAGGACGCCACTCAAGCTCAATCGAATGACTACAAATACAAATATACATCATGCCTAAGTTGTGTGTGTGTCACAAACATCATGATAACATATTCTAAACAACTAATAAATATCACAAAAAAAGAAATATCATCCAGAAGACAATTGAATAACAAAATAGGTTAAACAACTAGGTAATATCATATCATATCAAGAATGGAAGTATTAAATCATGTGATAACATATATTAGTGTAGCACCCCATAATTTTATTATAATACCTCGTACTTCTCAACATGTGTATGACTAAGTTGAAGTCGATGAGTTACTTGAATATGGAGGAATAGGGTTATAGTTAAGCCTAAGGTTCCTAGTATATGTGAATAAAGAAAATGAGATTCATAAAGGAATGAGACGTTAGATAAAAGTAGACGACTTACTAGCTTCACCTATGTATGTCACCTATGTGCCTCACCTACTTTCTTACACATCCTACTTACTTCCCGTCCTATTTGTTTCACGTCTTACTTGTTAAACGAGAATGACCCACATGCTTAAGATAAGTGACCTACTTGTTTCAGCTGCTAAGCAAGTAGGTGCATCACCTACTTAAAAAGGAAAGCCCCAAATTAAATAAACAAGATGGGGTAGGGGCAGACGGCCAAGGGGACCCTTAAAGGGGATGATTTATCACCTTTTCTATCATTCTCATCTTCTCTCCTCTCTATGTATGCTCTCCCCACCAACAACCCAATCATGTACATTCCTCTCTCCTCTCTCTTCTCTATGTTTTCTCTAAGCTCTTATGGGAACCATGGATGTCTTTCCTTTCCTCCTCCATGGCTCAGGGACTTCAAGTAATTGAAAGATTTCTATAAATATGAGTAGGTGGAAGGCGCGGTAGGTTTGCATCCAAGGTGCTATCTTCTTCTCTCAAAATGAAGGTGAGTTGTAACTAAGTTCCTTTCTAATTCTCCTCTGAATTCACAAGCTCTAATCTTTTTCTCTTTCATGGCTATAGTGTTTGTTCTGTTTTTGTAAGTTTGGGAAAAATGGTCTGGTTTATTTCTTAATTAAGGTATGTAATTTCTTTCTAACCTTGTAAAGGAAGTCATAAGGATGATATTGATGTGTTTATTGTGTAAGACTCACGGGATGGTGATCAGAAGTCATGAGTCTAAGTTTTATTTACTACTTTGAGTTATTTTGGGCTGTTTTTTATGGTATAGAGATTGGGAGGGGTTTGATAGCTTGTGATGAACTTGTGTGTTGTTAAAATGAGGTCGGGTGTGCATACCATCGAAAGCTTGTTTCTTCTTGATTACTTAATAATATTGTTGGTATAGTTGTAGCATGTTGTTTAGGGGATGTTTTAGCATTCAAGTTTTTCCTACCATATTATGTCATTTAGGGGCTGTATTAGATGTTAAAAAGGCGGGGAGTGTGACTGTCCCTATGAATAGGGCAGTGTGATCATGTTAGGGGACGGAAATTGAAGGGTGTGGTGAAACACCAAGTGTTGAGGTTGTGCGGGCTTGCTATCCATCTTGTGTTATGGAATACTACTTTGTGGGGCCCATATTTGTGATTAGTTGCTAATGTTTGCTTCGTTATACTCTTTTATGGTAGATTAATGTTCCAAAGTAAGGGTCGAGTCATCATAATCGAAAATTGAGGTACGTAAGGCTATTTCATTCATTCGCTACTATGGCACGCCGTGTGTTTATTATTTTTCCTACATGATATATGAAGCTTAGATCTTACAAGTGTACATATTCCATGTTATAAGTCCTATGAGACTCCGAAGAGATATTATATGTCCATAATCAATTGTTACTCAAGCATACTTCTTTTAGGGTCGAGTCCTAAGTTATGATGATGGAATTAGAAGCTCTTCCCCGTTAGATGGGATGATGTTTATAGTTTACAATGTATGGTTAAAGAGGTGTATTGATTGTTGTCTAAGATGAATGATATCTATGGTTCTTATGTGGTTGGAGTTGGAATGTGGAGGATTAGTTAGAGTAGCTTATATTGGTAGCTTCTACGAGCAATAATGAATGAACGAATGGAACTTAGTATGAATTGTATGAAGGCTTCTAAATGCTAGTCGATGAGTTACAGACCTTAGATAAAAGAAAAAAGTAAAGTACGCAGATAGTTATAGGGTTATAGAACGTTAAATTAAGGTGAATGATATCCTATGACTAGTAATATCACGACCCAAATCACAGACGTTGTGGTGGCACCTGCATTATCCCCCAGTAGGCGAACCATTCCCAAAGTCCATTTAACATAAATAAATATTGCGGCTTAATTAAAGGAATTATCTAGATATAACAATTCTTTATTCAACTTATAATTATGGAAAATCCATTATAACACAACCTTTTCCCAAAACACGGTCTGACTTATACAAGGACTACTCTGGATACAATGAATAGAGAAATACATAAAACACTGCCTCGAAATTGTAAGGAAAGAAATAACACCACCCTGAATGAATGAGGGTTGTCTAACTAGGATGAAGACCAATGCCACCAAGGATGAGTGGCCTGCTTTAACCTCCACGTGTTCCAACTGCATCCTGAACCAACGGTATACCTGCATCCACGTAAAAGATGTAGCAAGCGTAGCATTAGTACACAACGTACCCCCATGGGCATCATAGGCTGACAACGACGAAAGTTACGTAATAGAAAAAAATATCAAGTTGACTCTCAAGCAGGTCCTATTCTAGGCAGTTTAATAGTCACAAAAGTCACCTTATTCACGTAAGAGTTCAATCACAGTCAAGTACAATTCAGTTCATAATTCACACATGGATCTTACACTTATTAGCCATCGATCAATAAACTCTGTCTAAGTCGTATTCATGTTGTCACCACCTACTCGAGTCATAAAATAATCAATTAAAATAGGTTAACCCTAGAACACACATCATGTCACAATCCTTCTCAAGGGGTATCACGATTAGTCTGGTCATAACACTACTAGCTTCTTATTCTCTCTGACTCCTGGGCTTGATTACAGTTTTATACATGTAAGGACAAGACATATATTCGTTAATTTAACGTCCTCATTATACTCTAAGTAGAAGTCTATACCATACATCATTTGATTAAGGATGGGATCTACACATGCATAAAATACAAGTCATTTAACTAAAACAACAACACCTCGATCAATTCTTTACTAGACTCTTTATCAAATAACGTTATCAATCATCAAGCAATACAAGACATGCACAGTTCTCTATATTAACATGATAGTTTTGCCAATAGAATCCACTGACCACAATATAGTTCGACAGTGAGTACTCAGACTCATAAAGGTGTAACCACGCAACCCAATTCACAGAGAATAAGCCAATCATGGCAACCAATCCAGTCTAATAGAATCAATATAATCATCCAAATCCATTTAATTAGGAAATCACCGAAATTCCAATAACCAATCCATATCACATTACCAATCCACAACTAATTAATACATAATGAATATATGATATGAATGCAATTCAAATGGCAGGTACCTTTATCTCCAATATACAGATGTTCAAATTCTATTAACTGCACACCTATGGGGGACCCGTGAAGTCCATATACTCATCCATAATTTCTCAATGGATCCCAGCTCTTGGCTGTAATAGCATATGTTGCAGGCGTGCAATTCAACCCTCCGTGTATTATCACTATCATCAAACGAAGACCTCTTTGGAGTCATATCATTCATGTCAATGTTTCCAACGATCTCATAATATATCCTTACCTTTTCGATCTCATTGGACCAACAACATTTTCATACCACACTCATTGCAATATCATCTGAACCATGAGTGTGTGAATGCAAATGACAATCCAAGGCAAGTAATTAGAATGTATGAGATGCAATCAAGTATAAGAGATAAATATCACGCTTTCAGAAAGTCATTAACACATAATCCACGTAAATCAAAATATCATATCGAAAGCAATGTGATGAATAAACAAAATAATATCAACAATGGTGACAAGCCCACATAAGGGTGACAATCCCAAACAACAGCAGTCGGAATCAGCTTAAGGCTGATTCCACAAATCACCCATCTTCACAATTCAACATCGGTACCCACCCAAACATTTTTCACAACCGCTAAAGTGGGACCCCCAAACACGCCCAATACCCCTCAACATTTATAACTAATATGTAATTCTATCAAAGTCTACAAAAGAGAAACTGTAGCCCACCTCAAAGCCGAGCAAGAGCCACGAACCGTCAACCCTCAACACAAATTGTAGACTCTACGTTAATAATTAAGCAAATACACATATAAGGACTTAGTCTTTAAATAAACTAAAAAACACCCATAATCAACCCCCGAGCAGATGGTATCAAAATTCAAACTTTATTACTCAAAAACATGGTAACATACTAAATAGTTATATCCTTAAGTTAACTGGAAAACTAACCCCAATTGGACCCTTAATTGCAAAATATAGCAAAATTCATAATTCTCAAACCCTAGATTCCCCCCCCCCCCAAATTAGAAAGGATTTATAACATCAAGTTGATAATTACAACAGCATTATCTAACATTAAACAATACTAATTCACAATATAATGATCATCTAATCCATAATCCACCCTCAATTGAAGAATTTAGTTCTCATATTCTACTATGAAGAGCTTAAAAACTTATCTTCCCCAATTATAATATGTACTAAGATTAAGAAGCTTAAAATATGAATCATAATCAATGAGAGTGAATAATATACCTCCAATGAAGAACCCAAGCACAAACTTCAAGAAATCCCCCTCCCCCCTAATCAATTCTAATCCTGAGATATGTTTTTTGGGAAAGTGGGATCGTTTTAGAGCTTTTTAAAAGACTGACTGCACAACAATTATGCTCATGCGGAATAAACTCTGCAGGCGCGGCCTCGCTTTGGTGGAAAAATAGTCTGCTGAGGCATAATCACTTAACACCTCACCTCAGCGCAATAGCGGAAGAAACTCCGCAGAGACGCCATCGCCTCTGCGAGAAAGCTACGGTAGGGGCGGAAATCTTACACATAAACAGGGCCCGCATCTGCGAGCAAATCTCCGTAGAGGCGGACACACAGAGGAAGCCAACCACCCGCTAGTGCGAACACCAAACACCAGCAACAACAAAATTAATCAAATCATCCACCAAGCACCAGAACACTCTCGAGACCCCCGAATACCAACCAAACATGCTACCCCAAGGTAAACAATGCTACAAACTAGCTTACGTCCTCGGATTTCTCATACGACTAAGCTAAGACACATTTTTTTGTACAGAATATCCCTAAACATCCAAATACCACAATTTCACAAATAAGGCCACAAAGTACATTCGATTGCCTCGGGAAGCAAACCAATTACTAGACTAAGTCATAAATGATCCTTCAAAACTACCGGAAGTGATGCAACCTGGAAACGAACCCATATACTCAAAAGTCAACTTTAGGTCAAACTTATCAACTCTAAGATTCCTATTTCGGGTTTTTCTTGCGAAAATCACATAATGAACCTCGAGATCCATGCCACCCATCCCCGCACATCACAAACCCCACATAGAGTCTACGAGAAGGGTAATTTAGTCAAATAAGGTTCTTTAGTTAAAAATGGCCAGACGAGTCATTAAATCAGATACCAATTAAACAAATGTTCATCCTCGAACAGAAAAAAGGGAAATATGACGCCGACGAGTGACCAAGGAACCTATATTATAACCTCATGAAAGCCTCAACATGCAAAAATTATACATGTAGTACCATTTGTCCATTGTATCCATTAAGACTACCTTTAACTGTGCTAAATTCCCCAACTTTCCATTTCTTCACACTCGAAATTTCTTTTACAACTGATTCTTGAAAGTATGCAATGACTCCGCTAGAATTCCCTGATATTATTATAATCATACCACTACATGTATTTGATTGAATCCACTAATAACACCTTAATAACTATTATCCTTTAGTTGTAGCCACAAACCATTGTCCAACCTATACCAATAACATAGTTTGATTCTACTAGTCTTCCTTATCAACTATCAATGTCGTCCTTCGCACCATGATTCCTTAGTAACATATAGACACATACCACAAACCCAAATCATGGCTTCCTTTCGCCCGAAAAGAATCCTTGTTTTATTTGAGAACATGCTAAGTAATTCCATTCAAAAACTAATCTAATCCAATGTCGATTGTGCTAATCCTAGTCTAATTAGTTTTGTACCTCGAAGTCAAAATTGCTTAATAAAAACCCATTGCCCAAATCTGCTCAATCCTCCAAATCACCATACTATAAGCATACCTATTAGTTACCTTGTCGTGCCAAATCCGTTGAAAATAGATCACTTTAAGACTTCACATAATCAATTGCACATCCTCAATGCATACTAAGTACCCGTGTACCATTAGAATTGTCTGAATCATTGTCATCCGAAGAATATCATTAATCCTACTTGCAAACTTTAATGAGAACCTGTAACACTGCCATACCACAGTTCCGAATTGAAATCCATTGCACCCTTATCAGTGGTTTACTAAAATACTATAAGTCCTCCTAGCAATATAACCACGGGCCACCCGACCCTAAATGAACAAATCTGATCCAGAATAAAATGCTCAATCTCTAAATCATTTATAGTTATCCGAAGATTCCAAACATAACGGATAGGCTTTCCATAAGCATGTAGTGACCTCTTCCATCTCTTTTCTCATGAATAGCCAATCATGTGCCTCTAGCTACGATTTCAAAAGCTGGAATCTATATAAGTCATCAACTTAGTACCGACTAACTATACCTTATGATTGTAATCTTCATATTTCTCAACTTTCACCTGATACACAAATTTGATAGAACCCTATGAACTTTAAATACATCAAATCCTCCTTGTACTTTTCTCTTAACTCGCCAACAATGCCGAACATTTTGACGTAAAGCCTGCGGCCTCATTTAGTACACCTCCACCCATCGAGTCTCTAATAGTAATACCTCACTACCATTTATCAATCCAGAAAGTATCAAATCTCGCAATATTCACGCCTTACCAAATCCTAATGTATCAACCTTATGAGTTATGCACCTTACCTTACACAATTACTTCCAAGTATTAAATACCTAAAATACTCATCATTGTTATTAATCAACGCTTCAACACAGTCTACCACCAGTCGCCAATCACGAACCCCATAGAACATTCATCATAATACTTCTTCGATTACCATATACCTACTCCTTCGAGCGTACTAAACAATTTCACCCGCTATACAAGATGCGAAAATAATGCCAACATGATCCACAACTAACCCATTAATTTCCATTATTTTAAATCTAAATCATCCCCTAGTTTGAAGAGGCACCTTACTCATTCCAAATCAGATCAAACATGTATAAATCAAAATCCTTAAATCTCCACCTTTCATTTCAATCACATTTACCACCTAACAACCGATCATTACTCATAAATAGTAGGGCACTTCATACCCAAACACAAAGAGTTTCCCTCGCCTCACTCGAACCTTTAAACTGAAAGCTCTTTCCAAATCTGGCACATTCCAAATACCATTCTTTATAAATTTCCTCAACTAGAAAGGTACCGACCCACTTTGGTTACTCTAACCAAAAATCACTTAGCACCCAAGCGATAACCCCAACCATCTATGAACTGGACCATAATCTGAAGGTTGATATTTAATTACCAAACATGCAATCTTGCTAACATTCTCATCGAATTTCATCAAAGTACCCCTGCCAAATTGAAATAATCCTTCTTCTATGTTGGTTCATAAATTACTGACCCGATCATCGATACCCAAAGCTTTTAACTAGTATTAGATCAAACGGTCATCAATATATTACCATAAATATCCCCATTTACCAACACATTATTAGGGAGTCCTTATACGATGCTTGCCTGCGAAGAACCAACCCTTACCTTATTTATCAAACCAATACACATCCAACTAACCGTGTAATTTTCCCTACCCTTTGACCAACTGTTTTTGTACTTGGTTTACTTGGATGTGGGAATCCATATCCCACCCTTTAACTTCAGCATTATTCTCAGCATTTTTGAGCAAATTTAGAATAAATCCTGCAGATTTGATGAGCCATTGTCTTTGACCACTTGGGATGACGTTTCTTCGCCTGAGCAATGCGACCAACCTTACGACACGTGCGTGTGAAAGAAATGGCTTTCTCTGTATTTTGTGACCAAGCAGCCGGTCTGTGGCTGTCATTTAGCCATACATCTCCCGTCGGAGGGAATTAGCTTATTTTGTGCGACCAGGCAGCCGATCTGTGGCTGTCGTTTATTCATGCATGCCCCAAAATTGATGGGTAATATTTCTTTAAAATGTCTACCATTTACATTTCTTTTCCATGCATGTTTATCTCTTGATCCGTATTGCCGGCAACCCGTGGGTTCGCTACGAAGGGTCCTTTCCTAGTTTAGCAATCATTTGCCGATTTGACGATCTTTCATTTCAATCGGTGGGATGATTTTCCAAACTAAGTCTCCTTCGGCAAACATTTTTAGGCTCTATATGTTTGTCGTATGCTTTGTCCATTTTACGTTTATCGACTTTGACTCTTTCTATAATTGTTAGTTGATTCTGACCCAACTCTATTAGCATGGCCTGCTGATATTCTTTCAAACTTAGAAAATTTGGTTTGGCCATCCGTAATTATGTTAACTTTCGAAAACAATACTGTATCTTGGCCATAGATTTAGCCGATAGGATGTCATCCCCGTAGTTGTAGATTTGGAGTTTCTGATTGCCTATTTCATTTAAGACCTGTCTTTGTAAAACAAGTTTATTCAAACTTTGCACAAAACATACACAACACGGGGTATAAAATAACACTCGAGTTTTGTACAAGCGTAGAACAAAGACAAACAAAGCTAGGCGTAAAATTCCTATCGACAACTTAAATATTGTTGGCCGCCAGATCTAGTTTTCTGTCGTGGTTCCCCATCTGCGATGCCTCGACTATCCTTGCCTCAGAACTTAGGGCGATCAACTGATGTCACAGGTCACATATGATTTGGGTTTCCTCAACCATTTAAATCCTCCAAGGTAAGCCGTGGTTCAGCTAATATTTTATTTCAAACACTCGCGAGGTAAGATTACAAGATTCCCAAGATCCTTCTTCACACTGCTTTGTGACGGCTATGGGAGCCACATTGGGTGAATAGAGGACAACCTCTACATTCTGAACCCCTGATCGGAACGGGTTATCATCCGTTGGGACGATTTCTATCTTGTCTCCTTCCCAAAAGATAAGCATTTGATGCATGGTAGAAGGAAGGCATCGGCTGGTGTGAATCCAGTCCGTGCCCAGCAGAATGGTGTAGGACGACTTGCTATCTATTACAAAGAAGGCAGACCTGACCGTCTTAGGACCTACAGTGATTTCTGCTACTAGAATCCCCAATGCTTCAGAGGCTTCTCCCATAAAGCAAGCCATTTTCATGTTAGTTAGGATGAGATCCTCCTTTGTTTTGTTAATATCCTTCAAGGTAAGCAGCAACATCATATTCAGCACATCCCCATTGTTGACAAACACCCGACTAATAATTTTGCCGCTAATGTAAGCCTTGACGTAAATGGGTTTGAGGTGTTTAACCATATCTTCTGTAGGTGCACCAAATACGGTGCTCAAAGTATCCCTAGCCGGGGTATAGGCTATTATTGCCCATTTTGCGTCTTCTACGCAAACATCACCTTCTAGGTTATCCAGCGTGGAACGGTTGGCCCAGAACTCACATGAGATTAGGATGACTATTTCAATGTCTGCCCACATCTCATCAACCAGGTCATGGCTAAATAAATCAAGAATGGAGTCCCCTCCTTCATCTAATTCGGCTGACCAGAAGCTTATATATTTCATTTTCGAGAGACAAATGGGGATCGGTTGGGATCCTCTAACTGAATCCTCTGCACGATCTTTGGGATTACCTTAGTGAGAGGTCCATCCGGGGCCACGTTCTCTTGCCGGGGTTCCTCCGTCGGGTTGTCGGTAGGCTATTCATCCAGCTCTGGTTGACCCGAGGTCTCTCCTTCAGGCGACATTGCCCCTGAAGCAACTGAGTCTAATGCTCGCTCGATAGCCTCGGCTACGACAGACTCAAGAATCTCATGATTTTACACTGCCTTGGTGTTGGAAATTAGATGCAATATCTATTGCATCTTATGCAAGGCCTTGGCACGTTGCATCCTTTTTACTGAGTCCTGGATACGACTCTCGGTGGTGCCTCTTTCTTTCCGAGAGACTGATTGACAGACCATTTCCCTTCTTCTGTGTTGGCGGCTAGTTTAATCATTCTCTGGGGTCTCGTCTGGTCCTCATTTCTCACCGTGATACGTAAGGACAAAATACCCTCATTTACGTTAAACTCGACCACCATCTGTTTGGTTTTATGGAGTGTTTCTTCATCTATTCGAGGCATGCTCGGCTGCCGGTTGGTTGGCATCCGTACTTTCCCTCCAGGCCTATGCCTGGCACCGATAGGGACCCTCCTGAACCTCATGAGTTGTTCCTAAAGTTCTCGTTCAACGTCCCTCGAGTATTTATGTCGGCCATGAAAACTGCTCCTAGCTGGCTGCCTATCATCGCCAATGTCATGTAGGTTTCCTAATCGGTTGAACATATATGTCCTTGTGGCCTTCTCCCCTTCGATAGGTTTCTTTGGGACCCACACCCTTTTTATCGGCTATCTCCCTTTGGTGTCCCTTGACTCATCGGGCTTAGCAAAAGATACCATAGATATTGGCACCGCGGGAAAGGGGTCAGTATCAATAGACATTTCAACCATACTCTTGTCGGCTAGCTTGAACCTCCCCTCTTTGATACCCTTTTGGATTGCCTTTCTGAAGACCACATAATTAGAAATAGAGTGGTTGTATGAATTATGCCACTTGCAGTACTTCTTATCTTTGAGTTCCTCGGCAGGTGGAATCCTATGACCATCAAGCAGCCAAATTTGTTTATGTATGAGCAGATGATCAAAGATCTGATCTGCCTTTCTGATGTCAAATGAGTAACCGACCCTGTCATCGGATAAACTCGTCTCCTTGCCTTTTACGGCTTTCAAGGCTGGGCAAGAGTAAACCTTACCCCTAATAATCTTGGCCACCATTGCATCTGCCGCGTAGTCGGCTGACTCTAAGTCAGACTCATCCGCTTCAATAATAGATACCAAGTGGGAGCCTCGATTTCGGCTGGCTCTTCTTCGCTCCTTCTCCTTGACGTACTGCTCTATTTGGCTAGCCTTTTTGGCTAACTGGCTCAGGTCAGAGTAGAATTGTCCCACCAACTTCTCCTTTAACTGAGGGTGTATGTTGTTGATTATCATGTGTGCACACTCAAACTCGGAGAAGTGTACGATGTATTTCCAAACATTCTTTCTGAATCTCTCGATAATATCAACAGCCGATTCATCGACCTGCTGCTTGAGATTCGTTAGATCAGTCACGGTAACCTCAGGTTGGCGCCAATAGAACCTATCATAGAAGCAACCCTCCATGTTAGCCCAGCTCTGTACGAAACCAGGAGCCAAAGAGGAGTACCATACGAAGGATGTTCCCGTTAGAGAGAGAGGGAACAACTGCAACTTGTGACACTCATTCTGGCCAGCTTCGCCGCATTGGGCAGTAAATCTATCGATGTGCTCGATAGTGGATTTTCCATCATCGCCAGACAAGATGGCAAACTATGGTATTTTGAAGCCCCTCGGCAAATGTGCTATCCAATCTACCCAATCAGGGTAAAGCTTCTTATAAACAGGCATGTCCAAAGGTTTCGGTTGGATGCCGAAGTACCTCCGCATGGTATTAGGAATAATTTTCAAGTTTATCAGTTGTGACGTCCCCTGCCGATTCTCGACTGGATTTGGCTAGTAGGCGTTATGTACTGGCGGCCTCCATTCTGCACTTTGTTGGACAGGGTTTTGAAGGTTCTAGGTGGTCTGCTGGCTATTACCATTGGGTGGGGTAATGCCCCATTGATGCTGTTGGGTATGGCCACCAAAGCCTGCAACCTGAGCTCTTGGAACGGCTAACGGAGCCTGAGGATAAGGTTGAACAATATTCTATGGCTGCTCTCCTTGGACGTCGGCCGTTCTTAGAAAATTTACGCTTCCTGGAAGGTATGGACTGGGTACTGATAATGACTGCTGGAATGGTATTCCACTGTAAACAACGTCACCAGATAGCCGAGCTAAGTCATAGTCAGGGGTCATTGGCTGCCAATTCGGCTGGCCAAAATTGTTCGCCTGTATCGTAGGGCCGTTCGTAAAAACGTACGGCATAACGGGCGACAATCCAAAGTGTCCTGGAGCCTGAATTGGTCTCCGATCCATATTGATCTGCCCATAATGCAGACTCGCTTGGTCAAGTGGCACATTTTTCCCCCAAGGTTCGGTAGCGACCATGCAGTGTGTTGGTTTCCAGGCGATTGGGCTTGTGTTCCTAGGTGCGCTATAGGCTGCATCTGAGTAGGCACTAGCTAATGCACATGCGGCTGAGGAACAACACCAGGAGTCACGGTCTCATGGTGAACAACACCACTCGTCAGAGGGATGGCAGAACTAGCCGAACATTCTCTTGGGTGCATTCGATTGGTTTCCATCTCCCACGCTTGCTGAACCTCATTATGTACCATCGGCTTCACAATGTCAGCCAACTATTTAGAAACTTGGTACATAATATCGTGGATGCCCAAATCGATCTGTTGTCTAATAAAAGACGTGGTCATTATGGTTGGACCTTCAGATTGGCTAGATTCTTCCACAACTTGGGTTGATGGAGGAAGTGGAGGGGTATCAACCGATGTAGGCATACCCGAGGAGGATGCTGGTTCGTTGTTCCTTCTGGGAGAATTTTGTTTAGGATGTGGACTGGACTCGGGGTTCATTTTCTTATCGGACCTTAGGCGCATACGCTAAGAATGATCCTGACCTGGAGAATCAAACTTTGCTATTAATTCACTTATGGTCCCACTGGGCGTGCCAAATTTGTTCTCACCCCGAATTCTGTTCTCTGCCATTTTATCGACTGACCGTATCGGGAGACAAATTGATTCCTTAACTTAAGCGATTTGGGTTGAAAACGGAACTCTGATTTCCAGCAATGTGTTCCCCAACTACTCCAGAAAGCGTTAGGACGGTGGTATGAGTAAACTAAGAGGTAAGAAACATGAATGCAGCTGAGTACAATAAAGTAAAGGATAAAGATAGATAAAAATTGAGTTGTTTGATTGATTAGTCGTTGAGGCGTCTGCATCTGAGTGGGTCCCAGTCATACCTCTAACTAACAACTCGGCTAAGATGCCTTAGTAGCCGATGAAGTTCTTGTAGTCGAGGGCTAGGAGTAATTTCGACTCTGGAACAATTCGACAGTCACTGAATTCGGCTAAACACTTAAATTAATTTTGAGTGTTAATAGTTTTTCCTCGTGTTTAAAGTTTATAATAATTAATGCTTGGAATTGGGCATGCCGAGCCAACTCCTCTGCAAAATCATTCTATGTTCTTTGATTTGGACAAAGATGGTCAAAATCAAATATTTTTCACTTTATTTAATATTTTAAAGTTGAAGATGAAATTGTGTTTGGTTATAACTTTTACAAAGAATATTTGGTTATTTGAATATACTAAAAGTGAAAAAGTAAAAACTGCATTTTGGATGTTTTCTAAATACAACTTCAAATTATATTTGACATTTTCATGACCAAACGCTGATTTTGAAATAAAGTGAAACAAATTTCGACAAAAAGTGAAAAATTCTCATGACCAAACGGATTTGTTAGAATCTTTAAATTAATAATGGGATGATCTACTATGGGTGTGTTTGATATAGGAAAATATTTTTCTGAAAAATAATTTATTTTCTTGCTTTTTATCCGATGTTTAGTAAGTAAACAGAAAATCATTCAAAAATATATTTATATAATCTAGACGGATATTGTGGTGATGGGAGCATAGGTAGGGGTGTGTGGGGCCTATATGATGGAGTCAAGCTGGGATGGGGTGTGTTGGAGGATGGAGAAGAGTGATGTGTCATTTATGAAACTTGTTTTTCTTATTTTCACTAGTGAAATCATTTTCCTAAAGAAAATATTTAATAAAAATTCCGACCGATCAATTTTGAGAAAAAAATTTAAAAATATTTTCTCAAAAATGTGCTCCCCCATACCAAACACACTATATGTCTACTTACGGTAATTTTATTTATTTTGCATTATAATTCGCGCTGAAAATTTGTTAACCAAATTAAGAGTTGTCATCTCGTAAGTCTTAAAACCTTACAAGTTTTACAAGATATATTATTTCTCATCTGAAAGAAATAACGCATTCAAAAACTTCGCTGATCATTAAAATTTGTTTTCGTAGTGTCAATTCTTAAAATTGGAATCACTAGTGGTGCTCCAATAACATAGTAATAAATAGGCATGTCCAGTGGTCCGGCCCGGCCCGATCCCGACCGGCCGGCCCAATCCCGACCATTCCGGCCCGATCCCGACTCGGCCCGTCCCGATCCTGACCCTACCCACCCCGTCCCGTCCCATCCCACCCCGTCCCGCCAGCCTCCTCCCCCTTTGCAAAAATAATCGTTGCAACAACAATCAAATTTTGATTTTGGCTATTCTGCAACGGCTATAACGACCATTTTTGCTCCCCCCACCCCATAAACCCCCCTACCCTCTTAATATTTATTTTTAACTGCTAAGTTAATATATTTACAATTTAACCCTATTTCTCAACTATAAATACCTCATTTTCTTCTTCATTTTTCTCACAAATCTTCCTACCATCTCTCTAATCTAATCTCTCAATTATCTCTCTACAATTCTACAAATCTTCCTACGATTAAATATTATATCAAAGTTAAAAAATTGGGAGTGAAATTGACAACTAGCTTGAGGATCATCCATCGAGCAAAATTTCAATTTTCAACCTCGATTATACGTCGACGTTACGTCGGCGTTTGTACCTTCGTTCCTTCTTTAAATTATTATTGTTACTTTATTTTAATTTTTAATTATCGCACTTAATTTCATTATCTTTAATTATTTATTTGAATAATAAAAATAGAAGGATTAAGAGGTATGTTTAAGGGTAAGGCTTCTTCTAGTATGGGTAACAAGGACATGGATACTTCTTCTAGTAATCATAGTCCTAGTCCCGATGATTTAATTGATTTAACTCATATAGATAAAACTGCTTTTTTTTAATGATAAACCATTAGATGATGAGGTAGATGAACAAAACTTTAATTTAGATGAACCACTAGATGACACACCCACTAGTGCACCTCAACCTCAGGCTCAGACTGAGTCTCAGCCTGAAACTGAAACTGGAATACCTCTTATTCCCCCTAGTATGAGTCGAGGCCCCACATAACGAAAATTAAAATCACTTGCATGACATTTTTTTGATAGGGGCCAAGAGAATCAACTAGCTAGATATAAAATTTGTAAAAATGTTTATAAATTTAAAATCGGAAAAATTCAAGGTGGGACGGGAGGTTTATTGAGACATATACAAGGCGAACACACAACTAGGTGGAATGAATATCAGGCTAAAAAATCGGGTGTGCCAATGGCATCTGAGGAGCGACAGGTTTCACATAGTGTCCCCGACCTAGTACATTGTCAAATTAACCTGACGGTGTGGGGAATTTTTGGTCCTAAATATGATAAAACAAAAATAGGGAAAATATGGCAAAATTAGTTGCGGCGGAGGGTTTGTCTTTTTCATTTCCTTCCTCTCCTAGTTTTATTCATTACATTCGAGAAACATATAATCATATTTTTAATGATTTTCCTAGATCAACTGTTAGAATGGATGTTTTTAAATTTGCAAGTGAATATCAACAATATTTACGTTATGCATTGTGTCATTTTAATGGCAAAGTGGCTATCACTTCTGACATAGACCGTAGTACTAACGGTAATGATTATTTAACGGTAACATGTCATTGGATAGATCAAAATTGGTCTATACAAAAACGTATTTTAGCATATAGATATATAGATGATAGGCACACTGGAAGTTTTATTGCACAAAATATTAATGAAATTTGTGATTATTATGGAATAAATGATAAAATTATGACTATTACATTAGATAATGATTTTTCTAATGATTATGCTATAAGACTTTTAAAAGTTCGATTAAGTCCATATTTTCCTAATAATTTTCATATAAGATGTGCGTGCCATATTTATACCTTAGTTCTAAAGGATGACCTAAAACTTTTTGAAAGCATCCTTGAAAAAATAAAATTTGCTATAAATTTTATTTTTAAAGGTAATAAAATACAAAGACGCAAAGAATATAAAAAAATTTGTCATGATTGTGGATTACCTTATAAAAAATTTCAGAAGAAATTTCGACTAGGTGGAATTCTCTGTATGAGCAACTACTTGTTCCTTACGATTATAGACAACCTATAACTTTATTATTTAACGCTCATAATAAAAATCCAAGGGATATGCTTTTAGATAATGATTGAGAAAGTTTTTTAGAACTTAATGGATTTCTAGAGAAATTCTTTCAAGCTACTAAAAAATTTTCCGGTATTTATTATCCTACTATTTCAAATATGTTATTTTATATAGCTCTAATATTTTTGTTACATAATGAATATATGCAAAAACCAACTTATAAGGCATCTATTAAAAAAATGTTTACAAAATTTTAAATTATTTTTTTCCTATTCCCACTATTTATATTATTGGTGCGGTATTAAATCCGACTATTAAAGTAGACAGTTGTAAAATACTAATAAAAACGATTTATGATTGTATAGAAGTACTTCCAACAGACCTAACTGAAGAACCAACTCACAAACCAACTAAAGAAGAAGTTACGTCTAGCATACATACTAAATGCAAACAAGTATATATGTATTACAGACAACAAAGTGCAAATAATAAACCGGCTTCTGTACTATCTTCTACTACTTCGCTTTCGCTGCAACCTTATAAAAAACATGTGGTTTCTGCTGCTAGTATTGAAGGCCTTAGAAATAAAATATTTAGTGGTTCAACTTCTTCACAAATTAGCGAATTTGATGTTTATGTCCTGCAGAGTGTTGTACCGTACGAATTAATTGTCAATGATGAAGGACATGAAGACTTGCTGAAATACTGGAGGCAGAATGAGAGTACATTTCAGACACTAGTAAAGATGGCCCGAGATGTTTTGAACATTCAAGCGTCATCAACAGCATCTGAAAGCGCTTTTTCTGCTGGAAGATTTCAAATAGGAGAGCATAGACATTCATTGGCGGGAGACGCATTGGAGATTGCAGTTCTTTTCAGAGATTGGATTCGAGCGGAGCGTAGAAGGTGAGGTCAACCGGAGATCAACGAAGAAGAAGACAACAACTACAACGAAATCTTGTCCGAGGGAACAGGAAACGACGTCGAACAATTTGACCAACAAATTCCAATTCCAACCGAAAATCCTCAAGACATTGTGAGGAAATTAGAAAAAGTATGGTTAAATATGTAATATTTTAATTACAATTTTACTATGTGATTTGCAACTTTTGAACAACACCACAAAGTTGCAATTTTGAAATTGTATTATCAAAAATCATATTTCTATTAAATAATATAAGAGGCACAAAAACAGCCTTGAGATGTTTTTATTACATTATCTTGTTCAATTATAGAATTGTTTATATATATATATATTATTTTTAAAAATTAGGTGGAAAAACAAAGTCAAAACCCGATCCCGACCCGTCCCTCAAATCCCGGCCCCTCTACTGGGACGGGATGGGACCTCTTCCCTTCCTGCCTATCCCGGCCCGTCCCTCAAATCCCGGCCCCTCTCCTGGGACGGGATGGGACCTCTTCCCTTCCTGCCTATCCCGGCCCGTCAGGCCCGCTGAACCTGAGTACCGACCCTCCCCTCCGTCCCACCGGGACCCGCCCCTTTGGACATCCCTAGTAATAAACAAGCAACAAGAAATTGTAAATTGATTTCACCGTAGTGCAACAATTCTTTTTTCCATTTGAAAACGTAGAAAATCTTGATACCAATGTTTATTTTGACTCTCATGTTTTATTATCAAGGGCGAATCTAAAATTTAACGTTTATGAGTTTGGAGTTTTAGGATAGCAATCTCAAATACTAATAACTGAATTCAATTTTTAATATATGTACCAATTTAGTGTATCTCTTAATATATATATATGATATAGACTAAAGCTATAGAGATTCCGAAATCATAACTTACACTCTGAATCAGACCCAATTCTTTACAAATGATTGGTCACTAAAACAACATAATAGAGAAAAACATTGGTCAGATATGGACATATTTGGAATATTTAGCAAGGTTAAGATCCTTTATTATTAGCTTTGTCGTTGATTACGTAACATCTTAAGTGAAGAATCAATATTAGACAGGGTTGGGAAAGAATCTTTGAATTTACTTATCAAACTTACCTTTCTAAATAAATATATATTTTTACTTTATTAACTCATTTTACCAAGATAAATTTATATTATCGCTCTTATTTGCTACTGCCTCTATTTACTTGTACTTATGTCTACTACTAAAGATAAATCTTCAGTTTAATTATTTATCAACTTTAGCATATCCAGATAAGAATAATTTCTTTTTTATTCTTACCAGTAATTACTCATTCCAAATCATTTATCAAGACCATTAAAATATAGATATTCTGATATAATTGTTGGAAATTAGCCTTTGGCGGGGAGATGCGTCCACCCATCTTTGATGAATTAAACACTAGTGTTCCTCATGTTGGAGACCTTGTCTCTTCGCACATGCATGATCTACGAAGTGAGTAGATGACCGTAGGGCCAAGAATCGTCTAATTTCGTTGAGAAATGAAAGAGATATTGGTCCACGAAGTAAGGTGTTTGAGGCATGGAAATGTAGTGGGACAAATCTACCACATCGGTGGGAATAGGAAGAATTGCTCTCTATATATGTCTCAAATTGGTAAAGGGTTTGGGACCCCAAGGGGTATCCCATGTGTTTAAAGGAGGGAAGACCTAGATGTGCTTGGGTTCAAGGCTAAGCCCACACGCGCGCCGCCGCCGCCCGTCTGGTCCGGTTCCGGGCTGTGGGCTGTGGGGACTTTCTGATAGTATCTTTTTGGACCAGAGAACTCTGCCAGATGTACAGTTTGATCCCTGAAGTTTCATATGTACGCTTGGACCGAGAATTCTTTCATATGTACGGTTGGTCCCCGAAGTTTCAATATTTACGCTTTGATCCCCGAGTTTCGGAAAGCTTTCTGCCTACCGTTGGACTATTTTCTGGAGCATTAACCAGCCATTATTTGGCTGATTAACTCCTCCATTAACAGCCCATTACTTGGGCAGTTGGGCAGCCTTCTTCAATGGCCTTTAACAACCATTACTTGGTTGTTTAATACCCTTCTAATGGCCATTAACAACCTTGTTTTTGGCAGTTGGACAACCCCTCTTCCATGTTATATATTGAGCTATTGTTGGCTCAATTCTGGACTGCACAACAGGCAAAAAACAGACGGGAATAACACAGAAAAATAGCACAATACGTGATTGAAAAATAGCTCAAAACAGTGAGCAAACTGTGACGAAAATCAGTGACCAAACCCACACATATACACAAGATATACACTACAGAGACACTATATACACAGAGACAAAAGAGAAGAGTCAAGAGAAACTCTTCCTTCCTATTCCATATCTTCAGCAATTCGAATCATATTCGTTTTCTTCGTCAGGCTCAACCTATTGGCTTTGTAGCATTGAGATTATAGTGTTGTTTTATCTTGGGAGACTATTGCCCGCTAACGTAAAAACATATATACGGGGCAATCTTGTCTTAAGGACAGAGGGCAATCCCTCGACTCAACACACAATGTTGTAACCATCCAGGTTTAGTCGTTTCTTGATTTCAGGATATCAAGATTCAAGACACAACAAGCTTGCGGCAGTTCTCAACATTGGCTTTGCAAGGTGATCAAGATTCAAGACACAACACACTTGCGGCAGTTTTGAAGATTGACCATTTATTCATCCTTTCGAACATTTGTAATAGTTATTTACTTTCCATACTGCTTTATAAAGTACAATAGAGTACAAACAATTTAAGACAAGATTGTATTGGATTACTATTAGTGTTCAAAAGATGACGGTCAAAAGTTGTGTGACCAAATCTGGATATGGCTGTGGTTTTCTACTTGAAGACAGTGCTGATGATATTGTTGAAGTTCAACATGTTCATGGTGTCACCGCTCCCAAGAGTGGTGGGAACAAGCGCTCACGAGAGCCTGAGGATGTCAACTGGGACAAGAGGAGAAGGTTGAAGATGTGGTTCTATCTTGCAGCAGAAGGCCTATATCTGTCCCAGACAAAGAATCTAAAATTGGGATAAGTATTTTTCTTATTTTTCAAGAATAAAGATTAAATGATGTCTGATTAAAAATGGATTAAAGTAAGGAAGGAATATAATAAAAATCAGAAGTTTAATCTCTTCTTCTTTCCCGTTTAAAGATTGGATTTTGTAAACAACTTAAAAAGATCCGTTCTTTTAAGTGTAATGATTAAAAGTGTGTAAAGTATGTTCGCACATACGAGGGAGAAAGATCCACTGACTGTGCGAAAACTGTTACCACTCTTAAGTAAGCGCCAAGAACTATCTGGGCACCAATCATAACGGTAGAAGTCTAAAAGCTAAAGACGTTGAGCCTGTCATCCTATTTGGCAGAAGATCCTTCATAGGATGATGTTGGACACTCAGTCATACAAAGCATCCGGGCGACTGGAGTGGGCCAAAATTCCTTTGATATGATGATATTGGACACTCAGTCATATAAAGCCTCCGGGCGACTGGAGTGGGGCCATAATTCATTTCATAGGAAAAGTAATGGACACCTAGTAAGGTGGGCCAGAGTTTCCAGGTCTTAAATGATCTGAAGGCCTAAAGAAAGGCGGAAAAGAAATTGGACACTCAGTCTGCCAAAGCAACTGCAGTGGGCCAGAGTATCCAGATCACATATGATCCGATTACGCCCTAACCACGGGCAAGAGGTTGTTCATGTGAAGCAACGCCACCTCTAAAGTAGAAGGGGTTGGAGAGGTTGTCCTCAATAGGACTTCAGGGAATGAGATCACTCTAAGATGAGGTGATACATGTCCCAAACTTGGTTTAAGGGACGATGTTGGTCAAGCTGGTTTGAGACTAGTCCAACAGGTCTGTAATAACTAAGAATGGTACAGTATGTCTGTAGCCAAATGAATGATATATTTGTAATCCGTGCATCTATGCCATCATAGATTAAGACACGTTAAATAGAAAGTCATTCAAAAGCTAACGATATTGAGATTGTTGCCTTCTGTCGACATAAACTCTCAAAATAAATGTGAGGTAGATGAAGAGGCAAAATCACCTTTCCAAATTCCGTCAAGGTAATAGCGAAAGAAGCACCGCTCCTCTAGAACTTAGTCACACCTACTTGGGTGATTTGAAGTTTATACAAAATAGAGGGGGGAGACAAGTACGTTATGACCTCATTGATGATGGTACAACGTATTGTATCATTTGTTTGTTGAAAAGCAAAGATGAAGTTGTTTAAGCGGATAAGCGCTACAATGCAGAAGTTGGAAATCAACTATGCCTATGGATTGCGAAATTCATAGTGATAGAGGGGGAGAATGTGAAGCATCGTTCATTAAACGACTGTTCATTTCTCACCTTAGTCCAACGGTGTTAGCCAAGCGCAAAGTCGTACGCCCAAATTATGTGGGGTGGCTTGGTAAAAGTTGGAATACTGAAACAGGTCAAGTTGTACCTAAGACTGTAGATTGCATATCCACTGGATCTGCAAATAACAGTAGTGCTGATCGCCTTTTGGCATCAAAGAATACTAAATTCTTTTTAGATAGCTTTCCTTGAAAAAAAGGAAAAATGAGTAATTGCTCAAGGTTAACAAGAACTCGCGAGGGCCTGACTGTCCGAAACTAGACGTTCCGTACCTACGGGACTCGAAAGTTGCTGGCTATCCGGAACTTAATATTCCAGATCTGCAGAACTCAGGGATTCTAGATGTTGAACCGAGAAGGAGCAAAGAGGGGACAAAGACTTGTTCCATACCTTCTAGCTTGTATGGTTGAGAATGAACCATGGATAATTGACAAACAATTGTCATCTCCAAAAGCGCTGCTTTGGAAAGAAGCTAAAGGAAGAAATAGATTCTATCATATAGAACCATACTTGCGTAATGGTTGATCTTCCCCCGGGAAAAGAACCTTTGGGTTGTAAAATGTGCTCCCCTGTGAGTAGCTTATCATTCAGGGCCATTGTAGTCTTGCGTGGCATGGATGTTGAAACAGCCTTCCCAACCAGAGAGTTGGAAGAAGAGGATTAGAGTTGGTTTGCTGGACTGTTGGGCTTCTTCCTGAACTTTCATTTTGGTCCCCGAAATGTTTACATTTTGGTCCTGAAAGTTTAAGATAAAACAGAAACAATGAATCTGACCACAGAAACATTGACTCTGAAAAGCCAACAGTTGGAAAACCAACAGTCTGAAAGTGAAAGTCATATTGAAACAAAGTCTTGATATGAAAGATATGGGTATCACAGATGACATCTTAGGAATTGGATTTCTAAGACATCTAATGGACTGGTCGATAGCTGACAGTCTCGTTGAAGCCACCAATGGATATGAATCATAGAAATGATTGGAATCATGGTGCACCCATAGACAAGGAGTGATACGCTCAGGTCACGTGTAGTTCAATGTATTGTACACACTACAACCGACCTGGTATCGTCCTACAAAGTAGATCAGTTGAACTAAAGTTCACTGATGATTTCAATACATGATCAATAGAAAGGCGTTAAGTCGGATATGACGATATCTGAATTATTTGCTTATCTACAGATTATAGTATTCTGGATGTCCAAATGGTTCGAGAGAACACAAGTGATGCAAACTGGACATCAGATCTGAAGAACACCAAAGCCACAAGTAAATATGTATGGTGGTTCTTGGAAAATCCTCTAAGCAAACTTGCATCAGCTGATTCATGATGGAATCGAAGTTTATCGCTTTATACAAAGCATGAAAGAAGTTGAGTAACTTTACGGCTCCTTAGAGGATGTCCCTTATTGGGAGAAACCCGTGCCTTCAGCAGTTCTACATTGTGGCTAGCCGGTCGGCTTCAGGAAGGACACAGATGACGGCGTCTGGACATATCAGTTAGGAGACATAAGACTGTATGGCAGTTGATCATCACAGGTGTCACTTCCTTGTTTACTAACTAAGGGACTACCCAGAGATCAAGTGTTCTGCCTGTCTAGGGGAATGGGCTTAAAACCCAAACAATACGAACCTTTGCGGTAGAAACCCAACCATACTGATTGGATATCCCAAGAATTTGGTTCAATGGGAAAACTAAGCGGCAAAAGGTTCAGTTGAGCGCTTCGGTGGAAGCAAGAGCACCTCGGATGATGATTTCTGTACGGAAACCTGAATCCAAAGTTGTTCCCGCGATAGACATTAAAGTGCTACCTGCATGGTGGGTAAATGTTAAGCTTCCAAACCTTTAAAAGATCCTCAAACGGTTGAGGTTAAGGTTGGAGAAACTTTTAATGATTCCTAACACTTGTGAAGTGGGGTATAGCAGGATACCTTGTAGGAGATCACCTATTTAAGTGCGAGGATGGCCGCCTCAAATGAGCGCACTTAAGAATCCAAGTGTGTCCATGGCCACAACGTACAGAAACGTAAGAAGGAAAATGAATAAGAAGAGTTATTGTGTTGATATCGTTGTCTTGGCTTACACTACACACTGACGGTTCAAGACATCACGTTCACCGCGCAGTAAGTAAGTCCGATGGTATTCAACTAGGGAAGGTTCAAAGCGAAAGCTGCCGCTCCTGATGCATTATCTTTTCGCTGAAAGATTGCTGAAATGAAGGCACCTTGTGTGTGCTCCATAATCTCTCTTTCATAGAGGGGATTGCTGGAAATTAGCCTTTGGCGGGGAGATGCGTCCACCCATCTTTGATGAATTAAACACTAGTGTTCCACATGTTAGAGACCTTGTCTCTTCGCACATGCATGATCTACGAAGTGAGTAGATGACCGTAGGGCCAAGAATCGTCTAATTTCGTTGAGAAATGAAAGAGATATTGATCCACGAAGTAAGGTGTTTGAGGCATGAAAATGTGGTGTGGGACAAATCTACCACATCGGTGGGAATAGGAAGAATTGCTCTCTATATATGTTTCAAATTGGTAAAGGGTTTGGGACCCTAAGGGGTATCCCATGTGTTTAAAGGAGGGAAGACCTAGATGTGCTTGGGTTCAAGGCTAAGCCCACACGCGCGCCGCCGCCGCCCGTCTGGTCCGGTTCCGGGCTGTGGGTTGTGGGCTGTGGGGACTTTCTGATATTATATTTTTGGACCAGAGAACTCTGCTAGATGTACAGTTTGATCCTTGAAGTTTCATATGTACAGTTTGGACCAGAATTCTTTCATATGTACAGTTTGGTCCCTGAAGTTTCAATATTTACAGTTTGGTCCCCAGAGTTTCTGAAAAACTTTCTGCCTACCGTTGGACTATTTTTTGGAGCATTAACCAGCCATTATTTGGCTGATTAACTCCTCCATTAACAGCACATTACTTGGGCAGTTGGGCAGCCTTCTTCAATGGCCTTTAACAGCCATTACTTGGTTGTTTAATGCCCTTCTAATGGCCATTAACAACCTTATTTTTGGCAGTTGGACAGCCCCTCTTCCATGCTATATGTTGAGCTGTTGTTGGCTCAATTCTGGACTGCACAACAAGCAGAAAATAGGCGGGAATAACACAGAAAAACAGCACAATACGTGACTGAAAAACAGCTCAAAACAGTGAGCAAATTGTGACGAAAATCAGTGACCAAACCCACACATATACACAAGATATACACTACAGAGACACACTATATACACAGAGACAAAAGAGAAGAGTAAAGAGAAACTCTTCCTTCCTATTCCATATCTTCAGCAAGTCGAGTCATATTCGCTTTCTTCGTCAGGCTCAACCTATTGGCTTTGTAGCGTTGAGATTATAGTGTTGTTTTATCTTGGGAGACTATTGCCCGCTAACGTAAAAACATATATATGGGGCAATCTTGTCTTAAGGACAGAGGGCAATCCCTCGACTCAACACACAACGTTGTAACCATCCAGATATAGTTATTTCTTGATTTCAGGATATCAAGATTCAAGACACAACAAGCTTGCGGCAGTTCTCAACATTGGCTTTGCAAGGTGATCAAGATTCAAGACACAACACACTTGCGGCAATTTTGAAGATTGACCATTTATTCATCCTTTCGAACATTTGTAATAGTTATTTACTTCCCGTACTGCTTTATAAAGTATAATAGAGTACCAATAATAATATGCACTTCACATTTATTATTTTTTAAGAGAAACAAAAAGTCTACTGTGGACAGGTAAAGGTGAATGGAGGAAGTAATATTTTGATTGTTTAGTTAGGGGTTTAGACCTATAAGAATTATTAAGCTATGGCTATTTAATATGTTTTCACAATTTTTCTTTTTCTTTTTTGAATTAGCAGGTTTCCGGAATATTGGAAGTAACATTTTCCTCTCACTCGTGGGTTCCATTTTCATTCAACTGAATATTAGTCCCAAAACACGCCGTGTAATTCTCTGTTCTGCTCTCACTTATTTACAATATGCACAATTTCGTATATAGATAAATGAAAGTACATTAATTTTATTTCGATAAATCAAAGGGAAATAGTTTATTCCTCCTACAAACATATATATAATGAACAAAATTGGTAGATACGAACGGCAGTAAATATATCCGATTAAGTGATTTGTAGAGACTTTGAGTTCTTTCAAAAAGTTGAGGCAAACATATATTCTTTTTGGAGGAGGAAAAGAAATAGAAGACAAGGTGTGCGTGAACGTTGGGTATGAAATACACTTTCGGGTCAGAATAATTTGAATTTATATCATATAAGGCTTATTAAACGAGAAAATGCTCTATGCTAGAAATTTTTCGACTTAAACTCGAGGCTTTTAATTAAGAGTAGGATAGATATGTGTAATGATAGTAATAATATTAAATATTGTGTGATAATTTAAACAATTTTTTCCTTTAGAGTCGTATGCTTTAACTTTTCAATAGAACCTTCTTATGATTGTGTACAAATTACGATCAAAGGTCCTCACATTTAAATATTATGAAAAATATTTATGTTATTTAAATAAGAGAAAGTACGTTAAGAATCATAGTAGCAAAACTGAAGTTGAAATTCTATAATTCATCCAAAGGAAAAATACACACAATGACACAATATCTATACTATTATGAAAGTGAAAAAACGACATAAATTGTCTCTTATGCTTTAGGATACTAATCAGTTTTGGTCCTTTAAGTTTGTCACAAGTTAATAAAAATGGTCCCTTATTTTTTATGATAGATGCAAAATAGTCCATTAAGTCTGCACATAACAGTTTTGGTCCTTTAAGTTTACCAAAAGTTAAACACTTTTAGTCTTCGATAAAATATTTACAGAACTATATTTGTTAAATTTGAATAAAATTATGAAAAATAAGGAAATTAGCAAGAAATCACATTTAGAGGTGCACACTACTAAAAAAAGGGCTAAATACATCGGGACAAAATCGACGGACATCCGTCGGTTATAGGGCAGGACCAAAGAAAAACCGACGGGCTTGATAATGTTAAAAAATTGTGTCTCCAAACACGAAACCGAGTGAGTCTATCGTCTAGGTAAAATATATAAATCTAAGTTTTTATTAAAAAATCGGTATAAAAATAAGTACTTCCACTGTAGTGAATTCTTTTTAAAAATAGTTTCCGCGCAGTTTTGAGGGAAAGTAATCGATGGAAGTCCTTCGATTTTCGTAATAAAATAAAACTAAAATTTAAAAAGAATCATTGGCTTTTCGATAATGTCTGTTGGATTTGTCCGTCGATTTTCGTCCATCTGATTTTCGCTTGTTTTTAATAGTGAAATTTTTTGTAGCTTCTGCTATTTCTAATTTCTTTCTAAAGTCTAATGCAACTTTTTGAGGTGTAATTTCTATTTTGTTTATATATCTTTTTAGTGTCTAGTGTATTATTTTGTGTGCATATTTTAGGATTTGATGGAACTTTCTTGGTGTTTATAATTATTATTTTTTGCATAGTTTCCATCAAATCTAACAGATAGAATTCGGTAAATATTTTTTGCCGAAAACTAAAAGTGTTAACTTTCAGCAAACTTAAAGGTCAAAAACTAGTAAAGTGCATACTTAAGGGACTATTTTGAACCTATCCTCAAATATAAGAGATCATTTTTGTTAACTTATTTTAAATTTAAAGGATCAAAATTATTAAGTGCATACTTAAAAGACTATTTTGAACCTATCCTCAAACATAAAGATCATTTTTGTCGTTTTCTCTTATGAAAGTTGGAAGGTCCAACTCCAAATGTTGAAAGACAAAACAATCGTTAAAAAGAAGATAAATAAATAATTATTAACTACCTAGTTTGAATTAGTTAAATTATGAAATATATTACACTTTTCAAATGAGTTGTTTAATAAATTAATATTAATATAAATATATAGCTGCACATTGCGAAACAAATTGATTAGATTATGAAAGGATATAGGTGTAAGTAAAAAACTGTTCAAATTACTTCTTTAAAATTAATATTAAATTCATATTTCTATCTATATTATTATGAATGTAGAGGTTTACTTACTATTACAAAACAGGATGCCACAAATATTAAAAAAAAAGGATCAAAATACCCCTTTATAATAAGTTGCTTAAAACTAGTAATAGACCTTTTCTATATATTCCAAAAGTTATTGACTAAATTATGAAATAACACAAGTATAAGTAAAAAGACACTCTTCAAATCAATTGGTTAAAATTAATATGGAATCTCTATCCACATATATATTATTTTGAAAGTAGATGCTTATTTACTATTATAAAAACAGGAAGCCCTAAATTATAAAATTAAATGACCTGACCAACATACTCCTATAATGAACACCCTTAAATCTACTACATTCAATATAAATTATTGATAATTTGTATTTGAAATATATTGTTTATTCCCCCTATCACATTCATTGTTGATAAGTAAATGAAAAATGTATGTTGTTGTTGTTTTGTATGATATTTTGAACATCTTTTTTTTTCTTTTCTAAGAGTCGGATGACTTTAACATTTTAATAGAAATTGCATACAAATTAAGCGGTTAAAGGTCCTCACATTTAAAATATTATAAAATATATCTATGTTATTTTGAATAAGAGAAAGTTAACAGTTATAGGATCAAAACTGAAGTGAAAATCCTATAATTAACCTTAAAGAAACACTCAATATCTATACTGTTAGGTTCGGGTATGCTATGGAACAATAAAAACAAACTGAAAATAAACTAACTCGAATGCCAATTTAGTTTCCGAATGTCTGCGATAATGTCGTCCGACACCAGTGATAACACTTTAGTAAAAACATAAAACTTTAAAGAACAATGCAACAGAAATTTAAAGAACACAAATGTTTAAAATTTAGATAGGTTATATATATTATATAATCTATGATGGTCAATGACCGAAAGTACTGTATATATTTATTATATACAAAAATTACAAATTCCTTTCTTTACAATTTTACAAGATGAAATGGAAATGAATTAAATGTTGAAGTCGCAGATGACTTTTGCATGAAAAATCTTCCTGAGTAGACATAGACAACCTTTCATTACAATACTTGCATACAAAACTAATCTAGAATCTAAACATCAATTGTAATGTTGGACAAAATGTTGTCAACACGCTCAGGCAACACTTGTGATCCAGATTTCTGAGATGAAATCCCGAGAGCTCTCTTAGTATTTTTACATTCTACTTCTGGATATCGATACACTGTTGTAGCCTCTCTATTTATAGTAGAGAGTCTTCCTTGAAAAGCTCATTGATTGGTTGTGGAAGTTGAGGGAAAGGTGGGCAGCTTGTGGTAGATGATTAAGGAGTGAAAATCTCAACAACTTTGACTTGTTCCTTACTCGACTTCTTCCCCAAGCTTTGACTCTTTCTCCCATATTTTACACAACTCCAATTCACCACGCCTAAGTCATTTTTACCCCACAATAAAATATTACTGCTTACCATGAAGTAAGGCAAAACTATTCTAAAAATGTTGGTCCGAATGTTGTGACATTTGTCCCAACATTTTTATGCATTCAAATCACTACTTCAGAAGATATGTTGGGTCAAATGTCATAACACCAAACCCAACATTAACAATCTCTCCCTTTTTGCCCTTTCTTCACAAAACTCATTACAAACCTAAACCGACTTAGGATATTGAGACAAATGTTTGTCCAACATTTATGATCAATAATATCAATGTTATGCTCCCCCTTAACCTGCGATGAATTTCAAGCAAACATGCGTGTATCGATTCATAGGATTAGAAAAGAAGAAATATGTTAGCACATATATACATATCATCCACTATATACATACACGAATAGAAATAATCATTGTCAACAAATATCAACATCAATTCATCTTTTTTCTTTTATTGAATTGATCCCACCAGAACAAAATTCACTTGATTGATACATGTACATACACCTAGCAATTTGACCAAGCATTTACAACTTAGGTTCAGAAACATCATTCAACTTCCTCTTTGCTCGTCATATAGCAGCAACAACTTCCAACATCTTTCTACTCCTGCATAACTGCTTCTCTGCACAATACAACAACTTCTAGCTTTCTTCCTCAGCTCCCCCATCATCAGCAACATCATTTTCTCCCTCTTTTTGTGAAGAAAGCAGCAACACGTAATGGTCTCTGGCTTGAATCAGAGCATTCCTCACAGCATCAACATCAAAGATTTGTTGGTTCATCTCTGCAATTTGATTCACAAGCCATTCAGTAGACAGTGGAGACTGTCTTTCTTGAGACACACTGGGCTGTTCAGGAGCTGAAGGTTCTTCATCAGTTGAGAAAATTGAGTCCGTACTTTCACTATCACTGCTCGAGTAGACTGGTTTAGAAGTTTCACATTTAGTTCTTTTGCTACTAAACTCTTCTTGGATTGTTTTCTCGAACACTCTACTCGATCGGCGAGTAGGAAAGGCAGTTGATCTGGTCCTCTTGCCCAAAGATGTAAAATCAGCAGTTTCATCGACATCTACGGGGTTGTTGTTGTCTTCAGGGTAGCTAATATCTAAAGGTTCATCAAAACCTTTAAACACTATTTCCATAGACAGATCCTCTGTGGGGTTTGATGAAGAAGATTGGCCTGGTTGCTGAGGTGTAAAGTGCTCAGAAGAGTCAAGTGTTTATTGGAGGGTTTATGCTCATGGGAGTGTTAGATGAAATGTTAGCTGACATGGGTTTTGACATTGGAGAAGTTTCCATTGGTGATAATTGAGGAGAAGGTTTTGAGATTGAGATTGGAGTTTGATTTGGTGATTCCATCGGGTAGGTAGGATTATACCCGAGGTGTGACATATTTCCCTTTTTTTTTTAGGGAAAATCGGAAATGATAAAAAAAATAGCAAATAAGAGAAATATTTATATACATGGCAAATTTTTCTAAGCAACAAAAATCCCTTAGTTTTAGGTATTTTAATTTCACAAAATAACTTACACAAAATATTTTGGGATAAAGGGATAAACATCATGGTAGAATTTCAACAATCTTATCATTTTTAAGGTTTTGAAATTCCATTTAAAACAAGGCATAAAAATAGGGAGAAAAGTTTGATTTTTTCGAAATCAGTTAAGAATAATATCCCAACAAATATCACGATCTGAAAATGTCAACAATAATGTTGGCAACATTTTGGATGACACAAGTATTTTGATCCCTCAATAATTTTTCATTTTAGCAACAAATCACGACACATTTTATACGTATTTTTATGAGTTTAACCATTGGACCAATGTAACATTTTTCCATCGTGTCCTTGGTCTAATCATATAACACATATAAAAGAATTTTCCGTGTAAAAAATAAGAATACTTTTATGGTATTCTCAATTCCTTTTACAAGCACTCGATACTCATATAGAATAGGAACGGTATCTTATTAAGGGCTTTGCTCATTTTTCATAGTTGTCAAATATTTGTAAAGGTTTTGCCTTACTTTGATACTCCCTTTTTATGATATATATGTTTTTATATGTCATCGCAGAGAACGGTATTACGTTGGAATCACATTCTTATTGAAGGATCATACTTGTATGACCAAAAGTAATGCACTATACAACAACAATAATCAGTTTTTGATATTACATAGGTAAATGTCATCTGAAATGTTAGACAATGTTTCAGTTGACATTCACCAAAAATGCATTTTTAGAGATTACAAAGACCAAGAGATTTATTCAAACTAGAAAATCTCTCATGGTCCAAAGCTTTTGTAAAAATATCAGCTAGTTAATGAACAGTGTCAACATGTTCAATTTGAACTAGCTGTTTTTCTACTAAATCTCTTAAAAAGTGATGTCTAATATCAATATATTTTGTACATGAGTGTTGAACTAAATTTTTGGAAATATTTATAACACTCAAATTTTCACAGTACAAAATTAAAATGTTGCTAGAAAATCCATAGTCGTCTAACATGTGTCTTAGCCATATTAATTGAGAGCAACAACTTTCAGCTGCTACATATTCAGATTCAGCAGTTGAAAGCGAGACACAATTTTGTTTACGGCTATACCATGAATCAAGGTTATTGCCAAGGTAAAAATATCCTCCACGTGTACTTTTTCTATCATCCACACCTCCAGCCCAATCTGAGTCACTAAATCCTATTAAGTTAGGATTAGTGTCTTTGGAATACCAAATTCCCAACTCACATGTTCCATCAACATATCGAATAATACGTTTCACGACATTTAAGTGGGATATTTTGGGACAGGCTTGAAAACGGGCACAAACACAAACACTACACATAATATCTGAGCGACTAGCAGTAAGGTAAAAGAGGCTACCTATCATAGATAGATATAATGTTGGGTAGACATTTTCACCAATATTATCCTTACATACCTTCTACAATGAATGCATTGGCGTCTTCATCTGTTTAGCGTTCTCAAAACCAAATCTCTTAACTAGATTCTTAGCATATTTACTTTATGAGATGAAAATTCTATCTTCACTTTGCTTAATCTGCAAACCTAAGAAAAAAGTTAGTTCCCCAATCATGCTCATTTCAAAAGTTGATGACACAGATTCAACAAACGACTTTAGATAAGCCTGTGAGATCGAACCAAATACTATGTCATCTACGTAGATTTTAGCAATAATAATATCTACACCATGACATTTAATGAATAAAGTATGATCAGATTCACCACACTTAAAACTAAATTCAAGAAGGAAGTTAGTTAGACGACCATACCATGCACGAGGCGCTTGTTTCAATCCATAGAGAGCCCTTTTGAGCTTGTACACATAGTGTGGATGGTAAGGATCTTCAAATCATTTTGGTTGTTTGACATAGATTTCCTTATCTAGGTAACCATTTAAAAATGCACCTTTTACATCCATTTTGTGTAAAGTAATTTTTAGAAAATATGCAATAGCAAATAAAAGTCTAATTGATTCAATTCTAGTCACAGGTGTAAATGTTTCGTCATAATCGATTCCTTCAACCTGAGTATAGCCTTGTGCAACTAGACGAGCTTTGTTTCTAACAACAGTTCCTGATTCGTCTGATTTATTTTTGAAAATCCACTTAGTTCCAATTACATTTGTATTGTTTGGATGTGAAACTAAGTCCCAGACTTTATTTCGAGAGAATTGTTCAAGCTCTTCTTGCATTGCTTGAATCCAAAAATTATCTTTGAGTGCTTCTAAAACATATTTTGGTTCTAATGTAGATATAAAACAAGAAAGACTAACCTCTTGGTATATGGTAGTCATACACACATACCTTACTATATCTCTGTAGTTGAGTGGTTCTTTCCCTCTTGTTTTAATTCCTTTAAAAACACCCCTATCACCTGGCATGTTGGATGATTCTTCCTAATCCTTGATGAGGGATCCCTTCGAATTTGATCTAGCAATTCAACATTTGACTCCTCATCCCTAGCCTCTGTGATCTCTATTTCAAGTTCAGATATTGCTTCGAATGTGGTAACATTTGGGGCAACATCTGATTCTTCAGCAGTCTGCATATTTTCCACTAAAACTATAATGTTATTTTCAGTTGTATTTCCTGTAGGATCAGAAAAATCATCAAAAACAACATTTACAGACTCTTTTACAGTTCTGGTCCTCAGATTGTATACTCGATAAGCATGACTATTCTGAGAATAGCCAACAAAAATTCCTTTGTCTCTCTTAGAGTCAAACTTTGCCAAATGATCTCTATCATTTAAAATGTAACAAATACACCCAAAAACATGAAAGTAACGCAAGTTAGGTTTCTTTCCATTTATAAGCTCATAGGGTGTCATGTTTGTTCCTGGCCTTAAATAGACTCTATTAGCGATGTGATTAGCAGTATTCAAGGCTTTTGCCCATAAATGTTTTGAAAAATGTTTAGAACTAAGCATCACTCTAGCAATTTGTTGCAATGTTCTATTTTCCCTTTCTGCTACCCCATTCTATTGTGGAGTTTTGGGAGCAGAAAACACATGGAAAATTCCCTTTTTCTCATTAAGTTTTGTGAATGAACTATTTTCAATTTTTTTCCATGGTCGGATCTGATCCAAAAATAAGAGAATGTAACAGATTCCTTATTCTAGAGTGCAAGATTTTAAACATGTCAAAAGTTTGTGATTTTTCTTTCAAAAAATATATCCATGAATATCTAGAAAAATCATCTACAATCACATAGGAATACCTCATGCCTCCTAAACTGTCTACCTCAATTGGACTCATTAGATCCATATGCAGTAATTTAAAATAGTGAGACGTACCTGAATGTTGTCCGTCGTGTTGGACAATGCTATGAGAGACACGAGTTTGCTTACCTTTCAGATAATTTTCACAGACAGTTTTACCTTTATGGCTATGATTGGGTAAGCCTCTAACCGCTTCATATGAGACCAATTTTTCTAAATTACGGTAGTTGACATGCCCCAACTTTTGATGCCATAGTGTTGTGTCACCGATCTTGGCATTATTACATGTTTATTGTCTTGCAATAAGATATCAATTATCACATGTTCTAATACCTATCTTGACACATTCATTGGCTTCATTCGTAACTTCATAGGCATTCTTATTAAATTTTACCTCAAGATTTTCATCACATAGTTTACTAATTCTAATTAGATTAGCCATTAAACCCTCAATGTGTAAGGCATTCCTTAAGGCTGGAAAACCAGGAACATCCAAGATCCCTTTCCCAATTATTTTGCTTTTACTGCCACCTCCATAAGTCACATTTCCTCCATTGAATGATTCATAGTTTTTTAGAAATCCTTTTGTACATGTCATGTGGCGAGAACATCCACTATCAAATTACCAAGAACCTGAAATGTTAGTTCTTAATGCAGTTATACAAACATTACAAATTAAATTAATTTTAGGAACCCAAACTCTCTTGAAATATTTTTTACCTTTTGGCTTAGAAATGTTGCTCCGATTGTTATCCGAAATGTTGGACGACAATTTAGGCAACATTTTGCTCACAAAATTTTGAAGTTTGTAACAATATGGTTTTAAGTGTCCAGGGGAGTTACAGTGATGGCATACAAACTTCATATTCTTTGACATATACGAGAACCCATTATTTATCCATTTTTCTTTTACAAAGCGTATTTTCTCATTTTTATCAAAGAGATTAGAGCATATGGTTTTAAGAAAGTTTTCGTATCCAATACCTACATGTGAAGGATTACTAAAACTGAGTATCTCATTCAATTTCAAAGTCCTTGTGTTGAGCTTGCGGAAGGTTGCTTCAACTAAATCCTGTTTTGCACGAATCTTACCAAATTCAGTTTCATTTTGGTAAGTGCAACCTCTAGTCGGGTTATTGTGCCTTTTAAATCTACATTCTCACGAGTTAAAGATTTTACCTTTGTGTAAAGTTGCTTGGATTCTATGATTAAGGCTTTACAAATACTTTGTAATTCATTAATCATACCATCTTTACATTCAACTTGATCCATACAATCAGTCTCATTAACAGAAATAGAACCACTAAAGGAATTAACATCAGAATAGTTAAAGAATTCATACCTTTCGGATGTCGCTGAGAATGTTGATGTCGTTACTGATGTTGGAGAAAATGTCATGACATCTGAGACAACATTATAGACGACATCTTCATTATCCGATAAAGACTGTTCGAAAATAGTGGCCAGCATTGCTTATGTTTCAATTTCACGATCTCCTTCCTCTTCATCTTCATCATTAGTAAGAGAAACCCATAGGTTCTTACCAAATTTCCTAAGAGTGTTTGCACATTCGTTGGCATAATGACCCCAACTCGAGCATGCATGACATTGCATAGACTCAAGTTGTTTGGGATCAAATTTGGTACGATCTGAGTTGGTTCTTCTTAGTTGATTTCCTTTTTGTGTATTTGGAAGGAATCTAGTGGGCTTTTGATTGAAGACTTGGTTTTGGTGCTCTTTAGATTTAGATTGATTTCTCTCATTGTTGAGCTTTCTCACCATCGAATTGTATTTTTGAGTGAGTAAGGCAACATTTGCACCTTCACAAATTTCTTCAAGATTCTCATCCTCTTCTTCGATTTGATTCTCCAAGGATTGAACTTGAAGTGCCTCATTCTTGCTTTTATATAATTCCCTTTGATTCTCAATGTTCATCTCATAGGTTTTGAGAATGCTCATTAAGGTATAAAGTTTCATAGTGGCAAAATTGTGAGCTTCTTCGATGGCACAATCTTTAAATTGAACTTTTCAGGAAGAGAACAAAGAGCCCTTTCAACAAGTTGATTGTTGATAATGGTTCACCAAGCACTTGACATTAATTTGAGATGTCAATCAACTTTTCAAAATAAGATTTAATATCATCCGCTTCTTCCATCCGTAAACGTTCATATTTACTCATAAGCATGAGTAGCTTTGTTCAACGAACACTTGAGCTACCTTCACAATGAATTTGTAAAATATCCCATGCATCCTTAGCCGTGCGATAATTTTGAATGAGTTTGAACATGCAAAGATCAACCCATCCAAAAAATACATTTAAGGCCTTTTCGTTAAAGCTAACATTATTGGTTTCTTCCGCAGTCCATTCAGATTCAGGTTTAACAAGAATGTCACCTTCCTCATCCGGTGGCAACATTGGAACAACATACCTATTGGTTATATATCTTCATTCCCTAACATCAATTGATTTGATATGACAACGTATGCGAATCTTCCGATAGGCATAGTTTGAACCATCTAAAATAGAAACTCTACCAATAATCGGATTTGCCGGATCCATAGTTTATGACAACAGGACCAAGCACTTATTGTGTTAAGTGTCGGCTCTGATACCACTTGTTAGGTCCGGGTATGCTATGGAACAATAAAAACAAACTGAAAATAAACCAACTCGAATGCCAATTCAATTTCCGAATGTCGGTGATAATGTCGTCCAACACCAGTGATAACACTTTAGTAAAAACAGAAAACTTTAAAGAGCAATGCAGCGGAAATTTTAAAAATATAAAGGTATAACCTATGACGGTCAATGACCGAAAGTATTGTATATATTTATTATATACAAAATTTACAAATTCCTTTCTTTACAATTTTACAAGATGAATGGAAAGGAATTAAATGTTGAAGTCGCAGATGAATTCTGCCTGAAAAATCTACCTAAGTAGACATAGACAACCTCTCATTACAATCACTCCATACAAAACTAATCTAGAATCTAAACAGCAATTGTAATGTTGTCAACACACTTAGGCAACACTTGTGATCCAGATTTCTGAGATGAAATTCCGAGAGCTCTCTTGGTATTTTTACATTCTGGTTCTGGATATCGATACACTGTTGTGGCCTCTCTATTTATAGTAGAGAGTCTTCCTTGAAAAACTCATCGATTGGTTGTGGAAGTTGAGGGAAAGGTGGGCAGCTTGTGGTAGATGATTAAGGAGTGAAAATCTCAACAGCTTTGACTTGTTCCTTACTCGACTTCTTCCCCAAGATTTGACTCTTTCTCCCACGTTTTACACAGCTCCAATTCACCACGTCTAAGTCATTTTTACCCCACAGTAAAATATTACTGCTTACCGTGAAGTAAGGCAAAACTATTCTAAAAAATGTTGGTCCGAATGTTGTGACATTTGTCCCAACATTTTTATGCATTCAAATCAGTACTTCTGAAGATATGTTGGGTCAAATGTTACAACACCAGACTCAACATTAACATATACTATTATAAAGCGGTAACGTTTAACTCCGACTGTTGAACCAACATATCTTTGTAAAATAGATAAATTAATAAATATTAACTACCAAGTTTTATTTTAAAATTTAGTTAAATTATGAAAGAAATTACACTTTTCAAATGAGTATTTTAATATTACCATTAAATATATATCTATATAACAAATTGATTAAATTATGAAAGGAAACAACTATAAGTAAAAAGACTCTCTTCAATTCAGTTGTGTAAAACTAATATTCAATCTGTATCTATATTAATATGAACATAAGATTTACTTCTTACAGTATTATGAATATAGGCAACCCCAAATAAAATTTTAAAAATCAAAATACCCCTTTGAAACAAGTTGTTTAAAATTAATAAAGTTATATATTTATATATTCCAAGAAACAAAATTGACTAAATTATGTAAGGATACAGCTACAATTAAATTGACACTCTTCAAATCAGTTGTTTAAAATTTATTAAATATATATCCATATCTATCTATATTATTATAAAAGTAGATATTTACTTACTATTACAAAAATAGGAAGGCCAATATTAAAAAAATTAAAAGACAAAAATACCCCTTAAATAAATACCATTTTTTGGTCTGAAATATAAATACCCTTAAATATACTAAATAGATATAGGTTGTATTTTTTTTTTTAAAAAAAACTTGTTTATTTGAAAAGATACCTACGCTAAAAAAAAAAAAAAAAAAAAAAAAAATTGAAAAAGTGTCTTTTGAAAAAGAAAGATACATGAAATAAGTTATCCCTAAAATATGTAGTTTATATCCATATCCATAGAACTACCTTAATAAATTAATTCACGCGGTCAATTTATTGTTTACGTGTTTTTGTATTTATATAATAAGTTTATATACTTATTCTATAATTCTTTAACATGTTAATTTGGAAAGAATACGAAAAGGAATAGTAAATATTCTTAATGATATTTCGAAGGTCAAGGTCATCGTTGATACCAAAAAAAAACAAAGAAGAGTAAACGAATTGAGGCTTAATGAGAAAACTTTGAAACCTGAAGTGATATTTATGCTTTTGAGCTTTTCGTGATTTGATACATATATAATTTGTAATTATTAACCTACGTGAACGCAAGTAACGGGTGACTAGTTTTAAGAAAGGTAACACGGGAAAATGTTACTTATATTTGATCATGCAGTATCCAGTCATTTGGTACTTACTGCTAGGCACGAAATATAAGTAATGCTTTCTCTGTTGAATGTGATGTGTCGATTATTCAGACATTGATTCCTTAAATTATTGATAACAGTATTTACAATTTAACTTAAAAAATGGAATTCGCATAAAAACGCGATATACTTTGTGAAATATAAGGGCAGCCAACTGATAGATGCAATATTTTTTTTTTGTTGACGAAGGAACCCGCAGCCGCTACTCTCTCGAGTGCGCACAGGGTAAACCCCGGACTGACGCAATAGTCTGCAAACCACGTCAGCCAACCAAGAAGGTTTATGCAGGGGATCGAACTCGTGACCTTGCGGTCCCGCGCTCTACTGCTACACAACTTGGCTACCCTTGCGGGTTTGATAGATGCAATATTGTGTGCATTATACAGGGAAAAGGGCTTCATTTACTATTTCTCATTGAGATTAAAAACATTAAATTTGCCAAGCATGGCAGCGATACTGGTGCTTACGACACAGAAGGAAGGTAAACATTTATGTATTTTCTACCTTTAATTTGTAACTGGTAAATATTGCGAATGCTAATCGTTTGTTCACTCAATTAAGATTTGTTCAAGAAACATGCACATACACACCCAGACGCCATAACATCCCAAGAATTGGTTTAATTGCTCAAGGAAAAAAGGGACCCAAAGGATATTTTGGCAAGGTAAAACTCTTATTTTTTTCTCGATAAGTAAGGTAAAATTCTTTGAATGAATAAGAACGATTTATTAGATAAGACATAATGGTAAGAAAAAAATAAAATAACGATGCGATAACATTAAATCAGTCATTACATAAAATGAGACTTTTCGTCGCTACATAATAATGCATTTAACGGTATGATACAATAAAATTTAAGTAACAGTCAAAGCAAACATAATATTTAAACTAACTACACAATACAATACAATAGTTAACAACCATCCAAACAAGCTTTAAATATGGTTTTAAGTTAAATATATATATCACTGAAATAGTTTACATTATATGTGTAACAAAATATAACCTGGCATAACAAATTACGAATTTATTGCAAATGCTTTGCAGTAATTTGGTTGCTTAAATATTTAATTTGTAATTATTATAAATAACATATGAATTCTTTAAATATTTTGCTGCGGAAGCAAGTAATTATACGAATGTTGGATTGTGCAGCACAATGCTTTTCGAGAATGGAAGCTATTAGCGAATATTCTCTGAATATTCACAGTATATTTTATAATTATGATAAGTGTATATTTAAGGTAACTTAGGATTCTTAATGTAGTAGGAATCAACCTCTTTAGAACTATATATATTGTGATTAATGAAAAGAATCCCAAGGAAAATTATTCCAATCTTACATGGTATCAAGAGCCAAACCCTAATCCCTACTCTTTCCCCTTTCTTTCGGCCGACCACCACCCAAATTCTATTTTTCCTTCCTCTCAGCCGACGACAACGCTATTGCCACCATGTCTCGCCCTACTTCCCCCACCAATTTCGGTTCTTCCACTGGCACTCCTGACAACCCCCCTCAACGTTCATCATCTTCTTTTCATCCGGCATTCGCCGTTACCAACATCAAGAATTGTATCCCTATAATTCTTGACCAAGAAGACTGTCAATATTCCATGTGGATAGAACTGTTCTATAATCATGCATGTGCGTACAATGTGCTCGACCATATTGATGATTTTGTTCCTCGTCCAACCGATGTTGCAGACTCGACTTGGCGTCGCCTTGACGCCATCGTCAAACAGTGGATCTACGACACCATCTCTAAAGACTTGTTGTGTACTATCATGAAAACAGGTGCTACGGCACATGAACTTTGGGTACGGTTAGAAGAAATTTTTTAGGATAATAAAAATACTCGGGCCGTGTACTTGGAAGAGCAGTTCAACAATACGCGGCTCGAGAATTTTAACAACATGTCTGAATAATGTAAACAACTGAAACTCATAACCGACCAACTTTCCAACGTAGGGACATCTGTTTTAGAAACCAAGATGGTACTTTAACTAGTTGCTGGTTTACCGAAAGGTGAATATGTTACACTTGCAATGATGATTCAACAGGCCGACCCCTACCAAGTTTCAACAAAGCACGTTCGCAACTTTTGTTGGAAGAGACCCGCCGTGCTAAACAAGAGGAGCATAATCACAAGGCATTAGCCGTTGATGGCATGGCACCACCAGCGGCCAACACCACCCAGCCACCACCGCAAGACCACCACCAGAAGCAGTCCCGCGGCAGAGGCCGTGGCGGCAGAGGTCGCGGTAACAACAATAAAGGGAAGAGGCGCAACAAGGGCAACCGAAACCAGCAGCCACGCCCAAACCCTGCTCCCTATTTTTAGTGGGTTGGGCAGTAACATTGGCCCAATATCGGGAACTGGGCCTCGCCTGCCTGCCCCTACCCAACTTCAGGTGCCCAGTTCTAGCAAGCATAGTCACCAGGTGTTTTGGGCCACGCCCCAGCCAACAGGCAGGCCACCAGTCCACACAGCAGGCCCACTTGTCTTCAGCCACTCAACATCCGCAAGCCAGCAGCCTGGCCCCCACAGATTTGGGCCAGGCCTTCAACACACTGAACCTTTAACAGCCTGATGATAATTGGTACATGGACACCGGAGCCACATCTCATCTTACCCAATCGTCAGGTAATTTATCTCAAATGCATCGGTTAAACTGTCCTCAATTTATTACTGTTGGCAATGATCACCACATTCCAATTGAAGGTTACGGTAACACACATAACAAACATCCCCACCCACCTTTCTCCCTAAATCATGTCCTCTACACCCCTAACATCATTAAATACTTAATCTCTGTTAGAAAATTCACTCGCAATAAGTCTGTGTCTATTGAATTTGACCCTTTTGGTTTTTCTGTGAAGGATCTCAATACGGGGAAAATTCTTACGCGCTGCAATAGTGTGGGAGACCTCTACCCCTTCATTCAATCTTCTGCTGTCAGACCACATTCACCCATCTCCCTTGCAGCTATCTCTCCGTCAACTTGGCATAACAGACTCGAACACCCAGGAGACCCTGTCTTTAATTTTCTTAGAACTAATAAGCGTATTCAATGTAATAATGGGAAACTTGCCCAACATTTCTTTTCTTGCCCGCTTGGCAAGCATACTCATCTTCCATTTATGTCATCCAACAAGGTTACTTTTTCTCCATTTGATATTGTTCATGCTGATTTGTGGACATCTTCGGTTGTTAGTTCCTTGGATCAGAAATTTTATCTAGTATTCTTAGATGATTTTTCACACTTTGTCTGGATTTACCCACTAAAGTTAAAATCTGAAGTTTTTGCCAAGTTCCTTGAATTTCAAAAATTTATTAAAACACAGTTTGAAAAATCCATAAAATCTTTCCAATGTGATAATGGACGTGAATTTAATAACTCCGCATTACACAATTTCTGCTCTAAACAAGGCATGGTTTTCCATTTTTCCTGTCCCTACACTTCATCCCAAAACGGAAAGGCTGAACGAATTATACGCACCATCAATAACATGGTTCGTACCTTATTGTTTCATGCATGTCTTCCACCACCATTCTGGGTCTATGCTGTTAAAATGGTAGAGTACCTCTTTAATATTTTACCAACCGGCACTCTCCAAAATAAGACCCCAACCGAAATCTTATACCATAGGTTCCCACCCTATGACTATCTCCGCATTTTCGGTTGCCTATGCTACCCCAACTTGGCCTCCACTGCACCTTACAAACTCGCCCCACGCATCACGCCCTGCATCTTCGTTGGTCTATCTCCTACTCATCGGGGTTACTTGTGCTATGACCTAGCCACTCGTAAAATCATTGTCTCACGTCACGTCACATTTGACGAGATGACCTTTCCGTTCTCAAATCTCCAAAAATTTCAAAGCACAGATTACACCTTTCTCGATGAGCCGAGTCTGTCTCCTGTTATCCAGTCATTATGCCACCGATAACTCACTATTCTGATGGAGCCTGCACCAGCAGCTCCATCCCCACCACTATCCAGCGTCGTCTCAAACCAGGCACCTTCCAGCTCTCGGTCGAACACCACACTGATTGACCCACATATGTCTCCTACCCAACCAGAACCACTGCTGCCTCCAGAAATCGCAAGTCAGCAGCCACAAAACCCATACCAACCACTGCTGCCTACCCACCGTATGGAGACTCGTGCATAACACGGGATTTTCAAACCCAAGGTCCATTTTAACCTCTCCACACTGGACCCTAATTGGAATGCGACCATGTGCGAGGAATTTAATGCTTTAACCAAGCAGAACACTTGGGATTTGGTACCTAGATCGGACGGTGTGAATGTTATCCGGTGTATGTGGCTATTTCGTCACAAGTTCAGAGACAATGGCGACTTGGAGCAGTATAAGGCAAGACTAGTTGCTAATGGCACTAATCAGCAGTAGGGTATTGATTATGGTGAGACATTCAGTCCGGTTGTTAAACCGGCTACTATTCGGATTGTTCTCAGTATTGCTATGGGCATGCATTGGCCGATTCATCAGCTTGATGTCAAGAATGCATTTCTTCATGGGGATTTGAAAGAAACTGTGTACATGAATTAGCCCCCTGGCTTTGTTCATCCGACAGTCCCACAGTTTGTATGTCATCTGAGGAAGTCATTGTATGGCTTGAAACAGGCACCTCACGCTTGGTATGATCGCTTTGTCAGGTATCTTATGCAGATCGGATTTATATGTAGCAGGTGTGATAACTCTCTTTTCACTTTTCATCGAGGTAGCAGCACTGCTTATTTGCTATTATATGTGGATAACATTGTTCTCACTGCCTCCTCTGACGGTTTGAAGAATGAAATCATTGCTCTACTCAAAACTGAATTTACTATGACTGATTTGGGCAAGCTGAGTTATTTCTTGGGTATATCCTAAATTAGCTTCATCAAAAGAGAAATCTTCTTGTGAGCTGTGTCATATTGAGTGTGATTATAGGTTTCATATTTAAAATAATTGATAGTCATGCAAACTTATTAAATTATTATTATTTTTACTGACGTTTCATAAAGTTAAAATATTGATAAATATTCTAAAGAACCCTGGATAGCATAGTTTCTTGGCTAAATATCCAGTACTTTAAATCCTCAGTTGGTGAAATACCCACAATTTATGACATCAATAAAAGAAGTGTCACGACCCAAAATCCCAACGTATCGGGAGAGCATCTACCCAAATTCGTAGGCGAATCCAAATAAGAGCTAAGTCTTACAATCATAAATAAAGCGGAAATTAAGAGGAAATAATAACCCATAAGTTCATAATATACCTAATATCTCATAATATAAATGGATAAGACACTATTATCCCCCTGAACTATACCCGAAGTTGCTACGACTCACCTTACCTTTGCCGGGATCTTATTACCCCACTAAACTTTTTTTCTATATTTTTTTGCACCTTATGTGCTGACGTGGAGGAGGGGGTGAGAACACATCCTTCAAGCGCGTGACAACATAAAAAAGGCTCTAACCTATAGAAAATGGCCACGTGTCAGTTCCAAAGCTGAATTTCAAGAGCCATTCATTCCAATTTTATCACCCATTTTCACTTCCAAATCTAATTTTTGATTTCAAAATTCAACAAAATCTCAGCTAAATCCGCACCAATGAAGCTCAAATTTTAACTACAACTTCACAACAACATTATAACCAAACCCCAGTAATCAATTTGACAAAAAATCAAGAATTTCTACAAACCCATTTTTTATTCTTCAAGTTTTTTCAAGATTCACAATAGTGGATCCGAAATTCTTTCTTTATTTTCGAATCTCATCAACAACTAAGGATTTAGAATGAGTTTAGCACTTGAATCTCAACTTTAAAACTTCAACAACCTTCGAATATGATCAACACCTCTAATTCTTTTTCAAGTTCATATAAAAATAATAACAATTATCCTTTTCATTTTTTAAATATAAAATAATATTTTCATTACATTTCGGAAATTAAAAAGAAAACAAAAAGGAAGTAAATGAAATAGATTTTAAAAAAAATATTAAAAAAATTGCGAAATTACACGTGGCGGCACGTGTATTTCATTGCCTGCCAAATGTTTGGTTCTCTATGCCACGCCAGCCCTTAGAGTGATAGGGGGTAATAGGACCACCACAAAGGTAAGGTGTGTCATAACAACTTTGGGTATAGTTCAGGAGGGTAATACTGCATTATTCCTTATATAAATAACTCTAAGTCATACATCTCCCCAAAACCTATAAGTCATAAGTACAAGAACTACTAAACCCAGAATATAACTTTGAAATACTACAAATACTATTCGAAAGATAAAGACAGAATAATAAGATAGAATTGGAGTCTAGTGTTGCGGAACAACCAACAGCTCACTCTAAACTCAAAGAAGTGCCTCAATGATCGACTGGATCTCATCCTCTATTGAACTCGGATCAGAACCTGTACACAAAAAGGTTCAGCAAGTGTAGAGTGAGTATGGAGAAACACGTGAACTCAACAACGTTACTAGACGTTCCTAAATTGAAGTGGTAATGAGGGTTGATCCTTTTAATACTGACCTCCACACTTCATTAGTAACAAGTTATACAATTTATAGGATCTTATGCATTTAAGATAAGAAAGTTCATATTTCAATCAAATCATAAAGTTTGGTTCTTTACCACTATTCATATTAGAGTCACACAAGGACAACATAATAAGATATGTATGATATGAAATGCAAATGCAATGGCCAATATGCACCAGTATACACACGTTTCTACGATAGGTTTCACGTGACTCATGAGGTCTATATACTCACCTGAAATTCTAGATCTTCCAAATCACATCACGTATCCAGCCGATAGGATATCATACTGGGCTACTCATAAACATATGATTCATACTGTAGGACTATCACTTCATTACACTATAAAGGGCACTACACCTAATTTCATATGATAGACATTTCTGTGGACAAATGATTCAGTAAACACATGAGATCTTACTATACTATCACATACTAACAACACTCAACCTATTAACCATAATCTATCTACTAATCTGCCAAGTATGGCATATGCGTAATGTCATATGTTGTAACATAATATGTTAAGTATGGATTATGCCACATCTGACCTATTACGTATCACTGTATGAAATCATATACTATGCCAAGTATGACCTGTGGCGAGTGCGTCCTACGGCATACCACTGTATGCAATCATATACTATTCCAGGTATGGCTTATCATGCATAGCGTGTATAAGTAACCACAGAGGGTATAACTGGATATAACAACTTGGTAACATCTACTTTATAACATGAAACCACTCATTAATCATCTAAGTATTCTTCTGAATATGTACAACATATAAAAGGTTAAAAATTGTCACGACCAAAAATCTATTTTGTGCCATGAGGACACCTATCCTAAACCAGTAGGTGAACCCCAAAACATGCAAGTCGAGTACATAAATAAAAGTTTGGAATAGTAAGGAAACACCAAAAGTACTGGCAAAGTCTTAATACTTAATACAGATAAGTCTAAGTGAAACACCCCAAAACCTGGAAGTCATAAGTACAAGTGCTCTACAGAATATGATTACAAGTCTTGAATACTAATACAATACCGTCTAAAGTAAAAGAAGAAAGACATAAAAGATAGAGAGGAATCCAATGCTGGGAAGATATCACCAGCTTACCCTGAACTCCAAATTAAAGCTCTCTTCCAGATCCGAATGCTCAACTCACGCTCGGATTTGTACTTGCACACAGAAGGTGTAGCAAGTTTAGAGTGAGTACGGGAAGCACGTGTACCCAACAACATCGTTGACCGACCCTAACTATAGTGGTGGTGAAGGTTGGTACTTTCTGATACTCTTCTATTTACCTAGATAGTCAAGATATATACAGTTTATAAGCACTTTAACCTTGTAAATGATATTCTACGACTGAGTAACCATTAAAATCATCACAGTTACTGAGAATCATCATAAGTTTCAACCTTTAACCCAAGAGAGCTAAGCATAACCATAAAGTTGCAGCCTATACCCAATTAGGGCATCTAAGCCCATAAAGGTTCCATATTTTCACTCGTTACACTAATGAGGCCGTAAAGATTCTAGTTTTCTTTCCTTTTTAAGCAAGTAAAATCCTAAAGATTGCACCTTATATTAATTAAGCACATATGACATGAAGTTCACATCAACAAGTATAAATAATATGCAATACATATGATATGTATGCTATGCGATGACCATATGCACCCGATATGCACACTTTCCTACCGTAGGTTTCATATGACCCATGGGTGACTTATGAGGTTTATATACTCACCCAGAATCATTTCCCATCGGGTCCCAACTCCGATGCTATAATATCATCATCATCATCACTCATTCCATGAACAATATCCAAATACCCGTTCTGTACCTCATCAATCAGATGCCAATAATATCATGAATGTATGTAATGGATATACGTATACCATGTAGATGCATAATATCAATTCAATTTATCAAAACAAGTCCTTTTTCCATAACTTGAGACGAGATGTAGAGTGATGAATGCATGACAAGTCATAAGTCAAGGAAACTATCAATCATGGCTAACATAGCCCAAGTAAACATCAGTCATACCAATCTAAGTGAATTTACACACCACTCTTCGAGGCCCAAAGACTAAACAATTGGTCTTCGTCACAAGTATAAGTACTTTACTTTTTAATTACTCTTTGTATATACACTGGTACCAACATAAGTGATTGTCACCTCACGATTATGGGACCCTAAATTTCCTATTACACCACTTAGTTAATTAACCAACACCCAAATACTACAAAAAGGTCTAATAAGTCTCAACTTGCCTGAATTCGAGCCGAAGAGTCACTCCACAGTCATGCTTTTTTGTAGAGCTTCCAAATGATCCCAATCTATTCAACTACAGATTCTACATAAGGATACGAGTCTAATGATACCCATAAAGCCATATAAAGAGTTTGGGTCCAAAATGCCAACCCAAAACCCATTCCCAAACCCCGAAGGTCAAAATGGTAATTTATTGTGAAAATTAGTTCATCATGGTCCAAATGGTATTCTACAAGGTCACACGAATCTAGAAACACCTATTTTTCTATACCTTAACCCGAATTCCAAAAATTGACCAAAAAGATGACCTCGGGCCCACAAGGGATAAATAAAAATTTGATAGTAAAATCATCTTATCATAGTCTAGATAGTCCATATCTTAAAAATCATCAAGTTCTAAACACTTGATACCATTTTTACGGGTGAATCTTTTCATCATCTAACAACCCTGAAGAGGGTAGGAATATAGATGGTATATTAACATAGTTATATGTAAGTTTATCAAATAATAAGCATGTAGTACGGAAGCAGGTATTATCAACTCAAAATTCATTTTAAAATAAAAGTCTATAACCTTCTATCAATATTTAACATCATAATTGCAGAGACTTATACTTATCAAGATCATAATTAGAAACACATAGTCTGAAAATATACCTCTTAGCAGAATTTCAAGATCACCGGAGATACTCAACCCACCCTGGCTCTGCCTCCCTTTTTCCTCACTAGATTCGACGGGATAAATGGCCTAGGTGCTGGGAGTTGCTCGACAAATTCTTTCTTAAAATTTCTTTTAAGAGATGGTGTTTTATAGACTAGTATGGTTCTAAGTATAAGCTTTCAGAGTATATTTTCTCTGGTATTATGATATTATTCTTGATATGGGTTATAGACTAGAAGGGGGTTTAGCTAGACATGAGAGAGAGTATTTCAAAGATTTGAAGCTATTGTATTTCGAAAGATGATCTTCCAATGTTATAATGAGGCTCTTTATATAGATAACCTCGGTTGCTTACATTATTGGTATGCTGAAAAGTCTAAAAGCCAATAGTTTTTTTTGTTACAAAAGTCGTAAAGTAAATAGTACTTTTTCTCTTATCATTGCAGGCTTTTCTTCAAAGTTGTTTGTCGTTGTTGCCATTTTTTCAACTTTGTTAGCTATGATCTTTGTCTTTGATTCCTTTGGGTCCGGCATCTTTTGGTTGCTTTCTTCCACAAGCATCTTGCAAGCTGTCATTTTTCGCAGCACACAATTTTTTTTTCTTTCTTCAAATTTTTATTTGAAGCATTCGATACTCCTATGAATAGGAACGGTATCGTTTCAATTTTTTCAATAGACACTCCTATAGAATAGGAACAGTATCTCTTCTCGTAATATATGATAATATATGGGCTTTCTGTAGTTAGACTACATTGGACCGTATCAATTTGTTACATTGTGGCTTTCTGTAGTTATACTACATTGGGCCGTTTCATGTGAAAGGATTAGAGGATCCTTCTTTTTTATAGTACTATGAGTAGTATTAGTATCATTTTTTGTACTGATAACAAACCTTTTCCTCTGGCCTATTAGAAGATTGTATTGTTCCACAGTTGTACTGGAGTGGTTGTGTTTCAGGTTTATGATCCGGTCATGTATATTTGTAAGTTGCATGGTATCTTGAGATAGTACGTTGTTATTGTAGTATAGGGCAATACTTTCTTCAATTTCTCCACCTTTGGGATTTCTAATAATACTAGCTTTACCTGCTCTTAACATATCTTCAATCTTTGATTTTAATGTTAATAGTCCAATAGCTCTTTTGGCACTCAGTCGTTCTTGAAATTTTTCCAGGGTACATGGTATTTTCATCTTGAGATATTCATCATCTCCACTAATGTTGCTATTTCTTCCAGTTTTGAACAACTGGCATATTATAATAGGTTTTCCCGTTAGATCTGTTGAGGCATCAAATAGTTGTATACCATAGATACCTTTTCCAAATGATTACATCATTGCTTGAGAAGATTGTTCTATAACAGTAGGTAATTTAGCAATATTGTAAAAAGTTTCATCTACTAGTATTTTATCTATAAAACCATAAATAAATAGTTTTGCAACGATATCAGGGTTAGATTTTTCATTACATAAAAATCTTGGGTATTTGCTAAGTTTTGCACTTTGTAAAATATGAGGGTTAGATTTATAGTCATAAAATTTATTTATTTGTTCATAAGCTGTAATATATTCAGGTGCAAACTTCAATTTGTCACTCATTGATACTGCTGTTGGATTTTGAGAAGATGAGGCTGTTATGGTAGATGGCATGGTTGCAAGCTTGGATGTAAATATTTTTGGTTTTTCTATAGTAGATAGAGGGGTTTTTAGGTTTTGTAGGTTTTTGAAGTCTCGAAAGGCTTCTGTTAGTTGATCTACCAGATGTGCGTTTTCTTGCATTTTGGTTGTAATGGTTTCATTGTTTTGCTTGATGATTTTTGTAACACTGGTAATATATTCTTCAAATTTTTCATTGCTAGTTGACATCGTTATACCTGCTAAGAAAATCAGTTAGAATAATTTTAGTTCCAGATATATTTTTAACAATAAAGAATAATTGCCACTTCCTTCTTTTGTTTAGTTCTGGTAAAGGGTCTATTTTATTTGTAATGAAAGCTCTTACTTTGATATTATCTGTTCTAACAACAAATTTTACTAGTAATAGGTGATAATGAAATCTCTTTATTCCAAATTTTACTGCTAATAGTTCTTTTTCGTTAATAGGGTAATTTTTCTCATTTGGTTTCCATGTTCCACCTCCATATCCACAAATTAGTGTTTTTTCTTTATCTATATCCTCTTTATCATAGGCTCTGAGGACTGCTCCCCATCCTATATGACTAACATCAGTAAAAAGTTTTAGTTGATCTAGTTCTGTTGGTATTCTATGTTTTGACAAGGATTTCACTTTTTCCTTTATTTTATTTATGGCTTTAGTATGTTCTTCCTTTCATTCAAAGGTTATATTTTTTCTAGTTAATTCTTGTAATGACTTTCATAAGAGTGGTAAATCCTTTATATGGTCTGAAGCATAGTTTACTACTCCTAGAAATTGTTGTACCTCTTTTTTGCTCTCTAATTTATCTTTATTTTTTTTATTTTTGTTACAATGTGTTCTTGTAATTATAATCCTTCATTATCTATTATGTATTCCAAATATTCTATACTATTCTTAAAGATTTCAGATTTCTTTTCAGATAACAATATTCCATGCTGTTTCACAGTTTTTATAAATTCTTCTAGATGTTTATATGTTTTTCCAAATCATCACTATATATTAATATGTCATCAACATATACTATACAAAATTTTGTCAATTTTCTGAACACATGGTCCATCATTTTTTTGAAATATTTGTGGTGCATTTTTCAATCCAAAGGGTAGTACATTCCATTCATAATGTCCTTGAGGGGCACTAAAGACTGTTAAAGATTTTGATTCATTTTTTAGTTTATTTGCCAAAATCCACTTTTACAATCAAATTTACTGAACCATTTTTTATTTTCTAATCTATTGATAAGATTTCTTTTTGTATGGTAAAAAATATCCATAAAATATTATCTTTTTGTTTAGTTCTCTATAATCAATCACCATTCTAGCCTTTCCTCTTTTTTGTTCACTATGTTTTCTAACTAAAAAGGCTGGGCTACTATGTGGACTTTTACTCTCTTGTATCAATTTTAATTCTAATAATTCTTTTAGTTGGGTTTGAAACTCTTTTTGATTTGTTGGGCTATACCTAATATGTTTAGATCTAACTATATCACTGAAATTTATTAACCTAATTTCAGCATATATTTTTTCTTTCTCCCATAGTTGCATTGGGTTTTCTCCAAAATTTATTTTTAATATATTGAGATATTTTTCTCTTAATAACTGTAGGTTACTATTCCTATCTGATCTTATGTTACATATTCTTAGTGTGTGTATTGGTAGTACTCTCTTTAGTATTATCCACTTATTACAAGGTGTTTGAAAGCTAAAAGTAGTATTATTTATCACTTGTGTTTTAAAGTAGTCTAGGAAATTGTTTCCTAACAATACTTGTTTCATATCATTCAGTTGGTATATTACTGGTAGTTTAAATAATGTCTTTCCTAATATTATTCTCATATTTTCTGCTATTATATCCAATTCTTTTGTTTGTTCGTTAAAGCCTGATACTCTTGTTCTATGTGTTTTAGATCTCTTCCATCTGTGTGGTTCTAATACCTCTTTCTTTGCTAGACATAAGTCTGCTCCACTGTCAATAAAGATCTTTTGTTTTATCATTTTATTAGGCTTGTATTCTATATGAGCTTCTATATAGATTGCTACCATCTAATTATCATTTTGTTCCAAATCTATCTTTCCTAATCTTTGTTGAAGCTCATCATCTTGTTCCATTTTTCTTACTTCCTCTAGTAGTTTTTTCCATCGTATTTCACTCAATCTTTCTCTTATTCTGCTAAGATTTTTAGTAATCTTTTTGTACCTATCATTATAGTATTTATTTCATGTTTCACTAGTAGTTGTAGTTGTAGTTGTAATAAGCTTATGGCGAACATGCCTTTCATATTGTATCCAGTAATTTCTTTCCTCTAATAATTTTCTTTCTTCTTCTTGTAATTCCATTTAGTCAGAACTACTTTCGCTTTGTGAGTTTTTGTTAAAAAAAGTCTTCATATTCATACCATTTATTATTGTCTTCTTTTATTTGTTGTTGGCTCATTATAAATTGTGTTGTATTTATATATTTTACACTTTTTTCTTTAGCTTTGGGCATTTATTAGCATAATGTCATTTTTCATTGCAATTCCAATATTTACATTCTTTAAGTTTTTCTTCTTCTAATGATTTTACATATTTTCTTTTCCGAATTTTTTTCTTATGTTTAAATTTTTTCTGGTTTCAGGGGTATTTCTATATCTTTTAAATCTCTTTTTCCTATAAGGTTTGTAATAAGGTTGTTGGTTTTGTCTATTGTAATTATTATATCTTTTATATTTCTTGTGTTGATATCTCTTTTTATGACCTTTCTTATATTTCTTTTCTCTTCTATTATCATCACATCCAAATACTAGTCTTCTTTCTGTAAATCCACATATCTCTCTTAATCCTATTTTCTTATCTTTTTAAATCTTTTGTTGCATTCTATATTCTTCACATTTTCGCATTAGGTATGCTCTTAGTACTCGTATTATTTCTCCTAATGTATTTTCTTTTGGTTCTAGTTGGGTATATTCTTTTGATATCTCAGTATTATAAGGTATTGGTAAGTGGTCATAATAGAGTTGCTGACATATTAAACCATCTTGTGGTAAAAATCTTGCTTCATAGAAGAACTTACTAAAACTTATTGTATATTCTGATAATTTATTAATTTTATAACATTTCATGTTATTTAGATTCATTATTCTATCAGTTTTTCTTTCTGCAAGTACGTTTTCTCGTGCTACTAACCATTTTTCTCCTAAAAATTCTCTTTTTAGTATGATATCAAATATTATTAACATAGATTTCCAATCTCCTGCATGGCTAAATACTTCTCCTCTTAATTGGTATGCTATAGATTCTATCTAATAAGCTACCTTTCTGATTAATGTTTTAGATATCAAGTCATACATATATTCTAGGTTTTTTGTTTGTGTAGAATTCATTAATGCTATATACATTCCAAGATTCCAATCATTTATTCTTCTTCCTATTTCTTGTTCATCATAAACATTATCTAAGTCTAAAAAATATCCATTGTAATTTACACCTTGTGCCATTGATCCTACAAATTCTTTAAATTCAGCTTTCTGTCCTACTGGTTTATGATTTGGTAATCTAGTTCATTTTCTTGTTATTATTTCTAGATTATGGTCTACTAATTTTTCTTCAGGATTATCATTTGTATCCTCATTTATTATATCATCAGTTTTTATTTCTGTTTCTATAGGCTTATTAAATTCATCTTCTATATCACTTTCAGGTTCATCTTCTATGATTGCATTTACGCTTTTCATTTTTTGTAAGGCTTCTATTATCTGTTTGTTTTCTTTTACTATTTCTGAGTCTTCTTCTTCTTCTATGAATTCTGCTACTTGTATCTCTTGATTAGCTAATTCAATGTTGTTATCCTCGTCTGTATCACTCTAGGTTTTTCATTACTAGTTGTACTTTCATCGCTTGTTTTAATAATTTTTCTTACATTCTTTTTTCCTTTTAACCTTTTTATCTCTTCTCTAAGGATTTGTATTTCTTCTTTTAATTCTCCTAATTCTTGTTTTACCTCATTTAATTCTTGTTTTACTTCATTCAATTCTTCGTTTGTTTGTTTCAACTCTACTTTGATTTCTTTTAGTATTTTCTTTGTATCCTTATATTTGTGTTTATATTTTTTATATTTGTTATACCATTCTTCATTATTGTGTGTTTTCAATTTGGTGTTTCTGTTTTTAATTCACATATTTGTTGTTCTTATTTATCTAGTTTTAGATTTAAATATTCGTTGGTTGTTTTTTCTGTGTCTTTTAAGTAAATGTTTACACCTTTTGAATTATTATTACTGTCTGGTGTAGTTTTTTCTTTCTTTTTTATTGGTTCATACTTGTATCTTTCTCTTTCTATTATATTTTTCTCATGATTTTTTAAAAACGTAAGTACACTAGGTTCTTTGTTTTCTATTAAAATTGTCATTTTTTACTTAATATTGCTAAACTATCTAATATTTTTTCTACTTTCTTTGACAATTTTGGTTTTATTTTACTTATATCTACCATTATTATCTCTTTACTTCTTCTCCAAGCATCTATCGGTAGAAAAGATCTGCAGGACGTCAGTCCACAAATTGGTATCAGAGCTTGTAATAGGAATAATTGTTAAACAATGAATAGACATCCATCGTTTAGACAAGTTAGAATTTTGAATAAAATTTTATGGCAACATAAAAGATTAAAAGAACAGCTGGTTGGAACCAGAAACTATCATAAAATGATTATTAATTTAAAAGAAAATTGGTTAAATAGATTTAAAAATTTTAACATAAAATTATCAGAAGAAGATAAGCAAAGCAAGATTAGACGAAATTCTGACTAACATGGACGAACAGAATCACTCATATGAGAGACTAGTAGAACTAGATATAGAGATTAACTCATTGAATATAGAAATATCATAATTACAATCTGACTTAAGAATGGAAATAGAATATTATGGATAAAGGTAAGGAAATTATAGAAGAATCAGAAGTTATACCCTATCAGATGAATACTCACAAAAAGACTACCCAGAAAATAAATAATCATGATGAATAATAACGAAAAAATAAATGCGTTATGGGAAGAGATTATATTAAAAGAAAAGATTAAAAGTATATTATCACTAATGGATGAAATAAAAGAGAATCAGAATAAAACTCAACAATTGATTAGAGAAGAATTGACTAACTTATGGAATGTATCTGAAATACCTACGTTTAAGTTAATATTAGAAAAGCTTAATATACTACTAGAAAAAAAGAGTAAAGGAAAAAGAGTAGAAATTAACAATGAAGCTAGTACGAGCAAAAAGAATACGAGTACAAGTGAAGAGAATACTATAGCTAATACGACTACTCATAAACCAGAAATAGTACCAATAGATGCTTGGAGAAGGAGTAAAATACCGATTATGGTAGATATCAGTAAGATAAAACCAAGACTATCAAAAGGTGTAACAGAAACTTTAGACAGACTAGTAATACTAAATAAAGAAGGAAAATTCTAATGGAACCTAGTGCGATTACGTTTTTGAAAAAACATGGAAAAGAGATTATAGAAAGAGAAAGATATAAATACGAACCTATGAGGTCAAAACCTATAAAAGAAGAATTACCAAAAGAAGAAAGATTACCCATAAAAGAAGTAGAAAAGACAACCTACGAATATCTAAACTTAAGATTAGACAAACAAGACCAGCAGATAAAAGAATTAAAAGCAGAAAATCTAAAGTTAAGATTAAACAATAATGAAGAATGGTACGAAAAATATAAAAATTATAACAAAAAATATTTAGATTCTAAAACCCTACTGAAGGAAACTAAGGTAGAATTAAAAGAAACAAAAGGAGAATTAAAAGAAGTAAAACAAGAATTGTCAGAACATAGAGAAGAAGTAAAGATTTTAACAGAACAGTTAAAAAGGTTAAAAGGAAAAAAGAAAATAAAGAAAATAATACTAAGCAAGGAGAATAACAGTAATGAGACTAGCAGTGAGAATAAATCTGAGGAAAACTCGGATAAACAAAGTAACAATGATCAACCGACTAACCAAGAATTACAGGTAGTAGAATTCATAGCAGAAGAAGATTCTGAGAATAATGAATTAGTAAAAGAAAATGATCAAATATTAAAAGCATTAAAAGGTGAAAAAAGAGTAAATGCTATAATAGAAGACGAACCAGAAAGTGATATAGAAAATGAGTATAACGGACAGGTAGAAATCGAAATAGAATCAGAAGATATAATCAATGAAGATACAAATAATTACCCTGAAGAAGATCTAGTAGACCCAAATCTAGAAGTGGTAACTAGAAGAACAACCAGATTACCAGATCATATACCCATTGGCCAGCAAGCTAAATTTAAAGAGTTTGTAGGATCAATGACCCAAGGAGTAAACTATAGTGGATATTTCTTAGAATTGGATAATGTTTATGATGAACAGGAAATAGGAAGAAGAATAACCGATTGGAATTTAGGAATGTATATTGCATTAATGAATAGCACCCAATCAGAAAATCTAGATTATATGTATGATTTAATATCTAAAACGATTATCGGAAAATAAGCATACTGGATAGAGTCAATATGCACCAGCTAAGAGGAGAAGTTTTAAGTTATTCAACGGACTGGAAGTCTATGTTGATGATATTTGACTTACTTCTCAAAAGAGAATTTTTAGGTGAAAAATGGTTAGTAGCCAGAGAAAACGTTTTAGCAGAAAGAAAAACTGAGATTATCATGAACCTGAATAACATGAAATGTTGCAGAATAGATAAATTACCAGAATAGATGATTAGCTTTAGTAAGTTCTTTTATGAAGCTAGATTCTTACCAGAAGAAGGAATAATTTATCAACAATTATATTATGATCATCTACCCATACCGTATAACATTGAAATATCAAAGGAATACGTACAGTTAGAACCTAAGGAAAATACCCTAGGAGAAATAATAAGAGTTTTAAGAGCATATCTGATGAGGAAATGCGAAGAATACAGATTACACAAAGACAAAAGATTAAAAAAGATAAGAAAATAGGATTAAGAGAAATCTGTGGATTCACAGAAAGAAGATTAAAATTTGGATGCGATGTTAAAAAAGAGAAACATAAGAAGCATAAAAAATATAGAGATAAATACAAATATAAAAAAGAATACGAGAATAACCCTTATTATAAATCTTATAAGAAAAGGAGATTTAAGAGATATAAGAATAACCCTGAGAGTAGGAGAAAATTTAGAGGTAAAATAAAGTTTAGAAAAAGAAACTTAAACCCTATAGAATCAAACAAGAATAAAGAAGAAAGAGTAAAAGAGTGTACATGTTGGAATTGCAATGAAAAAGAACACTATGCAAATAAGTGCCCAAAGCTAAAGAAAAAGGGAGTAAAATACATGAATACTGAACAACTTATAATGAGTTTGAGACAAATTAAAGAAGATAATGATAATTGGTATAAATATGAAGATTTTTATATTAGCGAAACTAATATAGAATCAGGATCAGAAAGAATAAACTATATTAACCAATATTCTAGTGAAAGTAGTTCTGATTAAAAATAAATACCTCAATAAGTTGAAAGATTAGGGACTAAATGGTAGCAATTTATATAGAAGCAGATATAGAGTATAAACCGAATAAAATGATTAAACAAAAAGTATTTATAGATAGTGGAGAAGATATATGCTTAGCTAGAAAAAATATACTAGAATCTCACAAATGGAAGAGATCTAGAACACATAGAGCTAAAGTATCAGGATTTAACGAGCAATCTAAAGAATTAGATATAATAGCAGAAAATGTGAGAATTAATCTTGGAAAGACTATTTTCAGATTACCAATAGTATACCAACTGAATAATATGAAACAACAAGTGTTATTAGGAAATAATTTCCTAGATTACTTTAAAACCCAAGTGATAAACAAGAATACACTTAGCCTTCAATCACCCTGTAACAAATGGATTATACTAAAAAGAATATTACCAGTAAATACCATAAGATTATGCACAATTAAAATGGAAAGGAATAATAATTTAGAATTACTAAAAGAAAAATATTTGAATAAATTAAAAAGTAATTTTGGAGAAAATCCTATGCAGTTATGGGAAAAAGAAAAGATCTATGGAGAAATAAGATTAATAGATCCAAATGATACTGTTAGGACAAAGCCTATAAGGTATAGCCCGATGGATCAAAAGGAATTTGAAATCTAGATTAAAGAGTTATTAGAGATGAAAATAATAAGAGAGAGTAAAAGCCCTCATAGCAGCCCAGCCTTTTTGGTAAGGAAACACAATGAACAAAAGCGAGGAAAAGCCAGATTAGTAATTGATTATCGTGAATTGAATAAAAAGACTATTTTTGATGGTTACTTTTTACCTTATAAAAGGAACCTCATCAACAGATTAGGGAATACAAATTGGTTTAGTAAGTTCGACTGTAAGAGTGGATTTTGGCAAATAAAATTGACCAACGAATCTAGAGCTTTAACAGCATTCAGTGCCCCTCAAGGACAATATGAATGGAACGTACTACCCATAGGATTAAAAAATGCACCGCAAATATTTCAAAGAAGAATGGATCAAGTTTTTAGAAAGCTTGCAGACTTTTGTATCATATATGTGGATGATATATTAGTTTACAACGAAAGTTTGGAAGACCACATCAGGCATATAGATCAATTCATTGAAACAATTAATCAACATGGAATTCTACTATCTGAAAAGAAATCTGAAATCTTTAAGAATAGTATTGAATTTTTGGGATATATTGTAGATAATGAAGGAATACAGTTACAAGAACATGTTGTAACAAAGATTAAAAACTTTAAAGAAAGATTAGAGAATAAAAAAGAAGTGCAGCAGTTTCTTGGAGTAGTAAATTATGCCGCAGATCACATAAAAAATTTACCATACCTAAGAAAACCACTGCAAGACTTGATTAAAAAAGATGTAGCCTTTGAATGGAAGGAAGAACATACAAAGGCAATTAACCAGATTAAAGAAAAGATAAAATCATTACCAAAACACAGAGTACCTACAGATCAGGATCAATTAGAACTCTTTACAGATGCTAGCGACATAGGATGGGGAGCAATCCTAATAGCATATGATAAAGAAGATATTGATAAAGAAAAAAGATTAATTTGTGGATACAGAGGTGGAACTTGGAAGCCCAATGAAAAGAATTACCATATAAATGAGAGAATTATTGGCAGTAAAATTTGGTATAAAAAGATTTCACTACCATTTGCTACCAGTAAAATTTGTTGTTAGAACAGATAATACTCAGGTAAAGGCTTTCATCACTAACAGAATAGATCCTTTACCGGAATTGAATAGAAGAAGGAAATGACAATCATTCTTTTATTGCTATGATTTTATTGTAAAAAATATATTTGGAACTAAGAACGTTTTAGCTGATTTTCTTAGCAGGTATCACAATGATGATTAAGCAAAAACAAGATTTTAGCCAAGAATATCGCAAAGATTATTTGACTAATGTTTATGATTAACCATGATATTTTATGCAGCAGCAAGCTGAGAATATCCGAAAGAATAACCGCAACGAAAGATCAGTATGAAGACTCACCGTTCGTTCAACAAGATTAGAGAATTGAATAATGACAGGCTGCAATACGTTATCGAAAGGAATATCCTTTGCGAAAAGTTGAGTCTAGCCTGGAAAGAATTACGCTATTACGATGACATGAAACCCTCTAAATTACTAAATGATCAGGGTAACATAATTGTCAGACAAGTAATAGTGAATAAGATGCTTAGTATTTACAGGACTACTGTCTACGTCAAGAACCTAATAGAGAATAAGGAAAGCAGCATAAGAGTAATGGACTACTTGTTAAAAGATTATCCTTCACACTATTAAAATGATTCTTGATAAAATCCTGATCCTTTTGATTAAGGAGGGAAAAAAGATTATTGATAATATCCTGATCCTTTTGAATAAGGAGGGAAAACTGATTATTTTTGCAGGTACAATGTAGAGGCCTAAAAAGAGGCCTTACGGCCCAAAAGGAATATGGCTTAATAGCCCAAAGGATTATCAAAAGGTATCATGTAGACTCATCTACTTGAAACCTATAAAAGAGGCTTATGGCCCAAACAGATTATGGCCCAACGTAGTCTTTCATACTACGATAAAGCCCAACAGATTATCACATCAAGGAGCATGTAGACTTGTCTACTTGTAAACCTATAAAAGAGGTCCTACGGACCCAAAAAGATTATGGCCTTCTGGCCCAAAATTGATTAGTAGCCTCACGGCCCAAAAAGATTATTATGACAGGAAACGTGTAGTTCTACTACATGTAACCCATAAAAGAGATCCCATGGATCCAAACAGATTAACTACTGGTAACCCAGAAAAGAAGTCATAATAGACTCAAAAGAATATGGCCCAACATAGTGTAAACTATGGTAAAGCCCAAAACAAAAGAGATCCTCTGGATCCAGCAAAGATTAAACACTATTAACACAGAAAAGAGGTCCTATTGACCCAAAAGAATAAGGCTCAATGTAGTTTAAACTACAGATAAGCCTAAACAAAAGAGGCCTTAGTTCCCAAAATAGATTATGAATAACGCCAAGGAACATGTAATTTTATTACGTGGTCTAAACGGTCCAAGAATAATTGATACCGTTCCTATTCTATAGGAGTATCATTCTAAAACAGATTAATTGATTATAATTGATACCGTTCCTATTCTATAGGAGTATCATCAGAAAAAATGATTATCAGATTACAATTGATTATCACAATTGATCATCAGCCGGACAGTTGGAAAGTACTAAACAGGAAAGCAGCCCGACAAGAAAATGACATTCTAACGAAAGTCATGACAGATTATGACAGCTGAACGAACTGCCAGATAACACCAAAAGCAGAATGAACAGTTGGAAGAATAGTCGTATAACGACAAAACAGCTTTACGGAAAGTAGCGGACAAGGCACTGCAGCCTTTACGACTTTTTGGAAAGCAAAAGAGAAGACGACAAAACAACTTTACGGAAAGTAGCAGACAAGGCACTGTACCCACTGTAGCCTTTATGACTTTTTGAAAAAGTATTTTGTCTAGGACTATTTGATTAATGGTTACTTTACGACTTTTGAAAAGTAATACTGTTTACTTTACAAAAGTAAGGAATAGTGAATAGCCGAGGTTATCTATATAAGGAGCCTCTTGTCAAGAAGAACATTTATTCGAAATACAATTCATAAAATTCTTCAACCCTTGAAATACTCTCTCAATGTTCAACTAACAACCCTTTAGTCTATAATCTGAAATCATCCAAGAACACCATAAGATAATCGAATACCATCCAAGAACATCTTAAGATTAATCGACTATCATCCAAGAACAGAAATAATATTAATCTTATATCAGCCAAGAATATCATAAGAACACTAAGTATAATACTTTGATTTATTATGATTAGAACCATACTGACAGGAGCACAACATCTCTCAGATGACTATCAGAGGATACCCACAACGGAGGAACTCCCCTAGAGGCTGTGCGTGCGTAAAACCCGCTGAGTCGAGGAAGAGGTTAGGGTGGCAGATTCTGCAGGTTGGGTTGAGTGAATCTAACTCGGTGATCTGAGAATCCGAAGAAGGTATGTGCTTAAGCCATGTGTTTCTAATTATAATTTTGATAAGTATATTACTCTGTTGTTATGATATTTAAACGCTGATATTAGATTATGATTATAACTATTTAGAAGATGATAGAAGATTATGATTATGAATGTTTAGACGATGGGTATAGATTATAGTATGGTTATCTGACGGATTGATAGAAGATTATAGACTATAAATTAAAAAATGTTATTGAATCCCAGAATATCTATAAGATTATCAAGAATACCTACCCGATTACATGCTTACTATTTGATTAGATTCGAAAAAAGTTTGATTAACTCTGAAAAAGAATAAGATTACCATCTAGATTCCGACCTCTAGGGGTTATAGATGAAGAAAAGATCCGCAGGATGTCAGTCTACAAATTGGTATCAGAGCGTATAAAGAGGCTAGAGCATCTCACTCGGGATCTGACCCGAACCGAGGCTCTCCGTATAGCACATCCTTCGTGCACGAGGCATCAACCTCGGTTGCCAAGGATCGCAAACTGATAGGTACCAGTCGTTGGGTCCTCAAGGTACGCCTTTTCAGGCTCTTGAGACTGAGACGATCCATTCCGCGGTATTATGTACGGGCTGTACGGCGGATCTTTTCATCATTTATATATCCCTAGGGGCTAGAACATAGACGGTAATCTGGTTGCTTAATCATTCTTCAGAGTTATTCAGATAATATGCATAATCTAATACGGTGGCTAATCTTGATTTCAAGTTCATTTTTTAATAAAGCGTCTATAATCTTCTATCTATCCGGCAGATAACCATACTATAACCTATACCGATCGTCTAAACATTTCATAATCTTAATCTTCTATCATCGTCTGAACAATTATAATCATAATCATATATTAACGTCTAAATAACATAACAATGGAGTAATCATACTTATCACATTTATAATTAGAAACACATAGTTCGAGTACATACCTTTCTTCAGGTTTTCAGATCACCTGAGTAGCTCAACCCTCCTATGGCGCTGCCTCCCTAACGTCTTCCTCGACTCAGCGGGATCAAATGGCCTGGGAGCTTGGGAGTCCTCACGGATATCCTCTGATAGCCTTCTGAAAGATGTTGTACTTAGACTAATATGGTTCTTAATCATAAATAATCAAAGTATTAAAACTCTTGTTCTTATGATATTCTTGGTTGATATAAGATTAATCTTATGTCTGTTCTTGGATGATAGTCGATTAGTCTTAAGATGTTCTTGGATGGTATTCGGTTATCTTATGATAATCTTGTAAGATTTTGGATTATAGACTGAAGGGTGTTTTAGCTAAACATTGAGAGAGAGTATTTTTCGAATGTAGGTTGAATTTCCAATTTTCCGAATGAATGTTCATCTTGACAAGAGGCTCCTTATATAGATAACCTCGGCTATTCACTATTCATCAATTTTTTAAAAGTAAACAGTATTACTTTTCAAAAGTCGTAAAGTAAACAGTAATCAAATAGTCCTAGACAAAATACTTTTTCAAAAAGTCATAAAGGCTACAGTGGGTACAGTGCCTTGTCTGCTACTTTTCGTAAAGTTGTTTTGTCGTCTTCTCTTCTGCTTTTCAAAAAGTCGTAAAGGCAACAATGCCTTGTCCTTTACTTTTCGTAAAGCTGTTGTCTTTATGCGGCTAATCTTTCAGCTGTCCATTCTGTCATGGCTGCTGTCATATTCTTGTCGGGCTGCTTTCCTGTTTAATACTTTCCAGCTGTCCGGTTGATTTTTGTTAATCAGTTGTGACTCAATAATCGTTTTTGGGCCGTGAGGCCATAATCTGATTTTGGGCACTAAGGCCTCTTTTATTTTGGGCTTTTACATAGTTTAAACTATGCTAGGCCATAATCTTTTGGGTCGAACGACCTCTTTTCCTGGGTTACCAGTAGTTAATCTTTTTGGATCCATAGGATCTCTTTTATGGGTTACACGCAGTAGAACTACACATTCCCTGTCATAATAATCTTTTTTGGGCCGTGAGGCTCCTAATCTGGTTTGGGCCATAAGGCCATAATCTTTTGGGTCCGTATGACCTCTTTTATGGGTTATGTAGTAAACTACATTCCCTGACTGATATTCTTTTGGGCTTTACCATAGTATAAAACACTACGTTGGGCCATAATCTGTTTGGGCCATAAGCCTCTTTTATAGGTTTCAAATGGATAAATCCACATGATTTCGTTTGATAATATTTTGGGCTGTTAAGACATATTCATTTTGGACCATAAGGCCTCTTTTTAATCCTTTACATTGTACCTGTAAAAAATAATCAGTATTCCCTCCTTATTCAAAAGGATCAGGACTCTGTTCTTTTTTGATACTTACAGCGGACGTTGACGCCGTCTCTATTTTAATCACTGGTCTTCATTTTTGTTCAGTCATAGTCTTGTATAGTCTGATAGTCTCCTCAGCATGGGTATGCTTTAGGTTGGTAATCTTGTCTAATAGAAGGGTTAATTCAGTAATCTCCTTTACTTCGATGTCATTGTCGTAGTAAAGGGTCATAATCTCTTCGACATCTCCTCCTTTGGAAGATCCAATTACAGATGCTTTCCGATTTCATAGCATGTCTTCTATTCTTGTTTTTAACGTCATTAATCCAAATACTCTTTTGGTACTCATCCAGTCTTGGAACTTATCCAGTGCACAGGGAATTGTCATGTTTAAATTTTTATCATCCCCACTGATAGTGTTGTTCCTTCCTGTCTTAAAAATCTGACAAATGACAATTGGCTTACCCTTTAAGTCGGTTGATGCATCTAAAATCTGTATTCCGTAAATCCCTTTGCCAAAGGATTCCATCATAAGTTCTGTTGATCTGGTGATAATCTGTGGTAGCTTGGTGAGATTCATCATTTTGTCATCCGTGATAATATTATCAATTAATCCATATGTGAATAATCGTTCCACAATATTCGGATTTGCTCTTTCGCTGCATATAAATCTGGGATATTTACTCAGTTTAGCACTGCGTACAATATCAGGGTTAGTCTTGTAGTCATAAAATTTATTAATTTTCTCATAAGCATTAATCACTTCATGTCTATACTTCAGGGTATCTGCCATGGACACCGTTGATGAAGTTGAAGGTATTGCTGATGGCAGAGTTGCAAGTTTAGATGAGAATGGTACAAAGGTTTTTTGTTGTAATGATGGTAGTGTAGTTGGTTTTTCCTGTTGTTTTTGCTGTAGGATTTTTAGTTTTGAAAAATCTTGTATAGCTTCTACGAGCTTGTTGATTGTCTGGGTATTCTCCTGTAATTTGGTAATCATTATTTCATTTGTTCTGATGATCTCTTGCATTGCTTTGGCTATATATTCTTCAAAATCTTTGATGTTAATCGACATTGTTATATCTGCTAAGAAAATCAGCTAAAACATTCTTAGTCCCAGATATATTCTTAACAATAAAATCATAACAACAGAAGAATGATTGCCATTTTCTTCTTTTATTCAATTCTGGTAAAGGATCTATTCTGTTTGTGATAAAGGCTTTTACCTGGATATTATCAGTTCTAACAATGAATTTTACTGGTAGTAAATGATAATGAAATCTTTTAATTCCAAATTTTAATGCCAATAATTCTTTTTCATTGATGTGATAATTCCTTTCATTAGGTTTACAGGTTCCACCTCCGAATCCACAAATTAATCTTTTTTATTTATCAATATCTTCTTTATCATATGCTATTAGAATGGCTCCCCATCCTATGTCGCTGGCATCTGTAAAGAGTTCTAATTGATCTTGATCTGTTGGTACTCTGTGTCTTGGTAATGATTTTACCTTTTCTTTAATCTGGTTAATCGCCTTGGTGTGTTCTTCCTTCCATTCAAAGGTTACATCTTTTTTAATCAAATCCTACAATGGTTTTGTTAGATATGGTAAATCTCTTATATGATCTGCGGCATAGTTTATTACACCTAAAAATTGCTGCACTTCTCTTTTATTCTCTAATCTTTCTTTAAAGTTTTTAATCTTTGTTACAACATGCTCTTGTAACTGTATTCCTTCGTTATCTACTATATATCCTAAAAATTCAATATTATTCTTGAATATTTCAGATTTCTTTTCAGATAGTAGTATTCCATGTTGGTTTACCGTCTCAATGAATTGTTCAATATGTTTGATATGATCTTTTAAATTAGTACTGTAAATCAATATATCATCCACATATATTATACAGAAGTCTGCCAGTTTTCTAAATACCTGGTCCATTCTTCTCTGAAATATCTGTGGTGCATTCTTTAATCCCATGGGTAATACATTCCATTCATAGTGTCCTTGAGGGGCACTGAATGCTGTTAAAGCTCTAGATTCACTAGTCAGTTTAATCTGCCAAAATCCGCTTTTACAGTCGAATTTACTAAACCATTTTTTGTTTCCTAATCTGTTAATAAGGTTCCTTTTATAGGGTAGAAAGTCTCCATCAAAAATAGTCTTTTTATTCAATTCTCGATAATTAATTACTAATCTGGCTTTTCCTCGCTTTAGCTCATTGTGTTTCCTTACTAAAAAGGCTGGGCTACTATGAGGACTCTTACTTTCTCTTATTACTTTCATTTCTAATAATTCTTTAATCTGGGTTTCAAATTCCTTCTGATCTGTTGGGCTATATCTTATAGGTTTTGTTCTGACTAGATCGTTTGGATCTATTAGCTTTATTTCTCCATATATCTTTTCCTTTTCCCATAGCTGCATCGGATTTTCTCCGAAGTTTCCTTTTAACATGCCTAAATATTTTTCTTTTAACAATTCTAGATTATTATTCCTTTCCATTTTTATAGTACATAATCTTATGGTATTTTCTGGTAATATTCTTTTCAGTATAATCCATTTATCACAAGGGGATTGTAAACAAAATGTATTCTTATTAATCACTTGGGTTTTGAAGTAATCTAAGAAGTTATTCCCTAATAAAACTTGTTGTTTCATGTTATCCAGTTGATATACTATTGGTAGTCTGAAAATAGTTTTTCCTAATACAATTCTCATATTTTCTGCTATTATATCTAACTCTTTAGACTGTTCATTAAATCCTGATACCTTTGCTCTATGTATTTTAGATCTTTTCCATCTGTGAGATTCTAAAACATCTTTTCTGGCTAAACATATATCTACTCCACTATCAATAAATATATTTTGTTTTATCATTTTATTCGGTTTGTATTCTATGTGAGCTTCTATATGGATTGCTACCATTTTAGTCAGGATTATCTAATCTTCTGTTGAGTTCTATATCCTGTTCGTATTCTTGTACTTCCTACCTAATTCCTTCATTTCTCATTGACTCTTCTATGAGTCTTGCAATTTCTATTTGTTTCCAATGTATTTTGTTCATTTCTGCTCTTATCCCTGATAATCTTTTGGTAATCTTTTTGTACCTATCATTGTAATACATACTCCCTGTTTCATTAACTGCTGAAGTTATAATCAGTTTGCGTCGAGTATACTCTTCGCATTGTATCCAGTATTCTCTTTCTCTTATCAATACTCTTTTCTGCCTTTCTAATGTATTCATTTTATTCAGAACTAAACTCACTTTCTGAATGTTGGTTAATATACTTCATGCTTTCTGGTTCTGATTCTTCATCTGTTTCACTGACATAAAAATCTTCATAATCATACCATTTATTATTATCTTCTTTAATCTGTTGTAAACTCATTATAATTTTTTCCGTATTTATATACTTTACTCCTTTTTTCTTTAACTTTGGGCACTTGTTTGCATAGTGTCCTTTCTCGTTGCAATTCCAACATTTACATTCTTTAACTTTTTCTTCTTTAGTTTTATCTGCTTCTATAGGATTTACATTTCTTCTTTTCCTAAATTTTCTCTTATATCTAAATTTATTTCTTGTATCTGGATTATTCTTATATCTCCTAAATCTCTTTTTTTTATTGGATTTGTAATAAGGTTTTTTCCTATATTTTCTATATTTCTTATACTTGTGATTTCTCTCGTATTTATCCTCACATTTCTTATGTTTTTATGCTTTTTATATTTCTTCTCTTTCCTATTATCATCACATCCAAATATTAATCTTCTTTATTTAAATCCGCATATTTCTCTTAATCCTATCTTTTTATCTTTTTTAATCTTTTGCTGTAATCGATATTCTTCGCATTTCCTCATTAGATATGCTCTTAAAACTCGTATTCTTTCACCTAGGGTATTTTCCTTAGGTTCTAATTGTACGTATTCTTTTGATATTTCAATATTATATGGTACTGGTAAATGGTCATAATATAGTTGCTGGTAAATTACTCCTTCTTCTGGTAGGAATCTAGCTTCATAAAAGAATTTACTAAAGCTAATCGTATATTCTGGTAGTTTGTTTATCTTACAACATTTCATATTATTCAGGTTCATGATAATCTCAGTTTTTCTTTCTGCTAAAACATTTTCTCTGGCTACTAACCATTTTTCACCTAAAAATTCTCTTTTTAGTAGTAAATTCATTGATTTCCAATCTGTCGCATAGCTTAATACTTCTCCTCTTAGCTGATATGCTATTGATTCTATCCAGTATGCTGCTTTTCCAATTAGAGTTTTCGATATTAAATCATACATGTAATCTAAATTTTCTGTTTGTTTGCTATTCATTAATGCTATATACATTCCTAAATTCCAGTCTGTTATTCTTCTTCCTACTTCTTGCTCATCATAAACATTGTCTAAATCTAGAAAGTATCTGTTATAATTTACTCATTGAGTCATTGATCCTACAAACTCTTTAAATTCGGCTTGTTGTCCTATAGGTATATGGTTTGGTAATCTGGTATTCCTTCTAGTTATTACTTCTAGATTAGGATCTTCTAATTCTTCTTCAGGATAATCATCGGCATCTTCATTGAATATATTTTCTGATTCTATCTCGGTTTCTATCTGTCCATTGTAGTCATCTTCTATATCGCTTTCTGGTTCATCTTCTATTATCGCATTTACTCTTTTCATGTTCTGCAAGGTTTCTATAATTTTTTTATTCTCTTTTACTATTTCTGTATTCTCAGAATTTTCTTCTATGAATTCTACTACTTGTAATTCTTGATTTACCTGTTCAGTATTATCTTCATCTGTATGATTGCTACTCGAAGTAGTCTCGTCGCTTAATCTTACCTTTCGTACTTTCTTTTTCCCTTTTAACTTTCTTAATTGTTCTGTTAGGATTTGTACTTCTTCTCTGAGTTCTAATAGTTCTTGTTTTACCTCTTTTAGTTCTTCCTTAGTTTCTTTCAATTCTACTCTAGTTTCTTTTAGAAGGGTTTTTGTATCCTTATATTTTCTTTTATATTTTTTATATTTTTCATACCATTCTGCATTATCATTTGATTTTAACTTTAGATTCTCTGCCTTCAATTCACTAATCTGTTTTTCTTGTTTATCTAATCTCAAATTTAGATATTCATAGGTTGTTTTTTCTACTTCTTTTACGGGTAATCTTTCTTCTTTTGGTAATTCTTCTTTTACTGTTTTTGATCTCATTGGTTCATATTTATATCTTTCTTTTTCTATAATATATTTTCCATGAGTTCTTAAGAACGTAATCGCACTTGGTTCCATTAGAATTTTCCTTCTTTATTCATTTTTGTTAATCCGTCTAAAGTTTCTATTACATCTTTTGGTAATTTTGGTTTTATCTTACTTATATCTACCATTATAGGTATTTTACTTCTTCTCCATACGTCTATTGGTACTATCTCTGGTTTATGAGTAGTCGTTTTTGCTATAGTCGTTTCTTTACTTGTACTGGCTTCTTCATTAGATTCTTTTTTGTTTTCCTTTGCTTTTTTCTTCTAACAACATATTCAGTTTTTCTAATATTAGTTTAAACGTTGGTATTTCAGATACATTCCATAGGTTAGTCAATTCTTCTCTAATAAATTGCTGAGTTTTATTCTGATTCTCTTTTATTTCATCCATTAGTGATAAAATACTCTTTATTTTTTCTTTTAATATTATTTCTTCCCATAACTCATCTATTTTATCGCTAGGATTAGTCAGGATTGTTTATTGTTTTCTTCCATCCGTTACCCATGTCTATCCATATTTTACTAAACTTTTCACACTGTTTTTCTAGTTGTTCTATGTCATTTTCTAATTTCATTTTTGTTGCACTGTATTCTAGGTATTTTAGTTGGCTGTATATTTCTCCTGATAAGGCCGTCTTTATAGTCTTTAGTTTTTGTTTTTACTTTATAATTTTTAATTGTATATTCATATTTTGTTTATAAATCTGGTTTTTCCTTGATCATTAATTTCTATTCCGTTGTTATTTATTTTATAATTTATCATAGTTAAAAAGTCGCTTCCTAATAATAATTCATTTACGCTATCATATTCTATTACTCCGATGTTTATCTTATATTCTAAGTCTTGGATCTTGAATCTTAAATTTATACTTTTCATAATTATTATTTCTCTTTCATTCTCAGGGTAATTATAAGTTTGCGGTTCTATTATGTTACACTCGTTTTCATCTATTTTACTTATGTGTATAAAACTTTTAATTTCTCCTGTATTTATCTCCGCTATTCCATCTATAGTTACCATATTTTTAAATATTATAACTTTGATTTTTAATCTATTACACTCTACGTTTATCAAGTCTATTATTCTGGGTTTTATTCTTGGTAGACTATTCTGTTGTGTGATCAATGATTCTTTAGTTATACTTAATCTAGATCCCTCTATTCTTGGTATTAATCTCCTAGATGGTGTAATCGTTCATGTATTAAAATCCATAGTTATTTCTTCTGGTATGGTAATCTTAGAGTTTTCTTTATGTTCTATCTGTTCGAGTATTTCTTTATACATTTTTGGTACTATGATACTCATTTCATGTTGTTTCTTTACATGGTGATTTCCTGTTAAGGCATAAATCATTTTAGTCTCAATACTAATCACTTTACTTCCTGGTGGCATTTCTATTCCATCTAATTTGTAATATAGTGTTAACGCCAAATATTTATGTTCATCTTTTAACGATATACTAAAGTCTGGTTGTACTGTAAATTTTGATTTCTGATATATTAAATTTCCTTTAATCACTGATATTAATGCATCTTGTAAATTTCCTAATATTTTGTCATCTAATACGTAAATCTGTATAGGTGTATCAATATTCTTTTGAAAGTATGCTTTAATCGTGAATTCTACTCCTCCGAAGTAAATATTTTTATATTTATTTGCTTCTTTAGTTGATAGCTTTGCTAATTCTCTTTTAATCAGTTCATCAGTAATTAAATTAATCTTAGTTCTACCATTTGTACTCATAGTATCAATTACATTTTCATGCTTTTGGGCAATATATCTTATCTCTTTATTCCTTTCAAACCATTTAGTTTTAAATATCTTTTTTACCGATAACTCTTCTTTTTCATCTTGAATCTTCTGATAAGTATCTGGTTTAAAACTTAATGTTTGACTTGTTCCTCCTTCATATGTATTCATCTGATAATAAACTTCTTTGGAATCTGTTACTATTTCCTTTTCTCTATCCATATTTCAATAAATCAATATATCTGTATTGTTCTCTTATAATTTCTTTTAAATCTCTTATCTCGTTTTCATTTTTTATTTGTTCTCCTAATTTTTGCTCTTTTATTTTTTCGATTTCTTCTTCTTTCTGCCTAATTCTTTCTTCTCTTAGGACTGATAAGTTTCTTAAAAATATAATTTTTTCTTCTTGCTTATTTATTGTTATATGATTTTCTAGTAACTGCTTTTCTTTTTCCTCAATTATTTCTATTCCAAATCTACAACTTATAATATGTTGGTTTATATCTTTACTATATATAAGTTCTTTTTCTGCTATTCTTTCTATTAGTTCTAATTGTTTATCAGTAAATCTTTTTTCAGAATTTTTTGTTTCTGATATCCAATTCTTTTAGGTGTCGACTATTATCTTATGGCTGTTTCTATCTTCAACTAATATCCTTTTTATCCTTCTATGCATCCATAAAATCTGATTTAACATTCTAACTTGTATAAACGATGGATGTTTTCTCATTTTTAAACACTTGTTCTAATTACAAGCTCTGATACCAACATTCATTGTTTAACAATTATTTCTATTACAAGCTCTGATACCAATTTGTGGACTGACGTCCTGCAGATCTTTTCTTCATCTATAACCCCTAGAGGTCAGAATCTAGATGGTAATCTTATTCTTTTTTCAGAGTTAATCAAACTTTATTCGAATCTAATCAAATAGTAAGCATGTAATCGGGTAGGTATTCTTGATAATCTTATAGATATTCTGGGATTCAATAACATTTTTTAATTTATAGTCTATAATCTTCTATCAATCCGTCAGATAACCATACTATAATGTATACCCATCGTCTAAACATTCATAATCATAATCTTCTATCATCTTCTAAACAGTTATAATCATAATCTAATATCAGCGTTTAAATATCATAACAACAGAGTAATATACTTATCAAAATTATAATTAGAAACACATGGCTTAAGCACATACCTTCTTCAGATTCTCAGATCACCGAGTTAGATTCACTCAACCCAACCTGCGGAATCTGCCACCCTAACGTCTTCCTCGACTCAGCGGGTTTTATGCACGCACAGGCTCCAGGGGAGTTCCTCTGTTACGGGTATCCTCTGATAGTCGTCTGAAAGATGTTGTGCTCCTGCCAGTATGGTTCTAATCATAATAAATCAAAGTATTATACTTAGTGTTCTTATGATATTCTTGGCTGATATAAGATTAATCTTATTTCTGTTCTTGGATGATAGTCGATTAATCTTAAGATGTTCTTGGATGGTATTCGATTATCTTATGGTGTTCTTGGATGATTTCGGATTATAGACTAAAGGGTTGTTAGTTGAACATTGAGAGAGTATTTCAAGGGTTGAAGAATTTTATGAATTGTATTTCGAATGAATGTTCGTCTTGACAAGAGGATCCTTATATAGATAACCTCGGCTATTCACTATTCCTTACTTTTGTAAAGTAAACAGTATTACTTTTCAAAAGTCATAAAGTAAACAGTAATCAAATAGTCCTAGACAAAATACTTTTTCAAAAAGTCATAAAGGCTACAGTGGGTACAGTGCCTTGTCTGCTACTTTCCATAAAGTTGTTTTGTCGTCTTCTATTTTGCTTTCCAAAAAGTCATAAAGGCTGCAGTGCCTTGTCCGCTACTTTCCGTAAAGCTGTTTTGTCGTTATACGACTATTCTTCCAACTGTTCATTCTGCTTTTGGTGTTATCCAGCAGTTCGTTCAGCTGTCATAATCTGTCATGACTTTCGTTAGAATGTCATTTTCTTGTCGGGCTGCTTTCCTGTTTAGTACTTTCCAACTGTCCGGCTGATGATCAATTGTGATAATCAATTGTAATCTGATAATCATTTTTTCTGATGATACTCCTATAGAATAGAAACGATATCATTGTATTTTTCTCTTTTGATACTCCTATAGAATAGGAACGGTATCAATTATAATCAATTAATCTGTTTTAGAATGATACTCCTATAGAATAGGAACGGTATCAATTATTCTTGGACCGTTTAGACCACGTAATAAAATTACATGTTCCTTGGCGTTATTCATAATCTGTTTTGAGCACTAAGGCCTCTTTTGTTTGGGCTTATCTGTAGTTTAAACTACATTGAGCCTTATTCTTTTGGGTCAATAGGACCTCTTTTCTGTGTTAACAGTGTTTAATCTTTACTGGATCCAGAGGATCTCTTTTGTTTTGGGCTTTACCATAGTTTAAACTATGTTGGGCCATATTCTTTTGAGTTTGTTATGACTTCTTTTATAGGTTACCAGTAGTTAATCTATTTGGATCCATGGGATCTCTTTTATGGGTTACATGTAGTAGAACTACACGTTTCCTATCATAATAATCTTTTTGGGCCGTGAGGCTCCTAATCAGTTTTGGGCCAGAAGGCCATAATCTTTTTGGGTCCGTAGGACCTCTTTTATAGGTTTACAAGTAGACAAGTCTACATGCTCCTTGATGTGATAATCTATTGGGATTTACCGTAGTATGAAAGACTACGTTGGGCCATAATCAGTTTGGGCCATAAGCCTCATTTATAGGTTTCAAGTAGATGAGTCTACATGATACCTTTTGATAATCTTTTGGGCTGTTAAGCCATATTCCTTTTGGGCCATAAGGCCTCTTTTTAGGCCTCTACATTGTACCTGCAAAAATAATCAGTTTTCCCTCCTTATTCAAAAGGATCAGGATATTATCAATAATATTTTTTCCCTCCTTAATCAAAAGGATCAGGATTTTATCAAGAATCATTTTAATAGTGTGAAGGATAATCTTTTAACAAGTAGTCCATTACTCTTATGCTGGTTTCCTTATTCTCTATTAGGTTCTTGACGTAGACAGTAGTCCTATAAATACTAAGCATCTTATTCACTATTACTTGTCTGACAATTATGTTACCCTGATCATTTAGTAATTTAGAGGTTTTCATGTCATCGTAATAGCGTAATTCTTTCCAGGCTAGACTCAACTTTTCGCAAAGGATATTCCTTTCGATAACGTATTGCAGCATGTCGTTATTCAATTCTCTAATCTTGTTGAATGAAGGATGAGTCTTCATACTGATCTTTCGTTGCGGTTATTCTTTGGGATATTCTCAGCTTGCTGCTGCATAAAATATCATGGTTAATCATAAACATTAGCCAAATAATCTTTGCGATATTCTTGGCTAAAATCTTGTTTTTGCTTAATCATCATTGTGATACCTGCTAAGAAAATCAGCTAAAACGTTCTTAGTTCCAGATATATTTTTTACAATGAAATCATAGCAATAAAAGGATGATTGCCATTTCCTTCTTCTATTCAATTCCGGTAAAGGATCTATTCTGCTAGTGATGAAAGCCTTTACCTGAGTATTAACTATTCTAACAACAAATTTTACTGGTAGCAAATGGTAGTGAAATCTTTTTATACCAAATTTTACTGCCAATAATTCTTTCTCATTTATATGGTAATTCTTTTCATTGGGCTTCCAAGTTCCACCTCCGTATCCACAAATTAATCTTTTTTCTTTATCAATATCTTCTTTATCATATGCTATTAGGATTGCTCCCCATCCTATGTCGCTAGCATCTGTAAAGAGTTCTAATTGATCCTGATCTGTAGGTACTCTGTGTTTTGGTAATGATTTTACCTTTTCTTTAATCTGGTTAATTGCCTTTGTATGTTCTTCCTTCCATTCAAAGGTTACATTTTTTTTAATCAAGTCTTGCAGTGGTTTTCTTAGGTATGGTAAATTTTTTATGTGATCTGCGGCATAATTTACTACTCCAAGAAACTACTGCACTTCTTTTTTATTCTCTAATCTTTCTTTAAAGTTTTTAATCTTTGTTACAACATGTTCTTGTAACTGTATTCCTTCATTATCTACAATATATCCCAAAAATTCAATACTATTCTTAAAGATTTCAGATTTCTTTTCAGATAGTAGAATTCCATGTTGATTAATTGTTTCAATGAATTGATCTATATGCCTGATGTGGTCTTCTAAAATTTCGCTGTAAACTAATATATCATCCACATATATGATACAAAAGTCTGCAAGCTTTCTAAAAATTTGATCCATTCTTCTTTGAAATATTTGCGGTGCATTTTTTAATCCCATGGGTAGTACGTTCCATTCATATTGTCCTTGAGGGGCATTGAATGCTGTTAAAGCTCTAGATTCGTTAGTCAATTTTATTTGCCAAAATCCACTCTTACAGTCGAACTTACTAAACCAATTTTTATTCCCTAATCTGTTGATGAGGTTCCTTTTATAAGGTAAAAAGTAACCATCAAAAATAGTCTTTTTATTCAATTCACGATAATCAATTTCTAATCTGGCTTTTCCTCGCTTTTGTTCATTGTGTTTCCTTACCAAAAAGGCTAGGCTGCTATGAGGGCTTTTACTCTCTCTTATTATTTTCATTTCTAATAACTCTTTAATCTGGATTTCAAATTCCTTTTGATCCGTCGGGCTATACCTTATAGGCTTTGTCCTAACAGTAACATTTGGATCTATTAATCTTATTTCTCCATAGATCTTTTCTTTTTCCCATAACTGCATAGGATTTTCTCCAAAATTACTTTTTAATTTATTCAAATATTTTTCTTTTAGTAATTCTAAATTATTATTCCTTTCCATTTTAATCGTGCATAATCTTATGGTATTTACTGGTAATATTCTTTTTAGTATAATCCATTTGTTACAGGGTGATTGAAGGCTAAGTGTATTCTTGTTTATCACTTGGGTTTTAAAGTAATATAGGAAATTATTTCCTAATAACACTTGTTGTTTCATATTATTCAGTTGGTATACTATTGGTAATCTGAGAATAGTCTTTCCAAGTTTAATTCTGACATTTTCTGCTATTATATCTAATTCTTTAGGTTGCTCGTTAAATCCTGATACTTTAGCTCTATGTGTTCTAGATCTCTTCCATTTGTGAGATTCTAGTATATTTTTTCTAGTTAAGCATATATTTGCTCCACTATCTATAAATACTTTTTGTTTAATCATTTTATTCGGTTTATACTATATATCTGCTTCTATATAAATTGCTACCATTTAGTCCCTAATCTTTCAACTTATTGAGGTATTTATTTTTAATCAGAACTACTTTCACTAGAATATTGGTTAATATAGTTTATTCTTTCTGATCCTGATTCTATATCAGTTTCGCTGATATAAAAATCTTCATATTTATACCAATTATCATTATCTTCTTTAATTCGTCTCAAACTCATTATAAGCTGTTCATTATTCATGTATTTTACTATCTTTTTCTTTAGCTTTGGGCACTTATTTGCATAGTGTCCTTTTTCATTGCAATTCCAACATGTACACTCTTTTACTCTTTCTTCTTTATTCTTGTTTGATTCTATAGGGTTTAAGTTTCTTTTTCTAAACTTTCTCTTACCTCTAAATTTTCTCCTAGTCTTAGGGTTATTCTTATATCTCTTAAATCTCCTTTTCTTATAAGATTTATAATAAGGGTTATTCTCGTATTCTTTTTTATATCTGTATTTATCTCTATATTTTTTATTCTTCTTATGTTTCTCTTTTTTATCATCGCATCCAAATTTTAATCTTCTTTCTGTGAATCCACAGATTTCTCTTAATCCTATTTTCTTATCTTTTTTAATCTTTTGTTGTAATCTGTATTCTTCGCATTTCCTCATCAGATATGCTCTTAAAACTCTTATTCTTTCTCCTAGGGTATTTTCCTTAGGTTCTAACTGTACGTATTCCTTTGATATTTCAATGTTATACGGTATGGGTAGATGATCATAATATAATTGTTGATAAATTATTCCTTCTTCTGGTAAGAATCTAGCTTCATAAAAGAACTTACTAAAGCTAATCGTGTATTCTGGTAATTTATCTATTCTGCAACATTTCATGTTATTCAGGTTCATGATAATCTCAGTTTTTCTTTCTGCTAAAATGTTTTCTCTGGCTACTAACCATTTTTCACCTAAAAATTCTCTTTGGAGAAGTAAGTCAAATATCATCAACATAGAATTCCAGTCCGTTGAATAACTTAAAACTTCTCCTCTTAGCTGGTATGCTATTGACTCTATCCAGTACGTTGCTTTTCCGATAATCGTTTTAGATATTAAATCATACATATAATCTAGATTTTCTGATTGGTGCTATTCATTAATGCAATATACATTCCTAAATTGCAATCGGTTATTCTTCTTCCTATTTCATGTTCATCATAAACATTATCCAATTCTAAGAAATATCCATTATAGTTTACTCCTTGAGTCATTCATCCTACAAACTCTTTAAATTCAGCTTGCTGGCCAATGGGTATATGATCTGGTAATCTGGTTGTTCTTCTAGTTACCACTTCTAGATTTGGGTCTACTAGATCTTCTTCAGGGTAATTATTTGTATCTTCATTGATTATATCTTCTGATTCTATTTCGGTTTCTACCTGTCCGTTATACTCATTTTCCATATCACTGTCTGGTCCGTCTTCTATTATAGCATTTACTCTTTTTTCACCTTTTAATGCTTTTAATATTTGATCATTTTCTTTTACTAATTCATTATTCTCAAAATCTTCTTCTGCTATGAATTCTACTACCTGTAATTCTTGGTTAGTCGGTTGATCGTTGTTACTTTGTTTATCCGAGTTTTCCTCAGATTTATTCTCACTGCTAGTCTCATTATTGTTATTCTCCTCGCTTAGTATTATTTCTTTATTTTATTTTTTCCTTTTAATCTTTTTAACTGTTCTGTTAAAATCTTTACTTCTTCTCTAAGTTTTGACAATTCTTGTTTTACTTCTTTTAATTCTCCTTTTGTTTCTTTTAATTCTACCTTAGTTTCCTTCAGTAGGGTTTTAGAATCTAAATATTTTTTGTTATATTTTTCGTACCATTCTTCATTATTGTTTAATCTTAACTTTAGATTTTCTGCTTTTAATTATTTTATCTGCTGGTCTTGTTTGTCTAATCTTAAGTTTAGATATTCGTAGGTTGTCTTTTCTACTTCTTTTACGGGTAATCTTTCTTCTTTTGGTAATTCTTCTTTTATAGGTTTTGACCTCATAGGTTCGTATTTATATCTTTCTCTTTCTATAATCTCTTTTCCATGTTTTTTCAAAAACATAATCGCACTAGGTTCCATTAGAATTTTCCTTCTTTATTTAGTATTACTAGTCTGTCTAAAGTTTCTGTTACACCTTTTGATAGTCTTGGTTTTATCTTACTGATATCTACCATAATCGGTATTTTACTCCTTCTCCAAGCATCTATTGGTACTATTTCTGGTTTATGAGTAGTCGTATTAGCTATAGTATTCTCTTCACTTGTACTCGTATTCTTTTTGCTCGTACTAGCTTCATTGTTAATTTCTACTCTTTTTCCGTTACTCTTTTTTTCTAGTAGTATATTAAGCTTTTCTAATATTAACTTAAACGTAGGTATTTCAGATACATTCCATAAGTTAGTCAATTCTTCTCTAATCAATTGTTGAGTTTTATTCTGATTCTCTTTTATTTCATCCATTAGTGATAATATACTTTTCATCTTTTCTTTTAATATAATCTCTTCCCATAACGCATTTATTTTTTCGTTATTATTCATCATGATTATTTATTTTCTGGGTAGTCTTTTTGTGAGTATTCATCTGATAGGGTATAACTTCTGATTCTTCTATAATTTCCTTACCTTTATCCATAATATTCTATTTCCATTCTTAAGTCAGATTGTAATACTGATATTTCTATATTCAATGAGTTAATCTCTATATCTAGTTCTACTAGTCTCTCATATGAGTGATTCTGTTCGTCCATGTTAGTCAGAATTTCGTCTAATCTTACTTGCTTATCTTCTTCTGATAATTTTATGTTAAAATTTTTAAATCTATTTAACCAATTTTATTTTAAATTAATAATCATTTTATGATAGTTTCTGGTTCCAACCAGCTTTTCTTTTAATCTTTTATGTTGCCATAAAATTTTATTCAAAATTCTAACTTGTCTAAACGATGGATGTCTCAGATTTTATGGATGCATAGAAGGATAAAAAGGATATTAGTTGAAGATAGAAACAGCCATAAGATAATAGTCGACGCCCAAAAGAATTGGATATCAGAAACAAAAAATTCTGAAAAAATATTTACTAATAAACAATTAGAACTAATAAAACGAGTAGCAGATGATTATGAGCAATCATATGAGAGATTAGTAAAACTAAATACACAAATAGTAGAACAAAATGAATATATGTATATGATAAAATCAGATTTAAGAATGGAAATAGAACACTATGGATGAAAACAGATTAATTGAACAACAAGAAAAAAAGGCACAACTAGAAAGAATAGCAGAAAAAGCACTTATATATAGTAAAGATATAAACCAACATATTATAAGTTGTAGATTTGGAATAGAAATAATTGAGGAAAAAGAAAAGCAGTTACTAGAAAATCATATAACAATAAGTAAGCAAGAAGAAAAAATTATATTTTTAAGAAACTTATCAGTCCTAAGAGAAGAAAGAATTAGGCAGAAAGAAGAAGAAATCGAAAAAATAAAAGAGCAAAAATTAGGAGAACAAATAAAAAATGGTTTAGTAAATTCGACTGTAAAAGCGGATTTTGGCAGATTAAACTGACTAATGAATCTAGAGCTTTAACAGCATTCATTGCCCCTCAAGGACACTATGAATGGAATGTATTACCCATGGGATTAAAGAATGCACCACAGATATTTCAGAGAAGAATGGACCAGGTATTTAGAAAACTGGCAGACTTCTGTATAATATATGTGGATGATATATTGATTTACAGTACTAATTTAAAAGATCATATCAAACATATTGAACAATTCATTGAGATGGTAAACCAACATGAAATACTACTATCTGAAAAGAAATCTGAAATATTCAAGAATAATATTGAATTTTTAGGATATATCATAGATAACAAAGGAATACAGTTACAAGAGCATGTTGTAACAAAGATTAGAAACTTTAAAGAAAGATTTACCATATCTAAGAAAACCATTGCAGGATTTGATTAAAAAAGATGTAACCTTTGAATGGAAGGAAGAACACACCAAGGCGATTAACCAGATTAAAGAAAAGGTAAAATCATTACCAAAACACAGAGTACCAACAGATCAAGATCAATTAGAACTCTTTACAGATGCCAGCGACATAGGATGGGGAGCCATTCTAATAGCATATGATAAAGAAGATATTGATAAAGAAAAAAAATTAATTTGTGGATACGGAGGTGGAACCTGGAAACCTAATGAAAGGAATTATCACATCAATAAAAAAGAATTATTGGCAGTAAAATTTGGAATTAAAAGATTTCATTATCATTTACTACCAGTAAAATTCATTGTTAGAACTGATAATACCCAGGTGCCTTTATCACAAACAGAATAGATCCGTTACCAGAATTGAATAAAAGAAGAAAATGACAATCATTCTTCTGTTGTTATGATTTTATTGTTAATAATATATCTGGGACTAAGAATGTTTTAGCTGATTTTCTTAGCAGATATAACAATGTCGATTAACAGCAAAGATTTCGAAGAATATATAGCCAAAGCAATGCAAGAGATCATCAGAACAAATGAAATAATGATTACCAAATTACAGGAGAATACCCAGACTATCAACAAGCTCGTAGAAGCTATACAAGATTTTTAAAAACTAAAAATCCTACAGCAAAAACAACAGGAAAAACCAACTACACTACCACCATTACAACAAAAAACCTTTGTACCATTCTCATCTAAACTTGCAACTCTGCCATCAGCAATACCTTCAACTTCATCAACGGTGTCCATGGCAGATACCCTGAAGTATAGACCTGAAGTGATTAATGCTTATGAGAAAATTAATAAATTTTATGACTATAAGACTAACCTGATATTGTATGCAGTGCTAAACTGAGTAAATATCCCAGATTTATATGCAGCGAAAGAGCAAATCCGAATATTGTGGAACGATTATTCACATATGGATTTATTGATAAGATTATCACGGATGACAAAATGATGAATCTCACCAAGCTACCACAGATTATCACCAGATCAACAGAACTTATGATGGAATCCTTTGGCAAAGGGATTTACGGAATACAGATTTTAGATGCATCAACCGACTTAAAGGGTAAGCCAATTGTCATTTGTCAGATTTTTAAAGCAGGAAGGAACAAAGACTATCAAAGTGGGGATGATAAAAATTTAAACATGACAATTCCCTGTGCACTGGATAAGTTCCAAGACTGGATGAGTACCAAAAGAGTATTTGGATTAATGACGTTAAAAACAAGAATAGAAGACATGCTACGAAATCGGAAAGCATCCGTAATTGGATCTTCCAAAGGAGGAGATGTCGAAGAGATTATGACCCTTTACTACGACAATGACATCGAAGTAAAGGAGACTACTGAATTAACCCTTCTATTAGACAAGATTACCAACCTAAAGCATACCCATGCTGAGGAGACTATCAGACTATACAAGACTATGACTGAACAAAAATGAAGACCAGTGATTAAAACAGAGACGGCGTCAACGTCCGTTGTAAGTATCAAAAAAGAACAGAGTCCTGATCCTTTTGAATAAGGAGGGAATACTGATTATTTTTTTGCAGGTACAATGTAAAGGATTAAAAAGAGGCCTTATGGCCCAAAATGAATATGGCTTAACAGCCCAAAAGATTATCAAACGGAATCATGTGGATTTATCCATTTGAAACCTATAAAAGAGGCTTATGACCCAAACAGATTATGGCCCAACATAGTGTTTTATACTACGGTAAAGCCCAAAAGAATATCAGTCAGGGAATGTAGTTTACTGCATAACCCATAAAAGAGGTCCTACGGACCCAAAAGATTATGGCCTTATGGCCCAAACTAGATTAGGAGCCTCACGGCCCAAAAAAGATTATTATGACAGGGAACGTGTAATTCTACTACGTGTAACCCATAAAAGAGATCCTATGGATCCAAAAAGATTAACTACTGGTAACCCAGGAAAAGAGGTCGTTCGACCCAAAAGAATATGGCCTAGCATAGTTTAAACTATGTAAAAGCCCAAAATAAAAGAGGCCTTATTGCCCAAAATCAGATTATGGCCTCACGGCCCAAAAACAATTATTGAGTCACAACTGATTAACAAAAATCAACCGGACAGCTGGAAAGTATTAAACAGGAAAGCAGCCCGACAAGAATATGACAGCAGCCATGACAGAATGGACAGCTGAAAGATTAGCCGCAAAAAGACAACAACTTTACGGAAAGTAACGGGCAAGGCACTGTTGCCTTTACGACTTTTTGAAAAGTAGAAGAGAAGATGACAAAACAACTTTAAGGAAAGTAGCAGACAAGGCACTGTACCCACTGTAGCCTTTATGACTTTTTGAAAAAGTATTTTTTCTAGAACTATTTGATTACAGTTTACTTTACGACTTTTGAAAAGTAATACTGTTTACTTTTAAAAAGTGATGAATAGTGAATAGCCGAGGTTATCTATATAAGGAGCCTCTTGTCAAGACGAACAGGGATTCGGAAAATTGGAAATTCAACCTACATTCGAAAAATACTCTCTCTCAATGTTTAGCTAAAACACCCTTCAGTCTATAATCCGAAATCTTCCAAGATTATCATAAGATAACCGAATACCATCCAAGAACATCTTAAGACTAATCGACTATCATCCAAGAACAGACATAAGATTAATCTGATATCAACCAAGAATATCATAAGAACAAGATTTTTAATACTTTGATTATTTATGATTAAGAACCATATTAGTCTAAGTACAACATCTTTCAGAAGGCTATCAGAGGATATCCGTGGGGACTCCCAAGCTCCCAGGCCATTTGATCCCGCTGAGTCGAGGAAGAGGTTAGGGAGGCAGCGCCATAGGAGGGTTGAGCTACTCAGGTGATCTAAAAACCTGAAGAAAGGTATGTACTCGAACTATGTGTTTCTAATTATAAATGTGATAAGTATGATTACTCCGTTGTTATGTTATTTAGACGTTGATATATGATTATGATTATAACTGTTCAGACGATGATAGATGATTAAGATTATGAAATGTTTAGATGATCGGTATAGGTTATAGTATGGTTATCTGCCGGATAGATAGAAGATTATAGACGCTTTATTAAAAAATGAACTTGAAATCAAGATTAGCCACCGTATTGGATTATGCATATTATCTGAATAACTCTGAAAAATGATTAAGCAACCAGATTACCGTCTATGTTCTAGCCCCTAGGGGTATATAGATGATGAAAATATCCACCGTACAGCCCGTACACAAATTGGTATAATTGTGTTTTCTTTGCTACTAGGTTCATTTTCTCCTTCTACTTGTTTACCTTTACCTTTATTTGTCTCTTCTACTAATATGTTACGTTTTTCCAGTATTATTTTAAATGTTGGTACTTCAGATACATTCAATAATTTTGTTAATTCTTCTCTTATTACTTCTTGCATCTGTGTTTGGTTTTCTTTTATTTCATCCATTATTATTAATGTATTTTTCATTTTTTCTCCTACTATTATTTCTTCCCATAACACATTAATTTTTTCGTTAGGGTTAGTTAGGATTATTTATTCTCTTTTTCCATCCGTTTCCCATATCTATCCATATTTTGTCAAATTTATCACATCGTTGTTTTAATGTTTTATCTTTTCTTCTAGTTTTATTTCTTTTTCCTTGTATTTTAAGTATTTGAGTTGTGAAAATATTTTCTTCTGATAAAGCTATTTTTATTATTTTAAATTTCTATTTTTTCTCTATTATTTCTCTTTGTATATTCATACTTTATTTACGAATCTTGTTTTCCCTTTTACTACTGACATTAGAGCATCTTGTAGATTACCTAATATTCTATCATCTAATATGTATATTTGTATAGGTGTATCTATGTTCTTCTGAAAATATGCTTTTATGGTATATTCTACTCCTCCAAAGTATATATTTCTATATTTTTTAGCTTCTTTAGTAGATAGTTTTGCTAACTCTCTTTTTATTACTTCATCTGTTATCAAGTTTATTTTTGTTCCTCCATTTATACTAGTTGTATGTATTATATTTTCATGCTTTTGTGCTATATATCTTATTTCTTTATTCGTTTCAAACCATTTTGTTTTAAATATTTTCTTTATAGATAGTTCTTCCTTTTCATCTTGTATTTTCTGATATATTTCCGGCTTAAAGCTTAATGTTTGTGTCATTCCTCCTTCATATGTATTCATTTGGTAGTAGGTTTCATTAGATTCTTCTACTATCTCTTTTCCTTTATCCATATTTTAATATGTTGATGTAATTATACTGTTCTTCTATAACATCTCGTAAGTCTTTTAATTCGTTATCTTTTCTGATTATTTGTCATAATTTTTCTTCTCTTGCAACAATAGAAGGACTATCCTTCTTTGATAACTTGATGCCTTGACCCATAGGAAGACTTCCCTTCTTGGAGTTTTCCATAGAGAATCGTCTTAGCACTTTTTCTATGTATGTGGACTGTGACAGCCCCAACAATCTATTAGGTCTATCTCTATAGATCCTAATTCTAAGAATGTAGCAGGCTTCACCCAAGTCCTTCATCATGAAGGTGTTGGGATAACCATTCCTTGACTGATTGCATCAGAGTCTTATTATATCCCATTATTAATATGTCATCTACATAAATAACAATGAAGACAATACTCCCTTCCTTGCGCTTACTATAAACGCAGGGATCTTCTTTGCTTCTAACAAAGTCAAACAATTTGCCTACTTTGTCAAAGCAAATATTCCAACTCCTTGAGGCTTGCTTAAGTCCATAAATGGACTTCTATAGCTTGCATACTGCTTTGAGCTTAGTCTTGGATGTAAAACCCTCAGGTTGTATCATATACACCTCCTCAATTAGGTTACCATTGAGGAAAGCAGTTTTACCATCCATTTGCCAAATGTCATAATCATAGTATGCGGTTATTGCAAGAAAAATCTGAATGGACTTAATTTTCACAACAGGTGAAAAGGTTTCATCATAATCGACCCCAGGCTGTTGATTATAAACTTTAGCCACCAATCTCTTCTATAAGTCTGTACCTTGCCATATGCATCAAACTTCTTCTTGAAGACCAATTTGTATCCTATGGGTCTAACCCCTATTGGCAAATCAACCAAGTTCCAAACTTGATTCATGTACATCGAGTCCATCTCAGATTTCATGGCTTCTTTCCATCTCTGTGAATTAATGTCTAACATAGCTTCGTTGTAGGTTGTAGGTTTATCGTCATCGGGAATATCTATCTCATTGTGTGTTTCAACAAGGAGATTAAGTCTTGCAGGCGGATGATGAGTCCCAGTGGTCCTACGGAGTTGATTATTCTACGTTTCAATATTTGTTGCATTCTGATTGTGAGAAGGTCTTTGTGTGCTGGACAATCCATCACCTTGAGAGCTTCTAGGAATGTCATTTTCATGTATTTCCTGAATGGAATGATGTACAACCATTATTGCAGCTTTGTTCCTTGTAGACATAGTCTTCTTCAATAAAAGTTGCATTTCTGGAAATAATGACATTATGTTCTCCAGAAAGATAGAAATAGTATCCCTTAGTTTCCATTGGATACCCCACAAAATAATATTTTTCACTTTTAGATTCCAACTTGTCAGTAAGCATCTTCTTTACATATGCAGGGCACCCCCAGGGTCACAAGTGTTTAAGTGCTGGCTTCTTGCCATTCCATATCTCATATGGAGTTTTCTCTACTAACTTTGAAAGAACCCTGTTCAGAATATAAATTGAGCTTTGTAATGCATAACCCTAAAGGTATGTTGGTAGAGCTGAGAAACTCATCATGGATCTAACCATATCTAATAGAGTTCGATTTCTCCTTTCAGCAATACCATTCATCTGTGGCGTTCCAGGAGGTGTCCATTGTGATTGGACTCCATGAAGCTTCAAATAATCCAGAAATTCCTTACTTAAGTATTCACCTCCTCGATTTGATTGAAGTGTCTTGATACTTGTTTCAAGTTGCTTCTCTACTTCTGACTTGTACTCCTTGAAAATATTAAAGGCTTCGGACTTATGTTTCATAAGATACACATGCCCAAACCTTGTGAAATCATCTGTAAAAGTGATGAAGTAAGGGAAGCCTCCCGTAGCTTGAGTTGAAAATGGCCCACATACATCAGTATGGACCAACTCAAGTACTTCTTTGGCTCGCACCCCTTTCCCAGAAAGTGGCTTGTTGGTCATCTTTCCTCTCAAGCAAGATTCACAGTTACCATAGGACTCCAAGTCAAATGGTTCCAGGTAGCCTAACTTTCTTAATCTTGCTATCCTTGATACATTGATGTGAACAAGTCTACAGTGCCATAAATAGGTGGGGTTTCTTGGATTATTTATCTTAGCTCATTTATTTTGCACATTGAAAATTTCACTACAGTTTAAAATATACAATCCATCCACAAGCGGAGCATTTCCACAAACAAAACCATTAAAAGACAGTACATAACTGCCATTGGCGATAGATGAGGAAAACCCCTCAATGTCTAACACTGGGATAGAAATAATATTCCACGTCAATGAGGGAACAAAATAACAATTATTTAGTTCTAAACAAAATCTTGAAGGTAAATTTAGTGTATAAGTTCTCACGCGTTCAACATCTACTCGTGCTCCATTTCTAACGCGCAGGTCTACCTCCCAAGGTCCAACCTTTCTGCTGTTAATTAGGCCCTGCACATTACTACAAATATGTGAGCCACAAGTGGTATCCAATACCCAACAATGGGAGTTACTTATTGACATGTTTATTTCAATGACAAACATACCTTGTCCAGTAGAGATAGAAGCACCTAGTGCTTTGCCTCCTCTTAGAGCTGTGTAGTCCTTCTTTAAAACATGCGCTGGCACTTGTTCCCCTTCATTTAACATACATTTGAAAGGGTCTTTCAACAGTTCATACTCCATTATTTGAGACTGTTTTTCATAGAGACTCTTCAAGTGTTCTAGCATTTCATTGGGGCCCATATTTTCATGTTGCCTTTGTAACTCCATAGTCATGGAAGACAACATTACACATTTTGCCAAGGTAGCATCGTTCAAATGTTTCTGATAAGCCACCTTGTCAAACATGGCATACTCATCAGAGTTTTCAGCAGGGACTGTGGGGAATACTGTGTCTAACACATACTCAATTCTTTCTAGTCTTAACACCAATCACAGATTTCTTAACCAGTCAGGGTAGTTTGATCCAGTCAACTTGTTTGTCTCGACCAACATTTTCAGTGATAGATTTGACATTTTATACGACTGAAGAAACAAATAGACTTAAAATTAAACTCTAATAAAATTTCTATTGAACACATTCGTTAACTAATTAACATGGCCTTTAGTTTAATTACCTCCCATTATTTTAACATACTCTTCGACCCCATGGAAGAATACAGACTCATATCAATTATGGTTATAATGGGCTATGATCCAGGTTCATGCTATCTCCGCGTTTTCTGTGGCTGATAACTTCAATAGCACAACCTGGTAGGTCTCTAAACCAATTGCAAACAATTTGTAACTCATGTTTGACTGAATGTTCTAAACAATCGATATGCGTCCCTCGTCTTGTCCAACACTATGGCGCCAAGACAGCCTAGCAAGTCAACCCCGTTATGCGACTGCAATTATGTATCTAAGTGAGTTTTGCCTTATAAAGCAAACACTGTGCCTTATAAAGCAAACACTGTGGTGTAAATACTCATGAAGGTTTATCACCCACTTCAATATTTAACATGCATCTATGAAAGAGTCTGATTCCTCGTAGACTTAGAGCACATGTTGTGGCATAAATACTCATCTCGCTGAAAAGGATTTTGCACTACAATCAATTATAACGGACGACACATTCATTTCAAATGAGACTTGTATTAAAATTTTAGGGAACATTTTAATTCAGGGTTTTAACCAAGATCAATACTTTTACACCATATCCAATATGACATCTTAATATCATGCAAAACTAATGACACATATAGTTGTGAACCGTCAACCCAATATGCATGATATAAGATGGTTTAATCAAATACTGGGTGCCGCCTACCCAGACTGTTATAGCGGACGCTATTCTAGTAATTTAAATGACAAACAATTTGACATTTAGCACATAAACAGTATACTTATAAAATATATTGTATAATAATAATCATAGGTTAAACATTCTGAACAATTTTTTTTTTCGACCGTCGAGGCCGCAACTCTAATCATTAGGGCTGCGGCGCCACCGAGGCAGAATGCTTCTGCAGTGCTTTAGAGCCGCGACGCTTTAAAGGCGAAAGCATTTCGGCTTCTGTAATTCATTTAGGGCCGCGGCGCCCACTATCCAGTATTAAAAAAATGAAGAATTAGGGCCATGAAGCTCCACCATGGAGCCGCGACACCGCCTTGAAACCTTAGAAAGCGTCGCGGCACCGACGTCCTGACAAAATGTTTCTGTGTTGATTTTAAAAAATCGTTCGAGCCCTAAATCCAATTTAGGGATCAAATCACAGGTCCTTTTATCATCACCCACCATTATCAATAACGCATGCATCGACCATCATCCGCCTTTACCCGTTCTTAGCCGTGCACCGTGCAATGAGCCAGACAACACACTTTTGACTTAGTTTGAGTTAGAGCGGAATGACTTCCTCGAGTTAGCGTAGGAGATAATTTAGGGTGATATCAAAAGGTTAACATTTTGTTAAGACATGTAGGATTTCAAGAAGCCTTGTTTTAATCCAATTTTATGTTTAACCCATATTATTATTTTATTCAATTGTTATATAACCATTGAACCAGCCTGGGCTCTGATATCACTGTAGGGTTTTTGTTGGGTTCAAAGCACATAAGTAAGACACAACGGAAGTTTTAAATTTTGTTCTTACTTACCCCAACAAATTCTTTTGGTATGGTTATTTTACAATCAAAACATGTAACATAAAGCATAAACACTTACAAGTTATATTATCTAGAATCTTTACTAAAGAGTGGACACGTGACTGCCCTTTCGATTACAAGCTCCAAGCTTCAATGTATTTCTCCTTTGGAAAGCTAGGAAATCCGGCAGAGGCTCGAGAGAGCGTTTTGATTCTATGTCTCTAAGACTTAGAATAATAATTCTGAAATTAATGTATTGAAAAATGAGGTGAATGTCTGTATTTATAGGTGAAAATTAAGTCAAACCAGATTAGGGTTTGACATTGGGCCTGGCCCAAAAATCGATGCAGATTAGGTCATAAGCGTCGCGACCCTATGGTGTGGGCGCCGCGGCACTCGACGTGATCCTACATCGTCTTGATTTATTTTCCGCACATTCTTAATTAAATCCAAAATTCAATTTTGACTTAATTAAAACAATCATTATTCATTCAAATATCTCGATTCTAAATCGAATATTTAATACTCTCTCATTAAATCCTTAGTTAGAAAAGACAACCGACATAGTGTGACCCTATAGGCCTTTACATATCGACATTAATCAAATTAAGGTCTACGCGGAGTTCCTAGACGGCGCCGCAAGACGAACTCAATATGTGAAGTACGTTTACAAGAATCCAGTTAACTTAACCTTTATATGAGATGATAAATTCCTTTCATTCGTGACACACTCGATCAAGCTTAGGATTTGCCATATGTCTATCCAAATGGCTTGATCACTTTATCTCATCTTTATTAGTCGACAACTAGACCATATTCTAAATATGTCTCTTGCATTGGCCAATGACTTGGTCGACCTAATATCACTAAGAAGCTGAGTGTTCTCTCGAATATACATTCGAGGAATGAATCCTAATCTTGGCTCAACTGCCACCTTTAATCCACATCGTAATTTACCCAACACAAGCAGTATCTCAACCTATAAGGCATTTGAGCTTAGGACAGGATCAAAGTATATTACTTTGTAGACAAGGTGCGCATTGACCTCAAGTCTAAGGACTTCTATCTCCCACACGCTGATCATACTTTAGACAAGTATAACAAATAATATATCAACAGGGTATACCAATACTTTCCAAAAGTATCCATGTGTCCCTCACTAGTAACCATTACTAGTAGCAGGTGAGACATACTACATTCTCTAAGAATGTGATGTAGACCACATGTCGACTTATAACATATCATCGATATCCCATTCTCGATGATCATTAGTCGAGACTATTTTAGAGTTACTCTCTATCATAAATATCCCACTCTATTAATGATAAGTAAGCTCAAGGGATGCACATTAATGAATATTTACAAACAATCAAATAATAATTCAATAATCGCAAATGCCATAAATATTAATCTTATTAATAATACGGATGTGTTCAAGTACATTTGTCCCTAACAATGATTGTTTCTAGGACATACATACTTTCATTTCTTATTTAGGATCTCAACCTAGTATTTCAATCAGCTCTAAATCGATGTGGGAGAAGTGAAATTGGGGGGATAATCGCTTCAATTTGTGTAGAGTCAATCACACCTCGAGATTCAAATTCAGGAATGGACAAAAGGACAAATTCACCTCCTTGGTTGAACCACGATAGAGAGACAAAACTCATTAAGAGTCTTTCCCAAAATGGCCATGCGGAGCCTGGATTTATAGGTTGCAGGGTTGACCTTGCCTTTTCCGGCATGAATAATGCAAGTAGAGGTGAAGACAGGTGGAGAGAAATTACGGACAACTATGCAAAATTAAGCTTAGAATGGGTTTTTCCCCTTTTGTGTTGCTCGTGGGTTGGGCCTGGTTTTATTTGGGTTGAATTCGGCCGAAAATTTAAAGGAATAGGTTCTTTATGTGGAAATTAAAGTGATTAAGTAGAAATCGACTTTTTGCAAATGTGACCATAGTTTAATTTACAATTTGACCAAAACCTTTTCAATGGTACCCACAGTAAGATAAAAGTCAATTAATATTCATAACTATAATCAAAATCTGAAAGTATTTAAAATTAAAAATAAATTGATGTAAAACTTAAGACGTAATTGACAATTAATTTAATTCATTGAACTTAAAATTTAATGGCATAAAATATTTATCAATTAATCACCTTTAGTTTAAATAAATATTTTTACTATTTTGAATTTATATTTTGATAAATATGTTTAAAAATCAAGATACTTATGTAAGGATATGCAGGTGATATACAATGATATACTGGGCGATGTTTTGCTAAATGAAATGGCAAAATGTCCCTGGAATAAATTTGTAAAGTCATTTTATCTTGAAAAAATGCACATTTCACCCTGTTAATGATTTACGAAGTCCGGTTAATTAAATAAAATTTATGGAGGACAAAAATTAGATGTCAACAACAACAAGAGACAAGCTCTCTATACAACTATTATTCAAAGTTTCTCCATGCCCTTCTTCCTATTGACCTCCATAACAACAACGACCACAACATAAGCAACCCAATAATCAACATAAATAACTAATAACAATCTCAATAGCTTGGACTCTGTAATGACTCAAAAAGTCATTTTGCTTGTTTTACCTAAAACCCCTAAATTACCCTCCCCGGATCTTTATTTGCTTGCGACTTGTGGAGATGGGTGGCATGGTCCCTGAGGTGATCAGGTCGGTTTCAGACACATTAAGTTAAGTTTCAGAAATTCCAAGTTAAGAGATTAGAAGAGTCTGACCCATAGTTGACTTTTGGATAAACATGCTCTATTTGTAGTTTCGTCGATTCCATTAGCTCCGGAATGAGATTTATGACTTAATTGAGCCTTTAGTTTGGGTCTCTAGACATCCTGGTGTGTTTTGGGGAATTGGTTTGTCAAATTGTGGAATTAGAACTTAAGAGTAGACTTTTGTCAAACCCAAGAGTTAGAGACCTTTTTCGGAAAATCTGAGTGTACGAGCAGGCCTGAAATATGCTTTTTGATAGGAATGCATGTTTGGTTTGTGTCTGGGAGGTCCCAAGAGTATTTTGGGTAGTTGACGGGGGTTGGGACTACTTTGGATTGATGCTGGTTGTTGGTGTCTGCACCGGCGACTAGGTGTCCGCCTCGATGGGTCTACCCCAGTAGGGGTCAGGCTCGCCTAAGAGAGATTCAGTTATCAGTCAAAAATCTATCGTAGCGGATATATTCATCATCGGTGTGTGTGCGCCCTAATGGAGGTTGCATCTACCCCAACAGATGTCTGGGATTTAAGTGACTTCTGCCATAGCGGATAGGGTTTCCGCCACAACGGAAATATTGTTCAGGTTATAAATATTTTAAGACCTAGCATTCATTTCATTCCCCAAATATTCTCCTTGGGATTGGAGCTCGACCAATAGAGGATTCTTAAAGATTTCAAGTGTTAGTTCAACATTACAGGTATATTCCTATCCCTTCCCTTTAATTATAGTATGTGGGTTAAGTTTCCATCTTAAGCATGCTCTTAAATAAGGGAAATGGTAGAAATGGTAGAAATGGCTTGTTGAGAATAAGAGTGTTGTAATGGGGGATTGGGTATTGATTCTTTGATGCTTATATTGTAAACTAGTGCTGTATTGAGCTAGTAGATGATGATTACTTGACTAATTTCATGTTTTAAACTCTTTTGGAAATTGGGGTAAATTCTAGGGTTAGAATTGGGGCTTTTCACTAATTCATGAAATTACGGATCCTTTTGGGCTTTGTTGTTCAATTAACTTGGAATTTTGAATATCTAGCATGTATTGGCGCTAATTGACTAGAAAAGTTAGTATTTTAATAATGTGAACCCGGGGTTCCTTTATAACCTAGCTTGGGGGTTTATGGGTAATGATAGATCGTAATCTCATGTAGTCGGTGTAATTGATCAGCTTGGGCTCGTGAGGAGGCTAGACGAAAAGGTAAAACAGCTGCATGAGTCTTCGGCTATAATCAGGTAAATTGAGACTTTCTAAACTCTAGTATAACGTAATTGTGTTGGTATGCTTGTAATGAACTAAGCAGAGTAATGGAGATTTGGGGGTCCCATATTAGTGAAGTGACGAGCACTAATATGGGTACCGAGTGAACTTAAAGGGGTAATTAATGAACTAATATACATCAACTGAAAGAGTTTATGTGTTTAGCCTTCAGGCCATGGAGCGCAGTACAAACGTCCGCTTAGCTTGGTATGATTATTGTTTACTTGGGCTTATAGCCATCTGATGTGATATTCTAATTTGACTACCATGCACTCATCACTCTACATCTCGTCTGAACACTCAAATATAACTGATAATTATTGATAAATTGATTATGTTGATTGCATGATGTATTAATATCTATCTCATTCATACATTATATATACTTGGCATTGGTTTACTCATAAATCATTAAGAATGACTTGGAAAGTCGAATTAAGGGATATCATACATAGTCATGAGAGTGATGACTGATATGACACTTTAGCCCTCGTGTTGATATCTGATGGGATCGGATGGGTATATGGACCTCATGAGTCCCTCATGGGTCACGTGACAGCTACTGCAGCACCGTGTGTATACTAGGTATTTATGGACATTTGCATTCATACATATCATCTTGGATTTCATTCATTAATATTCCTGATATATGTTGATGTTATATGTTCTTAAATTTGAATTTTGTTATGCTTGTGACCTTTAGACTACTAGAAAAAATAATGTTAGCTTATGCTAACCTAGTTGTGAGATTCAGTAGAGAAGCTAGAGGGATTTAGACACTCTGAATGGGGTTTAGGTTGGACTTGTGCGATGTGTGACTTGAGAGTACTTATTCTTAACTAAACTGTAAACTTATTGTAAATTGGTTAACTAAATTATTCTTATGCTTAAGTAACTAACTAGTAGAGAGAGGTATCAGAAAGTACTAGCCCTCACTACCATTATAGCTAGGGTCGATCGACGATGCTTACTGACTACACGTGTTTCCCATACTCACTCTACGCTTGTTGAACTCTATGTGCAGGTACCGAGCCACGAGATGACACCAGAGCAGCTTGATCCACTTCCTCAGTGAGTGTGATATTGGAGTCTAGGGTGAGCCGCAACTTCTTCCCCGACACTGGGACTCTATTCTATCTTTATATTCTATTCTTGGTATTTTTAGATGGTGATGTATTGCTACATTCAGACAGTTTATGTATTTTTTATTTAGCATTGTATTCGGATGTTACTAGAGTTTGTACTCATAACTACCAAATCTTGTTGGGAATTTCTTTAGACTTATGTCCTTTTATATTCTAAGACTTGTTAATTATTTCTATTGTATTTTTTTATTTTCCACATTTAATTCCGCTTATTCATATGATTGTTGGTTGGGTTCACCTACGGGTTAGGGTAGGTGCCCTTATGGGACAAATGGAATTTGAGGTCGTGACAGACTCACGGCTTTCGATAGTCATCGCGTGAGTCCAAAATGATACACAAACTAATATTGCTCTAATGACTGCTTCTACCAAGATAGGAAGATATTTCATACCTTAAGTAAGAGAGGAACTAGTCCCTTATTCTTAAACTTACATAGAACAAGCAAAGTTCTACAACCACAGATAAAGGACGATAAGAACTGTCAAACATCAAGGAGAATCGAAGAGAGAATTTGATCTTAACTTACCTTGAAATTATTTTGATTGAAGGATGAACATTTAGGGAGTACTTTCCCTCGAAATCGTTCAAGAAAGCATGTGAAATGAATTAAAAAATCTGGCCTTATCTATAAAAATAACTCCACTACCTCACCACCACCACGGTGTGTGGCCATCGCACCAAAACTCCATGGGATGGTCATCGCATCGCGAGGTTTAAATTTGCCTCCTACCAACCGTACAGTCCCATGATTAGACGTGTATAACTTTCTATCCTAAAGTCAAATCGACATACGGTTGAATACATTGAAAACTAGACTCATAGGCCTTAGATTTTGTAGATTCATCACCCCATAACTCCAATTATATTGAGAGTAAAGTTCAGTAGAAAGGTAGACCTCAAGTTATTGTCCGAGGCCGAGCACCTGCAGTCGCTCAGGCTCGTGACCATCCAATGTCTCCGGGGCCTAGGGCTATTCTGGAGGAGGATGAGGTTCCGATCTAAGATGATGAGTAGGTTTAGGCTGATGGGGCCGGACATGATCAGATGCCCCCGGGTTTCATTGCCACGCCAGTACTTCAGGATACTTTGATTCAGATGATGAGCTTTTTAGAGTAATAGCTTAGGGTTTCCATCCAGTTACTTCTGATAGGTCTCATACTAGGGTCAGAGGATAGACTCCTAACCATGCTGCTATTCCCAGATTTTGGACACATGGGGTTCATCCAGTACCTGCTACTGTTCCCCAGTTTCTTGGCGTGTCTATACCTAGTCTTACTACACCTCCAGCTGCATATCCTGCTATGTCTATTGAGGAGTAGAAGATGTTTGAGAGGTTTAGGAAGTTGGATCCTTCCAGATATGATAGAAATCCTGAGAATGATGCATCTGAGTTCTTTATTAGCTGTCATGAGAGGTTGCACAACCTCGGACTAGTAGATTCTGATGGTGTTGATTATACTACTTTTCGAATGGTCAGACTAGCCAAGCAGTGGTGAAAATCCTATCTTGAGTCTAAACCAGCTAGGTCCCCTCTTATCACTTGGGTTTTATTTACCCATATTTTCTTGGAGAAGTTCGTGCCTCGCAGTGTCATCGAGAGGAGATGGGCTCAGTTTGAGGGGTTACGCTAGGGGTGTATGTCTGTGATTGGATATGAGGTGCATTTTTACGCCTTGTCTCACCATGCTTTAATGATTCTACTTGATGAGGCTGAGAGGGTGAGGAGGTTTACTAATGGGTTGATATATCCTCTTCATTTGATCGCAGCACACATGTTGCCATAGGTTCCACCTTCCAGTAGGTTGTTAATACCGTGAGAGAGGCTGAGTTTATTCAGAGAGAGGATTATGGGGATAGGGTGGTTAAGTGGCCTCATTTCAGCACATATGTACTTGCCTCATCTGGAGGCCGAGGATATTATAGTAGAGGTCATCATCGTACGAGTGTTAGACCAATTATTATTGTTATGCCTACATCAGAGAGAGGTCAGTCTATGCGTACTTCTCATAGATCGGGGCAGTTAAACCCAAGTTCTTATCGGCCCTTTGGTCGTGGTGGCCATTTGGCGCTAGTTCTTCTTCTTCTCAGCCATCGATAGTTCCCAGAGGTCACTTTGAGTGTAGATATCTTGGGCATTTCAAGAGAGATTTCCCCAAACTTGAGGCGGGATGGGCGATCTCTTAGTTATGGAGCTAGAGCAATGGGGCAGCCAACTAGAGACAGGTCCCAGAGTGCTAAAAGTGATGCTTAGGGTGATAGAAGTGGCCATCATATAGGTCATAGTGGTGCTCAGTCTGTCTGAGGTGGTGGATATGGGGGTCATCGTGGCTATTTCTATGATTTTTCATGTATACCCGAGGCAGAGGCCTCCAATACTGTGATCACATGTACTCTCTCAAATTGCTATCGACCTGCTATAGTTTTATTCGATCCAGGGTATACCTATTTTTATGTGTCTGCTTACTTTGCATTGAATTTGGATTTGATATGTGAATCCCTAGCCATGCCTAGTCATGTGTTCTACACCTGTTGGGGATTCTGTAGTGGCAAATCAGGCTTATTTAGGTTGTGTAGTTACGTTAATGGGATATGATACTCAGGTAGATTTGAAAGATTTGAATATGGTAGAATTTGATTCTATTTTGGGTATGGATTGGTTCGCTCCATATCATACTATCTTGGATTGTTATGCCAAGACCGTTACCTTAGCCATGTCTGGTATTCCTTAGTTAGTTTGGAAAGGCACTCTTAGTCAGTATACGAGAAGGGGTATTTATCTTACTTGGCCTATATTCGTGATACTAGAGTGGAGACTCATTCCTTATATTTAGTTCTAGTAGTTTTGGAGTATCCAGAGGTGTTCCGTATAGACCTTCCCGATGATCCGCCGGACCTTGATATCAATTTTTGCATGATCTAGAGTCGGGCACTCACTCCATTTTTATAGATCCATATCGTATGGCGTCGGCCAATTTGAGAGAATTGAAAGAACAATTGTAAGGTTTGTTGAGTAAAGGATTCATTCAGCCTAGTGTTTCATCTGGGGGTGCTCCAGTGTTGTTTGTTAAGAAGAAAGATTGGTCAATGCGCATGTGTATTGATCACAAGTAGTTGAACAAGGCGACTATTAAGAACAAGTACATGATACCACACATTGATGACTTATTTGATCAGCTACAGGGTGCTTCAGTCTTTTCAAAGTTTGATTTAAGGTTTGGCTATCATCAGCTGAAGATCAAGGCTGAGGATGTTCCTAAGACAGCCTTCCGGACCAGATATGGACATTATGTGTTTTTGGTGATGTCGTTTGGTTTGACTAATGCATCTAAAGCCTTAATAGAGTTGATGAATAGGGTGTTCAGACCCTACTTGGATTCATATGTAATTGTGTTCATTGATAATATTTTGATATACTCGTAGAGCCAGAAGGAGCACGGGCAACATTTGAGGATCGTGCTTGGTATTTTGAAGAAGAAGCAAGTTTGTGCAAAATTTTTGAAGTGCAAGTTTTGACTCAGTTTGATAGCTTTCTTAGGTCACGTAGTAACTAAGGATGGTATTATGGTGGATCCCAAGAAGATTGAGACGGTCGGACATTGGATTCGACCTGCTTCGGTTACCGAGGTTCGAAGTTCTATTGGACTTGAGGATATTATCAGCAATTCATGGAGGGATTTTCATCCATTACAGCTCTGTTGACTAGTTTGACTCGGAAAGAAGTGTCTTTTGAGTGGTCTGATGCTTGTGAGATGAGCTTTCAAAAGTTAAGGGCTTTATTGACTACTGCTCCTATTTTGACATTGCCGGTCAAATAAGAAAGTTTTACTGTGTATTATGACTCTTCTAGAGTAGGTCTTGGATGTGTGATAATGCAGAAAGGGAAAGTCATAGCCTATGGTTCGAGGCAAATGAAGGTTCATGAAAAAGAATTATCATACCTATGACTTATAGTTGGCGGCGATCATGTTTGCCTTGAAAATTTGGAGGAATTATCTCTGTGGTGTGCTTTGTGAGGTTTACACCAACCATCATAATCTTCAGTACTTGTTCAATCATAATGATCTTAATTTGAGGCTGCATCGATGGTTGGAGCTTCTGAAGGATTATGACATGACTATCTTGTATCACCCGGGTAGAGAAAATATTATAGTGGATGCCTTGAGTAGCATGGTGGTGAGCATATGTAGTTTGTCTATGTTACATATGGAGGAGCGTCTTATAGCTATGGATATTCAGTCGTTGGAAAATAAGTTTGTTAGGCTTGATATCTTGGATTAGCTTGTGTGGAGCACGATCTTCTTTGTTAGAGTAGATTCAGTCATAACAATTTAATGATGCTCAATTATGCAAAATATGTGACAAGGTATTGCGGGGAAAGGCAAAAGAGGCAATGATGGATAATGATGGTATTTTGAGGATCAAGGGTCGGATTTGTTTTTGTAGGGTGGGTGACTTGACTATATTGATCATGCAAGAGGCCCATTGTTCAAAGTATTCCATCTATCAAGGGGCCATAAAGATGTACCGTGACTTGAGAAAACATTACTGGTAGTGTAGGATAAAAAAGGACATAGTAGAGTTTGTGTACCGGTGTTTGAATTGTCAGGAAGTGAAATATGAGCACTAGAGGCCTGGTGGTGTGCTTCAGAGGATGCCTATTCTCGAGTGGAAGTGGGAGCGGATTATCATGGATTTCGTGCTAGGATTTCCCCATACTTTGGGTAATTTTGATGCTATATATGTCATTGTGGATAGGTTGCCCAAGTCTGCCCATTTCATTCTAGATCAGACTACCTATAATTAAGAGAAGTTGGCTAAGATTTACATCCGAGAGATAGTCTGATTGCACGGGGTACCCATTTCTATTATTTCTGATCGGGGTACATAGTTCACTTCTCATTTTTAACAGTCCACACAAAAGGAGTTGGGTACTAGAGTGGATCTTAGTACAACGTTTCACCCTCAGATCGATGACCAGTCTAATAAGACTATTCAGGTTCTCGAGGACATGTTGCGTGCCTGTGTGATTGATTTTGGGGGTCATTGAGACCAGTTTCTACCATCTGCCAGAGTTCGCTTACAATAACAGTTATTATTCGAATATTGAGATGGCACCATTTGAGGCCTTGTATGGTATGAGGTGTCATTCTCCTAATGGGTGGTTTGATACTTTCGAGGTTCGACCTTGGGGTATTGATCTTCTGCGAGATTTGCTGGATTAAATTAAGTTGATTCAAGACCGGCTTCTTACAACCTAGAGCAGATAGAAGAGTTATGCAGACCGGAGAGTTCGTCCTATGGAGTTTATAGTTGGTGAGAGGATATTTCTAAAGGTTTCACCCATAAAGGGTGTAATGAGGTTTGGAAAGAAGGGCAAGCTCAGCCCAAAGTTTATTGGCCCTTTTGAGATCTTGGACAGAGTTGGCGAGGTGGCCTATGAGTTGGCTTTACCTCCTGGTTTATGTAGTGTGCAGTCGGTATTCCATGTCTCGATGCTGAGGAAGTATGTTCCAGATAATTCTCAAGTAATTAGTTGGGATTCGATAATGTTAGATCTGGATCTAGCTTATGTGGAGGAGCCTGTAGCTATTGTAGACTGGCCGGTCAAAAAAGTTATGGTCTAAAAAGATAGGTTACGTGAAAGTGTATTGGAGGAATCATCCGGTGGAGGAGGCTACATGGGAGATCGAGTCTGATATGCGAGCTAACTACCCTGAGCTATTTGAGAGACCGGGTATTTTCTTTTCTTTATCATTCGAGGATGAACATTTATTTAAGTGGTACCTGATGTAATGACTCAAAAAGTCATTTTGCTGATTTTTCCTTCAAATCCCTAAATTACCCTCCTCAAGTGTTTATTTGGTTGCTAGTGACTTGTGGGGATGGGTGGCACAGTACTTGAGATGATCGGGTAGGTTTCTGACCCATTTAGTTAATTTTTAGAAATTCTAAGTTAAGAGATTAGAGGAGTTCGACCCATAGTTTACTTTTGGGTAAACATGCTCTGTTCATAGTTTTATAGGTTTCATTAGCTTCGGAAAGACATTTATGACTTAATCGAGCCTTTGGTTCGGGTTCTACGGTAGCTCGGTGTGTTTTGGGAATTGGTTTGTCAAATTATGGAATTAGAATTAAGAGTTGACCTTAGTCAAACCCGAGAGTTATAGACCTTTTTTGGGAAATTTGAGTGCTTGAGCAGGGTTAAGAGTTGTAATGCATGTTTGGTTTGTGGTGACCTTTGTCAAATTCTGATAGTAATGCATGTTTGGTTTGTGTCCGGGAGGTCCAACGAGTGTTTTGGGTGGTTGACCGATGTTTGGACCACTTTGGATTGCTATTGGTTGTTGGTGTCCCCACTGGCGACTAGGCGTCCGCCTCGGTAGTTCCACCCCAGCGGGGGTCAGGTTCACTGAAGTGAGATTCTGCTATCAGTCAAGAATTCGTCATAGCAGATGTGTTCTTCGCCGGGGCGTGTGCGCCTCGTTGCTTCTGCCCCAGTGGATTTCTAGGATTTAAGTGACTTTCGCCCCAGCAGATAGGGTTTCCTTCGCAGCGGAATCGACTCTGCCACAGCGGAAACATTGTTTAGATTATAAATATTTTAAGACCTAACATTTATTTCATTTCCCAAATATTCTCCTTTGGATTGGAGCTCGACCAGTATAGGATTTATGAATATTTTAAGTATTGGTTCAGCATTACAAGTATATTCCTATCCTTTCCCTGTAATTATAGTATGTGGGTTAAGTTTCCATCTTAAGCATGCTCTTAAATGAGGAAAATGGTAGAAAAGGCTTGTTGAGAATAAAAGAGTTGTAACGGGGGATTGGGTATTGATTCTTTGATGCTTATATTGTAAACTAGTGTTGTATTTAACTAGTAGATGATGATTACTTGACTAATTTCATGTTATAAACCATTTTGGGAATTGGGTGAATTCTAGGGTTAGAATTAGGGCTTTTCACTAATTCATGAAATTGCAGATCCTTTTAGGCTATGTTGTTCGATTAACATCCCACGTTGTGGGATTTCACTGGGTATGTTGTTGTTGTTGTTTTTTTATTAACTTGGGAATATGACTATCTAGCATGTATTGGCGCTAATTTAGTAGAAAAGTTAATATTTTGATAATGTGGGCCTGGGGTTCCTTTATAACCTAGATTGGGGGATTATGGGTAATGATAGACCATAATTTCATGTACTCGATGTAATTGATCAAAGTGTGTCCGTGAGGAAGCTTGACGAAAAGGAAAAGAGGTTGCGTGAGTCTTTGGCTATAATCAGACAAGTTGAGACTTTCTAGACTCTAGTATAACATAATTGTGTTGGTATGCTTGTAATGAACTAAGGGGAGTAATGGGGATTTGGATGTCCCATATTAGTGAGGTGAAGAGCACTGATGCGGGTACTGGGTGAACTTAAAGGGGTAATTAATGAACTAATATAGAGCAAGTGAAGGAGTTTATGTGTTTATCCTTCATCCATAGAGCGCGGTGCAAATGTCCGTTGAGCTTGGTATGATTGTTGTTTACTTGGGCTTGTAGCCATCTTATGTGATATTCTAATCTGACTGTCATGCGTTCATCACTCTACATCTCGTCTGAACACTTGAATATGACTGATAATTATTGATTAATTGATTATGCTAATTGGATGGTATATTTATATTCATCTCATTCATACATTATATATACTTGGAATTGTTTTACTGATAATTCGCTAAGAATGACTTGGGAAGTCAAATTAAGGGATATGATATATTGTTATGAGAGTGATGATTGATATGACACTTTAGCTCTCGTGTTGATATTTGATGGGATCGGATAGACATATGGACCTCATGAGTCTCCAATGGGTTACGTGACAGCTACTACAACATGGTGTGTATACCAGGTATTTATGGCCATTTTCATCCATACATATCATCCTGGATTGAATTATTTATATTCATGATATGTGTTGATGTTTTATGTTGCTGGATATGAACTTTATTATGCTTGTGACCTTTAGACTGCTAGAAGGAATACCGTTATCTTATGCTTAACCTTGTTGTGAGATTTAGTAAAGAAGTTTTAGGGATTTAGACACCCTGAACGGGGTTTAGGTTGGACTTGTGCGATATGTGACTTGAGAGTACTTATACTTAACTGAACTGTAGACTTATTGTAGGTTAGTTGAATTATTCTTATGCTTAAGTAACCAAATAATAGATAGAGATATCAGAAAGTACCAGCCATCGCCACCGTCATAGCTAGGATCGGTTGATAATGCTTGTTGAGTACACTTGTTTTCCGGCGTGATATTAGAGTCCAGGGTGAGCCGCAGCTTCTTCCCCCGGCACTGGGACTCCATTCTATCTTTATATTATGTTCGTGCTATTTTCAGACAGTGATGTATTGCTACATACAGACAGTTTGTGTATTTCTTATTCAACATTGTATTCGTATGTTACTAGAGCTTGTACTCATGACTACCGAATCTTGTTGGGGATTTCTTTAGACTTAAGTCCTTTTATATTCTAAGACTCATTAATTATTTCTCTTGTATTTCTTTATATTCCGCATTTAATTCTGCTTATTCATATGAATGTTGGTTGGGTTTGCCTACGGGTTAGGGTAGGTGCCCTCATGGCACAAATGGTATTTGGGGTCGTGAAAGACTCATGGCTTTCGCTCCTCATCGCGTGAGTCCAAAATTATAAACAAACCAATATCGCTCTAATGACCGCTTCTACCAAGATAGGAAGATATTTAATACCTTAAGTAATAGAGGAACTAGTCCCTTCTTCTTGAACTTACATAAAATGAGCAAAGTTCTACAATCACGGATGAAGGACGATGAGAACTGTCAAACATGGAGGAGAATCGAAGAAAGAATTTGGTCTTAAATTACCTTGAAATCACTTTGATCGAATGATGAACATCTAGGGAGTACTTTCCCTCAAAATCATTCAACAAAGCATGTGAAATGAATTAAAAAATCTGGTCTTATCTATATAAATAACTCCACCACATCCAAAGAGAGAGACATGAAGAGTGATTTTAGAGCCAACACCAGAGTCTCAAGAGAGATGTCTGCAACAACAACAAAGAGCCTATTCCTATCAAGATTAATCATCTAGTTATTGTGTTATAATAGTTAGGTTCTTAAATGTGATTCCAACTATTTACTATTCCTAGAATTATTAATAGGTGTGTATTGAGTTGTAAGAGACTTCTCTGACCATATAGAGTCATTGAAGGGAGAGTAGAAAGAGACATAAATTTGAAACTGTTGAGGAAAAAAAGTTGGGAAGGGACTGTTTGGAATAGATCCTTAGGTGTACAAGGTGTTGTAACCTTCAACTTGTTGCTCGTGTTTAGTGAAGTTTGGAAAAATTCCTGTAGCAGGTAGGTCATGTTTTTTCGTCCCTTAATCAATGATCATTTTCACACTAAATACTTGTGTTGATTTTACATTCGGCACTTTATCTTCTTGCTTCGTTACTCAAAGAATTTGATTCTTTGAGTACATAGGTAGTATCCCAATTCTAACCTCCTTTTTTTATCTCTTTTGATTTGGATAAAATTAAGATATAATTGGGCAGCGAAAGAACATCATAATCCACTTCATCATGACCCAATTTAGGGTCATGACTGGCGCTAAGAATAGGATCCCAAATCAAGCCTTAACGGGAATTTATAAAAAAATTGAGCATAGTTTCTCCTGTTTTTGGGCCTATTCATATTTATCATGTCTCATAAATAAATAATACAACAAACCAATATCAATCAAAGAAACCATAATCATTCTTAATCAACCATTTTTCACATAATAATGCTAAAACCGTCTCCAAAATACAGCAAAAACGTCTAACACTAGTCACAAGTCTATAATAGTAAAAGAAAACTCATGGCACAAATAAAATTACTCATGGAGCCACTCTAAGAGTTTTTAAATAAAAGGACAATAGAAAATAAATAACTTATTGCCTACGCGAAGCAATGCGGGGCTCACCTGAATCTATCAACTTGTGTGCTCTAGTTAATCAAATGCTATATGATGTCACCTTCGTATCTCCAAAAATAAATTATAAGGAGTGAATCACTAGCTTAGTGAGTAATAACACTTAACCACAATTATTTCTAGTGGTTACAAGTCAGAAAATATGCTAGTATAAGAATCTGAGTATCATTAAATAAATGCTCTTTCAGAAAAGGTAACAATAATCAGTCATGTTTGTTTTCGTGTAATAAGAAATCAATTAACAATTTGATAATAAATTCTGTAAAAAATATATTAAATCTTATGCTTGGGAGGTTTTCAAGAAGGGATCATATAATCGGTATCACTATGGACCCCTTTGTAACATAGTCGAATATAACTGTAGGTCCCAATTCAAGGAAAAACTGTAACTGTATGCTAGTTCTACCTTCCCACTAGCGAAGGTTGTAACTACCATCTGTGATTTGTAAATAAAAAGGTGCACTAGGTCTAACTAATATCTATGGGATCCTCCAAAGTCACATCTCATTTATACTTTTCTTTGTATTTAGTAAATACTCATACGAAAGCATTTTCAAAATAGTACAGGATATTTCAGTTCTTATCAAATCATGTAATTTCATTTTGGTAAATGTAATCATATCTCAAGTATCAGTAAAACATGTCTAGTAACATGAGAACATCTAAAATAATGGTAAGCATCTCAAATAAAAGTTTCGGTATCATATCAAGTAAAAGAATTGTCCCGCTTGCAATTTCAAATCATTCGGTAATACATTTTATTTTTAAAATCATGTATAAACCATGTAGTTTATAGAAAGAAAAATTGCAGTAAGATTACTATTCATTGTACTCATGCCGAAATACTAAGCATGTCAACTCGAGTAGTCCGTATGACGTCTTCCGATCAATCTATATTATCACAAACACGAGTCTAAGTATCAAGTTCATGAATTACCAAAATTGGATTCTATTCTATCAAATTTCTTCCTGATTCAATTCAAAATAACCTCGGTTAGACTACCCATAACCATTTAAAAAATATGTCTCTACTTTTTCTTCATTACAAGTTCATGGGACATTTATCAAGTAGTTGGATTCCTATTTAAATTCTCGTTTAAAGTACCTGATGCTGTGTAAACACTAAATTTTATCCTAGTATCAGAATTTAAGTCATTCTTATTAACGAGAGAATAATGATTCTATTCCAGTTTAAATAACAATAAGAATATAATGTATTTTCCAAAGTTTGCTTCCAGCCACTCCACTTCTTTCTTCTTCTACCTTGTACTCTTTCTTTTTTCTTTCTCTGTTGTTACAACTTCTATGATTGTCGAAGTATGGGTGTTGCATTTCCCTACCCTAAACCCTTAAATCTTATTTCAACTCTGATGCCATTTTTTAAAGGGATACGACCCATGTCAATTTCTTCCTTTTTTTTTCTTTGATTTAACTAATTTAGTTAAATGACTATTATGTCCTCAATTAATTTATGAGGTATTACATCACCCAACCATATGAAATTCGATCCCCAAATTTAAAACGAGTGCATACTTGTAGACTAAAACAAATGAGGGTACTTGACTCGCATATCATTTTCCAACTCCCAAGTAGCTTCTTCAACGGTATGGTTTCTCCATACGATTTTCACGGACACAGTGTCTTAGGACTGCATCTTTCTTACTTGTCTATAAACAATAGCAGCCGGCTCCTCCTCATATGTCAAGTTCTCATCAAGATGTATAGTAGGTGCTTCGAGCACACAAGAGGAGTTTGATATACATTTCCTTAGCATAGAGACATGAAACACTGGATGGATAAAAGATATATCATGAGCAAGTACCAATTGACATGCCATTTCTCCTACCCGATCAAGTATCTTGTATGGTCCTACTAATATTGGTCTCAATTTATCTCTTTTCCCAAATTGTAACACACCTTTCATAGGGGAGGAACACTTTTTCCCCACCTGTGAACACCAAATTTTTCCTTGTCTCATTCGCATAAGACTTTTTTCTTCTTTGATCTTTGAGCAAACTCTGTCTAATTAACAGGACCTTATCAATAGCTTGTTGTACCAAGTTTTATCCCAATACATTAACCTCTCCCACTTTAAACCATCCGATAAGAGAATGACATCACCTAGCATACAAAGCTTCATATGGAGCCATCTAAATGCTTAACTGAAAGCTATTGTTGTAGGAAAATTCATCTATGGGTAGGTGACAATCCCATATACCTCCAAAATCAAGGATGAAATCTCTCTCAATATATCCTCCAAATTTTTTATAGTACGTTCAGATTGTCCATCTGTCTGCGGATGAAATGCAATACTAAGATCTACTCATGTACCCAATACTTCTTGAAAATATTTCGAAAAGCGTGAAATTAATTGTGATCCTCTATCAGAGATGATGGATATAGGAAATCCGTGAAGTCGGACAATTTCATTTGTAGCATATTCCACTCCAACATATGTAGTCTTTACTGGTAAGAAATGTGCAAATTTTGTTAGTCATTCTACAATTACCCATATCAAGTCATAACTTCTAAAGGTTTGAGGTAACCAAGTCACAAAATCCAAAGTAAGTATTTTCCATTTCCACTATGGAATCTCAATCCGTTGTAGTATTCCTACGAGTCACTGGTGCTCAGCTTTAACCTGCTTACAAGTCAACAACTAGAAATAAAGTTAGCAACATATTTCTTCATACCTCCCCATTAATACATTTGTTTCAGGTCATGATACATCTTAGTGGATCTAGGATTTATAGTATATCTAGAGTTGTAAGCTTTCTCAAGAATAACACATCTTAACTCATCTACATCTGGTATACATAATCGGTTACCCAATCAAAAAATATCATCACATTCAACCGTCATTGTCTCACCTTTACCAGCGAGGACTTCATCTCAATATTTTTATAATTGCACATCATCATATTGAATTCACTCTATTAATGAAGATTTGGATTGAACACAAGCTAACAAAGTATCAGAACTTCCCACACTAAATATGATACGTGTGCCTTTGAAACTATGCATATCCTTAGCCAACAACCTCTTTTCGGGAGCTATATATGCCAAACTGCCAGTCGATAGACTAGGTACTTCCCACACTAAATTCTCATTCGCAGTGAACTGTAATTGTGAAAAGATTGGAAGATATGGCCAAAAAAGGTGATAGCCCTGTAGATTCGTTCCCATGGTTCGATCCTTCCCAGTAAAACGCGGCTAAAGTACCTGATACATGAAAAATAATAACATAGCTAGCTGGCAACCTATAGGGCTCGGTATATATCCTACCAGTCGATAGACTGGTATTTCACTAGCTCGTATTTTAGGTAACTCACCAGCCAATAGGCTAGGCATCTCACTAGCTCATAGGATAGGTATCTCACTATCTCATAGGCTAGGTAATCTCAGTAGCCGATAGGCCAGGATAAACTAGACAATAACTATCGACATAAATTAGGTACAACAAGTCTATGCAATCTTATCAAGTGAGCATTAAGCTCAAGGATAGAAACGTACTCCTGACAAGGGACAACCACGAAAATGGAATACTTATTCTCTTATTTTAGAGCTTGGCATAAAGTTCGTAAAATCATGCTTTAAAGGGAAGGTTAGTCATTACATACCTTCATCAATAGCTCACAAGTCCTCGAACGTTCTATGAACAATAATCTAAATTATACGAATGATTTGGATTAAGATCGAATCAATAAATGATAAGCTACGTCACTTAGATAGTTAATTGAGCACCTAATAGGCGTGGTACTTCTTTAGTCTCTAACCATGGTAACTAAACAACAAGACAACATCTTTCACTCTAGTTAACCACTTATCTTCCTTATACAACAACCAACAATATCCAGCCTTCTAACATCAATAAACAGGTCCAAATAAGTAGCAAAACATCAACATACTAACACTAAGTTCTTTCAAAGATAGAGCTACCAACTCTAAGCAAATGTGCTTACTACAACTTGTAGATGATTAAGCACAATAACAAGAACATAGAGCTTAGCTTAAGGGTTACAAAACACTCTCTAGCACACCTTGCATCTATACAAACAGCCTCCAAAACACTCAAAAGGAAGGGGAGAAGTAGTAGCTTAAGCTTACGATCATCCGAGCGAGAGAACTACATTGTTTTTCTTTCAAACCTTACTTGGATCATCAATAACACTTGGAGGACTTTAGTGGAGCTCAAGAAGATTCTTAGGATTAGAATTGAAGTGAAATGAAGTTATAATCGAGTTTGGATCAATTAAAGCGAATTTTAAAATCTCCACCACCTCCACTTTCACGGTCCATTTGACAGACCATTAAATGAAAAATGGTACGTGAAATGGACCGTTAAAATGACCCAACTCCGGTTAGCACTCTGTTTCTATTTGACGGTGGTAGATTCATGGGCTGTGAAATGTTTCACAGCCCGTGAAAATGTCCAACTCACCGACTATTTCGACGAACTTGTTTCCTTCAATTCGTTTCACCTCAAAACCCTTAGGTATCCTCTTAATACTTGATTAAGACGTTATTTAAACTTATAAGGGTATCATAAACTCTCCGGCTTATGTCAGTTAGCTCACTACAATAACATCAACGTACAAATTAACAGGGCGTAACATCCTTCTTCTCTTAAAAACATTCATCCTCGGATGTCGCATTCTATCTCTTTGATTCCTTCAAAAAAAAATTAGCAGAGTTTCCTCCTCATCCTCCCACGCCATTTATTCCATGTTCTTATTCCTCCATTAACACTTTAACGTATGCAACTTTCTTGGTTAGCAACTTTCGGACCTGTCGATCTAATATAGCAACTAGAGATAAGACAAGTCTTCTGTAACCTGAACATCTTCTATCGGGAATATATAGTAGGGATCTCCTATACGCTTTTGTGACATCGATACATGGAATACCGGATGGACTACCTCTAACTCTATAGGTAACTCAAGATCACAGGCCACCTGGCTAATTCGTCGGATGATTTTGTACGGTCCAACATATCTAGGGCTATGCTTGCACTTCTTACTGAATCTTATCATGCCTTTCATAGGCTATATCTTTAGGAATACCTAATCACTAATGGAAAACTCTAAATCACGGTGCCAGACATCTGAATAAGACTTATGTCGGCTCTTCCAATCAACAATCTCTCTTAAATTAACTTTACTTTATCTATCGCTTGTTTCCCTAAGTCGGGGCCTAGCAACTCAGCTTTGCCGACCTCAAACCAGCCAATCAGGGATCTATAATTTCACCCGTATAAAGCTTCATATGGGGCCATATTGATGCTAGAATGTTAGCTATTATTATAAGAAAACTCTATAAGCGGCAAATGGTCATCCTAGCTACCCTTGAAATCCAAAACACATGCTTGTAATATATCTTCGAGCGTCAGAATATTGCGCTTGTATTGACTGTCTTTATGAGGATAGAATGTCGTACTAAGGTTTACTTGAGTGCCCAAACCTCTCTGAAAAGATTTTCAGAAGTTTTCTGTGAACTGGACACCTCTTTCAGAGATAATAGAAACAGGAACTGCATGAAGTTAGACTATCTCCTTAATATACAATTTGGCAAAATCTTCAGCCGAGAAGGTAGTTCTAACAGGTAGAAAATATGTTGACTTTTTTATCCTACCAACAATAACCCAAATAAAATTGAACTTCCAATAGGAACAAGGGAAGCCTATAATAAAATCCATATTAATCATTTCCCATTTCCATGTCAGAATCTCTATATTCTGAATTAAACCAAGCTTTTGATGCTCAATCTTAACTTGCTGGAAATTACTGGGCCACGAACTTTGCAATATGTCTTTTCATGTCATTCCACCAGTAAATTTATCCGTGATCATGGAACATCTTAATCGACCCAAGGTGAATAGAATACCTGAACTGGTGAATCTCCGCCATAATCCAGTTTTGGAGTCCTCCATCATCGGGCACACATAATCGGCCTTGGTATCTAAGAACTCAGTCTTCCAAATTCTCTAATATTGCTTCTTTTACAAGGGAATTCCTTCTCATTTTCTCTAACTCGAGATCATCGAACTTTCTTACTTTAACCTGCCACCAAGGATGATTCTGCGGTACTCTGAACTACAGTGCTTCCATCACCCATATCAAGCAGGCGTACACTCAAGCCAGCCAATCGATATAAATCTTTAGTCATATCTAACTTGATGGGTTCAACTTGGCTTAGACTACCCATAGACTTACAACTCAAGGCAACGGTTGCAACATTCTCTTTTCCAGGAAGATATAGGATATCAACATCATAATTCTTCAATAGCTCAAGTCATCTTCTCTGCATCAGGTTCACCTCTTTCTGCTAGAATATATATCTTATGATCAGTATATAAATCAACATGAACTTCATTTTCTCGAAGTATATGCAATAACTTTTCCATGTTGCATTAGAACATAGCCTAGGCCAACTCTGGAAGCATCACAATAAACAACATATCCCTCGGTACTTTCTAGAAGAACCAAGACATGTGTGGATGTCAATCTATTCCGATGAGGTTAGGATGGATTTGGGTTATGGCGCGCTCTTATTAGAGGTTTAAGCATCGTTTAAACCACATTGATCGAATGAGATATTAATTTTGTTTGGATTGAACCTTCATATCCGTATCATAATTACGGAGTCACAACAAAATGAATCACCTAATTCTAACGTCGTATGAGGGAGTTATGTCCATTTTAGTGTAGGATCAGATTGTTTGTGTTGGTGCGTCGCACTTGCGACCACACATGTGTGAAAAATGGTCCGCATCTATGTAAATGACACCTGGAAAGCCATAGGTGCCATCCTTTTGGCCGTGGAAGCTGAAATCTCTGTATATTGAAAAAACAGACTTCGTTCATTTGGTAATTTTATCATATCTGGAGTTCTAGAGCTCCATTTGAGGTGATTTTAATGGTGTTGTAATCGTCTCAACTAGGGGGTAAGTATATAACTTTTATTTTGATTTTTACCCATTATTATTTTCATTGGTTATCATTTTTTTTATCTATGTTTGGGTTATAGAAGTTGGGGTATTGATCCCTAAGATTAAGAGAATGAAAAAAACTTGATTTGGGGATCGATTCATGGATGGAATTGAGTGATTATCTAGATATAGACTATATATATTATGGGTAAATTGATTTTCAGATAAAATTCCAGTTTTTCCCTTGGGGGTTCGGAGTTACCTTTATGGGTTTATTCTTGGGTTCTAAATTAAAGTGTAGCAATATGGGTATTGGACTCGTTTGAACTCGTAGAGTACTATTTTGACTATATTGAACCCATTTTTAAATGAAATTATAGTTTTACCCTTGAGGCTCGAGTTTAGCTATTTTGGGTTCATTTTTGGGTTCCAGGTAGAACTATGGCGATATGGATATCCATTCGGAGGCATTTTAGAAATGAAAGGCTCCGGCTTAAAGTTTTGTGGCTCCTGTCTAGCTTTGAGGTAGGATACGGTTTATTTTTTTAGACTCCGATAGAAGCATGTATAACATACACAATGTACATGAAAAGTAATAACATAGCTAGTCGGCAACCTATAGGGCTCGGTGTACATCTCACCAGTCGATAGACAGGGTATCTCACTAGCTCGTATTTTAGGTAACTCACCAGCCGATAGGCTAGGCATCTCACTAGTTCATAGGATAGGTATCTCACTAGCTCATACGCTAGGTAATCTCACTAGCCGATAGGCCAGGATAAACAAGACAATAACTATCGACATAAATTAGGTACAACAACTCTATGCAAACTTATCGAGTGAGCGCTAAGCTCAAGGATTGAAATATACTCCTGACAAGGGACAACCACGGAAATGCAATACTTATTCTCTTATTTTAGAGCTTGGAATAAAGTTCGTAAAATCATTATTTAAAGGGAAGGTTAGCCATTACATACCTTCAATAGCTCACTAGTCCTTGAACGTTCTATGAACAATAATCTAAATTATACGCATGATTTGGATTAAGATTGAATCAATTAACGATAAGCTACGTCACTTAGACAGTTAATTGAGCACCTAATAGGCGTGGTACTTCTTTAGTCTCTAACCATGGTAACTAAACAACAAGACAACTTCTTTCACTCTAGTTAACCACTTATCTTCCATATACAACAACCAACAATATCCAGCCTTCTAACATCAATAAACAGGTCCAAATAAGTAGCTAAACATCAACATACTAACACTAAGTTCTTTTAAAGATAGAGCTACCAACTCTAAGCAAATGTGCTTACTACAACTTGTAGATGATTAAGCACAATAACAAGAAGATAGAGCTTACCTTAAGGGTTACAAAACACTCTCTAGAACACCTTGCATCTATAAAAATAGCATCCAAAACACTCAAAAGGAAGGGGGAGAAGTAGTACCCTACGCTTACGATCATCCGAGCGAGAGAACTATATGGTTTTTCTTTCGAACCTTACTTGGATCATCAATAACACTTGGAGGACTTTAAAGGAGCTCAAGAAGATTCTTAGGATTAGAATTGAAGTGAAATGAAGTTATAATCGAGTTTGGATCAATTAAAGCGAATTTTAAAATCTCCACCGCCTCCACTTTCACGGTCTATTTGACAGACCAATATATGAAAAATGGTCCGTGAAATGGACCGTTAAAATGACCCAACTCCGGCGAGCATTCTGTTTCTATTTGACGGTGGTAGATTCATGGGTTGTGAAATATTTCACAGTCCGTGAAAATGTCTAACTCACCGACTATTTTGACGAACTTGTTTCCTTCAATTCGTTTCACCTCAAAACCCTTAGGTATCCTCTTAATACTTGATTAAGACATTATTTAACCTTATAAAGGTATCATAACCTCTCTGGCTTATGTTAGTTAGATCACGAAAATAACAACAACGTACCAAATAACAGGGCGTAACATCCTTCTCCTCTTAAAAACATTCATCCTCGGATGTCGAATTTTAACACTTAGATTACTTCAAAACAATTTGGTAGAGTTTCCTCCTCAACCTCTCCCGCCATTTCTTCCATGTTCTTATTTCTCCATTAACACTTTAACGGATGCAACATCCTTGGTTAGTAACTTTCGGACCTGTCAATCTAATATAGCAACTGGAACCTCTTTATAAGACAAGTCTTGTGTAACCTGAACATCTTTTATCGGGAATATACGGGAGGGATCTCCTATACACTTTCGTGACATCGATACATGGAATACTGGATGGACTGCCTCTAACTCTAGAGGTAACTCAAGCTCACAGGACACCTGGCTAATTCTTCGGATGATCTTGTACGGTCCAACGTATCTAGGGCTAAGCTTGCCCTTCTTACTGAATATCATCATGCCTTTCATAGGCGATATCTTTAGGAATAACCAGTCACTGATTGAAAACTCTAAATCTCATGTGTCGGACATCTGAATAAAACTTTTGTCAGCTCTGGCAGTTAACAATCTACTCCTAACCAGCCAATCAAGGATCTACATTTTCGTCCGTGTAAAGCTTCATATGGGACCATCTTGATACTATAATGTTAGCTATTATTATAAGAAAACTCTATAAGCGACAAATGGTCATCCAAGCTACCCTTGAAATCCAAAACACATGCTTGTAAATATATCTTCGAGCGTCTGAATAGTGCGCTTGTCTTGACTATCTATATACAGCTAAAATGTCGTACTAAGGTTCACTTGAGTGCCCAAACCTCTCTAAAAATATTTTCAGAAGTTTTCTGTGAACTGGACTCCTCTTTCAGAGATAATAGAAACAGGAACTGCATGAAGTTAGACTATCTCCTTAATATACAATTTGGCATAATCTTCAGCTGAGAAGGTAGTTCTAACAGGTAGAAAATATGTTGACTTTTTTATCCTGCCAATAATAACCCAAATAAAATTGAACTTCCAATAGGAACGAGGCAAGCCTATAAAGAAATCCATATTAATCATTTACCATTTCTGAATTAAACCTAGCTTTTGATGCTCAATCTTAACTTGCTGGCAATTACTGGGCCACGAACTTTGCAATATGTCTTTTCATGTCGTTCCACCAGTAAATTTGTCCGTGATCATTGAACATCTTAATCGACCCAAGGTGAACAAAATACCTAAACTGGTGAATCTCTACCATAATCCGCTCTTGGAGTCCTCCAACATCGGGCACACATAATCGGCCTTGGTATCTAAGAACTCAGTCTTCCAAATCCTCTAATATTGGCTTTCTTTGCAAGGGAATTCCTTCTCATTTTCACTAACTCGAGATCATCAAACTTCCTTGCTTTAACCGATTCAAGCTGGCCAATCGATTTAAATCTTTAGTCATCTCTAACGTGATGGGTTCAACTTGGCTCAGACTACCCATAGACTTGCAACTCAAGGCAACAGTTACAACATTCGCTTTGCCAGGATGATATAGGATATCAACATCATAATTCTTCAATAGTTCAAGTCATCTTCTCTGCATCAGGTTCAACTCTTTCTGCCAGGATATATATCTTATGATCGGTTAATAAATCAACATGAACTCCATACAAGTAATGACGCCATATATTTGAAGGCAAAAATAACGGTCGCTAATTCAAGTTCATGACTTGGATAGTTCAGCTCATGCTTCCTCAATTTTCTCGAAGCATATGCAATAAATTTTCTGTGTTGCATTAGAACATAGCCTAGGCGAACTCTGGACGCATCACAATAAACAACATGTGTAGATGTCAATCTATTCTTCAACTCTTGGAAACTTTGCTCACACGCCTCTAACCACTGGAAATTTTCCGCATTATGTGTAAGCTTCATCAGAGGTGCAAAGATAGAAGAAAAGACTTCTATGAACCTCCGGTTATAACCTACCAAGCCCAATAAACTACGTACCTCAATAGGAGTCATGGGCATTAGCCCATTCTTTATAGCCTCGATCTTATGATTATCTAATTTAATACCCTCTGAAGAAACTATATGACCCAGAAAAGCAACTGAATTTAGAAAATTAACTGAGTTCCACCAGAATTCACACTTAGAAAACTTGGAGTACAACTTGCGATCCGGGAGCGTATGTAACACTGCTTGCAAATAATCTGCATGATCGCCTCCGTACGCGAATTTATCAAAATATCATCAATGAATACGATTACAAAGACATCCAAGAATGGTTTGAAGACCCTATTCATTAATTCCATAAAGGTCATTGGTGCATTAGTAAGGACAAAGGACATCACAAGAAACTCAAAATGACCATATCTAGTCCTATTTCTTTTGGGTATATCTTTCTCCTTTACCTTACTATCCTCTAGGACTTGACCCCCTTTTAACAAGAAGGTAGGCTCATTGGGTAACTCAAACCTAACTATTCTTTTATGACAATCAACGCTAGCATAGCAAGAAGATAACCAATCCATGTCTATCAGTACATTAAAGTGAATCATATGAAGTACAATCAAGTAAGCTAGAGTGTCCCTTCCCTCAACTCGAATATGACAATCACGACAGACATATTCAATTAATAGAGAATCTCCCACGAGTGTATTAACAAGAAAAAGATTATTTAATATCTCTGGTTGTCTATCAAACCTCAAAGCAAAGTATGAGGACACATAAGAGTGATTAGATTTCAAATAAATCAACGCAAGTGCATCAAATGAACAGACCAAGAGAATACATGTAACCACTGCATTCGAAGTTGAACATCATTTCTAGTAAGTGCAAAAACTCTCATTTGGCCTCTACCAGCATTCCTCTCTCCCTGATTCCTAGTAGCATGATCTCCAGCACCTCGACCTCTATTTCCAAAACTAGTAGTACCTAAAATATTACGAGTATCCCGAGTAGGTGCAGCCAACTGAACATAATCCTAGCTAGAATTTCTCGAACGTGGAGGGTAGTCCGTCATGTGATGTCCCAACTAGCTGCACTGAAAACACTCTCCAGTCAAAACAAAATACTGGCCTAAATATGTTCTATCACAGGTCTGGTAGAATGGAGTAGTGGAGTTTATCTGCCCAAAACTACGATATCCATATGATGATAATGGCCCATTGGTACCCTGTCTATGATGTGGTATGTATAGAAATTGTGAAACTAAATTTGTCTGTCTGAGAACCCTATTGTTTTTGTCCCTGATTCCCTGCTCTGCGATTTGCACTAATGCTGGCACTTAATGATCCCCCTTTATTGGCCTTCTTACATAAATAGTTGGTTGCACGTTCATCACATCCCTTGTTTTGAATATTTCTAGCACGATCAACTACACCAAAGTAACTCAACGTCTTCATCTGTGGGACTACTGTATTCTCCAAACAACCAACCAACCCATTAACAAAACCTCTTAACTTGAGCTGTGTGATCCAGTACCAAGTAGCCAACTTACATAACTAGATGGTATATGTTGACACATCCATATCTGGAGTCTGAATCAATCTCTCAAACTCTTTAGCATATTTCTGCCTTATACTACCAAGATGAAAATGATCTTAGTAAACTCGTCCCATGTCAGTGGTGCTGCTCTTGTAGGCCTCTCTAGCAGCACAATTTCATACCATATATTATCCATGTCCTCTAGTTTGTATTTTGCAAGCTCCACAACTCTCTCACTTGAACCTCCTAAAGCGTGTAATGCCTTGAGTGTGCCATCGAAAAACCCCTTGAGGATCTTTTGAACTATCATAACCTATGAATTTTAGTAATTTCAACTTCATGAACTCTTGCAAATATACCTCTTTATTCCCAAAGGTTTGAGTTTGTGCAGATGCTCGAGACTATGCTTGTGTCTGCGTAAGTGCCATATTTTGCTGCCCCACCCTCTCTTGCCTATCCATTCTATCCACCAAGCTCTCTATAACTCTCTTCATATATATAAACACCTCAGTAGTAACACCCTCATATGATTGTAGAGGTATGCTAGCATTTATTTCAGGAGTGGGCTCTCTCATAGTCCTCATAGTGGTACTGTAGGTCCTCATGGTGGTACCGCGACCTCGACTATGAGCTCCGCCTCTTCCTTTATGGAAGTCAGCTGCCTACTAGAGGTGGCATTAGGTGTATGTGGGATAACTTTTCTAGCTCCACCATTAGATGATCGAGTTTGAGCCATCTGGTTACAAAATAAACAACGTTAAATTGATGTAGTTGGCCCTAAAAGTCACACAAGTAAGGCAGAATAAGAAAGAAAGAGAAGGACAAGACACATCCCTATCACACTCTCGCAGAATCACGATTATGGGAATGGATGACAACATAATCATAATGGAGATTCAACTATTAACGTGTGCTCCATTAGTCACAAGAATAACATAGGCTCTGATACCAACTTTGTCACTATCCAAGTTAGGGCCATGACTAGCATTAAAGGGTAGGATCCCAAAGCAAGCCTTAACGAGAATTTATAGAAAATCGAGCAAAGTCTCCCTGTTTCTGGGCCTATCCAAAATTATCATGTCTGAGAAATCAATAACACAACCAACAAATATCAATCAAACAAACCACAATCATTATCAATCAATCATTTTCAACATAATAACACTAAAACTGTCTCCAAAATACTGGAAGAATGTCCAATACTAGTCACAAGTCTATATTGTAAAAGAATACTCATGTAACAAATAAAATGACTAACAGAGTGACTCTAAGAGTTTTTAAAGAAAATGACAACGGAAAATAAATAACTTCTTGCCCACGCGAAGCAATGTGGGGCTCACTAGAATCTATCAACTCGTGTGCTCTAGTTAGTGAAACCCTCTCAGACGTCACTTGTGGTCTCAATAATAAACATAGCGGAGAGTGGGTGTCAGCTCAATGAGTAATAACACATAATCACAATCGTTTTAGTGGGAACAAGTTAGAAAACATGCTAATATAATAATTAGAAAATATCATGAAATAAATGCTCTTCCAGAAATGGTAACAATAATCAGTCTTGTCTGTTTTCATATAAGCGAAAATTAATTAACAATTCGATAATATACTTTGTAAAAAATGTCACATCAAATCTTATATTTGGGGAACATGTAATCGGTATCACTATGGACCCTTTCGTACAAAGTCAAATATAATTGTAGGTTCCTACTCAAGGAAAAATAGTAATTGTATGCTAGTTCTACCTTCCCGCCAACAAGAGCTGCAAATGCAATCTGTAATTTATAAATACAAGGTGCACCATGTCTAACGAGCCCTCTGTTAGCTACGAGATCCTTCAAAATCTCATCTCATTTATACTTTTCTTTGTATTAGTAAATACTCGTAGGAAAACATTTTCAAAATAGTACAGGGCATTTTAGTTCTTATCATATCATGTAATTTCATTTCAGTAATGGTATTCATATCTCAAGTAACAGTAAAACATGTCTAGTAACATAAGAACATCTAAACTAATGTTAAACAACTCAAATAAATGTTCCGGTATCATATCAAGTAATAGACTTGTATCACATGCAATTTCAAAGCATTCGGTAACACATTTTATTTTTAAAATCATGTATAAAGCATCCAGGTTACGAAAATACAAATTGCGGTAACATTATTACTCATTGTACCCGTGTTGAAATACCAAGTGTGTCAATTCAAGTAGTTCATATGACTTTGTTCGATCAATCTATATTATCAAAAACACGAGTCTAAGTATTAAGTTCATGAATTATCCGAAAATCGGGTTCTATTCTATCAAATTTCTTCTCAGTTCCATTAAAAATATCCTATGTTAGGCTACCCATAACCATTTAAAAAAGTAAGTCTCTAATTTCTCGTCATTACTAGTTCATGGTCAAGTAGTTGGTTTCCCATTTAAGCTCATGTTTACTAGGGGTGGCAAGTGGATCGGGTTCGGGGAGGGACGGGTCCCGGCCGGACGGGTCCCGACGGGACGGGTCCTGGCGGGACGGGACCCGACGAGACTGGGGGAGGCGGGACTGGTCCTCTAGTGGGACTTGCGGGTAGAGACTGGCGGGATTTGCTGATGTCCCATCCCTTTCCTAGTCCCGTCGAAAAAGGGGATCGGTCTTGCAGGGCCGGGGCGAAATCGAGTTTTCCAATTTTTTTTGCACTTAATTTAAATAATACTATATATATAAACACCTCAATAATTGAACAAGATAGTGTAATAAAAACATCTCAAGGCTGTTTTTGTGTCTCTTATATTATTTAATAGAAATATAATTTTTTTTATAATACAATTTCAAAATTGCAACTTTGTGGTGTTGAATATTAGAGCTATATAAGATGGTTTTAATAGGTGCCTTATAAGATGATTTTTCCATATATTCACTAAGTAATAAAAATATTAGTGTTATATAAATTAACATAGTTGAAATAGTAGGATAATATACACCAGAAAATTCTTTAGTTGCTTGAATTTTTTTTTCTAAAAATACAATAATTTCTGAAATTTTTTCCCAATTGTTATCTACAAACATATCAGTTGGATTTCAATTATGGATGTTAAAAAATAAAGTTATAGGTATTCTATAATCATAAGCAACAAGTAGTTGTTCATATAAAGAATTCTACCTAGTCTCTACATCTTCGGAATTTTTCTATAAGGTAGTTCACAATCGTGACAAGTTTTTTTATATTCTTTTTTTCTTTGTATTCTATTACTTCTAAAAATAAAGTTATAGCAAATTGTACTTTACTAAGAATGTATTCAAAAAGTGATAGACCATCCTTTACAACTAAGTTATAAATATGGCACACACATTTTATATGAAAACGATTAGGAAAATATGGAGTTAAAAGATCTTTCAAAAGTCTAATAGCATAATTATTAGAAGAAACATTATCTAACGTAACAGTCATTATTTTGTCAGTTATACCATAATAATTGCAAACTTAATGAATATTTTCTGCAATAAAATTTCCAGTGTGCCTATCATCAATATATTTATATTCTAAAATACGTTTTTGCATAGACCATTTATAATCTATCCAATGACATGTTACAGTTAAATAATCATGGTCGTTAGTACTACGGCCTATATCAGACGTGATAGATACTTTGCCAGGAAAATGATATAATGAATAACGTAAATATTGTTGATATTCATGTGCAAATTTAAAATCGTCTCTCCTAACAGTTGATCTAGGAAAACTTTTAAAAGCAGGATTATACATATCTCTAATGTAATGAATAAAACCATGAGAGGATAGAAATGAAAAAGTCAAACCCTCCACCGCAACTAATTTTGCTATTTCTTCCCTATCTCTATGTTTATCGTATTTAGGACCTACAATTCTCCCCGTCATCGGGTTAATTTGACCATGTACTTGGTCCGGGACACTATGTGAACCTTATCCCGACTGAGATAGCATTAGCGCACCCGACTTTGTAGACTCGTATTCATCCCACCTAGCTTTGTGAAAGTTTTGTATATGTCTCAATAAACCTCCCGTCCTACCCTGACCTTTTCCTATTTTAAATTTATAAATATTTTTACAAATTCTGCATCTAACTACTTGATTCTCTTGGTCCCTATCAAAAAAATCTCATATAGCAGATTTTAATTTTTGTTGTGTGGGGCCTCGTCTCATGCTAGGGGGAATAGGAGGCGTTTCAATTTCAGTTTGAGGTGCACTAGTGGGTGTGTCATCTAGATTATCTTCTAAATTAAAGTGTAGTTGAGTTGCAGAATATATCTCATCGTCTAATGGTCTATCATTAAAAAATCCAGTTACATCTATATGAGTATAATCAATCAAATCATCCTGTCTAGGAATAGGATGAATAGAAGAAGTACCCCTGCCGTTGTTACCCCTACTAGCAGAAGCACCCTTACCCTTACCCTTAAACATATCTCTTAATCCGTCCGTTTTAATTATGCAAATATATAATTTAAGATAATGAAATTAAGTGCGATAATTAAAATAAAGTAACAATAATAATTTAAAGAAGGAACACGGTAGACTTCCCACTCTACCCCGGGACCTTAATTTATACATCATACTATCCCTACTCATTCCTCGTCATTCAAAATCATAGTTCATACTAAAGTGAGTAACTCTAATATATACAATGGATTTCAATAACAAATTCCAAACCTTCCAAGGTACTTAAAAGGTAATGGTAGCATACACCAACTGGGGTGCGTCCTATGTACATATATATCCCATAAGGTAGGCCTATCAACAAACCTACAATAATCTTCATTAATTTCATCGCATGGTAATAAACTACTAATTGTGATAAGGTCCTGACGTTTGCTACACTCAGAAGTCTTGACCAATCTTTATATCTAGGTTTTGTCCAACACCAAGGGGTCATAAGTTAGGTGAAGGTATCATTAACAACACTCAGCTCCCAACCGTGACATCGTAACACATACACTTTGTCTGGATCCTATGTTACACTACCATTTCCTTTTCCCGAATACCTAAGACTAACTTCCATTACAACCTTTCTTCGTCCGAATTTCACATGCCACCATCAGATATTTTTAACAACCTTCTTCCCTACGAAACAAATTAACATCTACACCTTAGGGATCTAACTTAGTAGTTACATATATGAGGCACATATGATCTAATAAGTACCTCATATGCACTAATCACACGCATAAATTGGAATCGAGTTCTTATGACTTAGCTCTACTGCATGATCTAGGACATCAAAGGACTTTAACCATCCTAAATGCCCGGTAGCCTCCCGTTTATGAGTGTGGTGCACAACACACCCAAATATAAGACTATACTAGACACAGATTTTAGACTCTCTAGGACATACCTACTTTGATACCATATTTGTCACACCCAACCATTGGGGGGTTTGGCCGGCACCCGAAGCCTTATTTGCCTGAGCGTACCATATTTGGAACCATAATCTGAACATATAGAAAGTCTAGGCCGATAAGACCGCCATGAGATAATCTGAATGAAATCAAGGAGATATATACAACTGACAATCCCAACAGGACATGGATATACATATATAAGAGCCAACAAGGCTACCATGGAAGACTGTACAACAAAACATAGGGCGACAAGGCCATAAAGTCATCTATACACAAGACATATGTCTACAAGCCTCTAAGAGTAACATAAACATCATCAAGTCAGAACAGGGCCCCGCCATATCCATAACATATACAAAAAGGTCATACTGACTAAAAATAGCAACTCCGGAACAAGTGGATTTCACCAACATAACTAAGATGAGAACCTACTGGGTGGATCATCAGTCCCTCTACTTGAGCCTGCAGGCATGAAACACAGTGCCCCCAGCAAAAGGACATCAGTTCAAATAATGTATTGAATATGTAAGGCAGATAAGAGCATGAGTAAAGACATCAAATCAAAGGAAAGACAAGAGGATCAACCTATAACTCTGGATTGCCACTGTGGGGCATGATATGCAATATGCAACAATACAATATATACGTGTATATAAGGCCATTGTGATACATTATGGACTCTGTGGACACCATCATCATCATCATCACCAATATAACCAACTGATCAGTGGTCGCATATATAACATGCTTGTCATTATACATATATATATACATGCATGAGGGTCATCATGAACATTTTGAGCTTGTCGGAGTGATGTAAGGTCGTTACACCTCCGACTATCATTATGTATCTAACGTGTCTCCAAATATATCATTATCATTAAGAGAATTCATAACACAATAAGAGATAGCTTGTATGACATGAAAGTACTCCCAATAATGGACAAATACAATTCAATAAACATTTCATAGAATTAAAGACATTAGAACATCTAACTTAAGAATAGAGTCATTTTTAGGGATGTTTATTTATGTTTCATTTTTATTCAAGTCATGCCAAAAGAAGTAAAGGATAGCCTTAACATACCTTTATTTCTGATATGTTATCGATGACGGTAAAATCAATCTTCCTTACAAGCTCATCTTAAAAAAAACATAAACCAACCTGCTCTACCCCGAGCTTCCATGAAACAAACGACTACAACTTGTATTGCTTCTCACGTATTCTTCTTTAACTTATAAGGTCGTTTACTGTTAATTAGAAGGGTGTCAAGTTGTTGCATATAAAAAATATAGCATGGTGTTCCACAAGCTTGAAACTAACGTTCTGCCAATAATTCTTAAGAGGCAATTTCTCTAGCTAAATTGAGAAGTAAGATCCAAGAAAATAAATAATTCCTTTCTATTGGATCATAGAAGTGTACTCACCTTGTCCATTGAATTTATTACTAATAACAATCTTATCTAGGTGTCATTAACAGACCTATATGTGTACATTAGTCACTTATTTCCTTTATACTATGGACCCACGTGGACATTGTTTCCACATAACTACTCATCCACTTAATTAATTATTGATCACCAGTAGCTTAAATAACACATTTCATATATTTATTAACATAATCATGTGATATAATACTAGTCCATAGCCTCTTTGGGTACACATAATAGTCCATAGCTCCCGATCTACATACATGAGTATGACGTAACTTTCATACGGTCTGTATAACTTGTTTGAAATTCCAAACTTCGACGTAACTTATTTTCTCCTATTCGTTTAACCTATAATCTCCATGTAGCCTCTTTAACACTGTTATAAACCTTCTATAATATCACAAATGACCTTAATCCCTTCAAGCCCATATGAATTTGCTCTGACACATCCAAACTCTAAGGTATGGGGTGTCACAGGGACAGGGCCCCACCATACATATATCATGTACATAGCATCATACTGACTCAAAATAGCAACTTCGAAACAAAGGGAGTGCACCAACCACAGCTGCGTTGAGAACCTACTGATAAGGTCGTAATCCATCTATCTAAACCTACAGGTATGAAATGCATCATCCCCCAATAAAAGGGACGTCAGTACAAAAGATGTACTGAATATGTAAGGCTTAAGAGCATCAATATAAGAGAGAATGAATAAGGATCAACCTATACTCATAACATGCCACTGTGGGACATGATATGCAATACAATATATATGCGTATATAGTGCTATCATAAATCATCAAGCCACTCTTTGGGGCCATATCATATCATAAACTTTAACTGCACAACTGATAAGTGGTAATTGCCCGACCGGCATGCCTTTATACGTATTGTATATGCGTATATAATTCCATTCTACATATATACATACAATGAATGAATAGTCTTTTAGGATCATTAGAACATCTTTCGGAGTGACTTACAGTCGTTCACCCTCCCATTACATTATGAGTTTTAACATTTTTATCATATGCCTCAATAGGGACATAGGAATCATATTTAGAATGCTTTGAAATATATTTCATAATAATGAACAACATAAACATCCTTAACTACTAGGAGTAGATCCATTTATGGAATAATATTACGTTTACATTTCGTTACTTGGATCTTGCCAAAAGAAGGAAGGATTTAGCCTTAACATACACTTGTCATTTACTTAACCATACAGCGTAGATTTAGCCCGTTAGTACTTAAATCTACAACAAATGGTAATGGACCATTGTTAAGCTTACGAAAGCTAGAACTCAACACAAATGAGCGACTAGCTCGTCTACAAAAATTCGGAGAGCACCTCCCCTATTCATTTCACTTTCCTCAAATCAAACAAAAAGACCAACATTTCTAGAATGTAAACAAACATACTACATCAATATCCAACCTTATATCTATCACAATATAACACCAAAATAGTCCACACAATCTCACACAACAACCAAGTGCTAACTTGCACTTTTCTATCCATACAACTTAGCTAGAACTTAAATACACTTCAATAATGACAACCACAACAACATACTCACATTACACCTACTAATTTTCATCCACAATACACTATAAAAATGACCTCACAACAGTCCAACAAGTTACAACAACCTAGAACAGATTTTTAAGCCATTTCTTCATAAGTTTTTACTTCCATAATTTAGCTAAGATTAAAATAAGCTCAAACACATAAAGAAAAGAATATTTCATACCCAATTCAATCTCTTCAAAGGTCATAAATTAGCCTTGGAGATAGTCTTCCAACTTGAGCTTGAAAAAGAATAGGGTTTACTTAAAGATTATTTAAGGTTTGGGGATGGTCTTCTTGGAGAGAGCTTCCATGGCTTCTCTTAAGTTTTAAGCTTAAGAATATGAGAGGAAATATGAGATAAAACAGCCCCTAATAGGTGTCCTTGGTCGTCCAATCTTAGATTTCCCTTTTAGGCAATTGTAGTTTTTCCTTTAGCAAGTAGGTGATGCACCTCCTTGTCACCTACTTGCTTAATTACTAGGTGTCTTGTTGATACCTCTTTCTTCCTACACATGTCTCTTCCTTTTTTAGTAATTAAGATGTGTGTCAAGTAGCTCAAGCAAGCATAATGGGTATGTAAGTAGCTCAAACAAGTAGGACGGGTAAGCAAGCAACTCAATTTTTGCCCAAAATCTCATTTCTCACGTTTAAGTGAATTCGTCAAACTCAACTTAGTCGTACATGTATTAAAAAAATATGGGATGTTACATCTTTTTCCAAGTCTCATTCACCTTAACCAATTAGAGAGATTTCACTCTCTCTAAGCTTATGTTAGATAACTTATAATGATAATGACGTATGAAGTATAGGGTCTAACAAGGCTAGGGTTTGCATAGTGGGTCTTCATTCTTAGATTTGAGTTTTGCATTCTAAAAGTGCGGCTAGAAAAACGGTCCATAGAACAAGAATGAAGTCCGTAAAAATGGTCTAAAGCTTCACAGTCTTGGTTTTGACTTTTGTTAAGCAGTGGTTCGCAGACCAGAATGTCGTCCGCAGAACAGATGTTCGGACTGCAAAATGGGTTGCAATTCGAGGCTCTAAAACCCTTAGATCACTATTAATTTATGTGAATTCTATTCTCTATCTACGATCTGTAGTCTGGTTATACGGTCCGCAGAATGGGTCTTGGATGTACTTCTTTCTTTTTTTGACACTTTTGTTCATGTTTATGCTCTTTTCCCACTTTCTGGTGTGTCCCAAGGCAATAATCCTACAAAATTTAAAATAACAAGAGAAACACCTATCAAAAATGCATTAAGGACGTTAATAGTTTATGAAATTTGCATCGAATGTGCCATAAATTTGCGGTACAATATATGCCAGCGTGACATGACACGAATCAATCACCTCTTTAGGAAAAGGAAAACTCAAAGGCAGATGACCTTAGTTGTTAGGTTATAATGAATAAAGCAAGATAATCACACATAGGTGCAGATAAACACCGATGGTCATAGAAATCATCCATTCATGTTCCATGGGTTATAGTTTGTTTTTTTCCAGTAATTTGGTGGACGATTTAGTCTTTGTTTATCTTTGAAGTGGGAGAATCATAAGATCAACTTTTCATCATGTCGTTTGGATAATTCATCCATATCGACCCCCCCCCCCCAGGGTTGCTTCCTATAAGAGTTTCCTAAAAAAGGAACATAGATATTTATATAATATAGGAACCAAGTCTTACGTTGACTATCTACATATCTCGTGGTGGGAAATCCAGCCTCTTCGTATTTTGGTTTACATAACAATGTTCCTAAAATCGTTCTACCCAAAATATTCCCAAATTAGGCCCGACGTGGGCTTCTTATGTATCCCTATTGAGATATCAAATCGGACATAGTTTCTTTTATAAGAAAGAAAGAGATAACATTTTGATTGGAAGTGAAAGGACCTCTAATCTACCCAAAAGATGACCCCTCATTGTGGTCATGGAAGGTTGTTGTTCTTACAACTGCGCATTCAACTTATGGCCCTTCTCAATAGCAACAAGCGGAAGCACCAAAATTTGTCCAGTATGGACCAGATGCTCCAATTCAAAATTGAATATTTGGCACTCTTCGATATCGTGTCCTGGAGCCCTGAAATGAAATAGACACATCCCTTGTATGTCCGGCCTATTGGGTGATGGTTTCCATTCATTTATAAGGAAGAATTTTCCTGTGCTAGCCAGCTTCTGAAAGATATGGGTTCTTAGAGTGACCCCTTAACTGGGATGATTGAGGCATGCACGAGTAGAGAATATGAACCCCAAATGTGTCAGATCATTCCATCTTTGATCAACCTCACAATTCTTCTCATAAGGGCGGACACTCATCGGTAGTATGACCATATTGGTTATCATGAAATAGGAACCTCTTATTTTGACCAACAAATCACACAACTTCTCACCTAACACGGAAGGGACAGGCCTAGGATTTGAGATGCCACCAAGCTGGCAAGGCTATGTGGATTTGCACTTGCGGTATCTTGCATTATTCATAAGCCATGCCTAAAATCCTTCTATTAGGCAGCCTAGCTTGTCCTGCCTTAGACGTCTCAGCTTTCTCTTCCTGAAAAGCACATAGCGCCTTACCATGTCCTTGACTTCATTTGAGAGGTTCATATTTTAGTATTCGGCTTATGTGGTTCCCTTTGGGGGATTCCCAACTAGGTTCAAGATTTGGTTGGCTTCCTTAATCTAAGCCTAGACCAGATTAATTTTCTTTTCAGGATTGTTGATCTTCTCTAAAGTAGACGTAGTAGAGCTCTGGTTGTCTTCAATGTCCATGATAGCAATTCGACCTTTCAAAGAAAAAAGGGTCAGGTATTTTAACGTGTTTGGGGATCGGGATGTGCATTCTATATTTTTGTTTTTTTTAGGATAATCAGAACATCGGATCAATTGTGTTTAGACAGAATGTCTGAAAGCATATAATAACGTAATCAAATAGGCAATAAAGGTAAATTTTGTGTCCTATGGCCTTTTTGCACCAAGGCCTCCTAATTGTGTGAAATGTGATTGTGCCAATTGTAACTCACTCCATTGCCCCCATAATTAAATTTTATTAATAATAACATTCCCCGAAGGGTTAAAAAAGTATTAGCTAAAAGGGGCTATAAAAATGCAGAAAATAAAGTAAATAGACTACAACCGCTACTAGGGTCAAAAGACGGTCTCTCATCAGTGAGAGCTCTCTTGGCTCTTCGAAGGGCAGCCTGAATCCATAGGTGGGTAGATATCAAGTATGTGTCAACCAAATTACCCTTCTCTTCGTGCTTCAATGGTGCCAGGGCGAGCATCTGCTCCCGCACCCTCCTGTCAAGGTCCTTCACACACTCTGTGACGATGCCTAACTCATTATTCAAATGGCAATAACTCTCTTATCATATTCCATCTTCTCACGATATTTTTTCTTATGATCATCGGTTTGCCTCTGGGTCAGGCGCATCTTGAGTATAACCTTTGAATCCCTATCACAAACTTGCCGATAGACATTTATAGCTTGGGCGAGTGTTCCTTATAGGTGTGCCCTCAACCATTCCTTATAGCATCACTGCCGGTATGAAATCATTTTTTGGTGATCGTATCGGGACCCCATATCAGGCGATTGTTCCATTCTCAAATGATCTCTCCTACCATCAGTAGTTTCTCCTCTTTGTAGTCAACCACAAATCTACCCATGTCCTGACTCGATATATCTCTTGATTCCTCCCAAACTGTCTCAAAACTTGGGTCGGAGCATAAGGGTGGATCCCTCAAATCCCTATAAGTGATGAGAAAGGGCATTTCTTTCCCTAAACAACGACATTATTGGTGATGAAGTCTCAGAATATCCACTGAAGTCTATGTTCTGTTAACCTTGAAAAAATTAAAGCCCATTTTTTTTGGTATTAACCTGATATTTGGATAGTAGTTTGCAAGGTCATCCTTCCTATAGTGGTTGAAAATCATTTGAGGACCATTGGTTTGGTATAGCTCCTTAAGTATCCACCATTGAAGCAACAAATTTCACCCTTGGAAATATTTGTGACGGGTTCGATATTGGCCTAAGGCTCGATATATATCGATAAGGATGATGGGAGTAAGGTCGAAGTATTTGGTTCCCTAATTTGGGGTGATGTCATCAAAGATAGCATGGGTGACCATATGACACGAATGTCTATAGCTAGGGACAGGCCTTAGGGAAAGATCATAGTTCCTAATAGACATATAATGAAGGCTAGTGGTTGTCTCTTCATATTCTTTGTAGGAATGGAACTCTTTGAAATGGTTTATATATCACTCCCTATCTCAAAATGGTTGTACAAAACGCGGAAGGCAATTGGTTGGCTGAATATCCAATTGACACTAGATAAGTAGAGTTTCTCATAATCTCTGTAGGGGTCAATTTTTGTGGGGCAGAATTATGTGGAAATTAAAGTGATTAAGTAGAAATCGCTTTTTTTGCAAATGTGGCCATAGTTTAATTTAAAATTGACCAAACATTTTCAATGGTAGCCAAGCAATATAAAAATCAATTAATATCCATAACTATAATCAAAATCTGGAAGTATTTAAAATTAAAAATAAATTGATGTAATATTTAAGACGTAATTGACAATTAATTTAATTCATTGAACTTATAATTTAATGGAGTAAAGTATTTATCAATTAATCACCTTTAGTTTAAATAATTATTTTTAATATTTACAATTTACATTTTGATAAATATGTTTAAAAATCAAGATGCTTATGTAAGAATATGCATGTGATATACAATGATATACTGGGTGATGTTTTGCTAAATGAAATGGCAAACTGTCCCCTGAATAAATTTGTAAAGTCATTTTGTCTTGAAAAATGCACATTTCACCCTGTTAATGATTTACGAAGTCCGACTAATTAAATAAAATTTATTGGGGGAAAAAATTAGGTGTCAACAACAACAGGAGACAAGCTCTATATACAACTATTATCTAAAGTTTCTCCATGCCCATCTTCATCTTGACCTCCATAACAACAACAACCACAACATTAGCATCCTAATAGTCAACTTAAATGACTAATTACAATATCAATAGCTTGGACTCTGTAACGACTCGAAAAGTTATTTTTCTTGTTTTACCTAAAAACCACTAAATTACCCTCCCCGAGTCTTTATTTGCTTGCTTGTGACTTGTGGAGATAGGTGGCATGGTCTCTTAGGTGATCAGGTAGGTTTCAGACCCATTAAGTTAAGTTTCAGAAATTCTAAGTTAAGAGATTAGAAGTGTGACTCATAGTTGACTTTTGGATAAAGATGCTTCATTTGTTGTTTCGTTGGTTCCATTAGCTCCGGAATGACATTTATGACTTAATCGAGCCTTTGGTTTGGGTCTCTAGGCAGCCTAATGTGTTTTGGGGATTGGTTTGTCAAATTGTGGAATTAGAACTTAAGAATTGACTTTAGTCAAACTGAAGAGTTAGAGATCTTTTTCGGGAAATTTGAGTGTACGAGCAAGTCTGAAATATGTTTTCTGATAGAAATGCATGTTTGGTTTGTGTCTGGGAGGTCACGAGAGTATTTTGGGTAGTTGACAGGGCTTTGGACTACATTGGATTGCTGCTGGTTGCTGGTGTCTACGCCGGCGACTAGGCGTCCTCCTTGATGGGTCTACCCCAGCAGCAGTCAGGCTCGCCTAAGCGAGATTTTGCTATCAGTCAAGAATCTATCATAGCGAATATATTCCTCATCGGGGTGTGCGCCTGAATGGAGGTTGCTTACGCCCCAGCGGATGTCTGGGATTTAAGTGGCTTCTGCTAAAGCGGATAGGGTTTCCGCCATAGCAGAAATATTGTTCAGGTTATAACTATTTTAAGACCTAGCATTCATTTCATTCCTCAAATATTCTCCTTGGAATTGGAGCTCGACCAGTAGAGGATTCTTGAAGATTTCAAGTGTTAGTTCAACATTACAGGCATATTCCTATCCCTTCCCTTTAATTATAGTATGTGAGTTAAATTTCCATCTTAAGCATGCTCTTAAATAAGGAAAATGATATAAATGGCTTGTTGAGAATTAGAGAGTTGTAATGGGGGATTGGGTATTGATTATTTGATGCTTATATTGTAAACTAGTGTTGTATTTAGCTGGTAGATGATTATCACTTAACTAATTTCATGTTATAAACCCTTTTGGGAATTGGGTGAAATTCTAGGGTTAGAATTTGGGCTTTTCACTAATTCATGAAATTGCTGATCATTTTAGGCTTTGTTGTTCAACTAACTTGGGATTTTGAATATCTAGCATGTATTGGCGCTACTTGAGTAGAACAGTTAGTATTTTAATAATGTGGGCTCGGGGTTCCTTTATAACCTAGCTTGGGAGATTATGGGTAATGATAGACTGTAATCTCATGTAGTCGGTGTAATTGATCAGGCTGGGATCGTGAGGAGGCTCAACGAAAAGGTAAAATAGTTGCATGAGTCTGTCTATAATCAGGTAAGTTGAGACTTTCTAGACTCTAGTATAACATAATTGTGTTGGTATGCTTGTAGTGAACTAAGGGGAGTAATGGAGATTTTGGGGTCCCATATTAGTGAAGTGACGAGCACTAATGTGGGTACTAAGTCAACTTAAAGGGGTAATTAATGAACTAATATATATCAAGTGAATGAGTTTATGTGTTTAGCCTTCAGGCCACAGAGCGCAGTACAAGAGTCCACTTAGCTTGGTATCATTACTGTTTACTTGGGCTTGTAGCCATCTGATGTGATATTCTAATTTGAATGTCATGCACTCATCACTGTACATCTCGTCTGAATACTTAAATATGATTGATAATTATTGATAAACGGATTATGTTGATTGCATGGTGTATTCATATCTATCTCATTCATACATCATATATACTTGGCATTGGTTTACTGATAAATCGTTTAGAATGAATTGGGAACTCGAACTAAGGTATATCATACATGGTCATGAGAGTGATGACTAATATGACACTTTAGCCCTCATGCTGATATCCGATGGGATCAGATGGTATATGGACCTCATGGGACACGTGATAGCTACTGCAGCACCGTGTGTATAATAGGTATTTATGGCCATTTGCATTCATACATATCATCCTGGATTTCATTAATTTATATTCATGATATGTGTTGATGTTGTATGTTTCTAAATTTGAACTCTATTATGCCTATGACCTTTAGACTACTAGAAGAATATTGTCAGCTTATGCTAACCTAGTTGTGTGATTTAGTAGAGAAGCTGGAGGGATCTAGACATTCTGAATGGGGTTTAGGTTGGACTTGTGCAATATGTGACTTGAGAGTACTTATGATTAAATAAACTATAGACTTATTGTAAGTTGGTTAACTGAATTATTCTTATACCTAAGTAACTAACTAGTAGAGAGAGGTATCAAAAAGTACCAGCCCTCGCTACCATTATAGCTAGGGTCGGTCGACGATGCTTACTGAGTACACGTGTTTCCCGTACTCACTCTATGCTTGATGCACTCTATGTGCAGGTATCGAGCTAGGAGATGACACCAGAGCAGCTTGATCCACTTCCTCAGTGAGTGTGATATTGGAGTCCAGGGTGAGCCACAACTTCTTCCCTGGCACTGGGACTCCATTCTATCTCTATATGCTGTTCTTGCTATTTTTAGAGAGTGATGTATCGCTACATTCAGACAGTTTATGTATTTCTTATTTAGCATTGTATTCGGATGTTACTATAGCTTGTACTCATAACTATCGAATCTTGTTGGGAATTTCTTTAGACTTATGTCATTTTATATTCTAAGACTTGTAAATTATGTCTGTTGTATTTTTTTTTATTTTCAACATTTAATTCCACTTATTCATATGATTGTTGGTTGGGTTCACCTACAGGTTAGGGTAGGTTCCCTTATGGCACAAATGGAATTTGAGGTCGTGACAGACTCACGGCTTTCAATAGTCATCACGTGAGTCCAAAATGATAGACAAACCAATATTTCTCTTATGACCGCTTCTACTAAGACATGAAGAGATTTCATATCATAAGTAAGAGAGGAACTAGTCCCTTCTTCTTGAACTTATATAAAACAAGAAAAGTTCTACAACCACGGATGAAGGATGATGAGAACTGTCAAATATGAAGGAGAATCGAAGAGAGAATTTGATCTTAACTTACCTTGAAATCATTTTGATTGAAGGATGAACATCTAGGGAGTACTTTCCCTCGAAATCATTCAAGAAAGTATGTGAAATGAATTAAAAAATCTGGTCTGATCCATATATATAACTCCACCACCTCACCACCACAGAGGTGTGTGGCCATTGCGTCAAAACTCCACGAGATGGTCATACCATCGCCAGGCTTAAATTTGCCTCCTGGCAGTCGTATAGTCCCATAATTAGATGTGTATAACTTTTTATCCTAAAGTCGAATCGACATATGGTTTAATACGTTGAAAACTAGACTCATGTGTCTTAGATTTGGTAGATTCATCACCCTATAACTCTAATTATGTTGAGAGTAAAGTTCAGTAGAAAGGTAGACCTCAAGTTATTGCCCGAGTTGCTAGGGCTCGTGACTATCTAGAGTCTCTTGGGCCTGGGGCTATTCTAGAGGAGGATAAGGTTCTGATCTAAGAGAATGAGTAGGTTTAAGCTGACGGGGCCGGACAAGATCAGATGCCCTCGGGTTTTATTTCCACACCAGTACTTCAGGATACTTAGATTCATATGATGATCTTTTTAGAGTATATAGCTTAGGGTGTCCATCAAAATAATTCTAATGCGTCTCATACTAGGGTCGGAGGACAGACTCCTAACCATGCTGCTATTCACAAAGTTTGGACACCTAGGGTTCATCCAGTACCTGCTATTATTCCCAGTTTCTTGGCGTGTCTATACCTAGTCTTGCTACACCTCCAGTTGCGCATCCTGCTATGTCTATTGAGGAGTAGAATATGTTTGAGAGGTTCAGGAAGTTGGATCCTCCCAGATATGATGGGGATCCTGAGAATGATATATATAAGTTCTTTATTAGATGTCATAAGAGGTTGCACAACCTCGGACTAGTGGAGTCACATGGTGTTAATTATATTGCTTTTTGGATGGTCAGGCCGGCCAAGCAGTGGTGGCAATCATATATTGAGTCTAAACCAGTAGGGTCCCCTCCTATGAAATGGGTTTTATTTACCATATTTTCTTGGAGAAGTTCGTGCCTCGCAGTGTCAGAGAGAGGAGACATGCTCAGTTTGAAGGGTTACACTAGGGGCGTATGTCTGTGATCCGGTATGAGATGCATTTCTATGCCTTGTGTCACCATGCTTTGATGATTCTACTTAATGAGGGTGATGAGGTTCACTAATGGGTTGATATGTCCTCTTCATTTGATCGTAGCACAGATGGCTGCCACAGGTTCCACCTTTCAGCAAATTGTTAATGCCGTGAGAGAGGTTAAGTTTATTCGGAGAGAGGATTATGAGGATAGGGTAGTCAAGTGGCCTCATTTCAGCACTCATATACTTGCCACATCTGTAGGCCAATGACATTATAGTGGAGGTCATCACCATCCGAGTGTTAGACCAGTTATTGTTATTATGCCTACATCAGAGAGAGGCCATTATATGTGTACTTCTAATGGATCGGGGCAGTTGACCCCAAGTTCTTATTGGCCCTCTGGTCGTGGTGGTCATTAGGCGCCAGTTCCTTTTCCTCTCAGACGTCGATAGTTCCCAGAGGTCACTTTGAGTGTAGAGATCTTGGGCACTTCAAGAAAGATTTCCCCAAACTTGGGCGGGGTGGGCAATCTCTGAGTTATGGAGCTAGAGCAATGGGGCAGCCAACTAGAGACGGGTCCCAGAGTGCTAAGCGTGATGCTCAGGGCGATAGAAGTGGCCCTCAGATAGGTCGTAGTGGTGCTCAGTTTGTCTGAGGTGGTGGATGTGGGGGTCATCATGGACATTTCTATGCTTTTTAGGCATACCCGAGACAAAGGCCTCCGATGCTATGATCACAGGTATTCTCTCAATTTACCATCGACCTGCTATAGTTTTATTCGATCCACGGTCTATATATTCTTATGTGTCTGTCTACTTTGCATTTAATTTGGATTTGATGTGTGAGTCCCTAGCCATGCCTATTCATATTTTTACACCTGTTGGGGATTCTATAGTGGTAAATCAAGCTTATTTAGGTTGTGTAGTTACGTAGATAGGATATGATACTCAGGTAGATTTGAAAGTTTTGTATATGGTAGACTGTGATGCTATTTTGGGTATGGATTGGTTACCTCCATACCATACTCTCTTGTGGGAATTTTATGCTAAGACTGTTACCTTAGCCATGTCTGGTATTCCTTAGTTAGTTTGGAAAGGCACTCTTAGTCAGTATCCGAGAAGGGGTATTTATCTTACTTGGCCTATGTTCGTGATACTAGAGCGGAGACTTCTTCCTTATATTCAGTTCCAGTAGTTTGGGAGTATCCAGAGGTTTTCCCTATAGACCTTCTCGGTGTTCCGTCGGACCGTGATATCGATTTATGCATTGATCTAGAGTCGGGCACTCAATCCATTTCTATGGATCCATATCGGATGGCGTCGGCCAAGTTGAGAGAATTGAAAGAACAATTGTAAGATTTGTTGAGTAAAGGATTCATTCTGCCCAGTATTTCACCTGGGGGTGCTCCAGTGTTGTTTGTTAAGAAGAAAGATTGGTCTATGCGCATGTGTATTTATTACAAGTAGTTGAACAAAGTGACTATCAAGAAAAAGTATATGATACCACGCATTAAAGACTTATTTGATCAGCTACAGGGTGCTTCAGTATTTTCAAAGATTAATTCGAGGTTTGGCTATCATCAACTGAAGATCATGGCTGAGGATGTTCCTAAGACAGCCTTCCAGGCCACATATGGACATTATGTGCTTTTGGTGCTGTCGTTTGGGTTGATTAATGCACCTACAGCCTTAATAGAGTTGATGAATGGGGTGTTCAGACCCTACTTGGATTCATTTGTAATTGTGTTCATTGATAATATTTTGATATACTCGCGGAGCCAGAAGGAGCATGGGCAGCATTTGAGGATCGTGCTTGGTATTTTGAAGAAGAAGAAACTCCATGCAAATTTTTTGAAGTATGAGTTTTGACTTAGTTTGATAGCTTTCTTAGGTCACGTAGTAACTAATGATGGTATTATGGTGGATCCCAAGAAGATTAAGGCGGTTGGCCATTGGATTCAGCCTGCTTCAGTTACCGAGGTTTGGAATTTTATTGGACTTACAAGATATTATCAGCGATTCATGGAGGGATTTTCATCCATTACAGCTTTGTTGACTAGATTGACTCAGAAAGAAGTGTCTTTTGAGTGGTCTGATGCTTGTGAGGTGAGCTTTCAAAAGCACATGCCCTTATTGACTACTGCTCCTATTTTGACATTGTCAGTTAAAGGAGAGAGTTTTACTGTGTATTGTGATGTTTTTGGAGTAGGTTTTGGGTGTGTGTTGATGTGGAAAGGGAAAGTCATAGCCTATGGTTTGAGGCAATTAAAGGTTCATGAAAAAGAATTATCATACCCATGACTTAGAGTTGGCGGCGATCATGTTTGCCTTGAAAATTTGGAGGAATTATCTGTATGGTGTGCTTTGTGAGGTTTACACCAACCATCATAGTCTTCAGTACTTGTTCAATCAGAATTGTCTTAATTTAAGGTTGCATCGATGGTTGGAGCTTCTGAAGGATTATGACATGACTATTTTATATCACACTGGTAGAGCAAATATTGTAGCAGATGCTTGGGTATCAAGGTGGTGAGAATATGTAGTTTGTCTATGTTACATATGGAGAAGCATCATATGGCTATAAATTTAATGATGCTCAGTTGTGCAAAATATGTGACAAGGTATTGCGGGGAGAGGCAAAAGAGGCAATGATGGATAATGTTGGTATTTTGAGGATCAAAGGTCTAATTTGTGTTCGTAGGGTGGGTGACTTGACTAGATTAATCATGGAAAAGGCCCATTGTTCAAAGTATTCCATCCATCAAGGGGCTATAAAGATGTACCATGACTTGAGACAACATTACTGGTGGTGTAGGATAAAGAGGGACATAGTAGAGTTTCTGTAATGGTGTTTAAATTGCTAGGAAGTGAACTATGAGCACTAGAGGCCTGGTGGTGTGCTTCATAGGATGCCCATTCCTGAGTGGAAGTGGGATCATGGTAGGATTTCCCTATACTTTAGGCAATTTTGATGTTATATGCGTCATTGTGGATAGGTTGACCAAGTCTTCCCATTTCATTCCAGTTCAGACTACCTATAATTCAGAGAAGTTGGCTAAGATTTACATCTGAGAGATATTCTGAATGCACGGGGTGCCCATTTATGACCGGGGTATGCAGTTTACTTCTCACTTTTAGCATTCCATGCAGAAGGAGTTGGGTACTAGAGTGGATCTTAGTATAACTTTTCACCCTCAGACCGATGGCCAGTCTGATCAGACTATTCAGGTTCTCGATGACATGTTGTGTGCCTTTGTGATTGATTTTGGGGGTTATTGGACCAGTTTCTACCCTCTGGCAGAGTTCGCTTACAATAACAATTACCATTCGAATATTGAGATTGCACCATTTGAGGCATTATATGGTAGGAGGTTTCATTCTCCTATTAGGTTTGTTTTATGTTGTCGAGGTTCGACCTTGGAGTACTGATCTTCTGAGAAATTTGCTGGATTAAGTTAAGTTGATTCAAGACCGGCTTCTTAAAGTCCAGAGCAAATAGAAGGGTTATACAGACCGGAGAGTTCGTCCTTTGGAGTTTATGGTTGGTGAGAGGATATTTCTAAAGGCTTCACCCATAAAGGGTGTGATGAGGTTTGGAAATAATGGCACGCTCAACCCAAGGTTTGTTAGCCCTTTTGAGATCTTGGATAGAGTTAGAGAGGTGACCTGTGAGTTGCATTTACCTCCTAGTTTATCTAGTGTGCATCTGGTATTCCATGTCTCGATGCTGAGGAAGTATGTTCCTGATGATTCTCATGTAATTAGTTGGGATTCGATGATGTTAGATCCGGATCTAGCTTATGTGAAGGAGCCTATAGCTATTCTAGATAGACAGGTCAAAAAGTTGAGGTCTAAAGACATAGATTTCGTGAAAGTGTAATGGAGGAATCGTCTAGTGGAGGAGGATACGTGGGAGATCAAGTCCGATATGTGGGCTAACTACCTTGAGCTATTTGAGACCCTATATATTTTCTTTTCTTTACCATTCGAAGATGAATGTTTATTTAAGTGATACCTGATGTAATGACTCGAAAAGTCATTTTGCATATTTTTCCTTAAAATCCCTAAATTACCCTCCTCGAGGTGATCGAGTAGGTTTTTGACCCATTTAGTTAAGTTTGAGAAATTCTAAGTTAACAGATTAGAAGAGTTTGACCCATAGTTTACTTTTGGGTAAATGTGCTATGTTCATAGTTTTATAGCTTTCATTAGCTTCGGAAATACATTTATGACTTAGTCGAGCCTTTGGTTCAGGTCCCGAGGCAGCTCTCGGTGTGTTTTTGGAATTAGTTTGTCAAATTGTGGAATTAGAATTAAGAGTTGACCTTAGTCAAACCCGAGAGTTATAGACCTTCTTTAGGAAATTCAAGTGCGTGAGCAGGCCTGAAATGTGTTTTCTGATAGTAATGCATGTTTGGTTTGTGTCCGGGAGGTTCAGGGAGTGTTTTGGGTGGTTGACAGAGGTTTGGACCACTTTGGATTGCTATTGGTTACTAGTGTCCCCACTAGCGACTAGGCATCCGCCTCGATAGTTATGCCCCAGTGGGGGTCAGGCTCACAGAATCGAGATTCTGCTATCAGTCAAGAATCCATCGTAGCAGATATATTCCTTGCCGGGATGTGTGTGCCTCAATGGAGGTTGATTCCTCCCCAACGGATGTCGAGGATTTAAGTGACTTCCACACCAGCGGATAGGGTTTCCGCCACAGCGGAATCAACTATGCCACAACAGAAACATTGTTCAAGTTATAAATATTTTAAGACATAACATTCATTTTATTTCCCAAATATTCTCCTTGGGATTGGAGCTCGACCAGTAGAGGATTTTTGAATATTTCAAGTGTTAGGTCAACATTACATGTATAATCTTACCCCCTCCCTTTAATTATAGTATGTGGTTTAAGTTTCCATCTTAAGCATGCTCTTAAATGAGGAAAATGGTAGAAATGGCTTGTTGAGAATAAAAAAGTTGTAATGGGGGATTGGGTATTGATTCTTTGATGCTTATATTGTAAACTAGTGTTGTGTTCAGCTGGTAGATGATTATTACTTGACTAATTTCATGTTATAAACCCTTTTGGGAATTGGGTGAAATTCTAAGGTTAGAATTGGGGCTTTTCACTAATTCATGAAATTGAGGATCCATTTAGGCTTTGTTGTTCAATTAACATCCAACATTGTGGGATTTCACTAGGTATGTTTTTGTTGTTGTTTGATAAACTTGGGATTATGACTATCTAGCATGTATTGGCGCTAATTGAGTACAAAAGTTAGTATTTTGATAATGTGGGCGTGGGGTTCCTTTATAACCTAGCTTGGGGGATTATGGGTAATGATAGACCATAATCTCATGTAATTGATCAAAGTGGACCCGTGAGGAGGCTTGACGAAAAGGAAAAGAGGTTGCGTGAGTCTTCAGCTATAATCAGACAAGTTGAGACTTTCTAGACTCTTGTATAACGTAATTGTGTTGGTATATTTGTAATGAACTAAGGGGAGTAATGGGGATTTGGAGGTCCCATATTAGTGAGGTGACGAGCACTAATGCGGGTACCGAGTGAACTTAAAGGGTTAATTAATGAACTAATATAGAGTAAGTGAAGGAGTTTATGTGTTTATCCTTCATCCACGTAGCGCGGTGCAAGTGTCCGCTTAACTTGGTATGATTGTTGTTTACTTGGGCTTGTAACCATCTGATGTAATATTCTAATCTGACTGTCATGCATTCATCACTCTACATCTTGTCTGAACAGTTTGAATATGACTGATAATTATTGATAAACTGTTTATGTTGATTGCATGGTATATTCATTTCCATCACATTCATACATTATTTATACTTGGCACTGGTTTACTAATAAATCGTTGAGAATGACTTGGGAAGTCAGATTAAGGGATATGATACATGGTTATGAGAGAGATGACTGATATGACACTTTAGTCCTCGTGTTGGTTCCGATAAGATCGGATGGATATATTGACCTCATGAGTCCCCAATGGGTTACGTGATAGCTACCGCACCATGGTGTGTACCAGGTATTTATGGCCATTTGCATTCATACATATCATCCTGGATTGCATTCATTTATATTCATGATATGTGTTGATGTTGTATGTTTCTAAATTTGAACTCTATTATGCCTATGACCTTTAGGCTACTAGAAGAAATATTATTAGCTTATACTAACCTAGTTGTGAGATTTAGTAGAGAAGCTGGAGGGATCTAGACACTCTGAATGGGGTTTAGGTTGGACTTGTGCGATGTGTGACTTGAGAGTACTTATTCTTAACTAAACTGTAGACTTATTGTACGTTAGTTAACTGAATCATTCTTATGCTTAAGTAACTAATTAGTAGAGAGAGGTATCAGAAAGTACCAGCCCTCGCTACCATTTTTGCTAGGGTCGGTCGACGATGCTTGCTGAGTACACGTGTTTTCCGTACTCAATCTATGCTTGATGCACTCTACGTGTAGGTACCGAGCCAGGATACGACACCAGATCAGCTTGATCCATTTCCTCAGCGAGTGTGATATTAGAGTCCAGGGTAAGCCGCAGCTTCTTCGCCGGCACTGGGACTCCATTCTATCTTTATATTCTATTCTTGATATTTTCAGACAATGATGTATTGCTACATTCAGATAGTATATGTATTTCTTAATCAGCATTGTATTCGGATGTTATTAGAGCTTGTACTCAGGACTATCGAATCTTGTTGGGGATTTCTTTAGACTTATGTCCTTTTATATTCTAAGACTTATTAATTATTTCTATTGTATTTCTTTATATTCTGCATTTAATTTTGCTTATTCATATGATTGTTGGTTGGGTTCGCCTAGGGGTTAGGGTAGGTGCCCTCACGGCACAAATGGAATTTGGGGTCGTGACAGACTCACGGCTTTTGCTCCTCGTCGCATGAGTCCAAAATGATAAATAAACCAATATCACTCTTTGACCGCTTCTACCAAGATAGAAAGAGATTTCATACCTTAAGTAAGAGAAGAACTAGTCCCTTCTTCTTGAAGTTACATAAAATGAGAAATGTTCTACAACCACGGATGAAGGACGATGAGAATAGTCAAACGTGGAGGAGAATCGAAGAGAGAATTTGATCTTAAATTACCCTGAAATCACTTTGATTGAAGGATCAACTTCTAGGAAGTACTTTCCCTCGAAATCGTTCAAGAAATCATGTGAAAGGAATTCAAAAATCTGGTCTTATCTATATATATAACTCACCACCTCACCACCACTGCAGTGTGTTTCCATCGCGCCAAAACTCCACGGGATGGTCATCGCGTCACGAGGCTCAAATTTGCCTCCTGGCAACCACACAGTCCCATGATTAGATATGTATAACTTTCTATCCCGAAGTCAAATTGATAAATGATTTAATACATTGAAAACCAGACTCATATGCCTTGGATTTGATAGATTAATCACCCCATAACTCCAAGTATCTTGAGAGTAAAGTTCAGTAGAGTGGTGATCCAAATACAAATGGATTACCAACCTAAACATGCGATGACCCTAGTCAATTCTTAAATAGCAACTTTTTATACTACAAAACATGACATACAACTAACATACAATCCAAATACCTTAAGACACAGCCTACTTAGCATGTCGAGCAATTCTAATCTAAACCCAAAGGCGCAAATTATTACATTCATATCAAATAAGAATTGATTTGCAGATAAATTATTAAAGCAAGACTTGGATGGATTCAGACTATTGAAGGTGGCAACCACTCCTATATAAACAACAGGTCAAAAAGTTATGGAGCTTGACCACATCAAAAGAGAGAGACATCAAGAGTGATTTGAGAACCAACACTAGACTCTCGAGAGAGCTGACTACAACAGCAACAAAGAACCTATGTCCATCAAGATTAATCATCCAGTTATTGTGTTATAATAGTTAGGCTCTTAAATGTATTTCCAACTATTTACGATTCCTAGAATTCTTAACAGGTGTGTACTGAGTTGTAAGGGACTTCTATGACCAGATAGAGTCAATGAAGGGAGAGTAGAAAGAGACAACAATTTGAAACTATTTAGGGAAAAAAAGTTGGGAAGGGACTGTTTGGAATTGATCCTTAGGTGTACAAGGTGTTGTAACCTTCAACTTGTTGCTCATGTTTAGTGAAGTTTGGCAAAATTCCTATAGAAGGTAGGTCATGGTTTTTCCTCCCTTAATCAAGGATCATTTCCACACTAAATAATTGTGTTGATTTTACATTCGACACTTTACCTTCTTGCGTCGTTACTCAAAGAATCAAATTCTTTCAGAACATAGGTAGTAGCCCAATTCTAACCTCCTTTTTAACTCTTTTGATTTGGGTAAAATTAAGATATAATTGGGCAGCGGAAGAAAATCATAATCCACGTCATCATGACCCAATTTAGGGCCATGACTGGCGCTAAGAGTAGGATCCCAAAACAATCCTTAACGGGAATTTATAAAAAAAATCGAGCAGAGTTTCTCCTATTTTTGGGCATATCCTATTTATCATGTCATAGAAATAAATAATACAACAAACCCATATCAACCAAAGAAACCATAATCATTCTTAATCAGCCATTTTCAACATAATAATGTTAAAACCATCTCCAAAATACAACAAGAACGTCTAATACTAGTCACAAGTCTATAATAGTAAAATAATACTCATGGCACAAATAAAATGACTAATGGAGCCACTCTAAGAGTTTTTAAATAAAAGGACAATAGAAAATAAATAACTTATTCCTATGCCAAGCAATGCGGGGCTCACCAGAATCTATCAACTCGTGCGCTCTAGTTAACCAAATGCTATCTGATGTCACCTTCGTATCTCCGTAAATAAATTACAAGGAGTGAATCATTAGCTTAGTGAGTAATAACACTTAACCACAATCGTTTCTAGTGGTTACAAGTCAGAAAACATGCTAGTATAAGAATAAGAATATCATTAAATAAATGCTCTTTTAGAAAAGGTAACAATAATCAGTCTTGTTTATTTTCGTGTAACAAGAAATCAATTAACAATTTGATAATAAATTCTGTAAAAATGTCATATCAAATCTTATGCTTAGGAGGTTTTCAAGAAGGGATCATATAATTGGTATCACTATGGACCCCTTCGTAACATAGTCGAATATAACTGTAGGTCCCAATTTGAGGAAAAACTGTAATTGTATGCTAGTTCTACCTTCCCACTAGCGAAGGTTGTAACTACAATACGTGATTTGTAAATAAAATATGCCCCAAGTCTAACTAATATCTATGGGATCCTCCAAAGTCACCTCTCATTTATACTTTTCTTTGTATATAGTAAATACTCATAGGAAAGCATTTTCAAAATAGTACAGGATATTTCAGTTCTTATCAAATCATGTAATTTCATTTTGGTAAATGTAATCATATCTCAAGTATTAGTAAAACATGTCTAGTAACATGAGAACATCTAAAATAATGGTAAGCATCTCAAATAAAAGTTTCGGTATCATAACAAGTAAAAGACTTGTCCCGCATGCAATTTCAAAGCATTCGGTAATACATTTTATTTTTTAAATCATGTATAAACCATTTAGGTTATAGAAAGACAAATTGTGGTAAGATTACTACTCAGTGTACTCATGCCGAAATACCAAGCATGTCAACTCAAGTAGTCCGTATGACTTCTTCCGATCAATCTATATTATCACAAACACGAGTCTAAGTATCAAGTTCATGAATTACCAAAGTTGGATTGTATTCTATCAAATTTCTTCCTGATTCCATTCAAAATAACCTCTGTTAGACTACCCATAACCATTTAAAAAATAAGTCTCCACTTTTTCGTCATTACAAGTTCATGGGACATTTATCAAATAGTTGGAAATTCAGACATATAATTATTTAGATAAATTGTTTATTTTGAAAAAATGTGCTCTAATTAATGATCCGAGGATTCTTTTAGATTTGAAATATTATTTATGACCTATGGAAATTGATGGAGCTAATTTTAGAGTTCGTTTGGTTGGTTTTTGTCAATTGAGTCAGTTTTAGCACTTAATATGCTTAATTATGGGAAAAAGATGGCCACGAGAAGAAATAAGATCCGGATTGAAAATTTGTTGATTTGGCTTGTGTTGAGGTGAGGTCATCTCTTTTGGAGTAGATCAAGACCCACCAGTATGATGATGTGAAGTTGTGCAAAATCAAAGATAGGGTGATGAGTGGTGGAGCCAAAGAGGTTGTGATTGATAGTGAGGGGTGTTGAGGATCAAGGGTAGAGTGTGTGTTCCTCAAGTTAGTGATTTGACTAGATTTATTATGGAGGAGGCTCATAGCTCTAGATATTCAATTCATCTAGGTGCTATAAAGATGTACCGTGACTTGAAGCAGCACTATTGGTGGGGGAGGATGAAAAGAGATATTGTGGCGTTTGTGTCTCGGTGTTAGATTTATTAGCAGGTCAAGTATGAGCACTAGGAACTCTGTGTTGTGTCTCAAAGGATTGCCATGGATTTGGGAGAGAAAGGATTTCGTTATAGGGTTACTTTAGATTTTGGGAAATACTGATGTTATTGGGTTATTTTTGATAGGTTGACCAAGTCCACGCATTTTATTCCAATCTAGACAACATACAATTCTTTGAAGTTTAAAAGATTTATATTCGTGAGATTATTCATCTTCATTGTGTCCCTATTTCTATCATTTAAGACCGGGGTACTCAGTTTACTTCTCATTTTTGGCGGACTTTGGAAAAAGAGTTAGGTACTCGCTTGGATCTCAGTACAGCATTTCACTTTCAGATGGACGGTCAGTCCAAGCAGACCATTCAGGTTTTGGAGGATATGTTACGAGCCTGCGTGATTGATTTTGGTGGTCATTGGGACTAGATCTTATCCTTGGCAGAGTTTGCATACAACAATAGTTATCACTCCAATATTGATATGGCACCATTTGAAGCTTTATATGGTAGGAGGTGTCGTTCTCCGATTGGGTGGTTTGATGCATTTAAGGTTTGACCTTCGGGTACCAATTTATTGAGGGATTCCTTAGAAAAGGTAAAGGTGATCTAGGACAAGCTCCTGGCATCTCAGAGCAGACAGAAAGAGTATGCATACGGGAAGGTCCGAGATATAGAGTTTATGGTTTGTGACAGTGTTCTTTTAAAGGTATCACCCATGAAGGGTGTGATGAAGTTTGGCAAGAGAGAGAAGTTGAGTCCGAGGTATATCGGACCTTTTGAGATTCTTTATAGAGTTGGAGAGATGACATATGAGTTAGCTCTACCACCACGTCCTTCAGGTGTTCATCCAATTTTTCGTGTGTCTATGCTGAAAAAGTATCATGCTAACGGTTCTTATATCATCTAGTGGGACTCCGTATTGCTTGATCAGAAATTGGAGTTCGTGGAGGAGCTTGTAGCTACTTTGGACAGACAGGTGAGAAAATTGAGGTCTAAGGAGATAGCTTCGATGAAGGTGAAATGGAAGCAACGTCCTATTGAGGAGGCAACTTGAGAGATAGAGTTTGACATGCAGAGCAGATATCCTTACTTTTTTCACTACTTCCAGTACGTTTCCCCGGTTCAGTTCTCTCTGATCGAGGATGAACGTTTGTTTAATTAGTATCTGATATAACGACCCATCCGGTCGCAGAAGAGGGACTTAAGAATTTGGTCAGGTTCCGCCTTGGCAAAGGTTCTCTCGCGGAGGCGAATGCGCCTCTACGGATTTCTATTCGTTTTTGCGGTGGGGCAAGTTGTCATGTGACTGCACCCTAGCGAGGTATTTTATGTGGGAGCGAGATTGCGCCAGCTAGTCGGGTTCATGGGGGACAAATTGCGGTATCTTGTAACCCAATAAAATTCCCTAGATCGAATCACTTCCCAAAATATATTCACCTCGGTTCTAGAGCTATCTAAGGAGAACTCTTGAAGGTTTTGACTTGATTCTTCATTTGAGGTAAGATTCTTCACTCTTGTGCTTATGTTTTATGAATTAACTCTTGAATGATGTATGTAAATTGGGGAAAATGAGGTCTAGTGTTCATATGAGAATAAGAGAGGTGAAATCTTTATTTAAGAGTGTAATTGAGTTTAGTTTGACTTGATATTGTAGATGGTATTGGATTATGATAGAAAATGATATTGTATCATTTAATTTGATTAGAAAACACTTTTTGAATTGGGGATATTCTAAGGTTTATGAATTGAGGCTTTTCTTGAATTGTGCAATTGAGGGTTCAATTGGGTTTAGTTCTTCAATTAACTTAAGAATATGATTAGTTAGTATTGGTTTATGATTTTTAGGTAATAAAGTTTGTATCTTGACAATGTGGGCCCGGGGTTGGTCTGCGAAGTCTTGGTATGTTTAAAGACTATGTCCTTGTATTATGTGATAGCTTGATTTTAACATATAATATATAAGTGTTACTTCGATTACCATGAGGTGATCCGGAATGGAAAGGCTTGCGTGAAGGGTTGACCATTCGGAGGCTTATGCTCGGCCCAGAGGTAGGCTACGTTTTACTTTCACTAGACTCCAACAGAAGTACATAATTAGATATAAATTTTGAAGGGTATTGGGAATGTTTAGGGGTCCCATTCAAACGGTTTTGATGAACGTTTGAATGGGTACCAGTGTTGAATTGTGATGATGGGTTTCGAAAATCAGCCTCAAGCTGATTCCAACTGCTGATTGATTGGGCTTGTCGCTATTATGTGGGCTTGTTGCCATATTTCCTATTGATATTCTTATTCATCACGCATGCTTTGATATGATATCCCGATTGTATTTGGATTATATGTTATTGAATTTTTGAAAGTATGTGATATTCATCTCTATACTTGGTTGCATCTCATTACATCATGATTTTTTACCTTGTGTTGTCATTTGAATTCATACACTCATGGTTCTGATAATAGTGATATGAGAGTGGTATGGAATTGTTGTGGTTCCAATAGACAGGAAAGGTAAGAGCTTTATGAGATTATGGAAATATTGAGATGATGATGATGATATGCGGGGGAACGAATTTCACGCGTACAACGGTTATTATTATTTAGCCAAGAGCTGGACTCCGATGGAAAATTTTGGAGGAGTATATGGACTTCGCGGGTCCCCATGGGTGTGATGTTCATAGAATTTGAATGTTTGTATACTCGAAGATGAAAGGTACCTGGCATATGAATTGCATTCATATCATACATACTTCATTGCATTGATTATCTGTTGATGAATCAAGTGTTGAATTGATAATTGATGACTTGGTCGATTCCTGGATAAATGAGGATAAGAGCTGATTATTAAGTACTTGAACACTACTAATGAAACTTTCTAGAATCGGATAACTCTTATGATAATTGCTTTCCTTTCAAAAGGCAACAAAGAAAAAGAAAGATATATGCGGCAAAGAATGAATTGATAGATGTGTGGAGTTTAACTGAGATAAAACAGAATCAAAAGGACTAGGAGCGAAAGCCACTCGACTATAAGGAGATGAGCGGAAGGCAGGTAACAAAACTAAATCTTCTCAATCACAAATCCATATTTGTTTATGGTACTAACTCTCAGTTTGGTCCTACTTTTGATTTATTTTGTTACAAAAAAGGGAGGAGGAAACTCAGTACCAAATGCTTGAGATTTTATGTGAAATAAGTGGCTTGTTGTTTCAGTGAATTGTTACATGAACTAAGTGACTTAATTGGATTATTTAATTGTTTAGAATATAATTTATTTGGTGTCGACTCGATATTTAACTATTTTTGTGTATCTTCCATCGTTGTCAGCTTATGATGCCTACAGGGTATGTTGTGCATTCATACTACACTTGGTACATTCTTTGTGGATGCAGATATAATTTCTTCTAACAGTTTAGAACCATGTGGCTGAATCTGAGTCGGTGGAGTTCGAGACTTCAGGGTGAGGATGCTACCTTCCGGCATACCCTTGGAGGCTCCTATCTTATTCTGTATTTTTATTGTATTCGAGAGACATGTAAAACATTTAGACTATGCTACTTTCCTTTTGTCAGACTCTATATTTGATTTAGAGCTCTTGTGTCAGTGACCGGGTCATTGAGGGATTATATTTGCTTTTCAGTATTATATTCCGCATTTTATATTATAATTGACATTTGTTAAAGTATTTTGTTGCATTTCTTCTTACATCTTGTTAATTGAGATTGGCTATGGTTCCCCTACTGGTGGGAAGTGTAGGTACCACCACGAATCTTAAAAATGGGCATGACAGTACAAGAGCAATGTCTAGTAGAGTCTTGCAAATTGGTATGCAGACGTCCGTACCCATCTTATAGAGGCTATAGGACATTTAGAAAAATAATCTGGTTAGTCATTTTGAGAGATAATGCTCTGTTTAGCATGTCGTCTATTCCATAAATTCTATGATAATTATTTTGACGTGCTTGCAAAATTTGATGTCAAATGGATATTATTTGGTTCATATTGGGAGAATGTTTCACTTTGGAAATTCTGGCATTCAATTATTTGAATAAATTATTTATTTTGGGAAAATGTGCTCTGATTGACGCACTGAACATTCTGTTAGATTAGAAATATTATTATGACCCGTAGAAATGGACGGAGCCAATTTTAGAGTTCGTTTCGTTAGTTTTTGTCAATTAAGTTGGTGTTAGCACTTAATATGCTTAATTATGGGAAAAAGATGGTCACAAGAAAAAATAACATTCGGATTGGAAATTTGTTGATCATGTTAGCTTTGTATTGATATTTATGACTTATGAGGATAGGTGGCGTGATTCCTGAGGCAATCTGATGAAAATTATGAAATGAAATCTATGTTTTGAAACTTTAAAGTTCTAAGTTTGAGAAATTTGACCAAGGATTGACTTTTGGGTAAATATGTCAAAACTTGAATTTTGATGAATCCGTTAGGTTCTGAATGTGATTTATGACTTAGTCGAGTCATTGGTTTGATACCCGAGAGGTTTGGTTGTGATTTAGGTGGTTGATTGAGAAATTAGCTTTTGAGATGATTTGGAGTTGACCACGGCCAACATTGTGTTAAGAAGGCCTTGTTTGGGTGTTTTGAGGGTTCGAGCAGGTCCGTATGATTATTATAGACTTGTCCACAAGTTTTTATGAGATTCCGATGAGTTTAGGATGGATTTGGGTTATGGGGCGCTCCTCTTTGGGGGTTTAAGCATCATTTCTTTGAACATAAAGGGTACCACATTGAGCAAATGAGATCATAATTGTGTTTCAATTGAACGATTAGATCTGTATCATAATTACGGAGCCATAGCAAAAAGAATCATCGAATTCAGACGTCGTATGAGAATGTTATGCCCATTTTAGTGTCGGGTCAGATTGTTGGTGCTGTTGCGTCGCACCTGCGAAGTGACTGGACCCCGTAGGTGTGAAATATGGTCCGCAGGTGTGGAAATGACACCTGGCAGGCTGCAGGTGCGAGCCTTTTGGCCGCGGAAGCTGAAATCTCTATATATTTAAAAATTAGACTTCGTCTATTTAGTAATTTCATCATATCTGGAGTTCTAGAGCTCCGTTTAAGGTGATTTTAATGGCGTTGTTCTCGTCTCAACGAAGGGGTAAGTATATAAATTTCATATTTTGATTTTTACCCATTATGATTTTCGTTGGTTATCATTTTTTATCTGTGTTCGGGTTATAAAAGTTGGGTATTGATCCCTAAGGATAGGAGAATGAAAAAACCTTGATTTGGGGATTGATTCATGGATGGAATTGAGTGATTTTCTAGATATAGACTATATAAGTTATTGGTAAATCGAATTTCAGATAAAATTCTAGTTTTGCCCTTGGGGGCTCGAAGTTACTTTTTGGGGTTCATTTTTTGGTTTCAAATGAAAGTATAGCAATATGAGTATCATTGAACTCGTTTAAAATCGTAGAGTATTATTTTGACTATATTGAACCCGATATGAAATTATAGTTTTGCCCTTGGGGCTCAAGTTTGGCTATTTTGGGTCCATTTTTAGGTTCTGAGTAATACTATGGTGATATAGGTATCCATGGATTCGTATTTTAATGTAGATTCATAATTGATAGAATTTCATCATTCAGAGGTATTTCGGAAAAGAAAGGCTCTGGCTTGAGGGTTCATGGCTCCTCTTCGGCTTTGAGGTAGGCTACGGTTTTTCTTTTAGACTCCAATAGAAGCATGTATAGCTTATAATCATTGATGTGTATTGAGTGTGATAGGGGTCCCATCTTAGTGACTATGATAATCACTTGGGTGGGTACCGGTATATTGTGTTGGGAATAATTACACTTAGGCCGGTTCTGACAGTTGTTTTGTGGGCTATGATAGTCGTGATTGAACTCCTACTTGGTGTGTGAATTGATATGTCTCTTATACGTGAAAAGGCTAATCTTTAGAATCATTGTGAAACTGATGATATTGAAGCACATGATTATTCATCTCTTATGTATATGACTTTCATCTCATACTTCCATGATAATTATCATGTTTACCGCATGCATTCATTCGTTCATACCAACATTGTTACTGATATGGATCTTCATATTATATGTTGTTGGGTCCGATGAGATCTGAAAAGAAAGGTAAATGAGTTTATATGAGATGATATTGATACTGAGATGATTTTTTATGAGATGACTTGATAAATGAGATCATGATTATGATGCTCTACCAATTTGAGAAATCATGCCGGTTGGTTGTGAGTGGTATATGGACTCGCGGAGTCCCCCATGGGTCATATCATTCTTATTGCTTATTGCCGGTTCATTTCATTCTTATTGCTTATGTGGCTACATGACTTATTTGTAATTGAATCGATGAAAAGGATTCAACCTGGTGCTCGTAATTAAGGGAATGTTAAGTAATTGAATACTAATTGATAAAGAAGTGAGTCAAATAGAATTAGAGTCGAATAGAAGTAGGACAAATTTATGAGGGTGGTCTAAGATTGAACTATTTGAATAAAAATATGAATGAACTGTGGTGTATTTGATTTTCTTGATTTGTACATTTTCTTAATTCCATGTTCTGAATAGGTTATGTGATTAGACAAGAGTTAAGCTAAAACGATAGTTAATGTAAAGTAGACTCAGGTTTTATATGTGTTTCTGTCATTGTTTCTATGTGATGCCTACGGAGGTACGTTGTGTAATCATACTACACTTTCTGCATCTTTTATATGAATGCAGATGTAGTCTATTGTTCCAGTTCTGACCCCCAGAGTGATCTTGGAGGTTCAGGGTGAGCTATTCGTCCTTTCAGTAGCCCTAGTCTCCCTCTATACTGTTATTTTTGTTCTTACTTTTGTAAGATAGATATAGATGTTAAGTTTCTTTGATGTTGTAGAAATTATTAGGTGCTCTTGTACGTGCGAGACCAGGTTTTGGGAAATGTAATTGGTAATTATGTTCTAATGTTAATTCTTAATTATTCTGCTTCTATTTCCTTAATTGATTAAATAATATTTGAAATTATTCGCCTACCGAGGGGATAGTGTATGTGTCATCATGAACTGTGATTTGGGTCATGACAAGTTGGTATCAAAGCTCTAGGTTCATCGGTCTCATGAGTGCAAGAGCAATGTCTAGTACAGTCTTGCAGATTGGTACGTAGACATCTGTACCCATCTTTGAGAGGCTATGAGACATTTAGGAAAATGACTAGTTGGTCATTTTGAGAGCTGAAGCTCTGTTTAGTGTGTCATCTATTCCACAATTCTATAATAATTATTTAGACTTGCTTGCAAAATTTGAAGTCAAACGGATATTATTTGGTTGATGTCGGGAGAATGTTTCACTTTGGAAATTCTAGCATTCAATTATTTGAATAAATTTTTTATTTTGGAAAAATGTGTTCTAATTGACGATCTAAATATTCTTTTAGATTTGAAATACTATTTATTTCATGTAGAATTTGACGGAGCTAATTTTAGAGTTTGTTTGGTTGGTTTTTCTCAATTAAGTCAATTTTAGCAGTTAATATGCCTAATTATGGCAAAAAGATGGTCACATGAAGAAATAAGACCTGGATTGGAAATTTGTTGATTCTATTAGCTTTGTATTAATGTTTATGACTTACGAGGATGTGTGGTGTGATTCCCAAGGCAAACGGATGAAAATCATGGAAGAAATTCTAAAATTTGAAATTTTAAAGTTCTAAGTTTGAAAAGTTTGACCACAAGTTGATTTTTGGGTAAATGCATCCAAAATCAAATTTTGATGGTTTTGTTAGGTTCGGAATGTGATTTTTGGCTTAGTCGAGTCATTGGTTCGATTCTCAAGAGGTTTCGGTGTGATTTAGATGGTTGGTTGAGAAACTATCTTTTGAGATGATTTGGTGTTCACCATGGTCAATATCGATTTAAGACGACCTCATTTGGGTATTTTGAGGGTTCGAGCAGGTCCGTATAGTGATTTTTGACTTGTCCACAAGTTTTGGTGAGATTCCGATGAGGTTAGGATGGCTTTGGGTTATGGCGTGCTCTTATTTGAGGTTTAAGCGTCGTTTGTACCACATTGATAAAATTAGCTTATTATGGTGTTTCGATTGAACCATCATATCCATATCATAATTACTGAGCCACAACAAAAAGAATCACTGAATTTGAACATCATATGAGGGAGTTATGTCCATTTTAGTGTAGGATCAGATTGTTTGTGCTGGTACCTGCGAAGTGGGGTCCGCACATGCGACCACGCAGGTGTGAAAAATGGTCTTCATGTATGTTAATGACACCTGCAAATGCGTAGGAGCCACCCTTTTGGCCGTGGAAGCTGAAATCTTTGTATATGAAAAAATCAGAATTTGCCATTTGGTAAGTTCATCATATCTGGAGTTCTATAGCTCCGTTTGAGGTGATTTTAATGGTGTTGTTCTCGTCTCAACTACGGAGTAAGTATCTAACTTTTATTTTGATTTTTATCCATTATTAATTTCGTTGGTTATCATTTTTTTATCTGTGTTTAGGTTATAGAAATTGGGGTATTGATCCCTAAGGTTAAGAGAATGAAAAAACCTTGATTTGGGCATCGATTCATGGATGGAATTGAGTGATTTTTTAGATATAGACTATATAAGTTATGGGTAAATTGATATTCAGATAAAATTCCAGTTACCTTTTTGGGTTTGTTCTTGGGTTCGAAATTAAAGTATAACAATATGGGTATAATTGGACACGTTTAAACTCGTAGAGTACTATTTTGACTTTATTGAACCCATTTTTAAATGAAATTACAGTTTTACCCGTGAGGCTTGAGTTTAGCTATTTTGGGTCCATTTTTGAGTTCCAGGTAGAACTATGGCGATATGGACATCCATGGATTTGTATTTCAATGTATAATTCATAATTGATAGACATTCATCATTCAAAGGCATTTTGAAAAGGAAAGGCTCCGACTTGAAGGTTTGTGGCTCCTATCTAGCTTTGAGGTAGGCTACGGTTTATTTTTTTACACTCCGATAGAAGCATGTATATCTTATAATAATTGAGGGGTATTGGGCGTGATGGGGGGTCCCACCTTAGTTACTGGGATGAGCACTTGAAATGTGTGAATTCAAATATGAATGAACTGTGGTGTATTCGATTTTCTTGATTTGTACATTTTTGTAATTCCATGTTCTGAATAGGTTATGTGATTAGACAGGAGGTCAAGCTAAAATGATAGTTAATGTAACGTAGACTCAATTTATATATGTGTACGTATTTTCTGTCATTTTCGGCCTGTGATTCCTATGGGGGTAAGTTGTGTACCCATACTACACTTGCTGCATCATTTATTTGGATGGAGACAGTCTATATTTCCAGTTTTGACCCCTGGAGTGATCTCAGGGTAAGCTATTCGTCCTATCAGTAGTCCTGGGTCTCCCTTTATACAGTTATTTTTTTCCTTATTTTTCCAAGATAGATATTGATGTTAAATTTCTTTCAAGTTGTATAAATTATTATACGCTCTTGTATGAGTCTAGGTTATTGATATTCTCAAATAATCACTAATTGGTAATTATGTTCTAATGTTAATTCTTATTTATTCCACTTCTATTTCCTTAGTTGACTAAATGATTTTGGAGATGGTTCGCCTACCGGAGAATAGTGTAGATGCAATCATGACTCGTAATTTGGGTCGTGATAATTAGCCTTTCCAGGGAGATACAACATAGGACAATCATAGTCCTTTCGTAGCTCCATTCATCGACATTATCAAAGATTCAAGTCTTTCTACTGAAAAATGTACTTCAAGCTCACATGTTTCTCCATATAAGTAATGCCATCAAATCTTCAGAGCAAATACCACTACGGCCATCTCCAAATTATGTGTATGATAGTGTGCTTCTTCAGCTTCCTTTAAGCATAACTTATAACACAACCATTTTGCATGAGAACACAACCTAATCCTACCCTTAAAGCGTCACATAATACCATGAATCTTACATAACCTAATGGTAAGGCTAATATTGATGCAGTTGAGTTTCTGAAAACTCTGCTCAAATTCCTCTATTCACTGAAAATTCACCTTTTTCTATGTTAACTTGGTCAGTGGAGCAGCTATTCTAGAGAAATCCTGCACAAAACGCCTATAGTAATTTTGCCAAACCCAGAACGTTCTGAATCTATATAGGTGAAGTAGGTATAGGATATTTCTGCACATCTTCTGTCTTTTTAGAATCCATTATAATTTTATCTTTTAATATAACATACCCCAGATATGCAACTGAGTCTAGCCAAAATTCACAATTTGAGAACTTAGCATAAAGCTAATGTTCTTGCAGTGTCTGCCACACGGTCCTCAGATGATTCTTGTGTTCTTCCTAGCTACAAGAGTATATCAAGATATCATCAATAAATTGTCACACCCCAAATTAGGGGCGTGGCTGACACCCGGTACTGTACTGGTCTGATCATACCATAATGGAACATAACACCTGAACATACGGAAGATGGGCCGACAAGGCCATATTAAGGATACACAATGATTAGGGACTAACTTATCTGTAATAAAGATAACTCCAAAACATATATATAAATGGGCCAACGAGGCCATCTGATGAGTTATCAAGTACAACTATAAAGAGATATACACGAGGGTCGACAAGGCCTCAAAACTAACTAACTATACAACAATACAATCGGAATACAATACACTAAAGATAACAACTATAGCATGGTCGGGACAGGGCCCCGACCTACCCGTCTGATTTGTACAAAAGAAAACACTCCAGATTTCTAAACCTAGCAACTCCAAAAGATCTGGAGCATACCAATCAGCTAAACTCAGCATTGCCTGTTGGGAGGGTCTGGTTGGCTGCCTCTCAAAACCTGCATACATGAAATACAGCGCCCCTGGAAAAAGGGACATCAATACGAATATAATCCGAGCATGTAATGCAAATGAAATAACTGAAACTGAACTAACCAACAACTGAGACTCGAAGATGCTTTGAGCATACTTACCCGCTCTGACACAATGTATATGAAAAGTAACAACATAGCTAGCCGGCAACCTATAGGGCTAAGTGTATATCTCACCAGTCAATAGACTGGGTATCTCACTAGCTCGTATTCTAGGTAACTCACTAGCCGATAGGCTAGGCATCTCACTAGCTCATAGGATAGGTATGTCACTAGCTCATAGGCTAGGTAATCTCACTAGCCGATAGGCAAGGATAAACTAGACTATAACTATCGACATAAACTAGGTACAACAAGTCTATGCAAACTTATCGAGCAAGCACTAAGCTCATGGATGGAAATGTACTCCCGACAAGGGACAACTACGGAAATGAAATACTTATTCTCTTATCTTTAAGCTTGGCATAAAGTTCATAAAATCATGATTTAAAGGGAAGGTTAGCCATTACATACCTTCGTCAATAGCTCACAAGTCCTCGAATATTCTATGACCAATAATCTAAATTATACGAATGATTTGGATTAATATTGAATCAATAAATGATAAGCAACGTCACTTAGACATTTAATTGAGCACCTAATAGGCGTGGTACTTCTTTACTCTCTTACCATGGTAACTAAATAACAAGACAACTTATTTCACTCTAGTTAACCTCATTATCTTCCTTATACAACAACCAACAATATGCATCCTTCTAACATCAATAAACTGGTCCAAATAAATAGCTCAACATAAACATATTATCACTAAAATCTTTCAAAGATAGAGCTACCAACTCTAAGCAAATGTGCTTACTACAACTTGTAGATGATTAAGCACAATAACAAGAAGATAGAGCTTACCTTAAGGTTTTCAAAACACTCTCTAGCACACCTTTATTCTATACAAACAACCTCCAAAACACTCAAAAGGAAGGGGAGAAGTAGGCCTAAGCTTACGATCATCCGAGCGAGAGAACTACATTGTTATTTTTTAACCTTACTTGGATCATCAAGAACACTTGGAGGACTTTATAGGAGCTCAAGAAGCTTCTTAGGATTAGAATTGAAGTGAAATGAAGTTATAATCGAGTTTGGATCAATTTAAGCGGATTTTAAAACCTCCACCGCCTCCACTTTCACGGTCCATTTGACGGACCATTAAATGCAAAACGGTCCATGAAATGGACCGTTAAAATGACCCAACTCCAACGAGAATTATAATTTTATTTCACGGTGGTAGAGTCATGGGTCGTGAAACATTTCTCAGTCCGTGAAAATGTCCAACTCACCAACTATTTCGACGAACTTGTTTCCTTCAATTCGTTTGACCTTGAAATCCTTAGGTATCCTCTTAATACTTGATTAAGATCTTCTTTAACATTATAAGGGTATAATAACCTCTCCGACTTACGTTAGTTAGCTCACTACAATAATAACGATGTACGAAATAACGGGGCATAACATCCTTCTTTCCTTAAAAACATTCATCCTCGAATGTTGAATTCTAACTCTTGGATTCCTTCAAAAAAATTGGTAGAGTTTCCCCTATAAATAGGACTATCCAAAAATATAGTCACAGGAAGAAATAAGACCCGGATTGGAAATTTTTTTATTCTACTAGCTTTGTATTAATTTATAATTTGCGGGGATATGTGGCATGATTTTTGATGCAATCAGATGAAAATCGTGGAAGGAATTCTAAATTTTGAAATTTTGAAGTTCTAAGTTTGAAAAGTTTGACAATAAGTTGACTTTTGGGTAAATGCATCCAGAATTTAATTTTGATGGTTTCATTAGGTTTGAAATGTGATTTATAGCTTAGTCGAGTCATTGGTTCGATTCTCAAGAGGTTTAGGTGTGATTTAGCTAATTGGTTGAGAAACTAGATTTTGAGATGATTTGGTGTTGACCATAGTCAATATAGATTTAAGACGACCTCATTTGGGTATTTTGAGGGTTTGAGCAAGTCTGTATGATGCTTTTTGACTTGTCCACAAGTTTTGGTGAGATTTCGATGAGGTTAGGATAGATTTGGGTTATGGTGCGCTCTTATTTGAGGTTTAAGCATCGTTTGTACCACATTGATCAAATGATATCTTAATGGTGTTTTGATTTAACCATAATATCCATATCTTAATTATGGAGCCACAGCAAAAAGAATCACCGAATTTGAACGTCATATGACGGAGTTATGTCCATTTTAGTGTAGGATCAGATTGCTTGTGCTAGTGCATCGCACCTGCGAAGTGGGGTCCGCACCTGCGACTACACATGTGTAAAAAATGGTCCGCATGTATGTAAATGACACCTGGAAAGCTGCATGAGCCATCCTTTTGGCTGTGGAAGCTTAAATTTCTGTATATTAAAAACTCAGACTTTGTCCATTTGGTAATTTCATCATATCTGGAGTTCTATAGCTTCGTTTGAGGTGATTTAATGGTGTTGTTCTCGTCTCAACTAGCGGGTAAGTATCTAACTTTTATATTGATTTTTACCCATTATTATTTTCATTGGTTATCACTTTTTATTTGTGTTTGGGTTATAGAAGTTGGGGTATTGATCCCTAAGGTTAAGAGAACGAAAAAAATCTTGATTTGGGGATCGATTCATGGATTGAATTGAGTAATTTACTAGATATAGACTATATAAGTTATGGGTAAATTGATATTTAGATAAAATTCCAATTTTCCCTTCGGGGCTCGGAGTTACCTTTTTGGGTTTGTTCTTGGGTTCTAAATTAAAGTATAGCAATATGGGTATAATTGGTCTTGATTAAACTCATAGAGTACTATTTTGACTATATATCGAACCCATTTTTAAATGAAATTATAGTTTTACCCTTGAGGCTCGAGTTTAGCTATTTTAGGTCCATTTTTTTTGTTCCAGGCATAACTATGGCGATATGGATATCCATGGATTCATATTTCAACGTAGAATTCATAATTGATAGACATTCGTCATTTGGAGGCATTTGATAACGGAAAGGATCCATCTTGAAGGTTCGTGGCTCTTGTCTATCTTTGAGGTAGGCTACGATTTATTTTTTTAGACTCCGATAGAAGTATGTATAGCTTATAATCATTGAGGGGTATTGGGCGTGATGGGGGGTCCCACCTTAGTAACTGCAATGAGCACTTGAACTGTGTAAATTCAAATATAAATGAACTGTGCTGTATTCGATTTTCTTGATTTGTACATTTTTGTACTTCCATGTTCTGAATAGGTTATGTGATTAGACAGGAGGTCAAGCTAAAATGATAGTTAATGTAACGTAGACTCAATTTTTTATGTGTTACGTATTTTCTGTCATTTTCGTCTTGTGATTCCTATGAGGGTAAGTTGTGCACCCATACTACACTTGTTGCATCATTTATTTGGATAGAGACTCAGTCTATATTTCTAGTTTTGACCCCCGGAGTGATCTCAGGGTAAGCTATTTGTCCTATCAGTAGTCATGGGTCTCCCTTTATACAGTTATTTTTTTCCTTACTTTTCCAAGATAGATATTGATGTTACATTTCTTTCAAGTTGTATAAATTATTATACACTCTTGTATGAGTCTAGGTTCTTGATATTCTCAAATAATCACTAATTGGTAATTATGTTCTAATGTTAATTCTTATTTATTCCGCTTCTATTTCCTTAGTTGACTAAATAATTTTGGAGATGGTTCGCCTACCGGGGGATAGTGTAGGTGCCATCATGACTCATAATTTGGGTCGTGATAATTAGCCTTTCCAGGGAGATACAAAATAGTACAATCATAGTCCTTTAGTAGCTCCATCCACCGACATTATCAAAGATTCAAGTCTTTCTACTGAAAAATGTACTTCAAGCTCTTGTGGTGAATATAAAGCTCACATGGTTTGCCGTATAAGTAATGCCTTCAAATCTTCAAAGCAAATACCACTACGGCCATCTCCAAATTATGTGTATGATAGTGTGCTTCTTCAGCTTCCTTTAAGCATAACTTATAACACAACCATTTTGCATGAGAACATAACCTAATCCTACCCTTGAAGCGTCACATAATAACATGAATCTTATAGAACCTAATGGTAAGGCTAATACTGGTGCAGTTATCAAACATGTTTTGAGTTTCTGAAAACTTTGCTCACATTCCTCTATTCACTGAAAATTCACCTTTTTCTATGTTAGCTTGGTGAGTGGAGCTGCTATTCTAGAGAAATCCTGCACAAAACGCCTATAGTAATTTTGCCAAACCCAGAACGTTCTGAATCTATATAGGTGAAGTAGGTATAGGATATTTCTGCACATCTTCTGTCTTTTCAGAATCCATTATAATTCTATCTTTTAATATAACATACCCCAGATATGCAACTCAGTCTAGCCAAAATTCACACTTTGAGAACTTAGCATAAAGCTAATGTTCTTGTCGTGTCTGCAACACGGTCCTCAGATGATTCTCCTGTTCTTCCTGGATATAAGAGTATATCATGTTATCATCAATAAACTGTCACACCCCAAATTAGGGGTGTGGCCGGCACCCTGTACTATACTGGTCCGAGCATACCATAATGGAACATAACACCTGAAAATACAGAAGTTGGGCCGACAAGACCATACTCAAGATATACAATGATTAGGGACTAACTTATCTATAATAAAGACAATTCCAAAACATATATATATAAATGGGCCGACGAGGCCATCTGACGAGTTATTAAGTACAACTCTAAAGAGAAATACATGAGGGTCGACAAGGCCTCAAAACTAACTAACTATACAACAACACAATCGGTATACAAGCCTCTAAAGATAACAATTGTAGCATGGTCGGGACAAGGCCCTAACCTACCCGTCAGATTTGTACAAAAGAAAACACTCCAGATATCTAAACCTGGCAACTTCGAAAGATCTGGAGCTTACCAATCAGCTGAACTCCGCACTACCTACTGGGAGGGTCTGGCTGGCTGCCTCTCAAAACCTGCATACATGAAATGCAGCACACCTGGCAAAAGGGACGTCAGTACGAATATAATGTACCGAGCATGTAAGGCAAATGAAATAACTAAAACTGAAATAACCAACAACTGAGACTCGAAGATGCTTTGAGCATACTTACCCGCTCTGACACAATGTATATGAAAAGTAATAACATAGCTAGCTGGAAACCTATAGGGCTCGGTGTATATCTCACAAGTCGATAGACTAGGTATCTCACTAGCTCGAATTCTAGGTAACTCACCAGCTGATAGGCTAGGCATCTCAATAGCTCATAAGATAGGTATGTCACTAGCTCATAGGCTAGGTAATCTCACTCGCCGATAGTCCAGGATAAACTAGACAATAACTATCCACATAAACTAGGTACAACAAGTTTATGCAAACTTATCGAGTGAGCGCTAAGATCAAGGATGGAAACGTACTCCTAACAAGGGACAACCACGAAAATGGAATACTTATTCTTTTATTTTAGATCTTGGCATAAAGTTCGTAAAATCATGATTTAAAGGGAAGGTTAGTCATTACATACCTTCGTCAATAGCTCACGAGTCCTCGAACGTTCTATGAACAATAATCTACATTATACGAATGACTTGGATTAAGATGGAATCAATAAACGATAATCTACGTCACTTAGACAGTTAATTAGGCAGCTAATAGGCGCGATACTTCTTTAGTCTCTAACCATGGTAACTAAATAACAAGATAACTTCTTTCACTCTAGTTAACCTCATTATCTTCCTTATACAACAACCATCAATATCCAGCCTTCTAGCATCAATAAACTGGTCCAAATAAATAGCTCAACATCAACATATTATCACTAAAATCTTTCAAAGATAGAGCTACCAACTCTAAGCAAATGTGCTTACTACAACTTGTAGATGATTAAGCACAATAACAAGAAGATAGAGCTTACCTTAAAGGTTACAAAAAACTCTCTATCACACCTTGCTTCTATACAAACAGCCTCCAAAATAGTCAAAAGGAAGGGGAGAAGTAGTAGCCTAAGCTTACGATCATCCGAGCGAGAGAACTACATTGTTATTTTTTAACCTTACTTGGATCATCAAGAACACTTAGAGGACATTAGAGGAGCTCAAGGAGCCTCTTATGATTAGAATTGAAGTGAAATGAAGTTATAATCGAGCTTGGATCAATTAAAGCAAATTTTAAAATCTCCACCGCCTCCACTTTCACGGTCCATTTGACTGACCATTAAATGTAAAATGGTCTGTGAAATGGACAGTTAAAATGACCCAACTCCGGCGAGCATTCTGTTTTTATTTCACGGTGGTAGAGTCATTGGTCGTGAAACATTTCACAGTCCGTTAAAATGTCCAACTCACCGACTATTTAGACGAACTTGTTTCCTTCAATTTGTTTGACCTCAAAACCCTTAGGTATCCTCTTAATACTTGATTAAGACTTTCTTTAACCTTATAAGGGTATCTTAACCTCTCCGGCTTACGTTAGTTAGCTCACGACAGTAACAACGACGTACAAAATAATAGGGCGTAACATCATTCTCCTTTTAAAAACATTCCTCCTCGAATGTCGAATTCTAACTCTTAGATTCCTTCAAAAAATTTGGTAGAGTTTCCTCCTCAGTCTCCCACGCTATTTCTTCCACGTTCTTATTCCTCCATTAACACTTTAAATGATGCAACTTCCTTGGTTAGCAACTTTTGGACCTGTTGATCTAATATAGCAACTGGAACCTCTTTATAAGACAAGTCTTTTGTAACCTGAACACCTTCTAACGGGAATATACGGGAGGGATCTCCTATACACTTTCGCAGCATCGATACATGGAATACTAGATGGACTGCCTCTAACTCTATAGATTACTCAAGCTCACAGGCCACCTGGCCAATTCTTCAGATGATCTTGTCCGGTCCAACGTATCTAGGGCTAAGCTTGCCCTTCTTACTGAATCTCATCACACCTTTCATAGGCGATATCTTTATAAATACCCAATCACTAATCGAAAACTCTAAATCTCGGTGTCGAGCATCTGAATAATACTTCTATCAGCTCTGGCAGACAACAATCTCTCCTAAATTAACTTTACTTTCTCTATCACTTGATGCACCAAGTCAGGGCCTAGCAACTCAGCTTCGCCCACCACAAACCAGCCAATCAGGGATCTACACTTTTTCCTGTATGGAGCTTCATATGGGGCCATCTTAATGCTAGAATGTTAGTTATTATTATAAGAAAACTCTATAAGCGGCAAATGGTTATCCTAGTTACCCTTGAAATCCAAAACATAGGCTTGTAATATATCTTCGAGCGTATGAATAGTGCATTTGTCTTGACCGTCTGTATGAGGATAGAATGTCGTACTAAGGTTCACTTGAGTGCCCAAACCTCTATGAAAAGATTTTTAGAAGTTTTCTGTGAACTGGACATCTCTTTCAAAGATAATAGAAACAGGAACTGCATGAAGTCAGACTATCTCCTTAATATATAATTTGGCATAATCTTCAGCCGAGAAGGTAGTTCTAACAGGTAGAAAACATGTCGACTTTTTTAGCCTGCCAATAATAAACCAAATAAAATTGAACTTCTGATAGGAACGAGGCAAGCCTATAATGAAATCCATATTAATCATTTTCCATTTCTATTTCGGAATCTCTATATTCTGAATTAAACCAGGCTTTTGTTGCTTAATCTTACCTTGCTGGCAATTTGGACATTGGGCCATGAATTTTGCAATATTTCTTTTAATGTCATTCCACCAGTAAATTTGTCCGAGATCATGGTACATCTTCATCTACCCAGGGTGAATAGAATACCTGAACTGGTGAATCTCTGCCATAATGCGCTCTTGGAGTCCTCCAACATCAGGCACACATAATCGGCCTTGGTATCTAAGAACTCCATCTTCCAAATTATCTAATATTGGATTCTTTTGCAAGGGAATTCCTTCTTTCATTTTCACTACCTCGAGATCATCGAACTGTCTTGCTTTAACCTACCACCAAGGATGATTCTTCGGTACTCTGAACTACAGCGCTTCCATCACCCGTATCAAGCAGGCGTACACTCAAGTTGGCCAATCGATACAAATCTTCGGTCATCTCTAACTTGTTGGGTTCAACTTGGTTCAAACTACCCATAGACTTATAACTCAAGGCATCGGTTACAACATTCGCTTTTCCAGGATGATATAGGTTATCAACATCATAATTCTTCAATAGTTCAAGTCATCTTCTCTGCCTCAGGCTCAACTCTTTTTGCCAGAATATATATCTTATGATCGGTAAATAAATTAACATGAACTCCATACAAGTAATGACGCCATATCTTTAAGGCAAAAATAACGGCCGCTAATTCAAGCTCATTACTTGGATAGTTCAACCCATGCTTTCTCAATTGTCTCGAAGCATATGCAATAACTTTTTTATGCTGCATTAGAACATAGCCTAGGCCAACTATGGAAGCATCACAATAAACAACATATCCCTCGGTACCTTCTAGAAGAACCAAGACATGTGTGGATGTCAATCTATTATTCAACTCTTGGAAACTCTGCTCACACCCTCTGACCACTAAAAACTGGCCGCATTATGTGTAAGCTTTATCAGAGGTGCATAGATAGAAGAAAAGCCTTCTACGAACCTCCGATAATAATCTACCAAGCCCAAGAAACTACGTACCTTGGTAGGAGTCATGGGCCTCAGCCAATTCTTTATAGCCTCGATCTTATGATTATCCACTTCAATACCCTCAGAAGAAACTATATGACCCAGAAAAGCAAGTAAGTTTAGAAAATCAACTGAGTTCAACCAAAATTCACACTTAAAAAACTTGGCGTACAACTTGCAATCCTAGAGCGTTTGTAACACCGCTTGCAAATGATATGTCTCTATACGCGAATATATCAAAATGTCATCAATGAATATGATTACAAAGACATCCAAGAATGGTTTGAAGACCCATTTCATTAAGTCCATAAAGGTCATTGGTGCATTAGTAAAGCCAAAGGATATCACAAGAAACTCAAAATAACCATATCTAGTCCTAAAAGTTTCTTTCGGGTATATCTTTCTCCTTTACCATATTAACCTTTGGGACTTGGCCCCCTTTCAATATGAAGGTAGGTTTATTGGGTAACTCAAACCTAACTATATTTGCATGACAATCAACAGTAGCATATTAAGAAGATAACCAATCCATGCCTATCAGAACATCAAAGTGAATCATATCAAGTACAATCAAGTCAGCTAGAGTGTCCCTTCCTTCAACTCGAATATGACAATCATGACAGACATATTCAACTAACAGAGAATCTCCCATGAGTGTAGCAATAAGAAAATGATTATTTAATATCTCTGGTTGTCTATCAAACCTCAAAGCAAAGTACGACGACACATAAGAGTGAGTAGATCTCAGATCAATCAACGCAAGTGCATCAAATGAACAGACCAAGAGAATACATGTAACCACTGCTTTCGAAGTTGAAAATCATTTCTAGTAAATGCAAAAACTCTCATTTGGCCTCTACCAGCATTCATCTGTCCCTGATTCCCAGTAGCACGATCTCCAGCACTTCGACCTCTATTTCCCAAACTAATAGTACCTAAAATATTACGAGTAGCCTGAGTAGGTGCAAACAACTGAATATAAGTCTAGCTGGAAATTCTTGAAGGTGGAGGGTAGTCCGTCATGTGATGTCCCAACTAGCCGCACTGAAAACACTCTCCAGTCAAAACACGACATTGGCCAAAATATGGTCTATCACAGGTTTGGTAGAATGGAGTAGTGGTGTTTATCTGCCCAGAACTATGATATCCATATGATGATGATGGCCCATTAGTACCCTATCTATGATGTGGTATGTATACAAACTGTGAAACTAAATTTGTCTGTCTAAGAACCTTATTGTTGTTGTCCCTGATTTCCTGCTCTGCGATTTGCACTAATGCTGCCACTGAATGATCCCCCTATCTTGGACTTCTTACATAAATAGTTGGTTGCACGTTCATCACATCCTTTATTTTGAATATTTCTAGCAAGATCAACTACACCAGAGTAGATCAACATCTTCACATGTGGGACTATTGTATTATACAGACAACCAACCAACCCATTAACGACCCTTTTAACTTGAGTTGTTTGATCCAGCACCAAGTAGCCAGCTTACAGAACTAGATGGTATATGTTGACACATCCATATCTGGAGTCTGAATCAATCTCTCAAACTCTCTAGCATATTTCTGCCTTATACTATCACGATGAATATGATCTTAGTGAACTCATCCCATGTCATTGGTGCTGCTCCTGTAGGCCTCTCTAGCAGCACAGTTTCATACCATGTATTGGCTATGTCCTCTAGTTTGTATTTTGCAAGCTTCACGACTCTCTCACTTGAACCTCCTAGAGTGTGTATTGCCTTGAGTGTGCCATCCAAGAACCCCTTGAGGATCTTTTGAACTACCAGAACCTATGAATTTTAGTAATTTCAACTTCATGAACTCTTGCAAAGATACCTCTTTATTCCCAAAGGTTTGAGTCTGTGCAGATGCTCAAGAGTATGCTTGTGTCTGTGTAAGTGCCATATTTTACTGCCCAACCCTCTCTTGCCTATCCATTCTGTACACCAAGCTATCTATAACTCTCTTCATGGATATAAGTGTCTTAGTAGTAACATCCTCATGTGATGGTGGAGGTGTGCTAGCACTCATTTCAGGAGTGGGCTCTCTCATAGTCCTCGTGGTGGTACTGCAGGTCCTCATGGTGGTACTGTGACCCCGACTATGAGCTCCGCCTCTTCCCCTATGGAAGTCAGCTGCCTACTAGAGATGGCATTAAGTGTCTGTGGGATAACTGTTCTAGCTCCGCCATTAGATGATCGAGTTTGAGCCGTCTGGTTACAAAATAAACAACGTTAAATTCATGTAGTTGTCCCTAAACGTCACACAAGTAAGACAGAATAAGAAAGAAAGAAGGACAAGACACATCTTATCACACTCTCGCAGAATCACGATTATGGGAATGGCCGGCAATATAATCATAATTGACATTCTACTACTAATGTATGCTCCATCAGTCACAGGAATAACCTAGGCTCTGATACCAACTTTGTCACTATCCAAGTTAGGGCCATGACGAGCATTAAGGGGTAGGATCCCAAAGCAAGCTTTAACGGGAATTTACAGAAAATCGAGAAAAGTCTCCCTATTTTTTGGCCTATCCAAAATTATCTTGTCTCAGAAATCAATAACACAAGCAACCAATATCAATCAAACAACCCAGAATCATTCACAATCAATTGTTTTCAACATAATAACACTAAAACTGTCTCCAGAATACGGGAAGAACGTCCAATACTAGTCACAAGTCTATATTGTAAAAGAATACTCATGGAACAGATAAAATGACTAACAGAGCGACTCTAAGAGTTTTTAAAGAAAAGGAAAATAGAAAATAAATAACTTCTTGCCCACGCGAAGCAATGTGGGGCTCACCAGAATCTGTCAACTCGTGCGCTCTAGTTAGTGAAACCCTCTCTAACGTCACTTGTGGTCTCAATAATAAACATCGTGGGGAGTGAGTGTTAGCTCAGTGAGTAATAACACATAATCACAATCGTTTTAGTGGGAACAAGTTAGAAAACATGCTAATATAATAATCAGAAAATATCATGAAATAAATGTTCTTCCAGAAATGGTAACAATAATCAGTCTTCTCTGTTTTCATATAAGCAGAAATTAATTAACAATTCGATAATATACTCTGTAAAAAATGTCACATCAAATCTTATATTTGGGACATTGCCAAGAAGGGAACATGTAATCAGTATCACTATGGACCCCTTCGTACGAAGTCAAATATAACTGTAGGTCCCTACTCAAGGAAAAACAGTAATTGTATACTAGTTCTACCTTTTCGCCAACAAGGGCTGCAACTGTAATTTGTAATTTGTAATTTGTAAATACAAGGTGCACCATGTCTAACGAGCCCACTGTTATCTACGAGATCCTTCAAAATCTCTTCCCATTTATACTTCTTTGTAATTAATAAATACTCGTAGGAAAGCATTTTCAAAATAGTATAGGGTATTTCAGTTCTTATCATATCATGTAATTTCATTTCGGTAATGGTATTCATATGTCAAGTAACAGTAAAATATGTCTAGTAACATAAGAACATCTAAAATAATGTTAAACAACTCAAATAAATGTTTTGGTATCATATCAAGTAATAGACTTGTATCACATGCAATTTCAAAGCATTCGATAACACATTTTATTTTCAAAATCATGTATAAACCATGCAGGTTACGAAAACACAAATTGCAGTAACATTATTACTCACTGAACCCGTGTCGAAATACCAAGTGTGTCAGTTCGATCAGTTCGTACGACTTTTTTCGATCAATCTATATTATCAAAAACACGAGTCTAAATATCAAGTTCATGAATTATCCAAAAATCGGGTTCTATTTTCTTCTCGGTTCCATTAAAAATAACCTATGTTAGGCTACCCATAACCATTTTAAAAAGTATCTAATTTCTCGTCATTACTAGTTCATGGTCAAGTAGTTGGTTTCCCATTTAAGTTCATGTTTAAAGTATCCGCTATTGTTTAAACACTAAACTTTATCGTCGTAGTATAAGAATTAAATCATTCTTATCAATGAGCATGTAATGATCCTATTCCAGTTTAAATAATACTGAAAAGGGCTAAAAATGCCCCTTAAACTATCTGAAAAGGTTTTAAAATACCATTCATTCATCTATTGGGTTAAAAATACATTTCCTCCACCTATTTTGCTCACTTATTCCCTTAAAGTTAATCGTCCTATCTTTTTTATTATTATTTATTGCATGACACCTCCTTATTGGTTGAAATTAAAACCCCACTCCACCAGATTTTTTCTTTCACCCTGACCCACGACCCGCGAGTCATAACCATGACCCAATTCCCATTAACAAAAAACCCATCATCACATTGCATCCTTTTCTTCTCCTTTTCTTTTGTCCCCCTTTTACATAGATTCAATTATCTTGATATGGGCAACGACCCACCTCTTGTATCAAAGACAATGTGTACCAGGACATATGACTACTGCCACCAATAAACTAACATAGTATAATGACACAAGAGGTCCCAGCCATCAAACCGGCAAATAGAGCCTGGAGTTCTCAAGTCTACTTCGTTTCCTTCAATGATGATGGGTTTTTTGTTAATGGGAATTGGGTCATGGTTATGGATCGCGGGTCGTGGGTCGTGGGTCAGGGCGAAAGAAAAATTTTTGGTGGGGGTGAGGTTTTAATTTCGACCAATAAGAAGGTGTCATATAATAAATAATAAATAAATAAAAAAAACAGATAGAGATGTTAATTTTAAGAGCATAAGTGAGCCAAAATAAGTGAAGGAATGATATTTTTAGCCTACTATATGGATGAAGTGTATTTTTAAACCTTTTCAGATAGTTCAAGGATATTTTTAGCCTTTTTCCGTAAATAATAATAAGAATATAATGTCCTATTTTCCAAAGTTTGCTTCCAGCCACTCCACTGCTTTTTTTTTTTTTTTTTTGTCTCTTGTTGCGTTCCCCTCCCGTAATCCCTTAAGTCATGATTCAATTTTGATGCCCTTCTTTTAACGGCTACGGCCCAACATGTCAAATTCTTCTTTTTTTTCTTTGATTTAATAATCATACAAATATTTGTCTTGCTCTATAATCATACAAATATCTTTGATTTTTACATCACAAGATTCAAAAGTATTCCTTCATTTCTTAAACTCTATGCCCAGTCTTCAAAAATATTTGTCTTGCTTTTCTCTTTTAGTCAATTTAAAAAAGAATGTATCTTCTCTTTTTTGGCAACTCTTGTATTCTAGCTTAAATGACATGTTTAAGTCCACAAGATTAAATTACATTTTGGTACAATCTACATATCTTTAGTTAACAATTACAAGATTCAAAAGTATTTTTTACTTTCTTGAACTCTGTGTCAAGTCAAAATCAGACAAATATTTTGAAACAGAGGGAGTACAAAATCGAATTAGTTGGCTAAAAAGCTACTCCCTCCGGGTCCTAAAGAGTATCCACTTAACTATTTGCACACCCTTTAAGAAAATACTAACTTTTAGATAAAAATAAATAATTTGATTAAAATGCCCCAAATTAAATAGATATTGAGATTTGTCACCTAACACTTAATAAGGACAAATTTAAAAAAAAATTAATTATGTCTTAATTTATTAAGTAGACACTCTTTTTTAATCAAAAAATAAAGACTAAGTAGACACTCTTCTTAATTAAAAGGGATTATTAATTAGGATTGTTTCAAAAACTAAAGCACTAAATAAAGTTACTAAAATCATAATTCTAACAATCATATATATAGTATTTCTTCTGTTCTAATTTATGTAGCACCATTTCTTTTTTGGTATGTCTCAAAAAAATATCCTTTTTTTTATATTTAGAAACAATTTACAATTTAACTTTGAGGATTTACAGTGATATATTTATATAATACTTATTTTGGACCACATATTTCAAAAGTTGTTTTTTATTTCTTAAATTTTGTGTCGAGTCAAATGATGACACATAAATTGGGACGGACTAAAGGAGTAATATCATGCTTCTCGAGTTCACTCACTTCTTCACGTAGACTCTTCCGCCAAGCACAAAGCTTTTTCATACAAAAACAAATACTGCACACTGCTTTATTTTCTTTAATTACTTAGTATAAACTATCTTTCTCTCACTTCTACATATATATAAGTAGAAGAACAACATCAAGAAGAAAAAGAAGAAGAACATGAAGCTCTGTACTAAGGTGTTTTATCTTCATGCTATATTTATCCATACTTTAAGCGTATTGTATCTCACGTGCACATCAATTGCTTCTATAGAAACCTTCGTTTATGGTGGTTGTTCACAACTGAAATATAACCCTGGAACAATATACGAGTCAAATGTCAACTCGGTCCTCACATCCTCAGTGAACTCAGCCTCCTACGCCAACTTCAATAACTTCAAAATATCTCTACCTGGTTCAACCCAAAGTGACGTCGTTTACGGCCTCTTCCAATGCCGCGGCGACTTGAGCAACGCTGACTGCCGGGACTGTGTGGCTAGGGCAGTGAGTCAAGTCGGTACTCTCTGCGTCGACAAGTTAGGCGGAGCGTTACAATTGGATGGATGTTTTCTCAAGTACGATAATATTTCATTTCTTGGTGCTGAAGACAAGTCTATAGTCATGCACAAATGCGGACCTTCCATTGGTGACAATTCTGATACATTGACACGACGGGACGCCGTATTGACATATTTATCAGCAGAGGGACAGTATTTTAGGGTGGGTGGGTCAGGTGAAATACAGGGTGTGGCACAGTGTACACAAGATTTGAGCGTAGGTGAGTGTCAAGATTGCTTGTCGGAGGCGATTGGAAGGCTGAAAAGCGAGTGTGAGTCCTCACCTTGGGGTGACATGTTCTTGGCCAAGTGCTATGCACGCTACTCGGAGCGTGGATTGTCCTCCAAAAGTGGTAAGCGGCTCCGCCACCATGGCTGGTGGTGGTCAATCATTTTGTGGCTTTTTGTTTATGTAGTTCATGGCTAGTTGTTAAAACTCTTAGATCTCTGGGTTTATGTGATGTCTTGTTGCTATATATCTTTTCCTTTCAGCACTTAATCCTAATACGTAACTTGTTTGACTAAGCTATGTGTATTTTGATGCTTGTTATCTAAAAAAATTTGCAAATATGAAGGAGTGGATTATGCACAAGTTTATTTATTACTTCCTCCCTCCCAATCATAAAGGTAATTGGATGGGCATGGTCATTAGGAATACAGACTTTATTAATGTCCTTTATGCTGTATATTGCATTATTCTCACCACTCATGTAAGTTTCAACTTTTTCATCAAAAGAATAAAAAGCATGTGTTATATAAACCTTCGAACTTTCTTTTCCAAAGAGGCCAACAAGAAAAGTACTACTATGTGTTATATATATCTTCGACCTTTCTTTTTCAAAGGGGCCAACAAACATCATTTAATAGCCTGAGATTGGGCCACCACCAAATGGGCTGCCAGGCGTTGGGCCTTTCGGCGATGGACTACCAACGAGAGGCGTCACTAGGCTGGTAGCCACTAGGCTCGGGTAAGTAGGCCCAGTTGGTTGGGTTTGGAGAGGATTTATTTGGCCGAGCCGGGGTGAGATGTTGGGCCTGTTTGCGAGGCCAACTGGTGGACTAAATATGGGGGCATGCTATCATTAAGAAGTTCGTAGGTAGGTTGCACGGAATAATGCATTTTGGCAAAGGAAAATTTTGATTCATCAAAAATTACGTGGCGACTCACGATGATTTTGAGGATAAGTCGTAACATTTGTAACCACGATGGTTAGACGGATATCCCAAAAAAATACACAAAGTAGAATAGGGTTGAAGTTTATTGATGGTAGTAGAAGGAAAAAAAGGATAGCATAAGCACCCGAATACCCGTAGATGAGAGTAAGATGGGTCCCTTTGGTATAGAATTTTGAGAGGGGATTGATAGGCTAATTGTTTGCTTGGAAGTATGTTGAGGAGATAGGTTGTCATTTTTAATGCATGATGTCAAAATGATGGTGGTAGAGAAACATGGGCAAGTAAGGTTCAAACAATGTTATTAGCGGTTCGGATTTTTCTTTCCGCTTTTCCATTTTGAGATGAGGTATGTAGACAAGAGAGATGAAAAGATAAACAATTAGCTTTGCAAAAATATCAAAATGACCCATTATCAAATTTTCTACCATTATCACATTGAATATTTTTAATGTCCCGTTCAAATTGAGTGCGGATGAATGTTGTAAATGAGAGAAACGTGGAAAACCTTGTGACTTTTTAGACAAAGGAAATGTCCACAAAAAATTAGAGTAATCATGCAACAAAAGAAGATAATGTTGATGATCCAAAGAGCTCAAAACGTGAGATGTCCAAATATCACTATGGATAATATCAAAAGGCATAACAGTGTATGAATTAAAAGCAACAAAAGGCAATTTAACATGTTTTTCAAGAGGACATGAGCGACAAACATGAGAATTACGGTTCTAGTACACTCAATAAATTTATTTTATTTAAGGGAGACAAAAACAGGTGCTTCCAGATGACCCAAACGTTCATGTCATAAAGAAAATGCTAAAGCTGCAAAAGTGGATGGTAATGCGGCTCGATGTGTGGTAGTAGTGATTGGACATAATTCGCCCCGACTATCACATCTCATTAGGTGCATCCCCATCTGAAAATCCTTCAGGAAAAACCCAAAAGGATCAAATTCAACAGAAAATGAATTGTCAGTGGTAACTTTTCTAACTGAACCAAGTTTTTAATCAATTGAGGAGCATGAAGGACATTTTTTAAAGATGGGTTCAGGGGGATAAATTTATATTATCATAACCACAAATTGTAATTTAATAACCATTTCCAATAATTATACCATGATTATTGCTCAAATTAAAATAGGACGATAGATTACCTTGTGAGAATGTCATATGAGATGGTCCGCCGGTGTCCATGTACCAGTTTGCGTCAGGCAGGTTGAGCCCAAGAGTGTGCATCGCGGCCTCGATGTAAGTTGGTGTGGCTACTGCCTACTGGGTCTGCTGCCACTGGTTCAGTTGTAGGTGTAGCCTAAGTACGTTGCGTTGCTGGCCAGTGTGCCTTGGACTGGGCGTGGCCCAAGTTTCCGAAGGAAAAGGGCAGGGCGGTATAGTCCAAGGCCACTGCCATGCCCAATTCAGCGGTCCACTACCCCACTGGGCCCGCGACTGCCACCCCTGGTCAGACTTTTGATGTTGGTCGTCGCCCCTGCTGCCACATTCGCCACTTCGGTGGCCACCACCCTTTCCACCACCGCGATTTTTACCACCATTATTGTCATTTCATCCCCATTGACCATTGTTTGGCGGTAAATTTTCAAATTGTGAAGAGTTTTCATCGGACAGAGTGACAACCATGATAGAATTCGACACGGTGGCTGTCTTTTTGGCAAATCTCACTTCTTCTAGTATGAGCATAGAACGACCTTGATAAACTGGCAGAAGAGGGTTGCTTTGGCGGATGAGTGTACCAATGCCACTCTACGCGTCAGTGAGGCCGACAACCATTTGTAAAATGAACCGATTGTTAGTTACTGACGCCCTGACGTTCTTGAGTTGGTCCGAAAAGACCTTGAGTCGTTGACAATATACAGATGCATTGGAAAAATCCGCCATGTTAGCGGTGGAGAATTCTTGCTCAAGTGTGACGGTTCAGGAATTTTTATTATCCTGGAATATGTCACGTAATCGATCCCAAGCCTCCATTGCCTTGGAGTCGGGTTCAAGAATCGTATGCAACAAATCACTCGAAATTGTGGCATAGATCCACTGTAGAACCGTTGCATCGAATGAGGGTCAACCATAATTCCTTTTCATCATCGATTTTCGGCACCTTCTCTTTGCCTTTTTCGGCGGAATTATGTGATGGATAACCCGGTGTGACCTACAATGAATTTTGAAAAGCTCCTCCCATGTCGCATAATGGACGTTTTCATCTCAAAAGTGATGGAGATATGAGACTTAATGTTTGAAACAGCTAGGGCTGGATAAAAATTTGATTTCGAGTCAGACATGGCTGACGGGACAAAGAAGAGGAAGGAAGTGGATGGCGGCAAGGAGGGATTTTTATGGTTTTGTGGAATTTTTAGATTTGGAACTTTCCCTAGAATCTGATACCATGTAAGAAATATCTTCCTTAATTACTTTATTCCAAAGAGGTAGTAAATATACTTATAATACAAGCGTCATCTTAGGCTAAAATTAAGATAGTAAATAACTAAATATACACTTACCATATACAAAATATACTAAAAGATTATATACAAATCACAATTATTCTATCAAATATTCTATCACATTATGCTAATAAAAAAATAAAAATGCAAGTAGAAGGCACAAGTACAAAGTTTCAAATAGAATAAACAAATATGCCTTATTTATTTGTGCGCCTCTCAAGATAGTAGTTGAAGCTTAGCAAAAAAAAAAGATAGTAGTTGAAGCTGAGGCAAAGTGCAATTATAACTAGAAAGCATATATATTAATTAAAATACTTAGTTTGATTGAGGAAATCCTTGCAAGTATATATAGTTATAAAGACATAAGCGTGAATCATTCTCATGTTCTGCAATATATAGTTCTCCAGTTCTTGCAAAGCCAATTAGTAATGTTAAATATTAACCTTGTCAAGCTCAGTTAAGACGATTAACCTGAAGCACTTATTTTTATCAACTTCTTTAATATAATTCTGCTTTCATTAATTTAGATAGTGTTGGTACTCTATTGTAGTAAAGCAGTACGGTAAGTAAATAACTATTACAAGTGTTCGAAAGGATAAATAAATGGTCAATCTTCAAAACTGCCGCAAGCTTGTTGTGTCTTGAATCTTGATAACCTGAAATCAAGAAACAACTAAATCTGGGTGGTTACAACGTTGTGTGTTGATTCGAGTGATTGCCCTCTGTCCTTAAGACAAGATTGCCCCGTATATATGCTTTTACGTTAGCAGGCAATAGTCTCCCAAGTTAAAACAACACTTTAATCTCAACGCTACAAAGCCAATAGGTTGAGTCTGACGAAGAAAACAAATATGAATCGACTTGCTGAAGATATGGAAAAGGAAGGAAGAGTTTCTGTTTACTCTTCTGTTTTGTCTCTGTGTATATAGTGTGTCTCTGTTGTGTATATCTTGTGTATATGAACCGCTCACTGTTTTCGTCACTGTTTTGCAGTAATTTTTTGTGTCTGTTTGTGCTATTTTCTGCCACTGTATGTTTCTCCACAATTGAGCCAAAACAGCTCAATATATAGCATCACAAGAGGGATGTTCAACTGCCCAAAACACTGCTGTAAATAGTCATTAGGAGGGCTGTTACTGGCTGGTTTAAGGTCATTAGTGTGGCATGAAAAAGGCTATAAGTGAGGTTGTTCATGGCCATTGAAGGAGGGTGTTTATGGAGGAGTTAATCAACCAAGTAATGGCTGGTTAATGCTCCAAAAAATTGTCCAACGGTAGGCAGAAAGTTTCTGCCTTCCGTCACCCCAAAATCAACTTTCCAGAAACTCTAGGGACCAAACTGTAAATATAAAGAAATTTGGGGTCCAAAAAGATAATATCATAAAGTCCCCACAGCCCACGACCCACGACCCGTGACCCGAGCCCGAGCTCGGACCGGACGGGATGGGCGGGCGGCGGGGGCGCGCGTGTGCTTAGCCTTGAATCCAAGCACATCTAGGTCCTCCCTCCTTTAAACACATGGGATACCCCTTGGGGTCCCAAACCCTTTACCACATTAGAGACTTATATAGAGAGCAATTCTTCCTATTCCCACCGATGTGGTAGATTTGTCGCACACCATATTTTCATGCCTCAAACACCTTACTTCGTGGACCAATATCTCTTTCATTTCTCAATGAAATTTGACGATTCAATTGGCTATAGACATACTGTACCATTCTTAGTTATTACAGACCTGTTTGACTAGTCTCAAACCAGCTTGACCAACAGCGTCCCTTAAACCAAGTTTGGGACATGTGTCACCTCCTTTTGAAGTGATCCCATTCCCTGAAGTCCTTTTGAGGACAACCTCTCCAACCCCTTAGATTTTAGAGGTGGCGTTGCTTCACATGAACAACCATTTGTCCCATAGTTAGGGCGTAATCGGATCATATTTGATCTGGATACTCTGGCCCACTCCAGTTGCTTTGGCAGACTGAGTGTCCAATTTATTTTCTGCCTTTTTTAGGCCTTCAGATCATTTAAGACCTGGAAACTCTGGCCCACCACACTAGGTGTCCATTACTTTTCCTATGAAATGAATTCTGGCACCACTCCAGTCGCGCGGAGGCTTTATATGACTGAGTGTCCAATATCATCATATCAAAGGATTTTTGTCTCACTCTAGTCGCCCTGAGGCTTTGTATGACTGAGTGTTCAATATCATCCTCTCAAAGGAATTTTGGCCCACTCCAGTCTCCCGGAGGCTTTGTATGACTAAGTGTCCAATATCATCCTATGAAGGATCTTCTGCCAAATAGTGTGACAGGCTCAACGTCTTTAGCTTTTAGACTTCCTCCGTTATGATTGGTGCCTAGACAATTCTTGGCGCTTACTTAAGAGTGGTAACAGTTTTTGCACAGTTAGTGGATCTTTCTCCATCGTATGTGTGAACATACTTTACACACTTTTAATCACTACACTTAAAAGAACGGATCTTTTTAAGTCGTTTACAAAGTCCAATCTTTAAACGGGAAAGAAGAATAGATTAAACTTCTGATTTTAAAGCGTAAGGAATATAAATTATTTTGTGAAAACATTTTCATATTCCTCCTTACTTTAAGCCATTTTTAATCAGACATTATTTAATCTTATTCTTGACAAGGAAGAAAAATCATTTATTCCAATTTCGGATTCTGGCCCACTTCAGTCACTTCATCAGACTGAGTGTTCATTTCCTCCTTACCATAATTCGAATCATTTGTCTCGGACAGATATAGGCCTTCTGCTGCAAGATAGAACCACATCTTCCGCCTTCTCCTCTTGTCCTAGTTGACATCCTCAGCCTCTCGTGAGCGCTTGTTCCCACCACTCTCAGGAGCGGTGACACCATGAACACGTTGAACTTCAACAATATCATCATCACTGTCTTCAAGTAGAAAACCACAGCCATATCCAGATTTGGTCACACAACTTTTGACTGACATCTTTCGAACACTAATACTAATATAATACAGTCTTGTCTTAAATTATTGGTACTCTATTGTAGTAAAGCGGTACGGGAAGTAAATAACTATTACAAGTGTTCGAAAGGATAAATAAATGGTCAATCTTCAAAACTGCCACAAGCTTGTTGTGTCTTGAATCTTGATAACCTGAAATTAAGAAATAACTAAATCTGGATGGTTACAACGTTGTGTGTTGAGTCGAGTGATTGCTCTCTGTCCTTAAGACAAGATTTCCCCGTATATATGCTTTTACGTTAGCGGGCAATAGTCTCCCAAGATAAAACAACACTTTAATCTCAACGCTACAAAGCCAATAAGTTGAGCCTGACGAAGGAAACAAATATGAATCGACTTGCTGAAGTTATGGAAAAGGAAGGAAGAGTTTCTGTTTACTCTTCTGTTTTGTCTCTGTGTATATAGTGTGTCTCTGTTGTGTATATCTTGTGTATATGTGAGGGTTTGCTCATTGTTTTCGTCACTGTTTTGCAGTAATTTTTCGTGTCTGTTTGTGCTATTTTCTACCACTATATGTGTCTCCACAATTGAGCTAAAACAGCTCAATATATAGCATCACAAGAGGGATGTTCAACTGCCCAAAACACTGCTGTAAATAGTCATTAGGAGGGCTGTTAATGGCTGATTTAAGGCCATTAGTGTGGCATGAAAAAGGCTATAAGTGAGGCTGTTCATGGACATTGAAGGAGGGTATTTATGGAGGAGTTAATCAACCAAGTAATGGCTGGTTAATACTCCAAAAAACTGTCCAACGGTGGGCAGAAAACTCGTCACCCCAAAATCAACTTTCCAGAAACTTTAGGGACCAAACTGTAAATACTAAGCAATTTGGGGTCCAAAAAGATAATATTATAAAGTCCGCACAGCCCACGACCCACGACCCGTGACCCGTGACCCGAGCCCGAGCTCGGACCGGACGGGACGGGCGGGCGGCGTGGGCGCGCATGGGCTTAGCCTTGAACCCAAGCACATCTAGGTCATCCCTCCTTTAAACACATAGGATACCCCTTGGGGTCCCAAACCCTTTACCACATTAGAGACTTATATAGAGAGCAATTCTTCCTATTCCCACCGATGTGGTAGATTTGTCCCACACTATATTTCTATGCCTCAAACACCTTACTTCGTGGACCAATATCTCTTTCATTTCTCAATGAAATTTGACGATTCTTGGCCCTACGGTCATCTACTCACTTAGTAGATTATGCATGTGTGAAGAGACAAAGCCTCCAACATGCGGAACACTAGTGTTTAATTCATTAAATATGAGTGGACGCACCTCCCCGCCAAAGGCAAATTTCCAACAGATAGATCTAACTATTTCCCATCTAAATTCATGTTCAATTGTTGTATAATAGGGTAATGGAATTAAAATAGGTTAGGCACACCGAAAAATGATGTTATCTTTAAAGGTATTAATTTCTCCCTCTCAGGTGTAAAAGGTTCACTGAGGAATTAACCTTCCAGGATACAAAACCTATGTTCTCAGAAATCCGAAAGTTAACACTCTAACGAATTTCAGAAGTAGAAATCGCACGTATAAAATATAGACTTTAAAAAAGAATAAATCTCAGAGAAGGGGAATTTCAGAAGAACAAATTGTGTTCTATTTTCTGTAATGTATTCTGTTTTTTTTCGTTTCTGCAAATCACTGAGTATTTATGGATACTCAAACGTTTTTACGTTTCGTCCCTTGTACCCCTTTAAATTTTTATAAAAGATTTATTTATTTCTCTTTCTTATATATATATATATATATATATATATATATGCTACTATTGGTTTTCCTCCATAATGAATGGAAGCCCAAGAGCTTGTCAAACTCATTATCTCATTTTATAGCCACAAGGAAGTTCAAACTTCTTCTCAAACACCAATGTGGGACAAATGACTCTTTACTTAAAAAACATCAATGTGAGACAATTGACTATGTGGGACAAATGACAATGTGGGACAAGTGACTCAATTATAATGGAAATACTCATATCCAATGTGGGATATATAACTTTCCCCCACTTATTTACATGCATAATGAAAATAATAATAAAAATATATATATAACGTGTGTTACACAACGAATATCCATGAAGTGGACTAGGCCTTTAACTTATGGTTTAATATGAAACACTAAGGAATCATATTCTCGTTGCGTATGATTTCTTGCTTCTTTTTAATCTTGGCAGCATCGTTGAATATGGGCCTTATGCTGAATCCTGCGTTCACAAGTACTCTAGGATCTTATCGAACGATCCCTAAAAAGCGGCATCTCACTTCTATACTTGTATAGGTAGACTCATCAAGAATGTCCACAACGCATTCCACATAGCTATAAGTCTATTAAGGACTTAGAGTCCAACCTTTACATGTTGTGATAAACAAAAGTGCATAGGTCAGATACCCTCACTATTTCCAAATTATGCACCTTGAGATGTATCTAAGTTTCTATCTCACCAATGTCTAATATTGAATTGTCTTTTTAACTCTCGTAATAAGATGCCAAATATATAACTTGTTCACCATACAAAATTATAGCTCACCTTATAATAGAGTTGGTTTCAATTATATCGGTAATAGCCCCATATCTCGCATGACCTTTTTTATCTTATCTCCCGATAACGGTTTTGTTAACGAATCTGCTAGCATTTGCTTTGTTGGAAGATATTCAAGTGTGATCTTCCCCTTTTAACCATACTTTGAACATGATTATATCTCATAGAAATATGTTTACTATGATCAGATATTCTCTCATTCTTTGCATTGTAAATCGCAGCTTGATTGTCACAATACAAAGTTATAGGACCATTCTTTGGTTCTATAAAAAGAATAGTTTTTAGGAATCTTCGAAACCATAGAAGCTCTTTGCCAGCCATTGACATGGCTATGTATTCAGATTCCATTTAATATAAAGCAACACAACTTTGCTTTTTCGAAGCCCAAGAAACTATGGCACCTCCAACAGTGAATAACCATCCACTAGTTGACTTAGAATCACTTGCATTTGATTCCCAATTTGCATCACTAAAACACTCAAGTGTAGATGCATTGCATTTTTAATTCAGACTATAATTCCTTGTTGACTTCAAGTACCTTACTACTCGTTTTAGTTCCTTCCAATGATCTTCTCCCGAATTGCTAGTAAATCTACTTAATATGCCAATAGAACATGCAAGATCAGGTCTTGTGTGATTCACCACATACATAATACTCCTGATTATTTTGTCATATTCTTCTTGATTTATAGTTTCTCCTTCATTTGGAACTAATTTTACGGTTGGATTGATCGGACTTGTACTATCCTTGCAGTTAATGTAATTAAACTTCTTTAACACTTTCTCAATGTAATGAGATTGTGTTAGAATATAAGTTTCTCCTCTCTTGAGCACTTTGACTCCCAATATGACATCAACAGGACCTAAATCCTTTATGTCAAAAGCTTTCTTTAAAAACTCTTTAGTCTCATTCACATATTTTATGTCAGAACCAAAGATAAGCAAGTCAACAACGTATAAAGTCACCACTACTTTATTCTCGAGAGTAACCTTAGTAAAAACACAACTTTCTATTTTGCTACTCTTAAATCCGAACCTTTTAATTTCTTGCTTAAACTTTTTGTACCATTGTCGTGGTGCTTGTTTAAGACCATACAGAGACTTTGTAAATTTGCATACTTTATGTTCTTCACCCTTAACAACATACATATATGCAATAGCAAACATGGTTCTGATTGATCTGAATTTAGAAACGGGAGAAAATGTCTCAAAATAATCAATCTCTTCTTTTTTACTATAACCTTTGGCTACCAATCTAGGCTTGTATTTATCAATAGTACCATCAGTTTTGAGTTTCTTTTTCAGAACTCACTTGCAACCAATAGGTTTAGTCATAGGAGGTAAATCAACAAGAGTCCAGGTTTGGTTTTCAAGTATAGACTTGATTTCATCATCCATGGCTCTTTTCCACATATCAGAATATGATTGTGACATAGCTTCTTGAAAAGTTTTTGGATCCTGTTCTAACATGTAAGTCAACATATCAGGATCAAAATTCTTTTCAATTCTATGTCTCTTACTTCTCCTTAATTTGATTATTTCATCATTGTTCTTTTCTTCTAAATTCTCATCATTCACAATTTCATTTCCGGATGCATGTTCATTAATATCAAGTTCACTAAATAAATCATTATTTATTTCTATTTTATCAGCATCACGAATATTCAAGTGTTCATAAAATATAGCATGTGCAGCCTCAAATACACTATTATCATGAAGCTTAAGAAATCTATATGTTTTTTACTCATAGTAGAATAACCAATAAAAATAGATTTAACTGCTCTACTAACAAGTTTTGGCCTCTTCAATGTTGCATCCAAAACATATGCAATACAACCCCATACCCTTAGATGTTTAATACTAGGCTTACGCCTAATAAACAACTCAAATGGAGTTTTCATATGTTTCTTGTTTACAATACTGTTAGTAATGTAACAAGAACTCAATAGTGTATCTCCTCAATAACTCATTGGTAATTTTGAATGTATTAGCATGGGATTAACCATTTCCATTAAGGATCTATTTTTTCTTTCGGCCACTCCATTTTGTGGTGGAGTATTAGGTGCTGAAAATTCTCTAACAATTCCATTTTATAAACAAAATGATATAAGCTCGTTAGATAGATATTCACCACCCCTGTCCGATCTCAAACATTTGATCCTTAAATTGGTTTTATTTTCAACTTCCTCCTTGAAGATTTTAAACTTATTAAAAGCCTCATCTTTGGTTTTAAGCAAATTACATAGGTGAATTTTGAATAATCATCAATAAAAGTTATGAAATATCTTTTAACACCTTTAGTAATATGCTTTTTATTATCACAAATATCCGTATGAATAAGTTCAAGTAAACCATTTGTTCTAAAAACACTTTTGAAAGAAGATTTAGTCAATTTGGACTGAGAGCAACATTCACAAGTTTTTGTGGTAAAAGTTTTAGAAGACTTCGAAATAAAATCATGCGATTCATAGCATTTATACCAATATATCCTAGTCTATAGTGTCAATTATCATGATCATCAACATTAAGTAGAACTTCAGAAAAGTAAGCAGAAGATGCAGTCTTATTATAGTCAACATTCAACAAGTACATTTTGTCTTTCATGTAGATTTTTCCTACAAACTTTCCATTCTTAGTGATAGTCACTTTTTGGGAACCAAAGGCTACTTTGAAACTATTTTCGTCCAATTTGTGGACCGATACAAGATTCTTCCTCATAGAGGGGATATGATACACACTCTCAAAGTTAATGTATTTTCCAAAGTGAGGGGAAGAACAACAGTGCCTATGCCAAGAACTTCGCTTGATGACGCATTTCCCATGTAGCCTTGGCCTCTTTCACCATTTCATATGTCTTGAACAAACTCTTGTTTGGGGTAACATGACAGGTAGCACCTGAGTCCACCCACCAATCAGTAGTGTCATTGTTGACAAGGCATACTTTAGACATGACAGCGACAAAGTCTGTGTCATCAATCACATTGGTTTGTTCCTTTTTCTTATCTTTCCCCTATGGTGACAGCATTCCCTAGCATAGTGGCCAGGTTTGCCACAAACATAACAATTTCCTTTCTTTTTGTTGTTTCTGTTATCCTCATTCCCATTTTTCTTAAAGAATTTTCTCTTCTTGGACGTTCATTGGTTTCCCTTAGAAGTTCCATGAAGGTTTTTCTCATAAACATGATTCACACCATCATTCTTCGAAGAAACTGAACCATCTCTTCTAAGGCTTTCAGTCTCAATTTGAATGCCCTGAAGAAGTTCATCCAAAGAGATAGGCCTCTTCTTGTGTTTTAGTTTATTTTGGTAATGTTTCCATGAAGGCGGAAGTTTACCAATGATGGTTGAAACTTGAAAAGTTTCAAAAATGGGTTCACCAGCATCGGCACATTCTGTTTCTATATCATTTAACTCGTTAACTTGATTAATGACCTGTCGAGAATCCACCATCTTGTATTCAACATACTTGTTAACCAAAAAAGACTTATTACCAACATCTCCATTTACATACCTTCATTTTATAGCATTACAGAGTTCTGCAACAGTTTTGTGGATGTGAAATACGTTGAACAGTGTGTTGTTCAGCGACTGCAGAATGGTGTAGCAGCAAACGAAATCATCATTTTTCCATTTGTTCGCCTTCTTTGTTGCCTTAGTCTTTTGTGCCTCGGTTGCATCCGGACCAGTGGCTTCATCCGGACAGTCTTGAAACAGTACATAGAATACCTTTGCAATTGCCAAAAGCTACTCCATCTTTAGACTCCAACGCTTGTAGTTGAGTCCATTCAGACTTTTCAATTTGTCTCCATCGTTCAATTGTGCCTTAACCAATACTAACTCCATTGCATAAGTTTAATACCTTTAAAGTTGATGTATAATAGGGTAATGGAATTAATAATAGGTTAGGCACACCGAAAAACGATGTTATCTTTAAAGGTATTAATTCCTCCCTCTCAAGTGTAAAAGGTTCACTGAGGAATTAACCTTCCAGGATACAAAACATATGTTCTCATAAATCCGAAAGTTACACTCTAACAAATTTCAGAAGCAGAAATCGCGCGTATCAAATATAGACTTTAAAGAAAGAATAAATCTTAGAGAAAGGGAATTTCAGAAGCAAAAATTGTGTTCTGTTTTCTGTAATGTATTCTATTTTTTTTCGTTTCTGCAAATCACTGAGTATTTATGGATACTCAAACGTTTTTACGTTTCGTCCCCTGTAATCCTTTAAATATTTATAAAATATTTATATATATATATATATATGAGAAAATTTTGAACTATTGAAGCTATTATTGATTTTCCTCCATAATGAATAGAAGCCCAAGAGCTTGACCAACTTGTCAAACCCATTAACTCTTTTTATAGCCAAAAGGAAGTTCAAACTTCTTATCAAACACTAATGTATGACAAATGACTCTTTACTTAAAAAATATCAATGTGGGACAAATGACAATGTGGGACAAGTGACTCAATTATGATGGAAATACTCATATCCAATGTGGGATATATAACATCTATACCCTAACCTGGAGGGGATATGAAGACTGCTAATTACAACTGGAATCATATCTGGTGTTGCAGTCCTTATTGTCTACCTTTCTGTTCTAAATAAGCTTTGTGGAAGGAAAGGTAAGGCTTTTCTTTAGATATAATTTGGAAAAAAGTGTAATGAGTCAATGATATCAATTATTTCTTTGCTTTACTTTGAATTTTGCAGGTGGTAAATAAAATAGATAACATCTTGTCTCAATGGATCGAACTTGTTGCTTTTAAGCAGGGTAAATGGTTTGCTTTAGCTTCTCTTTAGCTTTTGTACTTGGCCCCATTTCTTTAGCCTTTTTCAAGTTTATTTTCTTCTTTTCCTTTAAAGTTTACATGACTGAAAAGGTGAGATGAGGTGGTTGGGAAGAAAGCATGGGCCTAGAAACAAGTGAAATAGCAGGCTAAAATAACAAGAGAAATCCCAAAGATTCCTCACCACTAAGTGCACTTACAGTCTTACACTAAGCTAGTTCTTGTATAGATAGCTTTTATGCCTTTTGTAAAAAGTGCTCCCTAATGTGCTAAGATAAATAAGTAAAGTTGGGGATGCCTTTTTATTTATAAATTAGTGCATATTTGCTTAAGTTTAATAAGTCCCTCTTTATCTCAATTTATGTGTCACAATTTGAATTTTGAGAATTAAATAATTTAATTTTATCATAAGCGTGAAATTTTCAAGTTCTTAAAAAAAAAATTACATATTCAGAAACTACGTAAAAAATACTATAAATTACAGTTATTAATAATTCAAAATATTTAAAAAATAGCTGAAAATTGTGATAAAAAAACTATTTTAAATATCAAAATTCAAAAGATGTCACTTAAATTGTAACATTGGAAGTAACTCTTTACTTCTATGATGGAGTTTTGGGATTGTTCGCTGAAGTTTAATAAATAGCTTCTTTGAAAACGAGGTGATGTCAGTATTACTTTCTTACTGGTGAGTAGTGAATGATAGAAATCAGGATACAATTGTAATTTCTCTTCAGTTAAATGTTCTGTTGGCATGTTGCTCAAATTATTACTACTTTTTCTCTGCTCCAATTTATATGACACACTTTCATTTTTAGTCAGTATAAAAACAAATGACATATTTCTTTATTTGATAATAATTTAACTTTAAACTTTACATTTTACGTTTAACGAGATGATCTATAACCACACAAATATCTTTAATTTGTTTTAGACTACAAGATTCAAAAGTCTTCCTTTATTTCTTAAATTTTGTGTCCACTCAAACTACATCATATAAATTGAGACGGGGAATATTTTTTTCAGATGGAATAATTTGATAGTTTGAGCCATTTTTGTTCTCTTTTTTGCTCCTCAAAATCTCCTTCATATCGCATAATTACTACCAAAAACTTTAATAATTTCTTACGGGTGTTTCACCAGGAATTACATCATCAGCAGGGGTTTCAGACAGAAAACAGTTGGGAAAGCAATCGTAAACATTACCGACGAGTCAAATTTGCGATTTTCTAGTAGCGTTA